>CM022301.1:410358096-410958096 GCA_011799875.1 Thinopyrum elongatum
AGATTCGATCGTCGGTATCTTCATACCTAGTTCAATCTCGTTACCGGCAAGTCTCTTTACTCGTTTCGTAATACATTATCTTGCAACTAACTCCTTAGTCACTTTGCTTGTAAGGCTTCTTATGATGTGTATTACCGAGAGGGCTCACAGATACCTCTACGATACTCGGAGTGACAAATCCTAATCTCGATCTATGCCAACTCAACAAACACCTTCAGAGATACCTGTAGAGCATCTTTATGATCACCCAATTACATTGTGATGTTTGATAGCACACAAGGTATTCCCCCGGTATCTGGGAGTTGCATAATCTCATAGTCGAAGGAATATGTATTTGACATTAAGAAAGCAATAGCAATAAACTGAACGATCAATGCTAAGCTAACGGATGGGTCTTGTCCATCACACCATTCTCCTAATGATGTGATCCCGTTATCAAATGACAACACATGTCTATGGTTGGGAAACCTTAACCATCTTTGACCAACGAGCTAGTCTAGTAGAGGCTTACTAGGGACACGGTATTTGTTTATGTATTCACACATGTATTAAGTTTCCGATCAATACAATTCTAGCATGAATAATAAACCTTTATCATGAGAAGGAAATATAAAATAACAACTTTATTATTGCCTCTAGGGCATTTTTCCATCAGTCTCCCACTTGCACTAGAGTCAATAATCTAGATTACATTGTAATGAATCTAACACCCATGGAGTCTTGGTGCTGATCATGTTTTGCTCGTGGAACAGGCTTAATCAACGGGTCTGCCACATTCAGATCCGTATGTATTTTGCAAATCTCTATGTCTCCATCCTTGACCTTTTCACGAATGGAGTTGAAGCGTCTCTTGATGTGTTTGGTTCTCTTGTGAAACCTGGATTCCTTCGCCAAGGCAATTGCTCCAGTGTTGTCACAAAAGATTTTCATTGGACCCGATGCACTGGGTATTACACTCAGATCAGATTTGAACTCCTTCATCCAGACTCTTTCATGTGCTGCTTCCGAAGCAGCTATGTACTACGCTTCACACGTAGATCCCGCCACGACGCTCTGCTTGGAACTGCACCAACTAACAGCCCCACCATTCAATATAAATACGTATCTGGTTTGTGACTTAGAGTCATCCAGATCAGTGTCGAAGCTAGCATCGACGTAACCATTTACGACAAGCTCTTCGTCACCTCCATAAATGAGAAACATATCCTTGGTCCTTTTCAGGTACTTCAGGATGTTCTTGACCGCTGTCCAGTGATCCACTCCTGGGTTACTTTGGTACCTCCCTGCCAAACTTATGGCAAGGCACACGTCAGGTCTAGTACACAACATAGCATACATGATAGAACCTATGACTGAGGCATAGGGAATGACTTTCATTTTCTCTCTATTTTCTGTAGTGGTCGGGCTTTGAGTCTGACTCAACTTCACACCTTGTAACACAGGCAAGAACCCTTTCTTTGACTGATCCATTTTGAACTTCTTCAAAACTTTATCAAGGTATGTGCTTTGTGAAAGTCCTATTAAGCGTCTTGATCTATCTCTATAGATCTTGATACCCAATATATAAGCAGCTTCACCGAGGTCTTTCATTGAAAAATTCTTATTCAAGTATCCTTTTATGCTATCCAGAAATTCTATATCATTTCCAATCAATAATAACAGGCTTCACCGTAAGTCTGTATAAAACCATATGCTTTGATCACCTCATCAAAGCCTATATTCCAACTCTTAGATGCTTGCACCAGTCCATAGATGGATCGCTGGAGCTTGCACACTTTCTTAGCACCTTTAGGATCGACAAAACCTTCTGGTTGCATCATATACAACTCTTCTTTAAGATATCCATTAAGGAATGCAATTTTGACGTCCATTTGCCAGATTTCATAACTATAAAATGTGGCAATTGCTAACATGATTCGGATAGACTTAAGCATCGCTACGGGTGAGAAAGTCTCATCTTAGTTAACTCCTTGAACTTGTCAAAAACCTTTCGCGACAAGTCGAGCTTTGTAGACAGTAACATTACCATCAGCGTCAGTCTTCTTCTTGAAGATCCATTTATTCTCAATGGCTTGACGATCATCGGGCAAGTCCACCAAAGTCGACACTTTGACATGGATCCTATCTCAGATTTTATGGCCTCAAGCCATTTATTGGAATCTGGGCTCATCATAGCTTCTTCATAGTTGGTAGGTTTGCCTTGGTCTAATAACATGACTTCCAGAACAGGATTACCGTACCACTCTAGTGCGGATCGTGCTCTGGTCGACCTACGAGGTTCAGTAGTAACTTGATCTGAAGTTTCATGATCATTATCATTTGCTTCCTCTCTAGTTGGTTTAGGCATCACGGGAACGGATTTCTCTGATGTGCTACTTTCCAATTCGAGAGAAGGTACAATTACCTCATCAAGTTCTACTTTCCTCCCACTCACTTCTTTCGAGAGAAACTCCTTCTCTAGAAAGGACCCATTCTTGGTAACAAAGATCTTGCCTTCGGATCTATGGTAGAAGGTGTACCCAATTGTTTCCTTAGGGTATCCTATGAAGACGCACTTCTTCGATTTGGGTTCGAGCTTATCAGGTTGAAGCCTTTTGACACAAGTGTCGCAACCCCAAACTTTAAGAAACGGTAGCTTAGGTTTCTTGCCAAACCAAAGTTCATACGGTGTCAACTTAACAGATTTAGACGGTGCCCTATTTAACGTGAATGCGGTTGTCTCTAATGCATAACCCCAAAATGATAGTGGTAAATCGATAAGAGACATCATAGATCGCACCATATCAAATAAAGTACGATTACGACGTTCGGACACACCATTATGCTGTGGTGTTCTAGGTGGCGTGACTTGTGAAACAATTCCACTTTGTTTTAAATGAAGGCCAAACTCGTAACTCAAATATTTGCATTCGCGATCAGATCGTAGAAACTTTATTTTCTTGTTACGATGATTCTCCACTTCACTCTGAAATTCTTTGAACTTTTCAAATGTTTCAGACTTGTGTTTCATCAAGTAGATATACCCATACCTACTCAAATCATCTATGAAGGTCAGAAAATAACGATACCCGCCGCGTGCCTCAACACTCATCGGACCGCATACATCGGTATGTATTATTTCCAATAAGTCATTAGCTCGCTCCATTGTTCCGGAGAACGGTTTTAGTCATCTTGCCCATGAGGCATGGTTCACAAGTATCAAATGATTCATAATCAAGTGATTCCAAAAATCCATCCTTATGGAGTTTCTTCATGCGCTTTACACCATTATGACCTAAACGGCAGTGCCACAAGTATGTTGCACTATCATTATCATCTTTGCATCTTTTGGCATCAATATTATGAATATTTGTATCACTACGATCGAGATTCAACAAGAATAGACCACTCATCCAGGGTGCATGACCATAAAAGATATTACTCATATAAATAGAACAACCAATATTCTCTGATTTAAATGAATAACCGTCTCGCAATAAACAAGATCCAGATATAATGTTCATGCTCAACGCGGGCACCAAATAACAATTATTGAGGTCTAAAACTAATCCCGAAGGTAGATGTAGAGGTAGCGTGCCGACGGCGATAACATCGACCTTGGAACCATTCCCGACGCGCATCGTCACCTCGTCCTTAGCCAATCTTCGTTTATTCCGCAGCTCCTGTTTTGAGTTACAAATATGAGCAACCGAACCAGTATCAAATACCCAGGTGCTACTACGAGCATTAGTAAGGTACACATCAATAACATGTATATAAAATATACCTTTGTTCACTTTGCCATCCTTCTTATCCGCCAAGTATTTGGGGTAGTTTCACTTCCAGTGACCATTCCCTTTGCAATAGAAGCACTCAGTTTCAGGCTTGGGTCCAGCTTTAGGCTTCTTCCCGGGAGTGGCAACTTGCTTGCCATTCTTCTTGAAGTTCCCTTTCTTTCCCTTGCCCTTTTTCTTGAAACTAGTGGTCTTGTTAACCATCAACACTTGATGCTCCTTCTTGATTTCTACCTCCGCGGCCTTAAGCATTGCGAAGAGCTCAGGAATCATTTTATTCATCCCTTGCATATTATAGTTCATCATGAAGCCTTTGTATCTTGGTGGCAGTGATTGAAGAACTCTGTCAATAACACTATAAACTAGAAGATCAACTCTCAGCTGAGTCAAGTGGTTATGATACCCAGACATTTTGAGTATGTGTTCACTGACAGAACTGTTCTCCTCCATCTTGCAGCTATAGAACTTGTTGGAGACTTCATATCTCTCAACCCGGGTATTTGCTTGAAATAGTAACTTCAACTCTTGGAACATCTCATATGCTCCATGACGTTCAAAACGTCTTTGAAGTCCAGGTTCTAAGCCGTAAAGCATGGCACACTGAACTATCGAGTAGTCATCAGATCGAGCTTGCCAGACATTCATAACATCTGCTTCAGCTCCTGCAGCAGGTCTGTCACCCAGTGGTGCATCAAGGACATAATTCTTCTGTGTAGCAATGAGGATAATCCTCAAGTTACGGACCTGGTCCGTGTAGTTGCTACCATCATCTTTCAACTTAGCTTTCTCTAGGAACACATTAAAATTTAGGGGAACGGTAGCTCCGGCCATTGATCTACAACATAGATATGCAAAACTATAAGACTAAGTTCATGATAAATTAAGTTCAATTAATCAAACTACTAATGAACTCCCACTTAAATAAACATCCCTCAGGTTATCTAAGTGATACATGATCCAAATCAACTAACCCATGTCCGATCATCACGTGAGATGGGATAGTCATCAATGGTGAACATCTCTATGTTGATCATATCTACTATATGACTCATGTTCGACCTTTCGGTCTCCAGTGTTCCGAGACCATGTCTGTACATGCTAGGCTCGTCAAGTTTAACCCAAGTATTCTACATGTGCAAAACTGTCTTACACCCGTTGTATGTGAACGTAGAGTCTATCACACCCGATCATCACGAGGTGCTTCGAAACGACAAACTTTGGCAACGGTGCATACTCAGGGAGAACACTTTTATCTTGAAATTTAGTGAAGGGATCATCTTATAATGCTACCGCCGTTCTAAGCAAAATAAGCTGCATAAAGGATAAACATCACATGCAATCAAAATATGTGACATGATATGGCCATCATCATCTTGTGCTTTTGATCTCCATCTCCAAAGCATTGTCATGATTTCCATCGTCACCGGCTCGACACCTTGATCTCCATCGTTGCGTCGGGGTCGTCTCGCCAGCTATTGCTTCTACAACTATTGCTAACGCATAGCGATAAAGTAAAGCAATTACATGGCGCTTGCATTTCATACAATAAAGAGACAACCCTAAGGCTCCTGCCGGTTGTCGCTATTACAAAACATGATCATCTCATACATCAACATATATCACATCACGTCTTGACCATATCACATCACAACATGCCCTGCAAAAACAAGTTAGATGTCCTCTACTTTGTTGTTGCAAGTTTTACGTGGCTGCTACGGGCTTCTAGCAAGAACCATTCTTAACTACGGAAAAACCACAACGGTGATTCATCAAGTTTGCTGTTTTAACCTTCTTCAAGGACCGGCAGTAGTCAAATTCGATTCAACTAAAGTAGGAGAAACAAACACCCGCTAGCCACCTTTATGCAAAACTAGTTGCATGTCAGCTGGTGGAACCGGTCTCATGTGCGTGGACATGTAAGGTTGGTCCGGGCCGCTTCATCCCACAATACTGCCGAATCAAAATAAGACATTGGTGGTAAGCAGTATGACTATCATCACCCACAACTCTTTGTGTTCTACGCATAGACCTGGCTCGGATGGCACTGTAGGGAAACGTTGCATGGAAAACAAAAAAAAATCTACGCACACGCAAGATCTATCCATGGAGATGCATAGCAACGAGAGGGGAGAGTGTGTCTACGTACCCTTGTAGACCGTAAGCGGAAGCGTTTAGTAACGCGATTGATGTAGTCGAACTTCTTCGCGCTCCAACCAATCGAGTACCGAACGTACGGCACCTCCGCGTTCAGCACACGTTCAGCTCGGTGACATCCTCCGCCTTCTTGATCCAGCAAGATGGCGAGGTAGTGGATAAGTTCCGGCAGCACGACGGTGTGGTGATGGTGACGGTGAAGTGATCTCCGCAGGGCTTCACCTAAGCACTACGAAAATATGACCGAGGGTGTAAACGGTGGAGGGGGCGCCGCACACGGCTAAGCAATTGTCGTGGTTGTGCTAGGCGCCCCCATCCCACATATATATAGGTGGGGGGAGGAGGGAGCAGCCAGGAGGCACCCCCCAAGTAGGCCGAATCCTACTTGGGGTCCTCTCCAAGTGGCGCCCCCCTTTCCTTATTGGAGTGCGGGAGGAAGGAAGGAGGAGGTGGCGCCCCCCTTCCTTTCTCTCCTGAAGAGGGAAAGGCAGGAGGGGCCACTCCTCCCCTTTCCTTCCCCTAGGGCTGGCTGGCCATGTAGAGGGGCGCACCAGCCCCCTAGTGGGCTGGTCTGTCCCCCCCCCCCTTTGGCCCATTAGGCCCATACACTTACCGGGGGTGTCCGGAACCCCTTCCGGTGACCCGATGACTACCCGGTGCACTCCGAAACTCTTCCGGTGTCCGAATACCATCGTCCTATATATTAATACCATCGTCCTATATATTAATCTTTACCTCTCGACCATTTCGAGACTCCTCTTCATGTCCGTGATCTCATCCGGGACTCCAAACAACATTCGGTCACCAAATCATATAACTCATATAACACTATATCGTCAACGAACGTTAAGCGTGCGGACCCTACGGGTTCGAGAACTATGTAGACATGACCGATACACCTCTCCGGTCAATAACCAATAGCGGAACCTGGAAGCCCATATTGGCTCCTACATATTCTACGAAGATCTTTATCGGTCAAACCTTATGACAACATACGTAATTCCCTTTGTCCATCGGTATGTTACTTGCCCGAGATTCGATCGTCGGTATCTTCATACCTAGTTCAATCTCGTTACCGGCAAGTCTCTTTACTCGTTCTGTAATACATTATCTTGCAACTAACTTCTTAGTCACTTTGCTTGCAAGGCTTCTTATGATGTGTATTACCGAGAGGGCCCAGAGATACCTCTCCGATACTCGGAGTGACAAATCCTAATCTCGATCTATGCCAACTCAACAAACACTTTCGGAGATACCTGTAGAGCATCTTTATGATCACCCAGTTACGTTGTGATGTTTGATAGCACACAAGGTATTCCCCCGGTATCTGGGAGTTGCATAATCTCATAGTCGAAGGAATATGTATTTGACATTAAGAAAGCAATAGCAATAAACTGAACGATCAATATGCTAAGCTAACGGATGGGTCTTGTCCATCACACCATTCTCCTAATGATGTGATCCCGTTATCAAATGACAACACATGTCTATGGTTAGAAACATTAACCATCTTTGATCAACGAGGTAGTCTAGTAGAGGCTTACTAGGGACATGGTATTTGTTTATGTATTCACACATGTATTAAGTTTCCGATTAATACAATTCTAGCATGAATAATAAATCTTTATCATGAATAAGGAAATATAAAATAACAACTTTATTATTGCCTCTAGGGCATATTTCCTTCACTTGGCTGCCAACTTGTGTTTGGATCACAACGCACATCGACGGCTGGAGGCGTTTCAGCAGGTGCATAGCCCCTGTGAATTTGCGGCAAGATTCTCCTATGCAAATTATTCTGCATGGCCATGGTCCACTCGAAATGTGGCTTCTCATATATATTACGTCTCTTTTTTTGTCTATCTGAAAAGCAGTGCACTTGTCAGTTTTTCGAGAGATAAATATCTTCGTCGAGCCCTTCCACAAAACAAGTCCCCTGCTTCCATTCTACTCACTCCGCTCTAAAATATAAGGGGCACCAGTTTTCTAAAAAGTTAAACTTATTTAATTTTGTCCAAATTTATAGCAAGTAATATAAACATCTACAATACTAATAAATAAAAAGGGAAATATGTTTCAAATTTTTCTCTACTATTAAATGGAAGTTGGTTGGTTCACCTCACCTCCTCCCGTGGTTTTTTTCTCCCTCGCCCCATCCCCACTTGGTTTTCTGTAGATTCTTTTGGTAATCTCAACCGATTTCATACAAAACAAAAACCTTCGTATATAGACTAACCTGAAATAATCTGAACCAAATCGATACATTCCTTTTCTTATCATACTCATTCTCTTAAAACAATAAAAGAACATCCATTAATTTATGAAAAGTATTATCTAGTTTTGGATGGATGGAAGGATCATGTTAATTATGGACAGTGTCATTCTTTTCGAGTTTTGACTATAACATGCGTAGTGTCGTTAAATACCTCGCTCTTCTTAAAATCTCTCGTTCCCTTTTCATCATCTTCACATTCTGCCACACGATCCTATCTGACAATGTTCATGTGGGATGGACCATAGGAAAAATAAATCACTCGCGACGCCTCTGTTAAGGCACTCGTAATTGGTATTGAACCACTAAAATATATTTGACCCTGTTGCAATGCACGAGCAATTAGCTTGTCTCTACTATTAAATGGGAGTTGGTAGGTTCACCTCACCACTTCGCTTATTTTTTCTTCCCACACCCTCATCTCCACTTGGTTTTCCGTAGAACTTTTTTTGGTAATCTCAACTGATGCCGCACAAAACAAAAACCAACGTATAAAGAATAATTTGAACTAAACCGATTCTTTCCTTTTCTTATTGTACTTACTCCCTTAAAACAGAAAAAACATCAAATAATTTATGGAAAGTGTCATCTGCGTTGGACGTGAGGATCACATTAACTCTGAAGAATATCATTCATTTCCGGTTTAGACTATAGCATGCATAGTGCGATTAAATACCTCAAGCGAGGATAGGCTTAATTTAGGAAAATTATCATTTTTGTGTGTAAAATGTCATGGTGAATTACCTTCAATTGTGAGCTGCACAAAAAAAAATTTGCGGACTTTGAGAATGAACAGTGCATGTCCTAAAAGGCAAGAATTTTCTTTGTGCTCTTATCATGTTAACATATTTCATCTTGAAAATTTGCACACATGTACATTATGTCTCAAGGTATATGTGCATATGTTTTCAGAGTTTTGAAGCATAAAAGTATGAATTCTGATTTTTTTTCATAATCCAACCTCGATGGAGCTGGAGCTCCGTTTAGCATCTTTGTGTGTGCCTTTGTGTTTGCGATGAAGAAAACATATTTATGTTCTTTTCTTACAGAGGAGAGCGCCCACATCCAGAAAACAATATTTATGCGCCGAGGATTACCAACGTACAACGAAATAACAACAAGATACAACTGACTATACATGCCACTTTCAAATAAGAATACTATCTTGTTGTGCGATGCACTGGCATTGAACAATCTGCTACATACTATTGGTACAATCATATCCACCACCCCCGTTCACTGCTGCCACCGAATGCTGAAGCGCATATCTATATCTATACCTCTATATCTATATCTATACTCTATACCTACTAATAAAGTAAGGTGCGTTTTGCCAATTTTTTCATCCGTTCACCGCCGAAAAGAAGAAAAAAAAATTCATTCGAGGTGGCACTAAATTCTTATGAGTTCGTCTGCTAGAAAAAAAGGTTTTTTTCAGAATTTTATACATGGGCCGCGCGATGTGGCCCAGCGAAGACAGCCCACTTATTTTCTGCCCACATAGCTGGAAAAATTCTATTTCCGCGCAGGGCGGCAAATAGTCGGAGCTTCGCACAGGACAACCAATAATAGGCTGGCACATTTTTCTTTGTTTCTGTGTTTTACTTCTATTTTTATTCTCCTTCCCCTATCTCTTTTTTCCCTTCCAGGTTTATTTTTCTTACAGAATTTATTTCATAAATTTAAAATTCTCAAAAAACATTTAGAATTTTAAAAAAAAATCAAATTTTGGAAAATGTTCAGAATTACAAAATTTTGTTGCTATTTTGAAAAATATTCGGAACTTGAAAAAAGTTTTCCATTTGTTAAATTTTTATTGTTTTTCATTGTTCGAGATTTCTAAAAAGAAATGGCATTTTAAAAATGCTCCAAATTCGAAAAATATTCTTGGTTTAGTGAAATTTTCACAATTCAAAATAATGTTCGCGTATAAAAGATAAATATTTTCAAAAAATGTTATGAATTTTCAACACATGTTCTCGTTTTCAAAAAAATGTTCACAAATTCAAATAATGTCCATGTTTTAATAAAAAAGTTGGTGTTTTCAAAAAATGTTTGTGAATTTTAAAAGATGTTACTGTTTTAAATTTTGTTCGCATTTTTCTGAAAGTGTACATAATTTTTAAAAACCTGTACAGGATTTAAAAAATGGTTTATGTTTCCTACAATATTCAGAAACTTCATCCCTTAAAATCTCCTCGATTGAAAGAAAAAGTAGATTGAATAATTCATGGGCCTTCTCTGACGTACAATGACGTAACAAAAACTCTTAAATGCCCTCGATCCATGAATAGAAAAATAGCGGATTGATTACCTCACATCGGCGAAATCGAGAAGCTAAATGTTCCTTTTTCGCGTGCACACAGAGTTTTGCGTGCACATATAATTCTCACTAACTTTAAATGTATATTATTTTTTCTTCCGTTGCAACGCACGGTCATATGTGCTAGTATTAACCTATGGGAGTGAACGGTGTAGCTTGCATGGTGCATCTTTATTGGAAAGATAAGTCAAACGACTTCCTTATGAATCGTTAAGAAACTACTCAAAAGGAAGATATTTGATGGTGCAGCTTTAGGAGAAAGTTAGCTTGAACAACTCTTGTTCTAGAGCGCTTGAACACAATTGTGTTAATCTGTTAAAGGGCAGATATTTGGCACGGTGATATATTAACTCTGTTCTAGATTGTCGTGGTATCACACGGCCACCTATGGGACCATCGGCCCCTTGTGGTTCGGCAAGGGGGAAGAGCGCATTGCACAAAGAGCAGAAAGCACAGAGCAGCACGACAACGATGACACGGACAGTTTTACCCAGGTTCGGGCCGCCGCGAGGTGTAAAACCCTATTCCTGCTTTGGTGGATTGATGGAAGGACCGTGGTGGAGACGCATCGCTCTAGCCCAGCAAGGTCACCTCCGGGCGAGAGCAGCTACGCGCGTACGAGTGTACAAGGGTCCGAATCCTTTCTAAGGTAGCCACGGTCCTCCTTTTATAGGTCAAGGGGTCACCACAATGGCAAAACAGTCATTATGCACTGATTAGATAGCCACAGTGCTATCATACCTAACTCTGCAGACAGGACAGGGTGCATTAAATGCACCGCTTAGTGTCACATCGTGGCGTAGCCCGATAAGCCTTGCCGTGCCATTCAGCCACCTTTTTGCCTGCCCTCGCGACACGTCACCTGGACAGATGTCATTTAGGGATGATCTTCCTCAGAAATGGCCTGCCACGTACCAAGTAACAGTCACTTAGTCACTTGGGGGCTCGACACCGCACCGATGAGTGACTTGCGTTGCTGTGAGGTGGAGCTTTGGCGGGGTAATCCGCCCTTGGCGTCCCCGGCAAGCCTGCCGGGGGAGTATTGAGGCTTGTCTTGGGGTAACCTCGACCCCGCCAGGCTCGCCTGCCCGGCAAGGGAGGTTTTTCTTAGTGATATCTTACTTATTTGATTGGTCTTGGTCTTCTTGATGCGCCCTTTGATTTTTCAAAGAGCCATCTTTTCTGTTTGGCCTTGTCTTGAACGTCGTAACCTTGCTTTTGAGCCTGTATACAGTCCAGACAACACACCTAGGGGTTTGTTGCACCGACATAGATCGTTTGAAAAGAACAATATATCTAGAGCAAGATTTTTCTTTTGCGGGCACTTAGAGCAAGATATTTGCAGTAGAGATATTTGCTTGTGCATATTTTTGACAAGATATTAGAAAATAACCGAAACTCTGTGGTCTAATTACTTGCTTGGGCCAACTTTGCAGGGCGGATGATAACCTAAACAATTCACTATGTTTTGGATTGTTAGATTGCTCATTAGTATCCTCCGAATCTCTTGGCTAAAGCGGCACCGGATTGGAAGTGACGCGGCCAAGCACATAAACGAAAACATAGCACTACTGCTACTAACTATCGGCCAGTGTCTACTTGTCATCCTAAGCACTCAGGTACAATAATAAACTCCCCACAGGCCACAGGGATGCCGATCATACCAAGAAATACGTACAAGAGCAATCCAGATCAGCGTCGATGTCGTGGCAGATCCTTTCGTAGCCACGGAAATAAAGCGTGCGCTTTTGCTCCTTTGGTTTTGGATATAGTGGGGACACGCATCACGTAAGAGTGCGATTTTGCTCCATTATTTAGGACGCGATAGGGTCATGCACCATGTAACGCACACCAGGCCAAAATCACTGTTTTGATCTTGTCAAAAAATGTTAGCAAAAATAAACTCCTTCAAATTTTATTTTATGATATGACCCTTTTCAGAAACGTCATGAACCATGGCGTTTCAGTCCTATGTAGAAACGCCAAACCCTCCCGTGCTGCTCGCCTGCCGACATGGCAGTCCGAAACGCCAAACTCTGCTGCGTTTCCACAAACGCCATGGCTTATGGCGTTACCGGCCGACGTATAAAAGCTGAACTTGGCGACGTATGAAATAGTAGCAGCTGCGGCCGGTCGACACTCGACACATGCTTGCTGCTTAATCGCATGCATGCACGTCGATCGCAGGAGAACTGGAGAAGCCACGGCTGGCTCGCGCGCCGTCTTGAGTACAGGCATCACCTGCTGCATCGGAGGTTGGCCCAACGGCGTACCAGCACCCGGAGCGGCAGAGCCGCTGCCGTGCCCGTGGGCGGCTGCGGCGACGACGACGGCGGCGAGACATGGGTTTTGTTTGAATATACCTAGAAGGCCGGCTGCTCCTACGGATGATCTCACACGTCGATATCTCTATGTAACAACTAGCCCGAGTCTCACGTTGCATGGCTGCATGTGCTTAACTAGAGGAGTCACGTTCCGAGGTAGTTGAGTAGTGGCTGCTCCTGCTGTACACACACTCTCTGTATATTTGTACAGCTACAGAGTAGTCAACATGGTAGTAGCAGTTTGCTCCAGTAACGCCATAATACATGGCGTTTCTACAGCACAGTTTGGCGTTTTAGACCGCCACGTCGGCTGGCTAGTAGCGCGAGATGGTTCGGCGTTTCTATGAAGGGCAGAAACGTTACGGTGCTAGATCGTGAAATAATATCCGGAGGAGTTTATTTTGTGCTTAAATTTTCTGACAAGATCAGTGATTTTGGCCCGCACACCACTTGTGCCACTAGCGCTCACGGCCGTGATCTCTTACCAGGACCAGCAATTATCTGGACTTTGGAGCAGCGATTTCAACGTTCCATGCGCACAACTATAATGTTATTTGAAATAATGCTAAGTGTCAAAAGAAAAAACTCAATGCCATCAATTCTGGACCAGTCACATGACAGATATATATATCCTCAGTCGCACCAAAAACCTATCACCGTGGACCAACAGAGCAACATGATATCTTCACAGCACAGTACGTTCAGGACAAGATACCTTTGAAAGGGCGATATTTGTTGTTGCACAAACTTCTGGCAAATGGGTGCATCAACAAACAATCCTGTCCTAAATTGCTATTGAAAAGAACGATGAGAGCAACAGCATACTGTTGCTTTTGGTTCACTTCTTTCAAGTCCTTCTGAATCTGATGTCTAATTGCTTGGCGCAGCTTTATCTGACAGATAACACAAAATATTCGGCGTGTCCTGGATCGCTCGGAGAATTTGTTACTATCCTTCATTTCACTCGGCTTATCAATCTACAATCGACATCGGATATAAAACACCCACAAAGTACACATAAACAAAACATGAATTTAATGCTGCCACTACCAGTCAGTGTCGTCTTTACCGTGTGCACGTATTGTCTACTTTTCAATTACGATAAATAATTCCCCATAGGGACTACAAGATATACCTAGAAATATGTAAAGAGCAACCCACATCATCGTCAGTCAAAGTGCCATGCAGGATGTCGTGGCAGATCCTTTCGTAGCCACGGAACCAAAGCGCTCACTCTTGCTCTTTTGATTTTGGATACTGTGGGGTCGCACAGCACGTATACACACACATACTCTCTTTCGTCGTACAACAGATAAGAGCGTAGCCCTCATAGACAATAGCTCTCACTGCGACCGATATTTCTGTACTTCGGAGCAGCGATTCCAAAGTCTCGCGCACACGAAAATACACTAAGCATCAATATCCAAAAGAAAAAAAATCTGAAGTCATCCACTTTGGACAAAGGCAACAAGTTTTATTCCCTTGCAAATAATCCTGTATGGCCACACTCCCTTCAAAACATGGCTTCTAGTACATATACCCGCCTTTCTCCTCCTCATCTCCGGAGCTGCCGTCGGAGTGGCTGCCGGTGCTGGACATGCTCGCCGGTGGTAGGGATTTGACGGATTGGGGAAAGGGGAGCATCGGGGAGGGGAGCGGAGTGGAGCGGAGTGAGCTAGGGTTTGTGCCGGACGGGGGTTTTTGTTGGGTCGGGGTGGGCTAGCAGTTGGTCGGGCTGATGTGGCGGACGCGCCCGGGCGTGCCCGGGCCGCCTCATATCCGCCCTACATTTGGGATGTATATGAGGGGTGCCAGTCAGCCCGGGTGTTTAAGGCCCGTTTGAGAGGTCTGGTTGGATCTGCTTTTTGTGACCAGTCAGTGACCGGACGGCCTGTCCGGGTGTTTGAGACGGATATAGGGCGTCCGGCTGTAGAAGCTCTTATTTTCTATTCTTTGATGAGGCCCACTAGTGATAGCTTGTATTTGGCAGAAAAAATCAACGTAGATGCCTCAAGCTACCATTTATCATGAAGTATCTGTATCCATATGCCACAATTTTATGTGCCCTTAGAGCATCTACAGCCGGACATCTCAAACCCGCCTCATACACCCGGGCGGGCTGCCCGGTCACATTTTTTTTGACCCAGACGG
Organism: Thinopyrum elongatum; assembly: GCA_011799875.1. NCBI lineage: Eukaryota > Viridiplantae > Streptophyta > Magnoliopsida > Poales > Poaceae > Thinopyrum > Thinopyrum elongatum. The sequence goes on from CM022301.1 coordinate 410,373,094, forward strand.
ACTCCTTAAACGGGCCTTAAACGCCCGGGCTGACCGGCACCCCCCACATCCAGCCCAAATATGGTGCGGATATGGGGGCGTGCCCGGGCCACCCCGCCACGTCGACCTGATGGCGGGGTCCCACGTGGAAACGACCGGAAACCCGGTGGTCCGACGGACGCCGCGTTCGTCCCCACGGTGTGAACGCCGCGTGGTGCCGCTCCAGCTCGCCGCCCAAGACCTAATCCGGCTATTTAAGCCGGCCGACGTCCCGCAACGCTAACCCATCCACCTCCCCCCTCTCCGTGCCGCCAGTCCGAGCCCATCCACCTCCTCCCTCTCCCGCTCCGGCGCTCTGCCCATGGTCTTACGCTCCGCCTATGCCCCGTCACTTCGGCATGGTCCGGAGCAAGATCACATACTACGCCATGCTGACGTCGGAGCACTGCTACGAGATCCAGCAGGAGATCCGGGCGAGGCAAGCCGCGCGCGCCGCCCGCATCGCTGTCGGGCTGCCTCCGGACTCGTCGGAGCCGGAGGAGGAGGAGAAGCAGCCGGGGGAGGAGGAGGAGGAGATGACTCCGATGAAGGTGGAGGAGGTGGAGCCGGAGTAGCAGCTGCCGGGCTTCAACATGGAGCAAGCGGAGGCGGAGTTCGCTGTCGCCCAGTCAGAGAAGATGGCGGAGCAGCAGGTCATCCTGAAGTCCATCCAGAATGAGACCTGTGTGGAGGCCAACCGGGTGTTCCTTCGGCGGGAGCAGGCGGAGTCCGACGCGCTCTTCGCCGAACTTGATGCGGAGATAGAAGCGAGGAAGCCGGAGCGGAGGCGGAGGAGGAGCCGGAGCTGCAGCTGCCGCCCATGCTGCCGTAGCCGGACACGGAGATCGTCGACATCTCCGACGACGAGTAGCTAGGTGATTGACATAGTACATAGGTTTATTTTAGTTTGCAAGTCTTTGTATGAATTTAAGAATCTAATAGATGTCTGCTGCAACTGTAGAAATCTGAGGGATACCCTGTCACGGGCGTTCGAGAGTATGCTTTCGCTTCTTTTTACAAGGGCCCTCCGGCGGTAGGGACGCGTACAACGTAATACGCATATTTATGCACTTTTGACAAGGAGTGAGGACAGGCACCCCGTACGTCCACATTCGTGCCACTGACGGTCGTAGACGTGAGCTTTCATCAACAGATAGACTTTGCCCGAACTCAGCTGCCTAGCAGCAGATCAGGGTGCAACTTGGCTGGGGAGCGCCCTTTTACAAAGTACACTCGCAGCAGAACAATGGTGGGCACCTCGATCGCGCCCTCCTATACATACCCCACGAACAGAGCAGAAAACGACAGACATACAGACAGAGACGGACAACACAGCCACCAATCCAGTTCGAATATACTCCTAGCTTGAAGCACCGACCGATCGGCGTGCCGGGTGAACTGTGAGTCGATCGAGCTGGGTGGACATCTCTTGGATCACATAACTTAATCAACCATGGGTCGTCCCGATTCCGAGGCGCCGACGTCCAGCGTCGCCGCGGGGCTGGCTGCTGCCCTCGGAGGCGGGGGAGGCGCGGCGGCGCCGGTGGGGGCGGACTCGGCTTTCGAAACCAACGTGGTGATCATCCTGGCCGCGCTCTTCTTCGCTCTGCTCTTCGCCATCGGGCTCCACTCGCTGGCGCGGTGCGCGCTCCGGTACGTGGGCCGCGGGGCCGCGGCCGCTGCCGCTGCCGGCGAGGGCGGGGCGTCGGCGCGGGTGGCCTGCAGCGGCAACGGCATCAAGGGGCGCGTCCTCAGGAGCCTCCCCATGGAGGTGTACGGCTCCGGGGAGGACATCGACGACGTGTGCGCCATATGCCTGAGCGAGTTCGTGGACGGCGAGAAGGTGCGCGTGCTCCCGCTGTGCGGGCACGGCTTCCACGTTCGCTGCGTGGACGCGTGGCTGGTGTCCCACGGCTCCTGTCCCACGTGCCGGCAGCCGGTGGTCGAGGATGCGCCCGCGAATAGTGAGACGGACACGGTCATCACCGTGGTCATCGCGTGAGTTCATCACGCAACGAAGCATGCCATTGCTGCCGGCACAGCACAGCCCTGCATGCTCAAGCTCCTGCGGAATTTTCAGGCGCTGATTACTAGTGGATTATTGTAAATATGATTGAAATGCTCAATTGCTCGTGTAAATATTCAACGGCGCAAAGCGCTTTCCTGGCATCCTATGAGCAAGCAATTTTGCTGAATTACTTTGCTCCAGTTTTCAATTCTCTGCCACCGTTGACAAGTAGGGTGGCCCGTGACGCCGACTCGTCGATGGATGGAGGACGACTACCTGTTCAGTTCAACCGACCACTTTTATGCTACTCTCTCCGTTCCATTATGTAATGCATATAGATTCTTTTAAAAAAAATTACATTTATAAAATTTGATCAGGTTTACAGAGAAAATTATTTATATCTATAATATCAAATATAAACAATTGAAAATATGTCTTGTGATGTATTTAATGATATGCATTTGATATTTTAGATGTATATGTTTTTCTCTACAAACTTGATCAAAATTTGTAAAGTTTGACTTAAAAATAATATATACACACTACATTGTGGAACGGAGGGAGTAGTACTCTCAGCTTAGGACCGGGGATCCTTCACGAAAGTGCCTTGTATTGACGCCACGGAGACGGTGGTGCGCGGTATGGTCGCGGTCGTACAGTTGGTCCTCTTCTTTTTTGTTAACTTCATTAACGCCCAATTTTGAATGGAATCAATATTCTCCTCCATTACTTTTCATATATGCTTTGCTTTCTTCCAAAAAAACATGTATATCTACAAGTAACAGAATAAACAAGGAATACCATATTTAAATGAGCGTAAAAATAGTGTAAAAATCAACTCATCAACAACAACTTCAAGAAGGAATCGACGCTCGCACGCTGATGCTAGTTTGTCAAATGAGAAGTTAGCTAGACCAATGACTATCACCCTCAAAACGAAATCTTGAACCAACACCTTCCGCAAGATAACAACTTACGGTGAGAATGCTACATCATGGTTTCCACTCAAAGAGAATACAACCACGATGTCTGCCTTCATAGCCGTAGTCCACCTAGCTCCCCATCGCCCCTGCTCACACAAAACAAGCATGCCAAAGAAGAAAAATGCAAGAAGGGAAAACGATCTCTTCACTTCAGATCAGTACTGCACCATCTCATTTCAAAAAAAAAAAATTCATTTCAAAAAAGTACTGCACCATCATCCCGTCAATAGTTGTCATGCGTGCCACAACCATGCCTAGCAGCCCCCTCCCCTCCCCCGTGCAAAGTGCACCACTTGGATGACATTTCCTTCTCCCGTGCAAGTGCTCCACTTGGATGACATTTCCTTCTCCCGCCCGCGGACGAGCCAGAATTGGCCTCCGCGGTGTTAGCCAGTCAAGATGAGGGAGAGGAGCGTTGTCCCTCACACAACCTCCCCACAAGACCAAGCCAACGTTCAACGCATCGTGCCAAATCTGCATGATCTTTCAAGCCTCGGCCCCACTGTGTTGCACTAGTCCGCACCCGTTGCCCCCCGGCCTCTGCATCTGGACGATGCATGCAGTTATTTTATTAACTGTTCACATAAGACCTTACAAAGTAATACAACAGTAAGACTAAAGCCACCGTCTAGACAACATCTGTCGCTACTCCTATCCAATTGATGAAGGGATGCTGATAGTCTGGGCCTAATATCAAACAGACCTCGCAGCCAAACTTACCATCTAAGACCTGAGTTCCCATCCAGGACGCCTGCCGGGTATGGGGCACCCACCGGTCCGACGCACTCCTTTACCAGGACGCCTGCCTGGTATGAGGCCGCCGCAGCCACCTGCCACTAATCCATCTTCAGAACTGTACTGCTGCATCTACCTTGCCCGGTCTAGCTGCCGTCGACGTCACCATGACGCCAGACCGCGTCACCCTCCTGCGCGAGTCCATCACCGTGCATCAGACGCCGAGTCACCACAGCGCCATGCCGCCGAGATCCGCCACCATCAATGAGTGAGATGAAGCACCGCTCCACCAAAGAATCCGTCCTCTGGTCCCTCGATCACGTGTGCACCTCCAAGAATGACGCCCCAAAGGGGGGAACGACGCTAGAGCGCCGCCGTCATCCGATCATCCGATCTAGGGTTTCCCCCAGAGGTAGCAGAGAGTGGCCTTGAACTTCTCCACGGCGATGCCTTCAAGAAGGGAACGATGCAGATAGCGCCGCCACCGCCGGCCTTGGCAGTAGCCGAAAGCAAATTTTCACCCAGATCTGTTCGAAGGAATCCATCTCCCGTGCACGGCCGCCGCCACCACCAGGCTAAGCACCCGCCGCCGCCGGCACCTCCACGATGCCCAGAGGCCGCGAGACTCGCCGCCACCACGCCTGGGCCGCCGACCACCGCTGCCAACACCAACCCCACCATCCACCGGATCAGGGCAGGGATCCCAGATCCGCATCCCCCGCCACCCACCACCATGGAGGGGAGGAGGCGGCGCCAGAAGGACGCCGGGAGAGGGAGAAGGAGCCGAGGCAGGGCCGGCCCGGCGCCCGGCGCCGCCAGGCAGAGGGGAACGCCCCGCGGAGTCCCGAACTGCTTGCGGAGAGAGCCGCCCCGCCGCCGCCAACGCCACACAGCCTTTGGCCGGCGACGCCCCAGGCGGCGGCGAGGGAGGGGGTTGAGGCGAGGGGGGCGGCGCTAGGGTTTCCTCCCGGGGGCGTCGCGGGAGCGCCTCGGGGAGGGGAGGGTTTTGAAATTATGGTTTCTTAAATTGGGGGAGAATTTCACTTCCCCGGCCTCTGCACCAACTAGGGATGCATACGGCCTTTTAAGTATGAGTACTGGGATTTTTAATCTCGGTTACGCACCGAGCCTAGTCCTCAATAAATGCGTGAGTACCAGGAAAGCCTGGTCCTCAAGAAGTCCTCAAGAATAAATAGGAACCTAAATTCGCCTCCGTGAGGATTTAAACCCAGGTGTTGGGTTTGTACAACCACTCTCCCAACCATGGCATCGAGATGACTGCCGCCGGTGCTAGGGTTCTCCCTCAGAAGCCACTGGTGGGTGTCTCTGTCCACCGGCGGAGGCTAAAGAGACTGTCTACAAATGCACCCCACTAATACACGCAATATAGCTGCCGCCGTCCCACACAGGGCAAGGCGCGCCTGAAAAGATGGATGAGGCAGGACTGCCAAACCGGACTATTGACGCTCCCGACATCCATGGGTAGCACGCGGTCGTGCCACTGCTAGCTGCCGCTAGGCAAGGTGAGATGACCACCCGCATGCACAACACGGGAGATCCACACAAGATGGCGCCCTAAATCGTGCGAAGACAAGTCTCTCCATCGCCAGCCGCTCAGCGCCGTAGCCCGTTGATGTGTATCGGCAGTGGCGAGGCGAGGGAGGCCGTGAAAATAGTTTTTAGGTGTATCTTTATGCGAAGGTAAGTCAAACAACTCACTTGAAGTCGTTTAAAAATAAATAAGTACTCCCAACGTCCACTAATAAGTGTACATATAGAAATTTTTGGACAGATTATGGAGTGGAGTAAAAAAATGCATTGGGAAGGTGCAAACCGTCACCTCTTTCCTCTTTAAGTACCCCATCTCAATGAGCTAAGTGCATGTAGAAAGTGAGGATACCATGTGTTGAATGTTATTGGTCTTGATTACCATGTGATGAGAGAGAATTTTTTTTTTCTTCATATTTTAAAGTGCATTGGAAAGCTAGAAGTACACTCTTTTATGGACAAATTTTTAAATGTCAAACGTATACTTATTCGTGGACAGAGGGAGTATGCTAGTAAGATAACTGCGTCTTCTTTTCTTCATGCTCTGAACACAGGGTGGAGGGCATTACATATTTCACGTACATGGGCTTACTATGCCTTCATAGGATTTGTTATGCCTTTGTCTTTTTATCGATCTGATCATGCCTTTTTCTTTGTGATGAAGAGAACATATTTATGCGTGGAGAATTACCAAACTCCAGTGAAAATAACAAGATACTGCTGACTATACTTGACACTGTCTAATAAAACTAATATCTCGCCGATGTTATACAGTGGCAACGCACAATCTACAACATACATATAGGTAGAGCCATATCCACAGCCTCCATTCACTGAGGCCACAAGTGCTAAACTCAAAGCTTCTGTGTTGGCCAATGGAAGGTGCTGCTTGCTTGTTGCATTTTTTTCTTTGAAACAAGGCAAAGACCTGCCATTTCATTGTTTAAAAAAGAGGTTCAAACATAGCGCGTGAACGGGAAAAGTGAAACAAAAAGATCACTCTCGTGGTATTAAATTACACAAATATCTATGTTGCATCGCTAAAACTAGTATTTGCTATTTTGCTTAAAGATATTTGCTGGTCCAGCTTTAGGACAAGGTTAGTTTAAACGACTCTAGATCTGAAGCGTTAAAAGCAGATATGTTAAACTGTTACAGAGCAGATCCCATTGGGCACGGGGAGGTATTAACCCTGTTCTGAATCATTTTGAACAGAACAGCACGTAGAGCAAGATATTTGCTGGTGCATATATTAATTTATTTTTGGAGAAAAAAAGTGCATATATTTATGACAAGAAAGATATTAGCGAGTCGTACGTGCATAACAGAACAACTCTGTTCTAAATCTCGCCATTAAAAAGTACGCTGAGAGCAACATACTGCTATTATGTTGGGCACAACTTTACGGGACGGATAGCCTAAACAAGTTACTCTAGTACGGATCATTTAGACAGCTCATTGGTATCCTCAAAATCTCTCGCCTAACGATCAACCTTGCATATCCAAGATACCAAGAAAGTGCACATAACCAAAGAGAGCACTCACCATCGATCAGCGTCCGCTTTAGCGCGAGCATTATCATGTTAAGCACTCAAGTACGATAATAAACTCCCCACAGGGACGATGCCATGTAGGATGTCGTGGCAGATTCTTTCCTAGCCATGGAATGCTCTTTTTGTTTCGGATAGTGTGGCGACATGCACGACGTACATTCACACGCTTCCGTTCTAGATTTTTTTTCAAAACTATGACTAAATTTATAGCCTTTTTGAAAACTATTGGGCAGAATGCAAAAATATCAGAAATAGCACTCTGTCTGCCTGGGGTGGGCCGATGGGGGGCCTGTCGGCCTGCTGTGGGCCGAGGGGGGCCTGTCGGCCTGGGGTAGGCCGACCAGTGGCCTGTCAGCCTCCAGTAGGCCGACCAGTGGCCTGTGGGCCTCCACGAAGCCGACGAGTGGCTGTCGGCCTCTGGTAAGCCGAAATGTTTTTTTTTTTTTGAAATTTGACTTATTAATGATGTACAACGATTGCCCATCTTATAAATATTGTAAAAATAATTTTTATGCTTCCGCGCAACTATTTTCCTCCATGCTTTCGCACTGTGACGCCCGGATATTTAAGCTACAGTAATCCCCTGCTAATGATGCCGTGTCATCACATTACTGCTGCTAATCCTCATTTGATCCAAGGTCTAAGTCAAATTCTTATTTCTTCAAACTGACAAATAAAAATGTTCGATGGGTTGCAAATATTCACTAAGTGATTAACATGTAGGAACCAACATTAAATGGATTTTTAGTTTTCCCCTAGAATTAATTTAAGTGGACAAGCCACACTTGTTATGCCTATTAAAATATGAACTTATTTTCAAACATTTCCAAAATTACCCCAAACTTTTGGACAACACCCAAAATATCAGGAGGTAATTATGTGAGGAGTTTCAACTTTAACTAAAATCAGTTAGTACCTAATCTGAGTACAAAACAGTAGATAAATAAGAAAAGCAGTAAACAAAATAAATGAATGAAAAACAAAAGACCTAAACTACTGTACCCTTTGGCCCACCGTGAATAGTACCCAACCCAGCCCATCGAGGAGGCCATCGTCCTCCTCGTGTGCGTGTCACCACGGCCGTGTCTGGATGGCGCTCCACCGCGAGATGCTCGACACCGGTCGCCCTCCCGTCGTCTGACCTAGCTAGATAAGCTGCTCGTCGCCCCCTGGATCAAACCCTAGCCTCACAATCCCCTCTCTCTCGCTCGCTCCCCTCGCAAACGCCGTCGCCCGAGAACACGTCGCCATGGCCACCATCGTTCTCGCGCGCACCAAGCTCCCCGCCGGCTGAGATCTCACCTGGAGCATCCCCTGCCTCGTCCGCGTCGACTGGAAGGACTGGATCGAGATGGAGTGGACCACATCACCGGGATCGACCTCATCCCCTTCCTTCGGTCGCCGCCGTTCAACCTCGTCGATCGTCGTCGTCTGCACTTCTAAACCTTCGCCGAGCCACTCGTGTGCTCCGATGTGAGCGCCTGCACCTTTCTCCTTCTGAACTAGCTCGGATTCGAGCTCGAGCACGCCATCGCCGTAACCATAGCTCCCCTGTCCGCCATGGCCGGAGCTCGTTCGAGCTGCCGCGCGCTGCTGCTCCCGTGTATGCGCTGCCTGCTGCTCGGTGCTGCATGCTGCTGCTAGCCGCGGCTGCTGCTAGCTGCTGCCGCCGCACGCTCCCCTCGCGCTCGCACCGCAGCCGCGCTCCCCTGCTCCTCCCGCCGCTGCATTCTGCTACAGTAAAGTTCAGTTACTGTAGCAGTAGCTAGCTTTACAAATTTTGCACTAACTAGCCCTCTAAACAGCCCCTAAACAGCGTTAAGACAAGTGCTAACATGAGTAAAAATAATATGCATAGAAAGTACACTGGACAAACTTCCTTTTATCCCACTGGACCAAATCCATTTGATGCATGGATTAATTCCTACGAAAATGACAAAAAGCTATGTTCTATTAATTGAAAAAACAGCAAACAGAAATACTGGAATAGCACTTTTCAAACAAAGAATTGAACAAACTAATGAACACTAACATAGATGCACTTGATACTGTCATGTAGATCACAACAAATTGATCAAGAATGATTTAAGGCACAGAGCCCTAGGATGAATAGAACACTAGCTAGAGCCTCTGGAAAACAGCTAAGTGATGTTTAAGAAAACTGAGCAATTGTCAGACTTAGCCAAATTTCAGGAATTCCAGAAATGTTTGAAAACTTGCAAAATTCGTAGAAAAATAACCGTAGCTCGGATTGAAAAACTTAAAACATGAAAGTTGCTCAGAACAACGAGACGAGTCTGATCGTGCCGTCTGTTTCCCTGTCGGAACCCCCTACGTAGAAGAACTCGTAACTCCGGGCCCGATTCCGGCAGATGAATAGTGCACACACACCGGTTATTAAATCCCACGATAATCCTAAAAATAACTAAAATGACTTAGATACATATTTAGGCAACCCTGCACTGCATCATAGCGTAGCACGCACTGTGTTGCATCTGTTTGCATTATGTTTACCTGTTTCTTCCCCCTCTTCCCTCTCGGTAGACCCCGACGTTGACGTAGCTCCCGAGGCAGACGCAGCTCCGGAGTGCGACTACGTCCCCGACGACCCTGCCCTTGCCGTCGAGCAGACAGGCAAGCACCCCCTTTTTGAGCATTCCGATATCGCCCATTCTCTTTTCTCTTATGCTTGCATTAGAAGTTACTGCTGCTACTGTAACCTATATCTGCTGCATAGCCTGTTTACTTGTAACCTGCTGTTGATAATTACCTGTTATCCTAAACTGTTTAGAATGTGTTGGGTAGAGACCGACAGGGACCCCCACTTATCCCGACTGCCCCGCTGGACTCTCAGAAGACTCGAGCAACGGGATCGAAGATTAGACCCTGGCACCGCACGTCACTTCCCCCTTAAATTGCTCGACACTACTAGGTTACTATCGAGTGCCGAGGGTGATACCTCGTCAGCACTTCTGATGATAACCTTGTAGGTTAGTTAATCGGTCATGGTAAGCGAGGGTGATTCCTCCTACACCACCCCCGATACCGACACCGTCATGCAACTGTTCAAGTGTGGACCTCGAGGGTGATTCCTCCTTCGTTCACCTTGATGATATCATCGAGTGGGATTCCATCGAGGGTGATTCCTCAGGGTTCCCACCTGGTGTCAGACACACGGAGACTTTGGTTACTATGACTGAACACTGAACTAGGATACTAAAGACGGGTCGGCCCTGAGGGGTACCCGCGCGAGCATGAATGCGAAGTGATGTGGAGTCGGGTTGACCTGAGAGGTGCCCGCGAGATAACTACGAGGCGTGGCCGGGCATTCTTAGCCCTTGCCGCAAGTCCTCGAGACGGGGCGACGGGGTCACATCGATCGTGAGTCTCTGCTCGTTTCCGTGCGCTCCTAAACCACTAAACGGTTTGGATATTTGATCCGAGGGGCCTCTGTCCTGATAGCACTAACCATCACGTGGGCATAGTATGGGCGTTCTGCGTCGTATACTTCAGCCGAAGCTTAATGGACGTCAGCGATTGAGCGGCGCGCGCCGAGTTGGACTGGTTACGCAACTGCGCTTGTATTAAGGGGTTGCTAGGTCTGCTCTCGGCTGTGAACGTAACTTGCATGATTTCCCGGGGCGAAGGCCCAAGACCCCTGGGGGCATAGGTTTAGTCCGGCGTGCTGACCTCTCTGTTAAGTATTTGGTCGGGTTGCGGCGTGTTGCTTAGCCGAGGCCGGGCATGACCCAGAAAAGTGTGTCCGGCCGGAGTTAAGCAAGCGTGGTGGGTAACTTGGTGCACCCCTGCAGGGAAGAACTAATCTATCGATAGCCTGTCCTATGGTAACGGACACTCGGAGTTGTATCCCGATCGGTACAACTAGAACTGGTGACTTGAGATGATACTGGATAGTATGGCTCTGGGATTGCTTTCTCGCAGGGAGTCGAGAAAGGATCTCTGGCCGAGGTTGATGATACACTACTACTACTTTACATTATGTATTCTGCACTCTTCTAATGCTGCAAGACTGCTGAAGATGATTGAAGATGCTAGTCATTGATAGGACTAGGCTTTCCCCCTCTATTCTGGCATTTCTGCAGCCCAGTCCACATATACAGCCCCCCTTTGAAAATGATGCATAAGTAGTGTAGATCCTTGCTTGCTGAGTACTTCGGATGAGTACTCACGTTTGCTTTATTTTTTCTTTTTCCCCATATCCATTTGACGCCGCCAGATGACGGAGCCCCTGAGATAGCTGCCCCCGTCGACGACTACGGCTACTACTACTACCCTCCAGGCGAGTACTACTATGAGGAGCCGACTGACGACCAGGAGTAGGATTCGGAGGGTCCTAGGCAGGAGGCCTACGCCTTTCGATCATAGAGTTTTATTTTGCCCCGCCTCTGTGAAGGCTTATCTCTCTTTCTATAATATATCTGTACCCAGATATCTAATGCTTCCGCTGACACTTGTATGCCATCGAGCTATGTATTCGAGCCCTCGAGGCCCTGGCTTGTAATATTAAGCTTGTATGACTTTATTTATGTTTTAGAGTTGTGTTGTGATATCTTCAAGTGAGTCCTTAGGCTTGATCGTGTGCATTTGCGTGTATGGTTAGTGCACGATTAAGCCGGGGTCGTCACACGCACCAACTCTTTCCCTTCATATGTTCCCGCCATATTTTCCCGGCATCCCTTTCCCACCATATTTTCCCGCCATCCCTTTCCCGCATCCCGTTTCCCACCAACCCCTTCCCGCCACCCGTTTCCCGCCAACCCCTTCCCGCCACCCGTTTCCCGCCAACCCCTTCCCGCCATATGTTCCCGCCACCTTTCCCTCCATATGTTCCCGCCACCTTTCCCTCCATACCGCAGTCGTTCTTTCCCGCCATTTTCTCCTCTCTACCTATAAAACCCCCTTCACACGGAGTTGGATAAGCAGTCCATTTTAGTGTAGTCGAGATGTCCGATTATCCTTTTGATCGTAGTTTTCACCCTGAGATGAGCAAATGTCTTCTTAGGCTAGCCACCAATTTCAGGATGGACAATAGGATAGTTCCATGGGACGAACTCATCGGTAGTGACACCATACAGAATGAGTTGGCTCACGCATTACGTAGGTCTGGGTGGCCTGAAAGGACCTATGAGCAGGTACGTAAAGAACTTCTTAGGTTGCATGGAAGGTGGAAGAAGGTAGTGCAGACGAAGAGTGAAAATTTTATAAGGACTGCAGCAGAGCATACATATTTATGGACTGCCGACAGCGAAGACGAAGACGATATCTTCATGCCGAGCACCAAGGCCAAGAGTACCGCATCGTCGAAGGGCAAGAGTACCGCATCGTCGAAGGGCAAGAGTGCTGCATCGATGGAGGATGACGATGATGCCTTCATGTAGTATGTAAGCTATATTTTTTAAGTTCAGCCCTACCGTTTATGTTAGATGTACTTGTATCTTAATTATCGGTTGCAGTCTCTTTGGAAATGTAACTCGAATAACAATGCGGATTAATAGTAATATGTCTCTCGCATACATAAAACAATATATGTCTCCTGATCAGATAGAAGCAAGTGCGATAGTAACACATGCGAATAGTCTGAAACTAATATAGATAACGACTCATACATAGATAACAATATCACTGGGGGGGACGACGACGAATCTGGGTCTTCCTCGGACGAGGACCGAAAGGCGATAAGCGATCAGCCGGTGGATGATGCTGACGATGACCACGACCATAGATAACCTCGTCTGTCTGTGTTTCCTGCGTCAATGGTGGTGGTGGAGTGTGAAGAACTGTCTGCGAGAACTCATAGGTGTTTGCAGCTCGGTCATCATCGTCGTCGTCGCCGGCTAAGAACGAACCAGCACCACTAAGCATCGGTGACTTGACTGAATGCATGAACGGCTGTGACTGGCTGCCAACTGCGGTAAAGTAAAACATGTAAAATTGATTTGTGAACCTACAATGTTTAAAAGAATGTACAAAGTAGTGTTACCTAGGTCCATCTGATGATGCCAGGAAGAGCCCCCTGGTTCTGAAGGAGGTGGCTGCTGGAAAAAAGAGCTCCCTGGTTGTGAAGGAGGTGTCTGCTGCCAGGAAGAGCTCCCTGGTTGTGAACGCTGCACAGAGGGTCGTGGTTCTGAACGCTGCACAGAGGGTCGAGGTTCTGAACGCTGCACAGAGGGTCGAGGTTCTAAACGCTGCAGAGAGTGGCATGGCGGACGATGTGCTGGACGAGGAATAGCAACATCCGAAGATCGTCTACATGTAACAGCTGCGTAAATCCTCCGTAGCTTCTCATCAAGACGCCTCAACCATGAGACGTTCTCTCGCGGTGGGATATTATCTCCCCTCTCAAAGCGTTGCATTAAAGCGGAAACCTCCTCTAGCGCCTCGCTTGTCAAGTCACCCTGTACACGGAGAGTTAACTAATTAGATCATTGTTGTATGGCAGACAACACGAATAGTCAACCAATTGTATATGTTCAGGTTAAAAAAAAACTTAACATGTGAGAACCATAGCACGTACCACATGGTGTCTGGTTCCCATAACAGAGGTAGTTGGGTACATATCGCTGGTGAGAGGGGCTTCGATCTGATCAGGAGCTGCTGATGGAACCAAGTAGATCCTGGTGCTATGCCGGTAACTCTGCAGATACAACCCCAACTTGTCCCAGTCAAAGGGTCGAACCTCATCCCAGATATTTGTCGGCACAGTAGTCCATTCGTCCACGTAAGGGCTAATGTCGCGAAGCCAAGAATCGTGGGACTTGTTTCCTCCTGCGCGACTGTACCTAAGATTGACATGCGCGTTACATGATTAGTGATATTCTGAATGCAGACCTGAGAACTAAAATAGTATTACTTACTTGTGCACGTGATCTGGTAAGTGTGGAATAACTGGAATGTCAGGCTCTTGGCATAGACCGAACTGTCTCATCACCCTATGAAGAGCCATCTCCTCAACTGTCATGTCAAACACCAACTTGGCCTTGGTCATCCAATAGTGGCGATCTCTACTGCACAATCCAGAAATCCCAACTGGACACCTGGATAATATAGCCTGGTGGGAGTATGGCTCCCAGATAACTTGATCCTCGTGCAAACTATCAAACTGTGCCGTGAAGGAGGGGTAGCAGCCCCTCACCTGGCTATGCGCGAACTGTCTCTGTGCATGACAAGAAATAAGCATTAGTAATACTATTGAATAGCAAGAAATAAGCATTAGTAATTCATATTGTTACTTAATATGAAAATACCTCTCTCCATGTCCAAACAGATCCCATAGTAGGCAAGTCGCCGATAGCAGGCACGTAAGTCCCAGCCATGTCCTCCAAACCAAAAGGTTTATCAACGTAGACATAGGGTCGACCAATAGGGAATCTCTCGTATGACCAGAGCTGCAACAATAGTGGACATCCAACAATACCTGATTTTCTAGCCTTCAACGAGCAAGCTTTGCACAGGCCTCTGTACGTAGCCGCTAACACAGCAGAACCAAAACTCCTCTGCAGAATGTCCCCAGGGCAACATGCGTCAGCTATCTCTCGTGCAATACCGATGAGTCGTGCATCTATAGTGGTCACATGGTTCTCCGTGAACATTGTCTTGCCGAACAACCACAAAATATATGCCTCTAGGGATCGGTTAATCTGTGCCTCTGACAACTGAACATCGGGATATCCTAAGGAGACAATCTACATAGAAACCAAACGATTGTTTGAACTATGCAATGAGGACAACAATGAAAACATCAGTTTTTAAACTGGCCATGAAGGTTACCTGAAACTGGGTCAACCACTTAAAACGAGGCCCGTGAGTATCGTTGTCTAGGACCTTAGTAGTTGTCACCGCAGCCAAAAAATGGCCCTGCATCGATGCTAGCCAACCAGATTCTGCCTCTAAAGGACCTATGGTAGCACCGGCCAGAGGTAATCCCAACAAGTAAGACACATCCTGTAAAGTAGGCGCCATCTCTCCCCAGGGAAAGTGAAACGTATGTGTCTCTGGTCTCCATCTATCTACTAAGCAGGTAATGAGTGACTTGTCGTAAGAGAAACGTTTCACTTGCCTCTTACGTAACTGCATTGGTTCACCTGCCTCATCCAATTGCAGATGTTCAACCCACTCATCGAATGTACCCTCAACCAGCCGTGCCAAGGGTAAAAGTCCAATAAAGAGAATGTAGCATACAGTTAGCGGCTATCAAAATGATGTCAAACATAATAAGTCATTATACCGATACATACCTATTAACCCATGAATGGTGTATCATCCAGTTAGACTTTGGGGTGCGAGTGACCAACACGTCTAAGTTCTTGCCCGCTTCCATAAGTGCGGCCCGGTGCCCTCTATCAATATTACGATTAATCAACGGATACGAAGCCATATCTGCAATTCGAACAACAAATCTCCGGTGCAAATTAAAACATAGTCCAGACATATTACAAAATAAAACATAGTCCAGACATATTACAAAATAAAACATAGTCCATACATATTACAAATTAAAACATAGTCAAATAATATTACAAATTAAAACATAGTCCAACACATATTACAAATTAAAACATAGTCCAACACATATTACAAATTAAAACATAGTCCAACACATTATATAGCTTGTGAGTTATTTCTTCCTCGTCTGCCCCTTCGGCCTCGACTGCCACGACCACCACGACTGCCACGACCACGACCACGTCCGCCTCTTCCTACTGTTGTCACAGTCGTCGATGTAGAAGCACTCGTCGGTGTGGAAGCACCGTCTTTGTTCAGGTCGGGACAATATTTCATCATATGCCCATAAGCCACGCATAGCAAACATTGTCTGGTTGCTCCACCAGCTTCAGATTGGTCCATATCATTTTGGATGCGCTTTACCTTACGTCTGCCCCTGCTTGTTCGGCGAAGTTCTGGATCCGGGATGTATACTCTCTCCCTATCGTTTACCTTGTTGAAATTGCCGACGACTCTAAACCCTGTCATCTCACCTGTCCAGACATTGAGTACTGCATCTTTTAAATAGTATGGGGACACGAAGGAGATAGCGTCCAACTCAATCTGGCCACAGGCAGCCAACACATGTGAGCAAGGCAGGTGCAACAACTTCGGTTTGTTGCATGTACACTCACAAGTTGGATAAAATTCCGTTCCAATTTTTACCTCGTGCGTCTTCACCTCATTTGCAGAACCAAAACCATCTGTAGGAAGCTGAACCTCATACTTCCTTTCCTGATTACCTATGAGTTTGACAATGTGCTTCTTTGCTTTCTCTATCTTCTTTGCCATGTACTCCATGACACGGCTACAATAAGGTGTGTTCTGGTTATCTGCAATATGCTTCTTTGCTAATTCGTGCCTTTCTCTGAAATATCTCAAAGTGCCATGGAATACAGCCTCTACAATAGCTGTGAGTGGTAATGCTCTATTCCCTCTGAGTACAAAGTTATACACCTCTGCAAGATTGGTTGCCATGTGGCCATACCTAGCTTCATGGGTGTCATGCAGCAAAGACCAATTCACCGGAGGCTCTTTCTCTATCCACTCAGAAAAATTCTTTATTGCCCTGCCCTTCTTTCTCTGAGTATTAGGAGGGTCAATTGCTGGCAAGTCACAAAGACCTACTGGCTCCTCTAGCTCCGCGATGAGTGCTGCTAATTTAACCTAATCTTTTTCCATTTTCTTCCTCGCACGGACCTGCTTCTTAGTAAACTCATCTAGTTTTGACCAAATAAATTCGTATTTGCGCTGCTGGTTCTGGTTGCATAATTTTTTGAACAAGTTCATCAACCGTTTGTTCTTAAACTGTGAGAAAAAATTAGCCCCAAGATGGCGCATGCACCACCGGCTCTGCAAGTCCTTCCAAGGTGTTGGTTCGTCAGCTGTTGGATTCCTTAGTGTCTTCACGGCCTTCAATATACCAGCATGTCTGTCATGAATGACACACACGTTTGGTCGGTCTTTCATGATCGCAATTTTAACTTGACGGAAGAACCATACCCAGCTCGGAAAGTTCTCACCCTCCACAAATGCCATGTCAAGTGGGATGATTTGATTGTTCCCGTCCACACCAATAGCAGTCAGGATTTGCCCTTTGTACTGACCAGTTAGGAATGTACCATCCACAAACATCACAGGAGGACAATGCCGGAAAGCTTCGATGCACATAGCGAAAGAGAAGAATACTCGTTTCAACACCTTGAAATCTGGTATACTCTCCAACCTTGTGTGTTGTATGTTAACATAAGTGCCGGGATTCCTCTCCTTCAGTATGTCAAGGAGACAGACAACATTATCATATGAGTCGAAGAACGTCCCAAACCTTTCCTCCATAGCCTTCTGCTTAGCCCTCCAAGCCTTCCCATAAGGAATCTCATAATTCCATCTGACCTTCACTGCTGTCTGGATGTGTTTTGCTTCCATATCTTTCTTCTCCACTATCTCAGTATACATGAGTTGCGTAATGAGAGTTGAAGTCAGGTTTGGATGACGAACCAACAGGTTTTTCCTCACACAATTATGTGGGACCACATTGGTGACAACCCAGTGGATGTTATACTTCGGCACGTGCCCGTGCACCTTCGCAGGACAACCTGTTTCAGCACACTTCACGGTATAGTTTGTTGGACTTGATATGTGTGTCCGGAAAACCCTCTGCGTAGACATAGCCAACTTTATCACCGCATACTTCAATTTTTTCTTTGTATCAAACATAGCCCCTATCTGGACTTGGTTCAGATTATACTGCCATGGAGTCTCATGGCCATCATTGACCGTAAGGCCGGTGGATATGTCCTGATCCCATGCAGAAGGAATCGGTACCTCCACTTCATCCTCGGAATTTTCAGAATCCAGATCCTCCGCCAATCCATCCTCATCCTCTTCCTCCATCACCCTTAGCATTTCCTCCTCTTCCTCATCCCAATCAGAATCCACATCCTTCGCCAATATTATCGACTGACTACTCTGCCCAGTATCATGACCACAAACATTGTGTGGCGCATAGTCTGACTCTTTCTCGGCTTGGCTAGCATCCACATCCGGTGGTTGTGACCCGGATAAATAAATCTCGTTAGCCACTTGACTACCGTGGCCGGGTTCATACCCCACGTGGAGTTATACGGTATTCTCCTCCTTCGCCACAGGTTGCACTAGGGCATATGGGTGGATTCTTCTGTCTCGGCAACGACTTAACAGGGTCAACCAATGATGGCTCCTATCTATCGGCATCAACTCCCACTTCACATTTTTACAGGATTTCGTCTACAATGCATGAATACTGACGGAACATACTTCAGGATCCAGCCCAAAACTAGTAGTCAACCAGTACTTCAACTGTCTAATGTCCATTCTGTTCGGGTCTGAAAGTGTCATGATGCCATTTTTAAACTCGCTAAGATCAACCCCCAACTCATTATATCGAACATTACCAGGGCCGTAGTAAACAGTCAAATTTACTGATTCAGACATTTTCACCTGTCAGACATTGCCACCTTCTCATTAATCGCAACAAACAAAAATATTACCGGCTACACTAACTAAAAATATTACCGGCTACACTAAAAAAAATATTACCGGCTACACTAACTAAAAATATTACCGGCTACACTAAAAAAAATATTACCGGCTACACTAAAAAATATATTACCGGCTACACTAACTACAAATACTACCGGCTACACTAAAAATAATATTACCGGCTACACTAACTACAAATATTACCGGCTACACTAAACAAAAATATTACCGGCTACACTAATAAAAATATTACCGGCTACACTAACTACAAATATTACTGGCTACACTAACGAAAAATATTACCGGCTACAAAAATATTTGTGACGACATTGGTATACCTTTGACGCGTGTGTTCCCTTCTTCTTCGTCTTCTCTTCAACTCAGCGGCACCGGCCACCTCGCGGACTCCTTGCACCACCGGATGACACCACCGGAACTCCAACTCACCACCACATCCTCCTCACCACCACCACCTCCTACTCACCACCACACACAAAAAACTACACCATAGCAAAAAAAAAATACCGTACGCCGACGGAGAATGCTATGATCTATTGTTTCTGCGGGTTGGATATGAAAATCGGTGGACGAGGGAAGAAATCGGCGCGGAGTGGCGAGCAACAGAGAGTTAGAAGAGAGAGAGCAAGAATGAGAAGCTAGAGGAAGAAGAAAGGAGCCTGTCGGGCTTATCCACTCGGACAGGCCACCTATCGGCCTTCTGGTGGCCGACAGGCACCCATCGGCCGCTAGCAGGCCGACAGGCCCCCCATCGGCCTACCCCAGGCTGACAGGCCCCCCTCGGCCTACAGCAGGCCGACAGGCCCCCCATCGGCCCACCCCAGGCAGACAGGGTGCTATTTCTGATATTTTTGCATTCTGCCCAATAGTTTTCAAAAAGGCTATAAATTTAGTCATAGTTTTGAAAAAAAAAATCTCCGTTCTAGCAGATAAGAGCGCGCGTTTTTGTCCCATATTGTTTGCAATGCGGTAGTGACTTGCACCACTCGTGCCACTAGTGCTCACAAGTTATGACCATGAGCTTTCACTACGAGATCGGATATGATTCTCCAGACTTTCGAGTTGCAATTGCAATGTTCCATGCACAGAGTTGTAATGTTATTGAAAATAACAAGCTAAGTTGTTGTATGCCATATTTTATTACTGAACTCTCTATATAATTCGAGATTACATAAATTCCAGATCTTGTTTATTAACGTAACTTATTATTACTAATATTTTATTGAAATTTACCAAATCTACCGATGAATTTTTGGGAAGACTTTAAGCACTATGGATATTGTTATATTATTGTGTTCTTTATAATCTTGCATTCTAAAAAAAGAACCATATTCACTTCAATCGTATTATATGTGCACCCTTTAAAATATATGTTCCCTAGAAAATTTATAGTCAAAATAGTGTATCGGATGCATCACAAAAATTAGATTGGCATCGTACTTTTTATAATTTCTAAATGTTAATATTCATAAAAGGATTAACAGGTAAAGTTGCTTCGTGGGGACAATACATTCAAAATCTAAAGCGTCGAATATTTTGAACATGGGAGTATTTTCGCCAACGAAAAAATATTGTTTTGGAGCAATTAATTATGTTTCTAGTTAAAAAGTACTCTTCGTAGATATATTTGTGTTGTAATCATTTGTGTTACCTTAGAAGTTTTCATTATTTACACTGAAATGAATTATTGGGATCGGTTTTGCCATATCTTCACGGTGTTTGTAGTTTCACATTTGTATGTAAGATGATATCTACTAATATCTAATATAAAAGGGACATTTATTTGTTTAATAGTTCTTTTGTCTCACTGCATATTTTTTCTCAAGCTTCTAGAACTGAGTGTACACAACACATTCAAGCTAGAAAAGCTCACATCTTAATTAGACCTATTTCCTTCCTTTATCAATGGAATATAACCATCATATATCTTCATTAGGTTGTCATATAGAAGTATTTCATTTTTCTTCCATCCTCCTTGATATTTCCCACATCTAGTTTCCATTTGGTGTATATTTTTATTTTGAAGATGCACCTCATCTAGATTCATATGACTATTTTTTTGAATGTATAGTTTCATATGACTTCAATTCTGAGAAGGATGTCTTCAAACATCGTACACAAAAAGCAGCTTCCAACATATATCTATTCTGTAGTTGTTTATTCTATACTAGAGACTGCATACCTCCTTTTTTGCGCAAAATTTCCATATCACCACGATGTTTGTAGTTTTATATTTGTATTCAAAATGGCACTTTCCTAATTGTACAAAATTTATTTTGTCTCTAACATTTCTTTTGGTTGGCTATATTTGTACTCGAACTTCTATACATAAAAGTCCACAAAGTCTTGCATTTATTTGAGACATATATATATATATATAGCTTCTGTTATAGTGAACCGCTATTTTACTAATGGTGTACAATGGTTAGGCCTTCATGCTTTACGTACACATGTCACAACCAAAGATCGTCATAACACAATATATCATAACCTGCAAGATTTTCATGTTGCGCACTACGCCGCCTAAGACTCCTCGACGTCTACATCATGCTCCTCAGGTATATCCGCTGACTAGCTTCCCTCAGACATCGCCATTGTGGCTCCCGTCGCCAAGGCCAAGCACTCCAAGGCGAATCTGATGGGCCCTCATCGCTCCAACGTGCTTCCCAATGGTGAAATAGGCGATCTCTCGTCCCTCAAGCATGCGCAGCTGCTGGCCGCGAAAAACTATCTCTAACTTTTAGGTAATACTATTACCAATTACTCCAGCCTTAGTGAGTTCTCTGATGATAAATTTCTTGAGGTTTTGGATGGTTGTGGGGTTTCCATCGATAGTGGGATTCCGCTCGATAGCTCTGATCTTTCACGTTTCCATTTCCTTCCTTTCTTTGCTTCATTCCTGTGAGCTGGCATAGGCAGCATTGGCAGAGGCTGATGCTCACGCGCCTGCAACTAGTATTCGGTGGTTGGGGCCCCCGATATCAATGTTGTGTAGCCCACCAGGGATGGCGGTGTAGCTGGGGCCGCACACTCATCCTCTCCTAGTCGTATGGCTAAACCAGTGAGCTCCGGGGGAGTTCACATTAGAAATCGAATACTATAATGTGGTCCATGTTTTCGAACATTTGTGGCTTAGATCATGTGGGCAGAAGAACACAATTTATAGAATATATGAGCCACGATAATTTGGACGTAGTGGCATTGTAAGAAACTGCCAAGGCAGATTTTAGCGCAAGAGACTTACTTTCGATTGATCCTTTAGAGCGATAGTACTAACGCTAGGTTGCGCCAAGTGGCCTCTCCGGTGGTTTGTTGTTGGGTTTTAATCGGGAGTGTTGTGAGGTGGTTTCATGGGACGAAGGGGTTTTCTTCCTCGGTGTTGTTATTAGACATTGGGCATTCCTTCTCAAGTGGGAAGTGTTAGTGGTTTACGGTCCCACTGACCACATGCACTCTATTGATTTCTTGGAGGTAATCGAGACCAAAGTTGTTCTGGCTAGTGCTATCTTGTCGGCAATCATGGTTGGTGGCGAATTTAACTTGATCAGATAAGAATAACTCAAACATCGATTGGCCAAGGGTCAACATGTTTAATAATTTGATTGTCGTGATGGGGAAGTGACCAGATCGGGTGCTGGATTTAAATGGACTAACAAGCAACTAGCTCATGTTCATATCATTTTGGACAGAGTTTGTTTCTTTCGAGTGTGAAGTGCTCTTCCCTTTGTGCTTGTTGGTCATGGAAATGCCCATTGGCTCTGAACATGTTCCCCTCGTGCTCTCCTCAGCAGAGGAGTGCATCAAGAGGAGCACCAGGTTCAATTTTGAGACCGTGTGGTTTGAAGTGGTGGGCTTCGAGACGCTGATAAGGGTCGCTGGGTGCAAGCACTTTCATTAACCATTAACTCGCGTGGTCCTATGTTAGTACGGATTGTGGTGGCGGCTAAGTTGAGTCTATTCATTCGTGGCTGGGGGGAGGACAATATCAAGAGTGTTGACAAGGTGCTGCACGAACAACTGCTCTCTTAGAAGCTGAATGGGAGCACATATATGCCACCGAGAACAAGGTTCTTCCTATTCTTCGCGTGGAGGAAGAGTATTGGTGTCGTATGGGCGAAGTGAAGTGGATTACTAAAGGGGATGCGAACATGTTTTATTTTCATGCTTGTGTGAATGGTCATAGATTCAAGTATTCCATCCTACATATGCAATTTGAGTAGGGGCTCATTTTCATCCAGGAGGACATCAAGAAAGACACATTGGCTTGATGGGCTCTGATGCACCTAAATTGGTCGTGTCGCACTCTGATTTGTGGGGTCACTCACAACATGTCTCGTCAGAGGAAAATGGTAAGAAATTGAGGCAACTCTTCTCTCCATGAGCATGATACGACTGTGGGCCCTGATGGATGGACTGTTGCTTTTTTCTTAGGTTATGGGATATGTTGAAGGGTCCCCTTTATGACATATATAATGGCTTCGCGTTAGGAATGGTAGATATCTCTAGACTAAACTTTTGCGTGCACTCGTTAACTTCGAAAGTGAAGGGGGGCAGACAACATTCATAGAATTTGCCCGATAGCGCTTGATACGTCTCCAATGTATCTATAATTTTTGATTGTTTCATGCTATTATATTATCAATCTTGTATGCTTTATACACATTTTTATACTATTTTATATCATTTTTTGGGACTAACCTATTAACCCAGTGCCCAGTGCCAGTTCCTATTTTTTGCTTGTTTTTGGCTTTTCAGAAAATCAATACCAAACGAAGTCCAAACATGATGAAACATTACGATGATTTTTTCTGTACCAGAAGGGGCCCTAGAAGGTTCGGGAGGAGGCCAGAAGAGCTACGAGAGAGCCACGAGCTCACAGGTCGCACCCCCTAAGCTCATGAGCCCCACACAACTCTGTTTGACCTAATTCCACCACTATAAATTCACATATATTCCCCAACCAAAAGAGAGCCACCCGAAACACTTTTTCCGCCACCGCAAGCTTCTGTGTTCTTCCGCGATCCCATCTGGAGGCTTTTTCCAGTACTCTGCCGGAGGGGGAATCGATCACGGAGGGCTTCTACATTATTCTTGCCGCCTTCCGATGATGCGTGAGTAGTTCACCACAGACCTATAGGTCCGTAGCTAGTAGCTAGATGGCTTCGTTTCTCTCTTTGATCTTCAATACAATGTTCTTCAGGTGTGCTACTAAACACTTTCCTGCAGATATTTAATTTCCAAGTGTCGTTGAATTAACAACTCAACTTCTAATAATCATAAATATTCTTTGGCTGCCCTTGTGTCGAATCAATAAATTTGGATGAAATACTACCCTCAAAGACTGTCGCAATCCCCTATACTTGTGGGTTATCAGTCACCCAACTTCCATTTTATAATTGAGATTTTGGTTCTGATATTTATCGTGTAATAGATCCCACAAAATGTCATTATCTCTTAACATTGCATATCGGTGTGAAGTGGCAGCGGCTAGTTCAGCACCACGGCATGGCCAGCCTCCTAGCGGCCATGGTGATGGTTGTTGGTGGGCATACATCCCATCTATCTGCTAATGCCACTTTGTCCTAGCATGGTGAACTGGCTGGCATGACTATGTGAAGATCCATTGCCATGATGGTGTTTGGAACACACTTCATGTCCGTGGTGAAAACCCTTGTTTTCACATTTGCTGGTTAGACTGAACAACAGCAAACTTGTATCGTTATCTTGTTGAAGAGATTGTCTACATGACGACTGTGACATGAGGGTGTTTATCTCTTCTCGAAGGCATTGTTGTGGAAGAAGTCGACATAGTCGTAGGTGTTACATTCATATCATGTAATGGTTCTACTGTAATTATTTTTGCTATGTACTCCTTTTATTAATGACTTTAGCTTTGCTAACTTGCATCAAATTTAATAAAACTGTCTGTGTGCATCAATTAATGCAGAGGTCGGGGTTCCAACCTTCTTTTCGACAAAGCTTAAAATACATGTATTGAGTAACACAAATATTTTCGACATATAGATAATGAAATCCTAGTCCTCTTGGTCTTTGGGGCAGCAAATGATCCATACCTCATTACACTCTTATGCACATGGTATATTTCTATTTATCTCTCCCCTGAACAAAAGAGAAAAGGAGCATAGGCTTTTACTGTTTTTTAACTGGCAGCAGGGACAGGCACAATGTAACACAGTACCAATACTTGTGCCACTTTCATAGACGCAACCACGTACAAGTAACTACAGAATATACATGCTTACATATGATTTATGAATTGGAGCTAGTTTGATGTCGCTCTATGTTACGAATATCGCATAAGTGAACTCATCCACACAAAACCCATTATATATTTTCATGCCTACACTTTCCATCATGTTACTCTTTTTATAATTACTACTATTGTAATCTTTTACTTTACTACAATACCATTACTACAACTATTTGACTGCTACTGTTATCATATCACTTTGCTACAAATAAATTGTGCCAAGTAAATTATCTATCCAGGTGTGGTTGAATTGAAAAATCAACTACTAAGACTTATAAATATTCTTTGACCCCCCTTGTGTCTAATCAATAAATTTGGGTTGAAATATTTCCCTCGAAAACTGTCGACATCTCCTACACTTGCGGGTCATCATACTTGTCTCGCATTAATATGAGTGTTCCATATTGCACTTTTATGCATGAGAAAGTCACCATTCACATTTGTATGCATTGGAGAGTTATAGTTGGTGAACCTATGAACTCCAGTCCAATTTCCACCATAATAATGACATTTCAACAACATTTAAACGTTGTTTCATTTCCACTTTTATTTTATTCCAGAAGTATAAAAAAAATATCACACATTATCTTGTGATAGGCTTGTTCAACTAACAAGACGGGTAGGGATTGACATACTTGTTATGATTGTTGGGGGCACAAGAGGATTTTATTTATGTTACATGACATCCAACTAATGCAAGCACTTCTATCTCCATGGATTCGTACCTTGGTTTCTCACTCAGGTAAGACGTCTACCGCTTGCTGACAATCTCCCATATGGGGGAGCCCAGCTATTGTACCTTTAACAGAGGTGAAGGATTTTATGATTTCTTGCATTCATTAGTCATTAGTGGTAGTATCAAATTGTTTCTCTTGAAAATTCCAGGATTATCCAGTTTAAACAATGGTGGAATGAGTGCAAAAATATCACTCATCAGCCATCTTCTAGGCAAATCCCGATTTGAAGGAGTAAATCCCCACCAGATAGGATGGAAATTCTTCGCAAGGGCTGCCCCTGCCATCAGATCCGGTGAACAAGGTGTAATAGGAGTATAGGACACAATATTTGCCAGCAGCCGCCACCATCCGTGGACTATAGCACCAGCCACCTCCTTCGTGCACATCCGGTGCCTTGCCATCGTTGCAACAAGGAGAAACTTTCTATGACCGTTGTCCTGATGTAGAAATGACCCACTGCTCCTTCCCTCGAGACTGCATGACTTAGCCGATGATTGCCTCCAGTGGCTGCGAGGAGGGAGAGTGAGAAAGTGGGGGAGGGGCGAGGGAGGAGGGATTCAGGCTGTGAGATTGGACTCGGTGGCGGCGCTAGGGCTCGGTTCAAATATGAAGTTTTACTCTACTATATACATATAGGTAGACCTCTTGGAAATATGCCCTAGAGGCAATAATATTTGTATTATCATATTTCCATATTCATAATTAAAGACTTTATATTCTATGCTATAACTGCTATGATCCTGGAATATGTGATTCAGTGGAAAACTCATATGCCAGTGTGGAATGATAAAACGGTAAATAAAAGGTTCCTAGTCTCGCCTCTAGGACTAGCTCAAGTGTTGTTGGTGATCACGTTTTCCGGATCTTAGGATACCGTTAAGTGTAACGATGATCCTAAAAGAACATTGAGATTTTGACGTTAGAAGAACGATCATATTGAACCGACCCAATCTTGTTTGTTATGAATTGAGTTGACATCGTCTGTATTCAATTATAATAACACGAAGTGTTAATGTGTGATATTGCTCCTTAGACCATGAAAGTATCGTGGTCACTTCTTACTGTACTGTGGGCTTTGGGGTTAATCAAACGTCACCTGTAACATGATGATCATAACGACAACTTACGGGTTCATCGGAAAGTTTGACATGTGGCCGGATAGCTCGAGAGTGGGATTTGCTCCTCTGACGATGGAGAGATATTTTTAGGGCCCTCTTGATGTGACGGCATCAATCATCGTCTGGCCAGACACACGTGACTTCGTCACGAGGATCCTAGAACACATTAGCGAGAAAGAAGAACAAAACCGGTAATGAGGATTTCGTTATAATGAGCATGGTTATGACTCAGGAGGATACCGATACATCCCGGGTTTTGTGAAGTATCATGAAGCAAAGGGAACATCACATGATAATGATGGGGAACGAAGCATGAAAATAAAAAATTCCTACGAACACCCAAGATCAATCTAGGAGATGCATAGCTACGAGAGGGGAGTGTGTCTACATACCCTTGTAGACCGAAAGCGTTAGGGCCGTAACGCGGTTGGTGTAGTCGTACTCTTCACGATCCAATTGCTATCCAATCCGATCTAGTACCGAATGGACAACACCTCCGAGTTTAGCACACGTTCGGCTCGGTGGCGTCCTCTCCTTCTTGATCCAGCAAGCGAGGGAGAGGAGGTAGATGAGATCTGAACCAACACGACGACGTGGTGGTGGTGGTGACAGCGGAATTCCGCAAGGCTTCGCCAAACACGTACCGGAGAAACGTGGGAGGAGTTGGGAGAGCCAATGGGCAAGGTTGAAGGGGTGGCTGCCCCCATGTGCCTGCCCCTTCTATATATAGGCTAGGAGGCATGGGAGGGCGTCCAAAACCCTCCTAGGGCCAGCCACATGGGAGAAATCCCTTTAAACTTGGAGATAAGATCTTATTTCTAGATTCAACCCTTTAAATTTAGAAACAAGACCTTATCTCTAGATTTAAACGACATGTGCCTTGGGGAATGGTGCGGCCAGCACAAGTGGGCTGTAGTCCCACCCCTTGGTCCATGTGGGACCTTCCCGGGTCGTTGGGCCCCATGATGGAACCCCGGAACCTTCTAGAATCTTCCCGGTACTCTACCGAAAATTCCCAAACTTTTCCGGAACCCTGAATATGGCTTCCCATATATACATCTTTACCTACGGACCATCCCAGAGCTCCTCGTGATGTCCTGGATCCCATCCGAGACTCCAAACTACTTTCGTACTTTCCACTATTAATATCACAACATTGCCCTAGCGCTACCGAATGTTAAGCGTGCGACCCTACGGGTTCGGGAATCATGTAGACATGACCGAGACACCTCTCCTATCACTAACCAATAGCAGGACCTGGATGCCCATGTTGATTCCTACATATTCGACGAAGATCATTATCGGTTGAACCACGATGTCGAGGATTCAGATAATCTCTTATGCAATTTCCTTTGTCCTGCTATATGTTACTTGCCCGAGATTCGATCGTCGGTATCTCCATACCTAGTTCAATCTCGTTACCGGCAAGTCTCTTTACTCATTCCGTAGTATAAGACCCCGTGACTAAACTCATTACTCACATGAAGCTTTTTGTGATGTTGTATTACCGAGAGGGCCCAGAGATATCTCTTCGTCACATGGAGCTACAAGTCCCATTCTCGATCCATGCAACCCAACAGACACCTTCAGAGATACCTGTAGAGCACCTTTATGATCACCCAGTTACGAAGTGACATTTGATAGCACACAAAGTATTCCTCGGGTATCCGGGAGTGGCATGATCTCATGGTCTGAGGAACTGATACTTGACATGAAGAAAGCTATATCAAATAACTAAGCGATACAATCTGTTGCTAAGCTTATGGTTGGGTCTGTCCATCACATCATTCTCCTAATGATATGATCCCGTTATCAAATAACAACTCATGTCTATGATTAGGAAACATTAACCATCTTTGATCAATGAGCTAGTCCAGTAGAGGCCTACTAGGAACACGGTGTTGTTTATGTATTCACACATGTATATAAGTTTCTGGTCAATACAATTCTAGCATGAATAATAAAATTTATCATGAACAAGGAAATATGATAATAACCAATTTATTATTGCCTCTAGGGCATATTTCCAACAGATTACCTAAGGTTCACTCGGATATTATTCGTGTACTCATAGGGACCGATACAGACGTCCATGGCCCCGCTGCCGGTCATTAAACGAACGGTTTCATTCATGTCTATGAGTTACCGAACCTATGGGGTCACAAGCTTAAGGAAATCACAATCTGCTAAGTGTTAGTAGGACATGAGTCATGAGAATATATTTTTGGAATTATTTCATGAATATTCAGAATAGTTCTGAGAGGATCCGGAAGCGTTTCGGGGTCAATAGAAGGGTTTCGGCGAATATCGGGTAATGCCGGGTATTACCGATATATTATATATAGGTGGAAAATGTTTCTGGAGATGTTAAAAAATATATTTTTTCTAATTAATTTAAATATCAATGGGCCTTAAAAGTCCAATAGGTGGAGGGAGTTATGGGCCACATAGGCCCTTAAGGAAGTGGCGCCCCCCCTTTCCTTGTGGGGGGTGCGGGGATTGGACTAGGGGAGGAGTCCAACTCCTCCCTCATGACCAGCGCCCCAAGGCGGGACTTTCCCCCCTTGGTGGCTGCCCTCTCCTTCTCCTCCAACCTATATATACTAGGGTTTTTTTGCTCTATTGTTGATACAAGTTTTGGAGCCTCCTCTAGTTCTTCTAGTTCTAGTTCTAGTTGGTCCTAGTTGACTAATTAGAGCTAGGATAATCCTCTTGTCCTCATAATTAGAAGCCAATTTGGTTCTAATATCCTTCCTCTAATTCTCCGGCGATGATTAGCTCTAGACGGCGAAGCGTTGCCGGATCGTGAAGATTGCACGCTTGCAACCAAGTAGAGAGATTGTACTTTTAGTCTTCGTTTCGAGGGACTGTTTGTGGGCGATACGAGGGATTGATCATCGACGGTTCAAGGGACTCCAAGTACGATCTACACCGACACGTTCTTCTTCCGCTGCAACTCGGTGACGGTAACGATCGTGATCCCAACCCGTTATGCATCTTCATATTGATCCTGAGTGATCGTAGGAGCGATTTTGTTTTTGTTTTCTACTATGTTCCCCAACAAGACCCATATCCTCCATTCACTGATGCCACCAAATGCTAAAACGCAAAGCGTATAGGTTGGCCAATGGGCGGTGTTGCTTGCTTGTTGCATCTTTACTGGAAAGATAAGTCAAACAAATCTCTTATGAATCGTTAAGAAACTAGTATAATATTCTAAAAGGAAGATATTTGCTGGTCAAACTTTTGGACAAAATTCGAAAAACTCTAGCTGTGAAGCTCTTAAAAGCAAGTATGTTAAACTGTTTAAGAGCATATCGCTATTTGGCACGGAAAGGTATTAACTCTGTTTTGGATCATATTTAACAGAACATTATGCTTAGGGCAAGATATTTGCTGGAGCATATATATATTTATTTTAAGAGGAAAAGTACATGTATTTATGACAAGGAAGACATTCGCGAGTGATACGTGCATAACAGAGTAACCCTATTCTAAATCGCTATTAAAAAGTACATTGAGAGCAACATACTGCTATCCTGTTGGGTGCAACTTTACGGGAAGATATCTTAAACAATTCACTTTGTCGCAGATCATTTGGAAAACTCATTACTATCCTATGAATCTCTCGACTAACCAATACAATTAACCTTGGATATCTAAGATACCAAGAAAACAAACCACCTATCACTGTCTGCATTAGCGCGTGCATTGTCAGCTTAAGCACTCATGTATGGTAATAAACTCCCCACATGGAAGTTGCCATGCAGGATGTCGTGGCAGATTCTTTTCTAGCCACGGAAACAAAGCGCATGGTTTTGCTCTTTTTCTTTGGATACGGTGGGGACATGCACAACGTAAATTCACACTCTTCTGTTGTACTCCCTCCGTTCGGAATTACTTGTCTCAGAAATGGATGTATTAATTTCGAACGGAGGGAGTAGCAGATAAAAGCGCGCTTTTTTGCTCCATTGTTTACAATGCAGTAGGGACGCACCTACACACACCACTCGAGCCACTATCGCTAACAACCATGAGATTTCACTGCGATATGAGATTTATATAAACTTGAACTGCCTGTAGATTTTGGGATTAGTCCCATTTTTAACATTGCAGATTTGAAGCCTTATTTGGATGAGGAAGATGAGCTTTTGTCGAGGACGACTTCACTTCAAGAAGGGGAGGATGATAAGGACATCAATACCATTGTTACAACCACAACCCCTGCTGCTATACATACTGTACCAATTACTAGAGCTCGCGCACGTTAATTAAATTACCAGGTACTTTCGTTTCTTGGTAATGATTCTAATGTTCATGAGAATATGATGCTGCCTAAATTGGATACATTTGTTTTGCTTACAAATGAAGGGCCTAGCTTGGACAAGAAGGATGAACATTAGAGCAAGAACAAGCATGGAGATGATGGCATGCGCAAGGGGAACAAGAACGGAGTTTCAAGTGATGATTTCAGGATTTTGAAGCCACCATAATGAGTGCATGAAGGCTTGGACAAAATATAAAAGATGCCACTTCACAAATTTCGTCCAGAGGCTATTATAGGTGTTGCGTCACTTTATTATTGGGCCAGGCCCATGTAATTTGAAATACTTAAGTATAGGCTGTTTTTAGAGTCCGTATGTGTGGGGAAATAAAGTTAGGGTTGGTTTTGGACCCCTCCTACAAGGGTCACGAAATTCCCCCTACTCCTCCATATATACAGCCCTTAGGACGTCGTTTAGACCGTGAGTTTTGTTTAGATTAAAGTTCGCCATAGCTGCAACTTCGCGTACTTCGTTTGTCTTCAACGACCAGACCAAGACGTCACAGAACCCCACTTTCATCAATAAAACTTTCCTCTTATATTCGCAATATCCAGATTGCAATCTCAGTTTCTTGATTGTTCTTTGTTTGCTCGCAGGAAATAGACCATCGTGGTCAGGTTGATCGTGCTCCGGCGTGGTCAATAACCCTCGAAAGTTGGTTTAGCGATTGCTAAGGCGCGACGTCTCGCACGTTCGTAGTCGGATCGTCAAGGTCTACTCCCACAGAAAACGATAATCACCTTCTCATCGAAAGACGGGACACCTTTGCCTCTATCATCTGGAGGCTATCCAAAACTGTCTCGGCAATGTAACGAAATCATTGCAAAGCTGGAGCAGCCATAAATTTGGCAACATTTTAAAGCAGCTACGAGAGGTACGCACTGAATTGGAACGGTTGCTAGGCATTGGAGCTGACACTACAGAGGTACGTAGGATGAATTGATAAACTGAATGAACTACTGTACAAAGAAGAGATGTTGTGGCTCCAAAGATCATGGATTAAATGGCTCGGGGAAGGTGACCGAATATGAAGTTTTTCCATCATAAGCCATATGGCGAGCAAGGAAAAATAAAATTACAAAGTTGCAAGATGTGAATGGGAACTGGATATCTTCCCCTTCTGAACTTTAATATCTGGCTACTGCTTATTTCCAGGACCGATTTACTCGCGATCCCAACCTTAATCCGGAGGAAATTGTTGCACTCTTCGAGTCCAAGGTGTCGGTGGAGATGAATGAAAGGCTCTGTAGGGAGATCACAAACCATGAGATTTCAGATGCGTTGTTTCAAATCGAGCCCTTAAAGGCACCTGGCACAGATGGCTTTCCTGCGAGGTTCTATCAACGGAACCGGGGTATTATGAAAGAGCAAGTTATTTCAGCAGTGAAGCTTTTCTTCGATACAAGGAAGATGGCCGCTAATATTAATCACACTGCCATTGTCCTCATACCCAAAGTGGATCAACCAACAACACTTAAAGACTTCAGACCCATTAGTCTTTGCACTGTGCTGTATAAAGTGATCGCCAAGTGCTTAGCAAACAGAATCAGACCCATTCTGGGAAAGATTATTTCCATTAGTCAGAGTGCGTTTGTCCCTGGGAGATTGATCACGGACAACGCGCTAGTGGCGTTCAAGTGCTTCCACTTCATTAAGCAAAATAAAAATCCGGAGAAGAACTTTTGTGCGTATAAGATTGACCTCTCGAAGGCGTATGACCGTGTGGATTGGGGTTTCTTGGAGAATGCGATGAAAGGCCTAGGTTTCGCTCACCGTTGGACCGAGTGGATCATGTCGTTGTGACCACGGTGAGTTATTCTGTCAAATTTAATAGAACCTTGCAGGAGTCGTTCCTCCCCACCCGTGGTCTGCGCCAAGGAGATACCCTTTCGCCCTTTTTGTTCCTTTTTGTGGCAGATGGATTGTCAGCATTTCTCCCAAGAGAGATCAATAACAATCAGATTGTGCCACTAAAAGTTTGTCGCAATGCCCCTGGAATATCACATCTGCTTTTCACCGATGACACACTCCTATTCTTCAAGATGAAGGTGGACCAAGCTGCTCGGGTTCATCAAGTTATCAATTCATATGTTCAAGGGACGGGCCAACTCGTTAACCTTGACAAGTGCTCTCTCATGTTTGGAAAATCATGCCCGACGGATATTCAGGAAGGAATTAAAACGTTGCTACAGATCACCCAGGTGGAGTTCGAGCCTAAGTACCTAGGCTTGCCGACGCCGGAGAGGAGAATGACCCGGGGTAAATTCCAAAGCATACAAGAGAAAATGGTTAAGAGAATTGTACAATGGGGAGAGAGCTACCAAGGAGGGAAAGAAGTGCATATTAAGGCGGTTGCTCAAGATCTTCCCACGTTTTTAATGGGCATCTTTAAGCTCCCCGACGGCTTATGCGAGGATTTAACAAAAATGATACGTAACTTCTGGTGGGGGAGGTACAGGGACAACGCCGTACTCATAAGGTATCATGGGATATTATGCTCAGACCCAAATCACATGGTGGCATCGGATTTCGGGACATGAAGCTTTTTAATCAAGCATTGCTCGCCAAGCGGGCCTGGAGGTTATTGAGAACCCCCAAAGCTTATGTGCACAAGTGCTCAAGGCGAAGTACTACCACAACAGGTTTCTGGTTGATACTGTCTTTACTGGCAATGCATCCTCGACATGGCAAGCTATTGAGTATGGGCTAGAGCTGCTAAAAAAGGGTATCAGTTGGCGTATTGGTAATGGCTCGCAAGTCCGCATTTGGCGTGACCCTTGATCCCTCGCGACCAGTCTCGATGGCCAATCACCCCGAAGCGTCGTTGTCGTCTAAAGTGGGTTTCTGAACTGCTCAACCTGAATGGTACGTGGAACTTTACTCTGCTCCAGCAGCTCTTCTATCAACCGGATATATTGTATCCTTCATATCAAGGCCTCGAGCAGGTGAGGCTCTGACGTCCTTGCTTGGCACCCAGACAAGCGTGACTGCTTTTCAGTACGCAACACCTACTACCTTGGTCTGCAGGAACATATGGCTAAACGGGATACTGGCGCCTCGGGCGGCCAGCTGGACGGACGACGGGCGGTCTGGAACCTGATATGCAAAAATGACACACCAGCCAAAGTCCGTGTCTTTGTTTGGCAAGCTGCTCAGGAGGCCATTGCTACACAAGCAACCAGGACGTACATGCACCTAGAAGTGGACTCAACGTGCTTGTTATGTGGTCAGGCAAAGGAGGACGTGCACCATGCCCTTGTCATATGTCCTCATGCAGCGGTGCTCTGGGAGGCTATGCGAGAGCACTGGGCATTACCGACCGCTGCTGACCTACGCGACGCTGATCCAGAGTGGTTGTTCCGCCTGCTTGATAAATTGCCGGATGTGCAGAAGCTTGCTTCACTGATGATCATGTGGAGGATTTGGTATGCAAGAAACGAGGTCACACATTATAAACCCCCGATCCCGATTGAGTCCTCGCGCCGTTTCCTCTCGAGTTATATCACTTCTCTACTTGCAATATGGCAGCATCCCAAAGCGGACTTAACGAAGGGTAAGCAGGTGATCGATTACTTGGGAAGCACGTCAAAGTACACACATGAAACAACAGCAACACCGCAATGGAAGGCCCCTGATGTGAATTTTGCTAAGTTGAATATAGATGGTGCTTTTTTGAAAGAGGATGGTACAACCGGTGCTGGGATGATCCTGCGTGATCATGAAGGATCAGTCATCTTCACCGCGACGCGGGTACTCTTTAATTGTAGTAATCCTCTGGAAGCGGAGATGGCGGCCATGGACGAAGGGCTTCGACTTGCGCTTCACTGATCCAACTTGTCGTTGGTTGTGGAGACAGACTGCGCTAAGTTATTGAAGATGGTGCAATCTAAAGATGTTGAGCGCTCGAGGTGTGCGAACCAGGTCAATGAGATCAGAAGGATTCTAACTCATGAAAGGAATATCTTATCTTATATTTACTAATTGGAGGCACCATACGAGCATCCACGTTAATCCACATCAGCGGAATTAATTTAGCCGTTAGATTTAAAAATTAATGGTAAAGATCTATTAGAAAATGTTGCATCATTAAGGGAAGGAGACACGACTGCCACGCATAAAAAAAGGAGTCCCCAACTGCCACGCTCAAGCAATGAAAAAAAAACGTAACTTCTTTCCTTGAATGGGAAACAAGGACGTACAAATAAAAAGTTAGGCCCCACGTTAAAAGTGTCCAGTTCCCACAGTCCTGCAAAATCAAAATACATGCCCCTATAAAAAAAGAGACCTCAAGCCTCACGCTAAAAATGGAGAGTCTTGCCTCATTCATGGAAGAAAACACCACGTACATCAATATGGCATTTTCTTTTCTTGAAACTACGTAAACAAATATGACTAAGGTCATGCGTACAAACCTACTAACAAATGTCATGCGTAAAAGAAAGAGTCCCCAATAACCCATGTTCAAGTTATGAAATAAATAAAAATGATGTGTCATTTCTCCTTGAAAAATGAAACAAAGAAATGTACTAATAAGAAGTTAGGGCGCACGCTAAAAAAGTATCCACGTCCCACAGTCTCGGGAAAAAAATCCATGCAGGTACAAAAAAAGTCCTCAAGCCTCATTTAAAAAGGAGAGTCCTTGCTGGATTTTGAAAAATAGATTTCAACTTGGAGTAGGGGAAGCTGAACGTGTTGCAAGCGCCGCAGTCGTGTCTACATGCATAATGCAGTGGACGACACATCGTTACATATATTATTTTTTAGGTTAAGTAAAAAAATTATAATATAAATCTGAAATGTTTTTCTATTGTGATTTTTAGGTTAAGTAATAAAATTCTATATGGAAGTTTATAATTTGTTTGTTTCTTTTGTTATTGCGATATGGAACAAAACTCTTTGTCTCACAAATCTCACCGTGACAATTGTCACCGATCGTGGCATATTTATTTCAGAAAATTAATGCAAATCAAGGAAAATGCTTTAAGCCTACAACATCATATATAGGATGTTGGTATAGGAATATTGACCACGTTTTTGAGTCTCTTGAAAGTATGCTTTTCTTTTAAAGTTTGTTAATCATTTTTTTAAATATTAACATCTGCACTGAATGATGCCCAAGAGAACATACTCATACAAAAAGTACAATTGAGGAAGAGGTTTCCCCCCTTTTGGACAGCAATTCATTTATATATACTCTAAAGCACTAAGAATTCATGTTTTTAATTTACACAATAATTCTGAAGCAGAGTAGTCCCTAGCCCGTGCAGGCGCACGGGTTGACGACTAGTTAGTCTAGTTAAAATTGGCAGACATGCAAATGTAGCGAGTCACACCCTTGCTTGTATGGTGCGCTCGCAACAGCGCACATCATGTTGGCTTCGAAACTCCCCTGTGGAAATAGCTAGCATTGTCATATCTGAATGTAATCACCATGACTGATGAATGAAAAGTTCCTTTCCCGCAAAAAAATGATATGCATTTGGTACTCTAGATGTATGTGTTTTTCTCTACAAACTTGGTAAAAGTTTGTAAAGTTTGATTTATCTATAAGCACTACGTTGTGGTACAGAGGGAGTTGTACTCCCAGCTTAGGACGAGGGACCCTTCATGAAAGTCATTTGTGTTACATCATGGAGGCGCTCATGCCGTTGGTCGTCTTCTTTTCTGTTAACTTCATTGTTGCCCAATTTTCAATGGAATCAATATTCTCCTCAGAGTACTTTCCATATATGTTTTGATTTCTACCAAAAAAAGTATGAAAGTAAAACAAGAAATAAGGAATATCGTGTTTAAACGAGCGTAA
Organism: Thinopyrum elongatum; assembly: GCA_011799875.1. Taxonomy (NCBI): domain Eukaryota; kingdom Viridiplantae; phylum Streptophyta; class Magnoliopsida; order Poales; family Poaceae; genus Thinopyrum; species Thinopyrum elongatum. Next base: position 410,409,734 of record CM022301.1, read on the forward strand.
AAATAACCTCATCAGCAACACCTTCAAGAAGGAGTCATCGCTCGCACGCTGACACTAGTTGGTCAAATGAGAAGTTAGACCAGCAGTATCACCCTTGAAACAGAATCTCGAACCAACACCTTCCACAAGATAATAACTTACGGCTACATCATGGTTTCCACTCCAAGAAAATACAATCGCGATGTCTGCCTCCATAGTCGTTGTCCACCTAGCTCTCTATCGGCCCTGCTCACACAAAACAAGCATGCCAAAGAAGAAAATGTAGGAAGGGAAGACGATCTCGTCACTTCCGATCACTACCGCACCGTCATGCCATCAATGGTTTTCGTGCATGCCACAACAATGCCTAGCAGCCCGGTCCCCTCCCGAACGCCAAGTGCACCACTTGGATGAGATTTCCTAATCCCGCCAGCGGACGAGCCAGAACTGGCCTGGGCGGCATTAGCCGGTCAAGATGAGGGAAAGGAGTATTGCGCTTCAAACAAACTCCCCACAAGACCAAACCAACCTTCAATGCATCCTGCCAGATTTGCATGATCTAGCAAGCCTCGTCCCCACTGTGATGCACTAGCCCGTTCCCGTTGCCACATCAGATCAGCCTCGGATCAACACATATAGTGTTGATTCACGCGCCCTGGACACCATACCATCGAGAAGACTACCGCCGGTGATAGGGTTCTCCCTGGGAAGCCACTGGTGGGTGTCTCTGTCTACTGTCGGAGGCTAAAGCGCTAGCTAGACTGGCTACAAACGCACCCTACTGCAACACGCAGTCCCACCGCCGCAATCACACACAAGGAAAGGCGCGCCTGAAAAGATCGATGAGGCAGGGCCGCCGAGCCAGACTATTGATGTTCCCGGCCGTAGATCCATAGGTAGCACGCGGCCACGCCACTCCTAGCCGCCGCTAGGCGATTGTGAGCTGAACACCCGCACATACTAGGCGGGAGATGCCCACGAGATGGCGACCTTAATTATGAGAAGGCAAGTCTCTCCATCGCCAGCCGCCAGCTGGCTTAGCCCGTCGACGTGTATTGGCAATGGCGAGGCAAAGGCGGTCATGAAAATAGTTTTTTTTAGTTGGTCGTGAAAATAGTTGTTAGGTGTATATTTATGGGAACATAAATCAAACAAATAAAAATAAGTAAGTATGCTAGTAGGATAATTGTCTTCTTTTCTGGATGCCTCTCAAGGCAGGGTGGCGGGCATTACATATTTACTGCACACACATGGACTTACTATGCCCTTCATGTTTGTCATGCCTTTGTCTTTGTGATGAAGAAAACATATTTATGCGCGGAGAATTACCAAAGTCCAGCGAAAATAACAAAATACTGCTGACTATACTTGACACTGTCCAATAAGAATAATATCTCCCCGATGTGATACAGTGGCAACACACAATCTACTACATACATATAGGTAGAGCCATATCCACCGCCTACATTCACTGATGCCGCCAATGCTAAAACGCAAAGCGTATATGTTGGCCAATGGGAGGTGCTGCTTGCTTGTTGCATTTTTTTTTAAGCAAGGAAAAGGACTAGCCATTTCAGTGATTAAGAAAGAGGTTCAAACATAGCCCGCTAAGGGGAAAAGTGAAACAAAGAGGTCACTCTCACGGCATCAAATTAGACAAATATCTGTGTTGCGTCTCTTATGAATCGTTAAGACTGGTAATTGTTATTTTGCTTAAAGGAAGATATTTGCTGGTCCAGCTTTAGGACAAGGTTAGTTTAAAGAACTCTAAATCTGAAGCCTTAAAAGCAAGTATGTTAAACTGTTAAAGAGCAGATCCCATTTGGCACGGGAAGGTATTAACCCTGTTTTGAATCATTTGAAATAGAACTAACACGTAGAGCAACATATGGGTAGGTAGTTCGCGGTGTTGTTTTTGTGATCATGATGAAACAATACAACATTTATTCCTTGAATGCCCACTCGTCAAGTTGCTTTGGAGAATGATTCATATAGCCTTCAACATTAATCCTCCAGTTGACATTGCGTCGTTGTTTGGGACGTGGTTAGCTGGGGTTGAACAGAATACTGCGGCTCGTATTCGGATTGGAATATGTGCGCTTTTGTGGGCTATATGGAACTGTAGGAATGATATGATTTTTAACAGACAACACACTTTAACTTTCTTGCAGGTCATCTTCAGAGCTACCGCTTGGATCCGTACGTGGTTCTTACTCACTCCTATGAACTCCAGGGAGCCGTTGGTTACTGGGTGCAACAAGTGGGAGATGGTAGCATGGGCTATATTCAACCGGTTCGGATGGCGATCGCATAACAGGATAGGAGTCTAGGGAGCTTATCCTTCGTATTACCGTATCGGTTGTGATTGTCAGCATGTACTTTTCTTTTTTCTTTTGGTTCGCTCCGCTTGCGAGCTGTAGTACTCTTATGACTTTTTGATACTTCGTGAATTTTTAATAAGATGGCTGCATGCATCATTATGATGCAGAGGCCGGGGGCACGCCTCCATTTTCAAAAAAAAAAACGTAGAGCAACATATTTGCTGTTGCATATATTAATTTATTTTTAGATAAAAAGTGCATATATTTATGACAAGAAGGATATTAGAGAGTAGTACGTGCATACAGTACAACCATGTTCTAAATCTCGCTATTAAAAAGTACACTGAGAGCAACATACTACTATTCTGTTGGACGCAACTTTACGGGACAGATAGCCTAAACAAGTCACTCTGGTACGGATCACTTAGAGGACCATTTAGTACCCTCCGAACGAATCTTGCCTAATCAATATACGATCAGCCTTGCATATCCAAGATACCAAGAAAGTGCACATAACCAAAGCAGAGCACTAGCCATCGATCAGCGTTCGCTTTAGCGCGTGCATTGTCATGTTAAGCACTAAAGTACGATAATAAACTCCCCACAGGGACGATGCCATGTAGGATGTCGTGGCAGATTCTTTCCTAGCCACGAAATGCTCTTTTTGTTTCAGATAGTGTGGGGACATGCGCGGCGTATATTCGCACTCTTCCGTTAACTAAAACCACGACGAGTAAATCAGAACGGAGGGAGTAGCAGATAAGAGCGTGCCTTTTCGTTCCATATTGTTTACAATGTGGTAGGAACTCACACCATGTACACACACCACCCGTGCCACTAGCGCTCACAAGTCATAAACTTGGCTTTCACTACGAGATCGGATATGATTCTCTAGACTTTGGAGTTGCAATTGCAATGTCCCCTGCACAGAGTTGTAATATTATTGAAAATAACAAGCTAAGTTGTTGTATGTCATATTTATTTATTTTTGTGGGGGGTTGTATATCATATTTCATTACTGAACTCTTTATATAATTTGAAATTATATAAATTCCATATATCGTTTATTAATTTAACTTATTATTGAAATTTACCAAATCTACTGATGAATTTTTGGAAAGACGTTAAGAACTGTGGATATTGTTATATTATTGTGTCCCTTATAATCCTTCATTCTAAAAAAAGAACCATATCCCTTCAATCATATTATATGTGTACACTTTAAAATATATGTTCCCGAGAAAACTTATAGTCCAAATTGTGTATCAGATGCATCGCAAAAACATTGATTGGCATCGTACTTTTTATAATTTCTAGACGTTCTATTCATAAAGGAATTAACAGGTAAAGTTTCTTCATGGGGACAATATATTCAAAATCTAAAGATCAAATATTTTGAACATGGGAGTATTTTCTCCCACGAAAAAATATTGCATTGAAGTATTTACTTATTTTTCTACTTAAAAAGTACTCTTCATAGATATATTTGTGTTGTAATCATTTGTGTTACCTTAGAAGTTTCCATCATTTACACTAAAATAATTTATTGGGATCGGCTTTGCCATATCTTCATGGTGTTTGTAGTTTCACATTTGTATGTAAGATGATATCTAATATAAAGGGATGTTTATTTGTCTAATAGTTCTTTTGTCTCACCGCATAGTTTTTCTCAAGCTTCTAGAACTGAATGTACACAACACATTTAGGCCACAAAAACTCACATCTTAATTATACCTATTTCCTTCGTCTATCAGTGGAATAGAACCATCATAGATCTTCATTAGGTTGTCATATATAAGTAGTTCATGTTTTCTTCCATCCTGCTTGATATTTCCTACATCTAGTTTCCATTTGCTATATATTTTTATTTTAAAGATGGACCTCATCTAGTTTCATATGACTATTTTTTGAATGTATAGTTTCATATGACTTCAATTCTGAAAAGGATGTCTTTGAACATCTCACATACTGCCTCCCTCCCATAATAAAAGACGTTTTTCAATGCTATGTTAGCGTGCAAAAATGTCTTATATTTTGGGATAGAGGGAGTACTTAAAAAGCAGCCTCCAACATATATCTATTTTATAGTTATTTATTCTATACTAGAGAGTGCATACCTCTTTGCGCAAAATTTCCATATCACCACGCGATGTTCGTAGTTTAATAATTGTATTCAAAATGGCACTTTCCTAATTGTACATAATTTATTTTCTCTAACATTTCTTTGTTTGGTTGTATATTTCTACTCGAACTTCTATACGTAAAAGTCACAAAGTCTTGCATTTATTTGAGACATATATATGGGCATATGGATTTTGATATAGTGAACCACTCTTTTACTAATGGAGTACAATGGTTAGGCCTTCATGACTTTGCGTACACATGTCACAACCAAAGATCGTCGTAACACAATATATCATGGCCTGCAGGATTTTCATGTTGCGTAGTACGCCGGACGCCATGCCTTCGTTAGCCCCTGAGACTCCAAGACAGGTGGTCATGGACTTGGCATCCCCTCGATGGGCCTCGGCATCTGGGTCATGCTCCTTGGCTGGCTCCACTGCCAGCTTCTCTTAGAAATCATGGTTGCGGCTCCCATCGCCAAGGCCAAGCACTCCAGGGCAAATCCAATGGGCCCTCACCGCTTCGGCGTACTTCCCAAGGGTGCAATGGGCGATCTCTTGTCCCTCAAGCGTGCACGGATGCTGGCCACGCAAAGGAATCTTGAACTTTCAGGTAATACTATTCCCAATTACTCCATGCATACCATGTTCTGTGATGATAAATTTCTTGAGGTTTTGGATGACTGTGGGGTTTTCATCAATGGCTGGATTCCGCTTGATAGCTTTGATCTTGCACGTTTCCATTTCCTTTCTTAATTTGCTTCGTTTCCATGAGTTGGCACTGGCAGCCTTAGTGGAGGTTGATGCTCGCGCGCCGCAGCTAGTGATCGGTGGTTGGGGTTCCTGGCATCAACGTTGTGTAGCCCATCGGGGATGGCGGTGTGGCTGGGGCCGCACCCTCATCCTCTACTGGTCGTGTTCGCATGATTAATTGTGTGGCTAAACCCATGAGGTCCAGAGGAGTTCACATTAGAAATCGAATACTATAATGCGGTACATGTTTTGGAACATCCGTGGCTTAGGTCGTGTGGGCAAAAGAACACAACTTCAAGAATATATGACACACTATAGTTTGGATGTGGTTGCTCCGTAATAAACTACCAAGACAGGTTTTAGCGCAAGAGACTTACTCGATTTATCCTTTAGAGCGATATGACTGGTATTGGGTTGTGGCCAGTGGTCACTCCGGTGGTTTGCTATTGGGTTTTAATCAGGAGTGATGTGAGGTGGTTTCGTGGGATGAAGTGATTTTCTTTCTCGATGTTGTTATTAGACATAGGGCCTTCTCAAGTGGGAAGTTTTAGTGGTTATGGTGCCACTGACCACACGCGCTCTATTGATTTCTTGGGCAAAATCGAGACCAAAGTTTTTGTGACTAGTGTTATCTCGCTACCAATCGTGGTTGGTGGCGGTTTTAACTTGATCTACTCGGGCGCGGATAAGAATAACTCGAACATCGATTGGCCAAGGGTCAACATGCTTAATAATTCGATTGTCGGCGATGGCTCTTAGGGAAGTAACCAGATTGGGTGCCAGATTTACATGGACTAACAAGCAATTAGTTCATGTTCGATGCGTTTTGGACAGAGTCTTTGTTTCTTCGTAGTGGGAAGTGCTCTTCCCCTTTGTGTTCATTGGTCATGGAAATTCCCATTGGCTCAGACCACGTTCCCCTCGTCCTCTCCTCAATGGAGGAGTGCATCAAGAGGAGCCCCAAGTTCAATTTTGAGACCGCGTGGTTCAAAATAGTGGGCTTTGAGACGCTGAGTAAGGATCGCGGGGCGATGGCGCTTTCGTTAACAATTAACTCATGTGGTCCTATGTAGGTATTTATTGTGGTGGCGGATAAGTTGCGTATGTTCGTTCCTGGCTATGGGAGAGCAACGTTGATAGTTTTGACAATAAGTTGGGCGGACAACAAGTTGCTGAGCTTGCTCTACTGATGTGAAGGCTGATCATGAAGGAAATATGCCCTAGAGGCAATAATAAAGTTGTTATTTTATATTTCCTTATTCATGATAAAGGTTTATTATTCATGCTAGAATTGTATTGATCGGAAACTTAAATACATGTGTGAATACATAAACAAATACCGTGTCCCTAGTAAGCCTCTACTAGACTAGCTCGTTGATCAAAGATGGTTAAGGTTTCCTAACCATAGACATGTGTTGTCATTTGATAACGGGATCACATCATTAGGAGAATGATGTGATGGACAAGACCCATCCGTTAGCTTAGCATATGATCGTTTGGTTTATTGCTATTGCTTTCTTAATGTCAAATACATATTCCTTTGACTATGAGATCATGCAACTCCCGGATACCGGAGGAATACCTTGTGTGCTATCAAACGTCACAAGGTAACTGGGTGATCATAAAGATGCTCTACAGGTATCTCCGAAGGTGTCTGTTGAGTTGGCATGGATCGAGAATAGGATTTGTCACTCCGTGTATCGAAGAGGTATCTCTGGGCCCTCTCGGTAATACACATCATAAGAAGCATTGCAAGCAAAGTGACTAAGGAGTTAGTTACAAGATGATGTATTACGGAACGAGTAAAGAGACTTGCTGGTAACAAAATTGAACTAGGTATGAAGATACCGACGATCGAATCTCGGGCAAGTAACATACAGACACACAAAGGGAATTACGTATGTTGTCATAAGGTTCGACTGATAAAGATCTTCATAGAATATGTAGGAACCAATATGGGCATCCAGGTTCCGCTATTGGTTATTGACCGGAGAGGTGTCTCAGTCATGTCTACATAGTTCTCGTACCCGTAGGGTCCGCACGCTTAACGTTCGTTGATGATATAGTGTTATATTAGTTATATGATTTGGTGACCGAATGTTGTTCGGAGTCCCGGATGAGATCACGAACATGACGAGGAGCTCCGGAATGGTCTGGAGGTAAAGATTGATATATAGGACGATATTTGGACACCGGAAGAGTTTCGGAGTGCACCAGGTAGTCATCGGATCGCCGGAAGGGGTTCCGGACACCCCCGGGAGGTCTATGGGCCTAATGGGCCTAGGGGAGGCGCCACCTCCCCCTGCCTTCCTCCCGCGCACAAACAAGGAAGGGGGCGGCTTGGGGCAGGAGCCCAAGTGGGATTCGGCCCCACTTGGGGCACCTCCTGGCTGCCTCCCCTCTCCCCCCACCTATATATATATGTGGGTGGGGGCGCCACACATAACCACGATAATCTCTTAGCCGTGTGCGGCGGCCCTCTCCTCAGTTTCATCCCTCGGTCATATTTTCGGAGTGCTTAGGCGAAGCCCTGCGGAGATAGCATCACCACCACCATCACCCCGCCGTCGTGCTGCCGGAACTCATCCACTACTTCGCCGTCTTGCTGGATCAAGAAGGCGAGGACGTCACCGAGCTGAATGTGTGCTGAAAGCGGAGGTGCCGTACATTCGGTACTCGATCGGTTGGATCACGAAGAAGTTCGACTACATCAACCGCGTTAATAAATGCTTCCGCTTACGGTCTACGAGGGTACGTAGACACACTCTCCCCTCTCGTTGCTATGCATCTCCATGGATAGATCTTGCGTGTGCGTATAATTTTTTTTGTTTTCCATGCAACGTTTCCCAACAGTGGCATCCGAGCTAGGTCTATGCGTAGATGATATGCACGAGTAGAACACAAAGAGTTGTGGGCAGTGATAGTCATACTGCTTACCACCCACGTCTTATTTTGATTCGGCGGTATTGTGGGATGAAGCGGCCCGGACCAACCTCACATGTCCACGCACATGAGACCGGTTCCATCGACTGACAAGCAACTTGTTTTTCATAAAGGTGGCTGGCGGGTGTCTGTTTCTCCAACTTTAGTTGAATCGAATTTGACTACGGCCAGTCCTTGAAGAAGGTTAAAACAGCAAACTTGATAAATCACCGTTGTGGTTTTTGCGTAGTTAAGAACATTTCTTGCTAGAAGCCCGTAGCAGCCACGTGAAACTTGCAACAACAAAGTAGAGGACGTCTAACTTGTTTTTGAAGGGCATGTTGTGACGTGATGTGGTCAAGATATGATGTGATATATGTTGATGTATGAGATGATCATGTTTTGTAATATCGACAACCGGCAGGAGCCTTAGGGCTGTCTCTTGATTATTGTATAAAATGCAAACGCCATGTAATTGCTTTACTTTATCACTATGCATTAGCAATAGTTGTAGAAGCAATAGTTGGCGAGACGACGCCGACGCAACGATGGAGATCAAGGTGTCGAGCCGGTGACGATGGAGATCATGACGATGCTTTGGAGATGGAGATCAAAAGCACAAGATGATGATGGCCATATCATGTCACATATTTTGATTGCATGTGATGTTTATCCTTTATGCATCTTATTTTGCTTAGAACGGTGGTAGCATTATAAGATGATCCCTTCACTAAATTTCAAGATAAAAGTGTTCTCCCTGAGTATGCACCGTTGCCAAAGTTCATCATTTCGAAGCACCTCGTGATGATCGGGTGTGATAGACTCTACGTTCACATACAACGGGTGTAAGACAGTTTTGCACATGCAGAATACTTGGGTTAAACTTGACGAGCCTAGCATGTACATACATGGTCTCGGAACACTGGAGACCGAAAGGTTGAACGTGAGTCATATAGTAGATATGATCAACATAGAGATGTTCACCATTGATGACTACCCCATCTCACGTGATGATCGGACATGGGTTAGTTGATTTGGATCATGTATCACTTAGATAGCTTGAGGGATGTTTATTTAAGTGGAAGTTCATTAGTAATTTGATTAATTGAACTTAATTTATCTTGAACTTAGTCTTAAGAGTTTTGCATATCTATGTTGTAGATCAATGGCCCGAGCTACCGTTCCCCTGAATTTTAATGCGTTCCGAGAGAAAGCTAAGTTGAAAGATGATGGTAGCAACTACACGGACTAGGTCCATAACATGAGGATTACCTCATTGTTGCACAGAAGAATTATGTCCTTGATTCACCGCTAGGTGACAGACCTGCTGCAGGAGCTACTTCAGATGTTATGAACGTCTGACAGGCTCGATCTGATGACTACTCAATAGTTCAGTGTGCCATGCATTATGGCTTAGAACCGGGACTTCAAAGACATTTTGAACGTCATGGAGCATATGAGATGTTCCAAGAGTTGAAGTTAATATTTCAAGCAAATGCCCGGGTTGAGATATATGAAGTCTCCAACAAGTTCTATAGCTGCAAGATGGAGGAGAACAGTTATGTCAGTGAACACATACTCAAAATGTCTGGGTATCATAACCACTTGACTCAGCTTTAAGTTGATCTTCCAGTTGATAGTGTTATTGACAGAGTTCTTCAATCACTGCCACCAAGCTACAAAGGTTTCGTGATGAACTATAATATGCAAGGGATGACGAAAACGATTCCTGAGCTCTTCGCAATGCTTAAGGCCGCGCAGGTAGAAATCAAGAAGGAGTATCAAGTGTTGATGGTTAACAAGACCACTAGTTTCAAGAAAAAGGGCAAGGGAAAGAAAGGGAACTTCAAGAAGAATGGCAAGCAAGTTGCCACTCCCGTGAAGAAGCCCAAAGCTGGACCCAAGCCTGAAACTGAGTGCTTCTACTGCAAAGGGAATGGTCACTGGAAGCGGAACTGCCCCAAATACTTGGTGGATAAGAAGGATGGAAAAGTGAACAAAGGTATATTTGCTATACATGTTATTGATGTGTACCTTACTAATGCTTGTAGTAGCGCCTGGGTATTTGATACTGGTTCGGTTGCTCATATTTGTAACTCGAAACAGGAGCTGTGGAATAAAGAAAGATTGGCTAAGGACGAGGTGACGATGCGCGTCGGGAATGGTTCCAAGGTCGATGTGATCGCCGTCAGCACGCTACCTCTACATCTACCTTAGGGATTAGTTTTAGACCTCAATAATTGTTATTTGGTGCTAGCGTTGAGCTTGAACATTATATCTGGATCTTGTTTATTACGAGACGGTTATTCATTTAAGTCAGAGAATAATGGTTGTTCTATTTATATGAGTAATATCTTTTATGGTCATGCACCCTTGATAAATGGTCTATTCTTGTTGAATCTCGATCGTAGTGATACACATATTCATAATATTGATGCCAAAAGATGCAAAGTTGATAATGATTGTGCAACATACTTGTGGCACTGCCGTTTAGGTCATATTGGTGTAAAGCGCATGAAGAAACTCCATGCAGATGGACTTTTGGAGTCACTTGATTATGAATCATTTGATACTTGCGAACCATTCCTCATGGGCAAGATGACTAAAACTCCGTTCTCCGGAACAATGGAGCGAGCTAATGACTTATTGGAAATAATACATACCGATGTATGCGGTCCAATGAGTGTTGAAGCACGTGACGGGTATCGTTATTTTCTAACCTTCACAGATGATTTGAGTAGGTATGGGTATATCTACTTAATGAAACACAAGTCTGAAACATTTGAAAAGTTCAAAGAATTTCAGAGTGAAGTGGAGAATCATCGTAACAAGAAAATAAAGTTTCTACGATCTGATCACGGAGGCGAATATTTGAGTTACGAGTTTGGCCTTCATTTAAAACAATGTGGAATTGTTTCACAACTCTCGCCACATGGAACACCACAGCATAATGGTGTGTCTGAACGTCGTAACCGTACTTTATTAGATATGGTGCGTTCTATGATGTCTCTTACTGATTTACCACTATCATTTTAGGGTTATGCATTAGAGACAACCGCATTCACGTTAAATAGGGCACCGTCAAAATCCGTTGAGACGACACCGTATGAACTATGGTTTGGCAAGAAACCTAAGCTGTCATTTCTTAAAGTTTGGGGATGCGACACTTATGTCAGAAGGCTTCAGACTGATAAGCTCGAACCCAAATCGGAGAAGTGCGTCTTCATAGGATACCGTAAGGAAACTATTGGGTACACCTTCTACCACAGATCCGAAGGCAAGATCTTTGTTGCAAAAAATGGGTCCTTTCTAGAGAAGGAGTTTCTCTCGAAAGAAGTGAGTGGGAGGAAAGTAGAACTTGATGAGGTAATTGTACCTTCTCTCGAATTGGAAAGTAGCACATCACAGAAAACCGTTCCCGTGATGCCTACACCAACTAGACAGGAAGCAAATGATGATGATCATGAAACTTTGGATCAAGTTACTGCTGAACCTCGTAGGTCGACGAGAGCATGATCCACACCAGAGTGGTACGGTAATCCTGTTCTGGAAGTTATGTTATTAGACCATGGCGAACCTACGAACTATGAAGAAGCTATGATGAGCCCAGATTTTGATAAATGGCTTGAGGCCATGAAATCTGAGATAGGATCCATGTATGCGAACAAAGTATGGACTTTGGTGGATTTGCCCGATGATCGGCAAGCCATAGAGAATAAATGGATCTTCAAGAACAAGACTGACACTGATGGTAATGTTACTATCTACAAAGCTCGACTTGTCATAAAAGGTTTTCGACAAGTTCAAGGGGTTGACTATGATGAGATTTTCTCACCCGTAGCAATGCTTAAGTCTGCCCGAATCATGTTAGCAATTGCCGCATTTTATAATTATGAAACCTGGCAAATGGACGTCAAAACTGCATTCCTTAATGGATTTCTCAAAGAAGAGTTGTATATGATGCAACCAGAAGGTTTTGTCGATCCTAAAGGTGCTAACAAAGTGTGCAAGCTCCAACGATCCATCTATGGACTGGTGCAAGCATCTCGGAGTTGGAATATACGCTTTGATGAGGTGATCAAAGCATATGGTTTTATACAGACTTACGGTGAAGCCTGTATTTACAAGAAAGTGAGTGGGAGCTCTGTAGCATTTCTGATATTATATGTGGATGACATATTGTTGATTGGAAATGATATAGAATTTCTGGATAGCATAAAATGATACTTGAATAAGAATTTTCCAATGAAAGACCTCGGTGAAGCTGCTTATATATTGGGCATCAAGATCTATAGGGATAGATCGAGATGCTTAATAGGACTTTCACAAAGCACACACCTTGACAAAGTTTTGAAGAAGTTCAAAATAGATTAGTCAAAGAAAGGGTTCTTGCCTGTGTTACAAGGTGTGAAATTGAGTCAGACTCAAAGCCCGACCACTGTAGAAGATAGAGAGAAAATGCAAGTCATTCCCTATGCCTCAGCCATAGGTTCTATCATGTATGCTATGCTGTGTACCAGACCTGATGTGTGCCTTGCCATAAGTTTGGCAGGGAGGTACCAAAGTAATCCAGGAGTGGATCACTGGACAGTGGTAAAAAACATCCTAAAGTACCTGAAAAGGACCACAGATATGTTTCTCATTTATGGAGGTGACGAAGAGCTCGTCGTAAATGGTTACGTCGATGCTAGCTTCGACACTGATCCGGATGACTCTAAGTCACAAACCAGATACGTATTTATATTGAATGGTGGAGCTGTCAGTTGGTGTAGTTCCAAGCAGAGCGTCGTGGCGGGATCTATGTGTGAAGCGGAGTACATAGCTGCTTCGGAAGCAGCACATGAAGGAGTTTGGATGAAGGAGTTCATATCCGATCTGGGTGTAATTGCCTTGGCGAAGGAATCCAGGTTTCACAAGAGAACCAAACACATCAAGAGACGCTTCAATTCCATTCGTGAAAAGGTCAAGGATGGAGACATAGAGATTTGAAAAATACATACGGATCTGAATGTAGCAGACCCATTGACTAAGCCTCTTCCGCGAGCAAAACATGATCAGCAGCAAGACTCCATGGGTGTTAGATTCATTACAATATAATCTAGATTATTGACTCTAGTCCAAGTGGGAGACTGAAGGAAATATGCCCTAGAGGCAATAATAAAGTTGTTATTTTATATTTCCTTATTCATGCTAGAATTGTATTGATCGGAAACTTAAATACATGTGTGAATACATAAACAAATACCGTGTCCCTAGTAAGCCTCTACTAGACTAGCTCGTTGATCAAAGATGGTTATGGTTTCCTAACCATAGACATGTGTGTTGTCATTTGATAACGGGATCACATCATTAGGAAAATGATGTGATGGACAAGACCCATCTTTTAGCTTAGCATATGATTGTTCAGTTTATTGCTATTGCTTTCTTAATGTCAAATACATATTCCTTTGACTATGAGATCATGCAACTCCCGGATACCGGAGGAATACCTTGTGTGCTATCAAACGTCACAACGTAACTGGGTGATCATAAAGATGCTCTACAGGTATCTACGAAGGTGTCTGTTGAGTTGGCATGGACCGAGAATAGGATTTGTCACTCCATGTATCGGAGAGGTATCTTTGGGCCCTCTCGGTAATACACATGATAAGAAGCCTTGCAAGCAAAGTGACTAAGGAGTTAGTTACAAGATGATGTATTACGGAACGAGTAAAGAGACTTGCCGGTAACAAAATTGAACTAGGTATGAAGATACCGACGATCGAATCTCGGGCAAGTAACATACCGACAGACAAAGGGATTTACGTATGTTGTCATAAGGTTCGACCGATAAAGATCTTCGTAGAATATGTAGAAACCAATATGGGTATCCAGGTTCCGCTATTGGTTATTGCCGGAGAGGTGTCTCGGTCATGTCTACATAGTTCTCGAACTCGTAGGGTCCACACGCTTAACGTTCGTTGATGACATAGTGTTATATGAGTTATATGATTTGGTGACCGAATGTTGTTCGGAGTCCCGGATAAGATCGCAGACATGAAGAGGAGCTCCGGAATGGTCTAGAGGTAAAGATTGATACATAGGACGATACTATTTGGACACCGGAAGAGTTTCGGAGTGCACCGGGTAGTCATCGGATCGCCGGAAGGGGTTCCGGACACCTCCGGGAGGCCTGTGGGCCTAATGGGCCAAGGGGAGGGACACACCAGCCCACAAGGGGGCTGGCACACCCCTCTCCCTGGCCGCCGGCCCTAGGGGAAGGAAAGAGGAGGGTTGGCCCCTCCTGCCTTTCCCTCATCATGAGAGAAAGGAAAGGGGGGGCGCCACCTCCCCCTGCCTTCCTCCCGCGCACAAATAAGGAATGGGGGGGCGCGGCTTGGGGCAGGAGCGCAAGTGGGATTCGGCCCCACTTGGGGTGCCTCCTGGCTGCCTCCCCTCTCCCCCGCCTATATATATGTGGGAGGGGGCGCCACACATAACCACGACAATCTCTTAGCCGTGTGCCGTGCCCCTCTCCTCAGTTTCGTCTCTCGGTCATATTTTTGGAGTGCTTAGGCGAAGCCCTGCGGAGATAGCATCACCACCATCGTCACCACGCCATCGTGCTGTCGGAACTCATCCACTACTTCGCCGTCTTGCTGGATCAAGAAGGCGAGGACGTCACCGAGCTGAACGTGTGTTGAACGCGGAGGTGCCGTACGTTCGGTACTCGAACGGTTGGATCGCGAAGAAGTTCGACTACATCAACCGCATTAATAAAGGCTTCCGCTTACGGTCTATGAGAGTACATAGACACAGTCTCCCCTCTCGTTGCTATGCATCTCCATGGATAGATCTTGCGTGTGCGTAGAATTTTTTTTGTTTTCCATGCAACGTTTCCCAACAGATCAACACATGTTCTCTTGGAGGCTGAATGCATGGGAGCATGATACGTCTCCAAAGTATCTATAATTTTTGATTGTTTCGTGCTATTATATTATCTGTTTTGGATGTTTTATATGCATTAATATGCTATTTTATATTATTTTTGGGACTAACTTATTAACCAAGAGCCCAGTGCCAGTTTTTGTTTTTCCTTGTTTTTGAGCCTCGCAGAACAGGAATACCAAACGGAGTCCAAACAGAATAAAACTTCACGATGATTTTTGTTGGACCAGAAGACACCCATGGGACTTGGAGTCCAAGTCAGAAGAGCCGTGAGGCGGCAACAACGGTAGAGGGGGCGCCCTAGGGGAAGCGCCCCCCTACCTTGTGGGCCCCTCGGTGACTTCCTGACCTAGGTCTTCCTCCTATAAATACACATATATTCCAGAACCACCAGAGGCATCCACGAAAACACTTTTCCACCGCCGCAACCTTCTGTTCCCGTGAGATCCCATCTTGGGCCCCTTTTCGGCATCCTGACGGAGGGGGATTCGATCACGGAGGGCATCTACATCAACACCATTGCCCTTCCAATGAAGCGTGAGTAGTTTACCTCAGACCTACGGGTCCATAGCTAGTAGCTAGACGACTTCTTCTCTCTCTTTGATTCTCAATACCATGTTCTCCTCGATGTTCTTGGAGATCTATCCGATGTAATCTTCTTTTGCGGTGTGTTTGTCGAGATCCGATGGATTGTCGATTTATGATCAGCTTATCTATGAATATTATTTGAATCTTCTCTGAATTCTTATATGCATGATTTGATATCTTTGTATTTCTCTTTGAATTATTGGTTTGGTTTGGCCAACTAGATTGGTTTTTCTTGCAATGGGAGAAGTACTTAGCTTTGGGTTCAATCTTGCGGTGTCCTCACCCAGTGACATAGTAGGGGTAGCGAGGCACATATTGTATTGTTGCCATCGAGGATAAAAAGATGGGGTTTACATCATATTGCTTGAGTTTATTCCTCTACATCATGTCATCTTACTCAAGGCGTTACTCCGTTCTTTATGAACTTAATACTCTAGATGCATGCTGGATAGCGGTCGATGTGTGGAGTAATAGTAGTAGATGCAGGCAGGAGTCGGTCTACTTGATACGGACATGATGCCTATATTGCATAATCATTGCCTTGGATATCGTCATAACTTTGCGCTTTTCTATCAATTGCTCAACAGTAATTTGTTCACCCACCGTATTATTTGCCTTCATGAGAGAAGCCTCTAGTGAAACCTATGGCCTCCGGGTCTATTTTCAATCATATTACTTTCCGATCTACTATTTTGCAATCTTTTATTTTCAGATCTATATATCAAAATTCCAAAAATATTTTATCTTTCTTTATCTATCTCTATCAGATCTCACTTTTGCAATTGACCGTGAAGGGATTGACAACCCCTTTATCGCGTTGGGTGCAAGTGTTTGATTGTTTGTGCAGGTGTTGGTGATTTGTGCGTTCTTCTCCTACTGGATTGATACCTTGGTTCTTAACTGAGGGAAATACTTATCTCTACTGTGCTGCATCACCCTTTGCTCTTCAAGGGAAAAACCAACGCAAGCTCAAGAAGTAGCAGGAAGAATTTCTGACGCCGTTGCCGGGGAGATCTACGCCAAGTCAAGACATACCAAGTACCCGTCATAAACTCTCATATCTTGCATTACATTATTCGCCATTTGCCTCTCATTTTCCTCTCCCCCACTTCTAAAATGATTTTTGAAAATATTTGCCTTTTTATTCGCCCTTCTTCCGTTCGTCTTTTTGTTTGCCTTTATGTCTTACTTAGCTCATTTGCTCGTTCGCTTGGTATCATTGTGTGTTTATTGCAAATCAGAAACAAAGTTTATGGATCCACTTAAAGTTTTCTACTTGGATCATCTTCGATCCATATGTGCTCGTGCTGAAACCCCAACTAGTTTAGTTGAGGGAAAATCTTTAGATGAGCATGCTCATTTTGTGTGTCACCGTTTGTCTGAAAAAGGGAGACTCTTATGGAATCAAATAAATTGTTTGCTATGTTATGCTTGGAATCTTTATGAACTTTGTGATTTTACTTGTTGCTCTAGGAACCCCAAAAAACACCTTCCCTACCTATGTGAGTTTAATGATAATGAAATCTTATCTTCTTATGAAAAGGGTGTTTACAGTTACTATGATATCAAACAAATTGAAGAATTTGTTGCTTTTAAGGGTGCTTATGAAGTTGCTTCTTTGATTGAAAAGTATGATATTACCCTCTACAAATCTGAAAATTTTGACATACTTAAATATTGCTATGAAAACTATGCTCATAATGCCTATGTCAAAGAATTTATTGAGCGAATGACCGTTGCCTTGGAAGAAAATAATGATATGCATGAATCTATAGATAATTATGATTCCGTTGATTTGATTGAAATATCCCTTGATGAACATGATGCTTGTTATTCTTATGGCCATGATGCCAATATTAATTATGCTTATGGAGATGAACTTGCTATAGTTCCTTATGTTAAACATGAAATTCTTGCTATTGCACCCACACTTGATAGTTCCTTCAATGAAAAGTATGATTGCAATGATGTTATTATAAATTCCATTAATGTCAATTGTGTTAATGATATGCAACACCCTAAGCTTGGGGATACTAGTTTTGCTATGTCCACTACTTGTTGCAATGATCATGATTGGGGTGATAATGCTTCTTATGATCTTGAAAATTTATTTAAGCCTCATGATGAATTTGGTTGCTATAATATTGAAAGTGGGTTTGGAAGAGTGTCAACTCTAGGATATAATGATCCCACTACTTTGGAGTATGATCAATCTTATTGAATTTTTGATAAAAGTGGGTTTGGAGAGGTCATGACTTTATTTGATGATAATCCCACTATTTTGGAAGAGTGTCAACTTTGCATACATGTGGATCATGCTGAGAATTTTTTATGTGATAGTTATATTGTTGAATTTGATTATGATCCTACATGTAATTATTATGAGAGAGGAAAATATGGTTGTAGAAATTTTTATGTTACTAAATTACCTCCCGTTATGTTGAGATTGCTATTGTTTCTTTCTTCTTCCTTGCATATGCTAGGTCTTGCTTGCCTTCCTAATTTGTTTTCCTATAAAATTCCTATGCATAGGAAGCATGTTAGACTTAGATTTGTTTGTCACATATTTTATGATGCTCTCTTTGTGCTTCAATTATTATCTTTCATGTGAGCATCATCGAAATTTCAATGCCTAGCTAAAAGGCTTTAAAGAAAAGCGCTTGTTGGGAGACAACCCAATATTTTACTTTTTCTGTTTTTGAATAAATTTTTCCATCTATCCTCTGGTTAGATGTGTTTTTCTGTTTTAATTACGGTTTGTGCCAAGTAAGACCTTTGGGATGGCTTACGGTGATAGTTGATTTGATCTTGCTGAAAAACAGAAACTTTTGTGTCCAGTCACAGAATTTTAATAATTCACTGGAGCGTTGAAAAAGCCTGAATTTTTTAAACAGGATTTATATACGAATTGCCTCTGGTTTCCTTATTTTGAAGAATTTTTGGAGTTACAGAAGTATTAGAACAATTTAGATCTTCACAGACTGTTCTGTTTTTGACAGATTCTGTTTTCTTTGTGTTGTTTGCTTATTTTGATGAATCTATGGGTAGTATCAGGGGGTATGAACCATGGAGAAGTTGGAATACAGTATATATTACACCAATATAAATAAATAATGAGTTCACAACAGTACCAAAAGTGGTGATTTTATTTTCTTATACTAACGGATCTTACGAGTTTTCTGTTGAGTTTTGTGTTGTGAAGTTTTCAAGTTTCGGGTAAAGATTTGATGGACTATGGAATAAGGAGTGGCAAGAGACTAAGCTTGGGGATGCCCAAGGCACCCCAAGGTAATATTCAAGGACAACCAAGAGCCTAAGCTTGGGGATGCCCCGGAAGGCATCCCCTCTTTCGTCTTCGTCTATCGGTAAATTTACTTGAGGCTATATTTTTATTCACCACATGATATGTGTTTTGCTTGGAGCGTCTTGTATGATATGAGTCTTTACTTTTTAGTTTGCCACAATCATCCTTGCTGTACACACCTTTTGAGAGGGACACGCATGCATCGTGATTTATTAGAATACTCTATGTGCTTCACTTATATCTTTTGAGCTAGGCAATTTTGCTCTAGTGCTTCACTTATATCTTTTTAGAGCACGGCAGTGGTTTTATTTTATAGAAATTGTTGAACTCTCTTGCTTCACTTATATTATTTTGAGAGTTTCTCTAAACAGCATGGTAATTTGCTTTGGTTATCAATTTAGTCCTAATATGATGGGCATCCAAGAGGGATATAATAAAAACTTTCATATAAAGTGCATTGAATACTATGAGAAGTTTGATTCTTTATGATTGTTTTGAGATATGAGGATGGTGATATTAGAGTCATGCTAGTGAGTAATTGTGGATTATAGAAATACTTGTGTTAAAGTTTGTGATTCCCATAGCATGCACGTATGGTGAACCGTTATGTGATGAAGTCGGAGCATGATTTATTTATTGATTTTCTTCCTTATGAGTGGCGGTCGGGTACGAGCGATGGTCTTTTCCTACCAATCTATCCCCCTAGGAGCATGCGCGTAGTACTTTGTTTCAATGACTAATAGATTTTTGCAATAAGTATGTGAGTTCTCTATGACTAATGTTGAGTCCATGGATTATACACACTCTCACCCTTCCACCATTGCTAGCCTCTCTAGTACCGCGCAACTTTCGCTGGTGCATTACACCCACCATATACCTTCCTCAAAACAGCCACCATACCTACCTACTATGGCATTTCCATAGCCATTCCGAGATATATTGCCATGCAACTTTCCACCGTTCCGTTTATTATGACACGCTTCATCATTGTCATATTGCCTTGCATGATCATGTAGTTGACATAGTATTTGTGGCAAAGCCACCATTCATAATTTTTATACATGTCATTCTTGAATCATTGCACATCCCAGTACACCACCGGAGGCATTCATATAGAGTCATATTTTGTTCTAAGTATCGAGTTGTAAGTAAATAAAAGTGTGATGATCACCATTTTTTAGAGCATTGTCCCATGTGAGGAAAGGATGATGGAGGCTATGATTCCCCCACAAGTCGGGATGAGACTCCGGACGAAAAATAAAAAAAAATAAAAAAATAAAAGAAAAAAGAGGAGGCTAAAAAAAGAGAGCCTAAATAAAAAATGAGAGAAAAGAGAGAAGGGGCAATGTTACTATCCTTTTTTTTCCACACTTGTGCTTCAAAGTAGCACCATGATCTTCATGATAGAGAGTCTCCTATGTTGTCACTTTCATATACTAGTGGGAATTTTTCATTATAGAACTTGGCTTGTATATTCCAACGATGGGCTTCCTCAAATTGCCCTAGGTCTTCGTGAGCAAGCAAGTTGGATGCACACCCACTTAGTTTCTTTTTGAGCTTTCATAAACTTATAGATCTAGTGCATCCGTTGCATGGCAATCCCTACTCACTCGCATTGATATCTATTGATGGGCATCTCCATAGCCCATTGATATGCCTAGTTGATGTGAGACTATCTCCTTCTTTTTGTCTTCTCCACAACCACCATATTCTATTCCACCTATAGTGCTATGTCCATGGCTCACGCTCATGTATTGCGTGAAAGTTGAAAAGGTTTGAGAACATTAAAAGTATGAAACAATTGCTTGGCTTGTCATCGGGGTTGTGCATGATTTGAATATATTGTGTGATGAAGATGGAGCATAGCCAGACTATATGATTTTGTAGGGATAGCTTTCTTTGGCCATGTTATTTTGAGAAGACATGATTGCTTTATTAGTATGCTTGAAGTATTATCATTTTATGTCAATATTAAACTTTTGTTTCGAATCTTATGGATCTGAACATTCATGCCACAATAAAGAAAATTAAATGGATAAAAATGTTAGGTAGCATTCCACATCAAAAATTCTGTTTTTATCATTTACCTACTCGAGGACGAGCAGGAATTAAGCTTGGGGATGCTTGATACGTCTCCAATGTATCTATAATTTTTTTATTGTTCCATGCTATTATATTATCTATTTTGGATGTTTTATATGCATTAATATGCTATTTTATATTATTTTTGGGACTAACTTATTAACCTAGAGCCCAGTGTCAGTTTCTGTTTTTTCCTTGTTTTTGAGCCTCGCAGAAAAGGAATACCAAACGGAATAAAACTTCACGATGATTTTTCTTGGACCAGAAGACACCCAGGGGACTTGGAGTCCAAGTCAGAAGAGCCACGAGGCGGCGACAAGGGTGGAGGGCGCACCCTAGGGGTGGGGGGCGCTCCCCTACCTTGTGGGCCCCTCGGTGACTTCCTGACCTAGGTCTTCCTCCTATAAATACACATATATTCCAGAACCACAAGAGGCATCCACGAAAACACTTTTTCACCGCCGCAACCTTCTGTTCCCGTGAGATCCCATCTTGGAGCCTTTTCCGGCATCCTGCCGGAGGGGGATTCGATGACGGAGGGCATCTAAATCAACACCATTGCCCTTCCGATGAAGCGTGAGTAGTTTACCTCAGACCTACGGGTCCATAGCTAGTAGCTAGATGGCTTCTTCTTTCTCTTTGATTCTCAATACCATGTTCTCCTCGATGTTCTTGGAGATCTATCCGATGTAATCTTCTTTTGCGGTGTGTTTGTCGAGATCCAATGAATTGTGGATTTATGATCAGCTTATCTATGAATATTATTTGAATCTTCTCTGAATTCTTATATGCATGATTTGATATCTTTGTATTTCTCTTCGAATTATCGGTTTGGTTTGGCCAACTAGATTGGTTTTTCTTGCAATGGGAGAAGTGCTTAGCTTTGGGTTCAATCTTGCGGTGTCCTCACCCAGTGACATAGTAGGGGTAGCAAGGCACGTATTGTATTGTTGCCATCGAGGATAAAAAGATGGTGTTTACATCATATTGCTTGAGTTTATTCCTCTACATCATGTCATCTTACTTAAGGCGTTACTCCGTTCTTTATGAACTTAAAACTCCAGATGCATGCTGGATAGCGGTCGATGTGTGGAGTAATAGTAGTAGATGCTGGCAGGAGTCGGTCTACTTGACACGGGCGTGATGCCTATATTGTATAATCATTGCCTTAAATATCGTCATAACTTTGCGCTTTTCTATCAATTGCTCGATAGTAATTGTTCACCCACCGTATTATTTGCCTTCATGAGAGAAGCCTCTAGTGAAACCTATGGCCTCCGGGTCTATTTTCCATCATATTACTTTCCGATCTACTATTTTGCAATCTTTTATTTTCAGATCTATATATCAAAAAAATCCAAAAATATTTTATCTTTTGTTTATCTATCTCTATCAGATCTCACTTTTGCAAATGACTGTGAAGGGATTGCTAACCCCTTTATCGCGTTGGGTGCAAGTGTTTAATTGTTTGTGCATGTGTTGGTGATTTGTGCGTTCTTCTCCTACTGGATTGATACCTTGGTTCTTAACTGAGGGAAATACTTATCTCAACTGTGCTGCATCACCCTTTCCTCTTCAAGGTAAAAACCAACGCAAGCTTAAAAAGTAGCAAAGCACAGATATGCCACCGAGAACAAGGTTCTCTCTATTCTTCATGTAGAGGAAGAGTATTGGCATCATAGGGGCGGATTCAAGTGGATTACTAAACGGGATGTGAACACGCTTTATGTTCATGCTTGTGCGAATGATCACAGATTCAAGTGTTCCATTTTACATCTACAATCGGTTAAGTTGGTTGGGCCGCACTCTGATTCGTGGGATCACTTGCAGCATGTTATGGTAGAGGAAAATGGTGAGCTTATGGTCTCCTTCCTGCCTCAAGAAATTGATGAAACTCTTCTCTCCATGAACAGGATACGACTCTAGGCCCTCATGGATGGACAATTGCTTTTTCCATAGGTTCTGGTATATTTTGAAGGGTCCCCTTTATGACATCTATAATGGCTTCGCGTTAGGCATGGTAGATATTTCTAGAATAAACTTTCGCATGCACTCATTAATTCCAAAAGTAAAGGGGGCAGACAACATTCACAAATTCGCCTGATCGCGTTGATTAAGGTCCCTTTCAAAATATGTGCTAAAGCTTTTGCTATGCGGCTTACCCCAATGGTCCATCACATGATAAATAGATGTCAATTCACGTTCATCAAAGGGAGATACATACTCAAGTTGCCCGAGGTGCTCAAGGAAATAATGCATAAAGTCAAATGACATAAGCAGCAGGCTATCTTGCTCAAGTTAGACTTCGAGAAAGCCTATGAACGCATTAGCTAGGATTTTCTCCGTGTGGTATTAAGTCATAAGGGTTTGGAGGCTAGGTTGGTGCATCGCATCCTGCAGCTGGTCGCGAGGGGCCAGACTGTGATCTCCATCAACAGTGAAGCGGGTAACCTCTTTCGGGACAAGTGTGGGTTGAGACAGGGCGACCCATTATCGTTGTTGCTCTTTAGCATTGTCACTGGCACGCTTTTATCCATGCTCCATAGGGCTTGAGCTGCTAGGAATATTAAGGGGGTTGTGGCACATCTTATCCAGAGGGTCTCGCAACTATACTATGCCGACGGCACAATGTTGTTGTTTGAACCAGGCCTGCTCATCGCTGCCTTGTTGAAACTAAATTTACTTTTTCTCGAGGCTATGTCTGGGCTTAAGGTGAAATTTCATAAGTGCTGGGTGATCGCCATGGCGATGGATCATGGGGAGGGGCAGCATGTAGCTGACCAATTTAATTGCAAGCTAGGTGCCTTCCTAATCTCGTATATCCTGGGCTCCCAATATCTAATAATAATCTCACCATTTTGGATTAAGAGCGGTTGTATTCGTTGGTAGCGAAGAGGGTGTGCCCGTGACGTGGCGAGTTCATGTCCTCAGATGCCAGATTGATACCCACGAACTCGAGACTTTTTTCATTATCCCTGTTCACGATGAGATTGTTCCTTTTCGCGGATGTGGTTCATGCCAAACACCCCCCGCTCCAGGTTCTTTTAGGAAGGAGCTGGAGTCAAACACAAATATCACATGGTTAAGTGAATCGTGATTTGCCATCAGAAACAGTTTGGAGGCCCTGACATCATTATCACAAAACTTATAAACATTTCCCTCATCTCCAAATGTATTTGCAACCTCTCTTAGAACGCTAGTGACGAAGGGGAACGTTGCATGAAAATCAAAAAATTCCCTACAACACACCCAAGATCCAATCTAGGAGAAGCATAGCTATGAGAGGGAAGTGTGTCTACATATCCTTGTAGACTGAAAGCATTAGCATCATAACACGTTTGATGTAGTCATACTTTTCACGATTCAATCGCGATCCAAGCCGATCTAGTGCCGAACGGACGACACCTCTGAGTTTAGCTCACATACGGCTCACTGGCATGCTCTCCTTCTTGATCCATCCAGTGAGGGAGATGAGGTAGATGAGATATGAACCAACATGACGGTGAGGTGGTGGTGGTGGCAGCGGAATTCCGGCAGGGCATTGCCAAGCGCTGACGAAACATGGAGGTGTAACGGGAGGGAGACGGGGCAAGCATGGAAGGGTTGGCTGCCCCCTGCACCTTCCCACTATATATAGGGGTGAGGGAGGGGTGTTCCAGCCCTAGCCCTGCTCCCAAGGCAGGGAGGTGGCGGCCAAGGGGGGGAGGAGTGCCCTCCAAGCCAAGTGGAGGACCCTCCCCCTTTGGGTTTCCCTTCCCCAGGCGCATGGGCCTTGTACTGGCTGGTGCGCCTGGCCCAATAAGGCCAGGGCGCCCCCCTACAGCCCATGCTACTGTATGGGACGTGGTGGAACCCTTTACGGACTTCCGGCCCCCTCCGGAATCCTCCAGAACCTTTTCCGGAACCCCGACAACAATTTTCCATATATAAATCTTTACCTACGGATCATTCTGGAGCTCCTCATGACGTCCCAGATCCCATCCCATCCTGGACTCCGAACAGCCTTCGCACTTTCCACTATTAATATCTCAATACTACCCTAGCGCTACCGAATGTTAAGTGTGCGACCGTACGAGTTCGAGAATCATGTAGACATGACCGAGACTCCTCTCCGATCAATAATCAATAGCAGGACCTAGATTCCCATATTGATTCCCACATATTCAATGAAGATCTTTATCGGTTGAACCATGATGTCAAGGATTCAGTTAATCCCGTATGCAATTCCCTTTGTCCGGCGATATGTTACTTGCCCGCGATTCGATCGTTGGTATCTCCATACCTAGTTCAATCTCGTTACCAGCAAGTCTTTTTACTCGTTCCATAATACAATATCCCGTGACTAAATTCATTAGTCACATGCTTGCAAGCTTCTTGTGATGTTGTATTACCGAGAGGGCCTTGAGACATCTCTTCGTCACATGGAGCGACAAATGCTAGTCTCGATCCATGCAACCCAACAAACACCTTCGGAGGTACCTGTAGAGCACCTTTATGATCACCCAGTTATGAAGTGACGTTTGATAGCACATAAAGTATTCCTCTGGTATTAGGGAGTGGTATGATATCATGGTCTAAGGAACTGATACTTGACATCAAGAAAGCTATAGCAAATAAACTAAGTGATACGATCTTATGCTAAGATTACGGTTGGGTCTTGTCCATCACATCATTCTCCTAATGATGTGATCCCGTTGTCCATGGTTAGGAAACCTTAACCATCTTTGATCAATGAGCTAGTCTAGTAGAGGCTTACTAGGGACACGGTGTAGTTTATGTATTCACACATGCATTTAAGTTTCCGGTCAATACAATTCTAGCATGAATAATAAACATTTATCATGAACGGGAAATATGATAATAACCATTTTATTATTGCCTCTAGGGCATATTTCCAACAATCTCCCGCTTGCACTAGAGTCAATAATCTAGTTCACATCGCCAAGTGATTAACACCCAATGAGTTCTGGGGTTTGATCATGTTTTGCTTGTGACAGAGGTTTTAGTCAAGGGGTCTGCAACATTCAGATTCGTGTGTACTTTGCAAATCTCTATGTCATACTAAAGATGCCGCTACCACGCTCCATTTGGAGCTATTCCAAATTATTTCTCCACTATACGTGTCCTGTTTGTGACTCAGAGTTATCCGGATCAGTGTCAAAGCTTGCATCGATGTAACCCTTTACGACGAACTCTTTATCACCTCCATAACCGAGACACATTTCCTTAGTCCTCTTTAGGTATCTAAAGATATTTTTGACCGCTGTCCAGTGATCCACTCTTGGATTACTTTGGCACCTCCCTGCCAGACTTATGGCAAGGCACACATCAGGTCTGGTACACAGCATGGCATACATTATAGAGCCTATGGCTGAGGCATAGGGGATGACTTTCATCCTTTCTCTTTCTTCTGCCGCGGTCGAGCCTTGAGTCTTAATCAACTTAACAACTTACAACTTAGGCAAGAACTCCTTCTTTGACTGATCCATATTTTGAACTCGTTCAAAATCTTGTCTAGGTATGCTCTGTGTGAAAGTCTTATCAGGCGTCTTGATCTATATCTATAGATCTTGATACCCAATATGTAAGCAGCTTTACCATGTATTCCTTTGAAAACTCCTTTCAAACAACCCTTTATGCTTTCCAGAAATTCTACAACATTTCCAATCAACAATATGTCATCCACATATACTATTAGACATGCTATAGAGCTCCTACTCACTTTCTTGTAAATACAAGTTACTTCATAAACTTCCTATAAACCCAAAAGCTTTGATCACCTCATGAAAGCGTATATTCCAACTCCGAGATGCTTGCATGAGTCCATAGATGGATCGCTGGAGCTTGCATACCTTTTTAACATCCTTAGGATCCACAAAATCTTTATGCTGCATCATATACAACTCTTCCTTAAGGAAAGCGGTTTTCACATCCATATGCGATATTTCATAATCGAAAAATGCAGCAATTTCTAAGATAATTCTAACATACTTAAGCATCGCTATGGTTGAGAAAGTCTCATCATTGTCAACTCATTGAACTTGCCGAATACCCTTTGCGGTGAGTCCAGCTTTATAGATAGTGACATTACCATCAGCATCTGTCTTCTTTTTAAAGATCCATTTCTTCTCGATGGCCTGCCGGTCATCGGGTAAGTCTACCAAAGTCCACACTTGGTTCTCATAATGGATCCTATCTCGGATTTCATGGCCTCTAGCCATTTGTTGGAATCCAGGCCCATCATCGCTTCCTCATAGTTCGTAGGCTCATCAATGTCTAACAACATGACTTCCATGACAGGATTATCGTACCACTTAGGGCAGTAGATGTCCTTGTCGACCTACGAGGTTCAGTAGTGACTTGATCCGAAATTCATGATCATCATCATTAACTTCCTCTTTAATTGGTGTACGCATCACAGGAACACCTTTCTATGATGCGCTATTTTCCAATTCAAGTGAAGGTTCGATAACCTCATCAAGTTCTACCTTTCTCCCACTCACTTCTTTCGAGAGAAAACTCCTTCTCTGGAAAGGATCCATTCTCGACAACAAAGACTTGCCTTCGGATCTGTGATAGAAGGTATTCTATGAAGACGCAGTTCTCCGCTTTGGGTTCGAGCTTATCAGGCGTAAGTGTCGCATCCCCAAACTATAATAAATGACAACATAGGTTTCTTGCCAAACCATAGTTCATACAGTGTCGTCTCAATGGATTTAGATGGTGCCCTATTTAAAGTAAATGCTATTTTCTCTAATGCATAGACCAAAAATATAGTGGCAAATTGGCAAGAGACATCATAGAACGCACCATATCCAATAGAGTATGACTACGATGTTCGGACACATCATTACGCTGTGATGTTCTAGGTGGCGTGAGTTGTGAAACAATTTTCACATTGTCTTAAATATATACCAAACTCGTAACTCAGTTATTCACCTCCACGATCATATCATAGAAATTTTATCTTCTTGTCACGATGATCTTCAACTTCACTCTGAAATTGATTGAACTTTTCAAAATTTCAAACTTGTGTTTCTCGTGTAAATATACCCATATCTACTGAAATCATCTGTGAAGGTAAGATAATAACGATATCCACTGCGTGCTTCAACACTCATCAGACCACATACATCAGTATCTATTATTTCCAACAAGTCACTTGCCCGCTCCATTGTACCAGAAAACAGGATTTTTGTCATCTTGCCCATGAGGCATGGTTCACATGTTTCAAATGATTCATAATCAAGTGATTCCAAAAGTCCATCAACATGGAATTTCTTCATGCGCTTTACACCAATATGACCTAAGCGGCAGCACCACAAATATGTGGTACTATCATCATTAACTTTGCATCTTTTGGCTTCAATATTATGAACATGTGTATTACTATGATCGAGATTCAACAAGAATAAACCATTAACATTGGGTGCATGACCATAAAAGATATTATCCATATAAATAGAACAACCAGTATTCTCTGACTTAAATGAATAACCGTCTCGCAATAAATAAGATCCAGATATAATGTTCATGCTTAACGCATGCACCAAATAAGAATTATTTAGGTTTAAAAATAATCTCAAAGGTAGATGTAGAAGGAGCGTGCCGACGGTGATCACACCAATCTTTGGACCATTTCTGACGCGCATCGTCACCTCATCCTTAGCTAGTCTCTGTTTACTCCGTATCTTCTGTTTTGAGTTACAAATAAGAGCAACCAAACCAATATTAAATACCCAGGCACTACTACGAGCACTAGTAAGGCACATGTCAATAACAGTTATATCAAATATACCTTTGTTGACATTGCCTGCCTTCTTATCTGCCAAATACTTAGGGCGGTTCGGCTTCCAGTGACCAATCCCCTTGCAATAGAAGCACTTAGTCTCAGGTTTGGGTCCAGCCTTAGGTTTCTTCATGGGAGTGGTGATGACCCACAAGTATAGGGAATCAATCATAGTCCTTTCAATAAGTAAGAGTGTTGAACCCAACGAGGAGCAGAAAGAAATGACAAGCGATTTTCAGTAAGATATTTTCTGCAAGTACTGAAATTCTTGGTAGCAGGTAGTTTGATAGCAAGGTAATTTGTAACGAGCAAATAATAGTAATGGTAACAAAGGTGCAGCAAGGTAGCCCAATCCTTTTGCAGCAAAGGACATGCTGGAACTTTCTCTTATAGCAAGTAAAACATTCTTGAGGACACACGGGAAATTCATCTAGTCACTTTCATCATGTTTGTTTGATTCGCGTTCGCTACTTTGATAATTTGATATGTGGGTGGACCGGTGCTTGGGTGCTGTTCTTACTTGAACAAGCCTCCCACTTATGATTAACCCCTCTCGCAAGCATCCGCAACTATGAAAGAATAATTAAGATAAATCTAACCATAGCATTAAACATTTGGATCCAAATCAGCCCCTTACGGAATAGCGCATAAACTAGGGTTTAAGCTTCTGTCACTTTAGCAACCCATCATATAATAACTAATCCACAATGCATTCCCTTAGGCCCATAGATGCTGAAGTGTCATGTAGTCGACGTTCACATAACACCACTAAGGGAATCACAACATACACATCATCAAAATATCAAACAGTACCAAATTCACATGATTACTTATGACAAGACTTCTCCCATGTCCTCAAGAACAAAAGCAACTACTCACAAATCATATTCATGTTCAAGATCAGAGGGCTGATACGTCTCCGTCGTATCTACTTTTCTTAATGCTTTTGCTCATGTTTTGGACCCTAATTTGCATGATTTGAATGAAACTAACCCGGACTGACGCTGTTTTCAGCAGAACTACCATGGTGTTGTTTTTGTGCAGAAATAAAAGTTCTCATAATGGAACGAAACTTTTTGGAGAATTGTTTAACAATAAAAGAAAAATACTAGAGCCAAGAACCACCGGAGGGGGGCCCCAGGCTGGGCACAAGACACCAGAGAGCCCCCCCTCTGGCGCACCCTGGTGGGCTGTGCCCACCTCATGGCCCCGCATACCCTAATTCCGACGCTATAAAATCCTACTTTCAGAGAAAAAATAGGAGAGGAAGTTTCATCGCATATCACGATACGAAGCCGGCGACACCTATTGTTCTTCATCGAGAGGCCAGATCTGGAGCCTGTTCGGGGCTTCGGAGAGGGGAATCTTCTGTCTTCGTCATCACCAACCCTCCTTCATCACCAATTTCATGATGCCCCCCACCGGAAGTGAGTAATTCCTTCGTAGGCTCGCTGGTCGGTGAGGAGTTGGATGATATTCATCATGTAATTGAGTTAGTTTTGTTAGGGCTTGATCCCTATTATCCACTATGTTCTGAGATTGATGTTGTTATGACTTTGCCATGCTTAATGCTTGTCACTTAGGGCCCGGGTGCCATGATTTCAGATCTAAACCGTTTATATTTTCACCATTATATCTATGTTCTAGATTCGATCTTGCAAGTTATATTCACCTATTACGTGATATGATCCGTAAACCCCAGTGTGACAGTAATTGGGATACTTTCCGATGATGACCGTAGTTTGAGGAGTTCATGTATTCACTATGTGTTAATGCTTTGTTCCGGTTCTCTATTAAAAGGAGGCCTTAATATCCCTTAGTTTCCTTATGGGCCCCGCTGCCACGGGAGGGTAGGACAAAAGATGTCATGCAAGTTCTTTTCCATAAGCACGTATGACTATTTACGGAATACATGCCTACATTATATTTATGAACTGGAGCTAGTTTTGTATAGCCCTAGGTTATGACTGTTATATGATGAATATCATCCAACGAATTCACCGATCCAATGCCTACGAATTTCCCACATATTGCTCTTTCTAAGTTACTACTGCCATTGCTACTGTTACAACTGCTAAAATACTGTTACTGCTGTTACCGTTACCTTTGCCACTGTTACCACTACTATCAACATTATCATATTACTGTGCTACTGATCACCTTGCTGTAGATATTTAATCTCCAGGTGTGGTTGAATTGAAAACTCAACTGCTAATACTTATAAATATTCTTTGACTCCCCTTGTGTCGAATCTATAAATTTGGGTTGAATACTCTACCCTAAAAAACTGTTGCGATCCCTATACTTGTGGGTTATCAAGACCTTTTTCTGGCACCATTGCCGGGGAGCATAGCTATATTTGCTGATTCACTTGGGATTCTTATCTATTCATCACTATGAAGAATATGAAGGATACAAAGACTAAGTTTTTTCCCTCTAAGACGAGGGGAGGTAAGGAACTGCCATCACATTCTGCACTTGATTCACCATCTATTTTGAGTAGACTTGCAACACCACCACATGCTATTAATCCTGATATGTCGCAAGTTAGTGATGCTACTTCTGCTATGGATGATGCTTATGATGATGCTAGTACCTTGCTTGATGATAATGTGCCACTAGGTGAATTTCTTGGTGAACAAATTGCTAGAGCTAAAGATATTGAGAATGCTGAAACTGATGAAATTATTGAAACTGATGAAGTACTTGAAACTGAAAATCTTGAAACACCTATTAGACCTAGTTCTCCTAGATATGAAATCCCTAAGATGCCTGAAGGTTATGTTATGGCTAAGGAGATAGCTAGAGACTTTCTTGCTTGCAATGATACAGATGATCTTAAGAAATTACTATGCAAACTGAAAGAAAAATCTTTGAATGCTAGGATGTAATGTGATCCTAAGTTTGCTACTTCACCTATCTTTGTTACCGATAAGGATTATGAATCTCTGTCGATCCAGAGCTAATTACTTTGGTTGAATCTGATCCTTTCCATGGCTATGAAACTGAAACTGTAGTGGCACATCTTAGTAAATTAAATGATATATCCACCCTATTTGCTCATGATGAGAAGATTCACTACTATTATATTCTCAAATTATTTCCGTTCTCATTAAAGGGTGATGCTAAGATATGGTACAATACTCTTGCTCCTGGTTGTGTGCGTAGTCCCCAGGATATGATATATTACTTCTCTGAAAAATATTTTCCTGCTCATAAGAAACAAGCTCCTTTACAGGAAATATTTAACTTTGTGCAAATTGAAGAAGAGAGTCTCCCACAAGCTTGGGGGAGGCTTCTCCAATTGCTTAATGCTTTGCCTGATCATCCTTTTAAGAAAAATGAAATACTTGGTATCTTTGTTACATCCATTTCGCATCATGATTTCCTACTGTTATTTATAATGTTTTTATGCATAATAATGCTTTATGAAGTAATTCTAATGCCTTTTCTCTCATAATATGCAAGGTTTACACAAAGAGGGAGAATGCCAGCAGCTAGAATTCTGGACCTGAAAAAGCTACGTCAGAGTTACCTATTCTGCACATCTCCAAATGAGCTGAAAATTTACGGAGAATTATTTTGGAATATATAAAAAATACTGGAGCAAATAACTACCGGAGGGGGGCCACCTGGTGAGCACAAGACGCCAATGCGCGCCAGGCCCCCCAAGCGCGCCCTGGTAGGTTGTGCTCAGCCCAGCCCACCTCCGGTGCCCATCTTCTGGCATATAGGTCATTTTGACCTAGAAAAAAGAAGGAGAGGACTTTCGGGGCGGAGCGCCGCTGTCTCGAGGCGGAACTTGGGCAGGAGCACTTTTGCCCTCCGGCGGAGCGATTCCGCCGGGGGAACTTCCCTCCCGGAGGGGGAAATCGAAGCCATCGTCATCTCCAACAACCCTCTCATCTTTGGGAGGCCAATCTCCATCAACATCTTCAACAACACCATCTCCTCTCAAACCCTAGTTCATCTCTTGTGTTCAATCTTTGTACCGGAACCTCAGATTGGTACCTGTGGGTGACTAGTAGTGTTGATTACATCTTGTAGTTGATTACTATATGGTTTATTTGGTGTAAGATTATATGTTCAGATCCATTATGCTATTTAATACACCTTTGATCTTGAGCATGATTATCATTTGTGAGTAGTTACTTCTGTTTTTGAGGTCATGGGAGAAGTCATGTTGCAAGTAATCATGTGAACTTGATATGGGTTCGATATTTTGATTATATATATGTTGTGATTCCCTTAGTGGTGTTATGTGAACGTCGACTACATGGCACTTCACCATATTTGGGCCTAAGGGAATGCATTGTGGAGTAGTTATTAGGTGATGGGTTGCTAGAGTGACAGAAGCTTAAACCCTAGTTTATGCGCTACTTCGTAAGGGACCGATTTGGATCCAAATGTTTAATGTTGGGGTTAGATTTTATCTTAATACTTTTCTCGTAGTTGCGGATGCTTGCGAGGGGGTTAATATTAAGTGGGAGGTTTGTTCAAATAAGAACAACACCCAAGCACCGGTCCACCCACATATCAAATTATCAAAGTAGTGAACACGAATCAAACCAACATGATGAAAGTGACTAGATGAAATTCTCGTGTACCCTCAAGAACTCTTTGCTTAATATAACAGACCGTTTTGGCCTGTCCTTTGCCACAAAAGGATTGGGCTACCTTGCTGCACTTTATTTACCATTACCGTTACTTGTCCATTACAAATTATCTTGCTATCAAACTACCTGTTACCGACCATTTCAGTGCTTGCAGAAAATACCTTGCTGAAAACCACTTGTCGTTTCCTTCTGCTCCTCGTTGGGTTCGACACTCTTACTTATCGAAAGGACTATGATTGATCCCCTATACTTGTGGTTCATCAAGACTCTTTTCTGGCACCATTGCCGGGGAGGGAAGCGCTCTTGGTAAGTGGAAATTGGTAAGGAAAAATTTATACTACGTGCTGAAATTTATTGTCAATTGTTACTATGGAAAACCATCCTTTGAGGGGTTTGTTCGGGGTATCTTCACCTCGACCGAAAGCACAATTAGTTTCCCCTCAACCTAATGCACCTACTGAAAATATTGGTTATGAAATTCCTTCGGGTATGATAGAACAACTGCTAGCTAACCCTTATGCTGGAGATGGAACCGAACATCCTGATATGCACTTGATCTATGTGGATGAAATTTGTGGATTATTTAAGCTTGCAGGTTTGCCCGGAGATGAAGCTAAGAAGAAGGTTTTCCTTTTATCTTTGAGGGGAAAAGCATTGACGTGGTATAGGCTATGCGATGATATTGGATCTTGGAACTAGAATTGATTGAAATTGGAATTTCACCAAAAAAATATCCTATGCATCTAGTTCATCGTGATCAAAATTATATATATAATTTTTGGCCTCGTGAAGGAGAATGTATCGCTCT
Source organism: Thinopyrum elongatum (assembly GCA_011799875.1). NCBI lineage: Eukaryota > Viridiplantae > Streptophyta > Magnoliopsida > Poales > Poaceae > Thinopyrum > Thinopyrum elongatum. The sequence continues at coordinate 410,443,946 of CM022301.1, forward strand.
AGCTTGGGGGAGCTTAAGTCAATGTTATATGCATGCCCCAATCATGAGCTCTCGAGAAAAATTATTATTCAGAACTTTTATGCTCGGCTTTCTCGTGATGATCAATGCATGCTCGATACTTCTTATATTGGTTCTTTTATGAAGAAGACTATTGAATTCAGGTGGGATCTTTTAGAAAGAATTAAATGCAACTCTAAAGATTGGGAACTCGACGAAGGTAAAGAATCAGGTATTAAGCTTGAGTTTGATTGTGTTAAATCTTTTATGAATACCGATGCTTTTCACAAGTTTAGCACTAAATATAGACTTGACTCTGAGATAGTAGCCTCTTTTTGTGAATCTTTTGCTACACATGTTGATCTCCCTAAGGAGAAGTGGTTTAAATATCATCCCCCTATTAAAGAAGAAATTAAAGAACCGGTCATAGTTAAAGATGAAACTATTATTTACAATGTTGATCCAGTTGTGACTACTGCTTATATTGAAAAACCACCTTTCCCGGTTAGGATAAAGGAACATGCTAAGGTTTCAACTGTGATTCGCAAAAGTAATATTAAAGGACCTGAACCTTTCGAACAAATTAAAGTAGAACCTAGTGTTGCTATGGTTAAAGATCTCCTGGTGGAAAATATTGATGGGCATGTTATTTACTTCTGTGATGAAGCTGCTAGAATTGCTAAGCCCGATGAAAAAGATAAACATAGGCCTGTTGTTGGCATGCCTGTTGTCTCAGTTAAAATAGGAGATCATTGTTATCATGGTTTATGTGACTTAGGTGCTAGCGTGAGTGCAATTCCTTTTACCTTATACCAAGAAATTATGGATGACATAGCACCCGCTGAAATAGAAGACATAGATGTTACTATTAAACTTGCTGATAGAGATACCATCACACCACTTGGAATTGTTAGAGATGTTGAAGTCTTATGTGGGAAAATAAAATATCCTACTAATTTTCTAGTTCTTGGTTCCCCACAAGATGACTTTTGTCCCATTGTCTTTGGTAGACCTTTCTTGAACATCATTAATGCTAAAATAGATTGTGAGAAAAAAACTGTTGGTGTTAGCTTTGGTGATGAGTCTCATGAGTTTAATTTCTCCAAGTTTAGTAGACAACCTCTTAAGAAAGAATTACCTAGTAAGGATGAAATAATTGGTCTTGCTTGTATTGCTGTGCCTCCTACTGATCCACTAGAACAATATTTTCTAGACCATGAAAATTATATGCATATGCATGAAAGAAATGAAATAGATAAAATTTTCTTTGAACAACGACCTCTGCTCAAACACAATTTGCCTATTGAAACTCTAGGAGGTCCTCCTCCACCTAAAGGTGATCCTGTGTTTGAATTAAAACAATTGCCTGACACTTTGAAATATGCTTATCTCGATGAGAAAAAGATATTTCCTGTTATTATTAGTGCTAACCTTTCAGAACATGAATAATAAAGATTATTAAAAATTCTGAGGAAGCACCGTGCTGCTATTGGATATACTCTTGATGATCTTAAGGGCATTAGTCCCACTCTCTGTCAGCACAAGATTAATATGGAACCTGATGCTAAACCCGTTGTTGATCATCAACGACGTTTGAATCCTAAGATGAAAGAAGTGGTAAGAACTGATAGCTGATAGTAGATGGGTAAGTCCTGTTCATTGTGTCCCTAAGATGGGAGGTATTACTGTTGTTCCTAATGATAAAAATGAACTTATTCCACAAAGAATTGTTACTGGTTATAGAATGGTAATTGATTTTAGAAAATTAAATAAAGCAACTAGAAAAGACCATTACCCTCTGCCTATTATTGATCAAATGTTGGAAAGATTATCTAAGCACACACACTTTTGCTTCCTTGATGGATATTCTGGTTTTTCTCAAATACCTATTTCACAACCTGATCAAGAGAAAACCACCTTCACTTGCCCTTTTGGAACTTATGCTTATAGACGTATGCCTTTTGGTTTATGCAATGCACCTGCTACCTTTCAAAGATGTATGACTGCTATATTCTCTGATTTTTTTGAAAAGATTATTGAGGTTTTCATGGATGATTTTTCTGTTTATGGAACTTCTTTTGATGATTGCTTAAGCAACCTTGATCGAGTTTTGCAGAGATGTGAGCAAACTAATCTTGTCTTGAATTAGGAGAAGTGCCACTTTATGGTTAATGAAGGTATTGTCTTGGGGCATAAGATTTCTGAACGAGGTATTGAGGTGGATAAAGCTAAAGTTGATGCAATTGAGAAAATGCCATGTCCTAAAGATATTAAAGGTATTCGTAGTTTCCTTGGTCATGCTGGTTACTATAGGAGATTTATTAAAGACTTCTCTAAAATTTCTAGGCCTCTTATAAATCTTTTACAAAAGGATGTTCCATTTGTTTTTGATGATGATTGTGTAGAAGCCTTTGAAACACTTAAGAAAGCCTTAACTTCTGCACCTATTATTCAACCACCTGATTGGAATTTGCCTTTTGAAATTATGTGTGATGCTAGTGATTATGCTGTTGGTGTTGTTCTAGGACAAAGAGTTTATAAGAAATTAAATGCTATTCATTATGCTAGCAAAACTCTAGACAGTGCCCAAAGAAATTATGCTACTACTGAAAAAGAATTTTTAGCAGTTGTGTTTGCTTGTGACAAATTCAGATCTTATATTATTGATTCCAAAGTAATTGTTCACACTGATCATGCTGCTATTAAATATCTTATGGAAAATAAAGATGCTAAACCTAGACTCATTAGGTGGGTTCTTTTGCTACAAGAATTTGATTTATATATTACTGATAGGAAAGGAGCTGAGAACCCCGTAGCTGATAACTTGTCTAGATTAGAAAATATTCTTGATGACCCAATACCTATTGATGATAGCTTTCCTGATGAACAACTAGCTGCAATAAATGTGTCTCATAATACTCCTTGGTATGCTGACTATGCTAATTACATTGTTGCTAAATATATACCACCTAGTTTTACATATCAACAAAAGAAAAAAATTCTTCTATGATTTAAGACATTACTTTTGGGCTGACCCACATCTTTATAAAGAGGGAGTAGATGGTATTATTAGACGTTGTGTACTTGAGCATGAATAGGTACAAATCCTACGGAAATGTCACTCTGAATCTTATGGAGGGCATCATGCGGGAGATAGAACTGCTCACAAGGTATTGCAATCTGGTTTTTATTGGCCTACTCTCTTCAAGGATGCCCGTAAGTTTGTTTTATCTTGTGATGAATGCCAAAGAATTGGTCATATCGGTAAGCATCAGGAAATGCCTATGAATTATTCACTTGTTGTTGAACCATTTGATGTTTGGGGTTTTGATTATATGGGACCTTTTCCTTCCTCTAATGGGTATACACATATGTTGGTTGCTGTTGATTATGTTACTAAGTGGGTAGAAGCTATTCCAACTAGTAGTGCTGATCATAACACCTCCATTAAAATGCTTAAAGAAGTTATTTTCCCAAGGTTTGGAGTCCCTAGATATTTAATGACTGATGGTGGTTCACACTTTATTCATGGTGCTTTCCGTAAGATGCTTGCCAAATATGATGTTAACCATAGAATTGCATCACCCTATCGTCCTCAATCTAGTGGTCAAGTTGAACTTAGCAATAGAGAAATAGAACTAATATTACAAAAAATTGTTAATAGGTCCTGAAAGAATTGGTCTAAGAAATTAGATGATGCACTTTGGGCCTACAGAACATCATATAAAAATCCTATGGGTATGTCTCCGTATGAAATGGCTTATGAAAAAGCTTGTCATTTGCCTCTTGAGTTAGAACATAAAGCATATTGGGCAATTAAAGAACTTAACTACGATTTCAAACTTGCCGGTGAAAAGAGGTTATTTGATATTAGATCACTAGATGAATGGAGAACCCAAGCTTATGAAAATGCCAAATTATTTAAAGAAAAAGTTAAAAGATGGCATGACAAAAGAATCCAAAAGTGGGAGTTCAAAGTTGGGGAATATGTTCTTTTGTACAACTCTCATTTTAGATTCTTTGCAGGAAAACTTCTCTCCAAATGGGAAGGACCATATATTATCGAAGAAGTTTATCGCTCTGGAGCTATCAAAATTAATAATGCCGAAGGTACTAACCCGAAGGTGGTCAATGGGCAAAGAATTAAACACTATATCTCAGGTACGCCTATTAATGTTGAAAGCAATATTATTCAAACCATGACACCAGAGGAACACATAAAAGAAACCTTCCGGAAAACTCCAGAATCCTAAAAAAGAGGAGGTACGTCATACGGTAAGTAAACGGACTCCGAAAAATCCGTAAAAATATTTTTTGTCAGTTTTGGAATATTACAAAAATTAGGAAAATAAGAAATAACCAGGAAGGCAACCGAGGAGGGCACTAGACACGCCGGCCTTGCCTGGCGCACCCAGGTGGGTTGTGCCCACCTCGGGATCCTTCCCGGCTCCGTTTTCCTCTCGTTTGCTTGTTTCCCAAGATAAAAAAATTATATACCCCCCGAACGTATTGACCATCGTATCACGGAGAAATCTTCTATTCTTCTTTCTTGTTGTTTTCTGTTGGATCTGTCAAGCCAGGAATCATTTTTTCTCCCTCCTCCAACAAAGTAGAAGAGGATGCTTGGTTGATGAAGATAGAACTAAAGAGAGAGGAACCAAAGTAAACCATCAAGGGTGATAAGGTCAAGGAAGCTGCGGGAGATCAAGCTCCAGCAGTAGGGCAGGTAGTTCCAGCAGCAGAAGAAGAAGATATCCTTCAACCACAGTACGATCATCTTACCTCTACTAAAATTCAAGCTTTTAGGACCATTGAAACGGTTCGTGTGCAAAATAAATATCTCACTCGTGAAAATATTCTGTTGCAAGAGCAAAATCATCGCCCTCCAGAGCATCATTCGTAGACTGGAGTACCTCCTGAGCCTAAAGCGTGACACTACCTCATCACCACCACCATCATCATCTTCCCCACCAAAGGAGACTTGACTACATGGTATGGGCATTCCCCTTGGCTTGTGCCAAGCTTGGGGGAGGTGCCCCGGTATCGTATCACCACCACTTTCTTTGCCTTTGTCTATTTTAGTTTGATCCTTAGTTATCCTATGATTTAGTTGAATTAAAGTTAGTTCGATCTATTTTCGAGTGCTTGCTTAGTGATCTATCTATATATGTAATCATGTGCGAGATATATAATAAAGAGTAGTTTTAGTTTTGTTTCTATATTTTTATGTTTCAATAAAAAGAAAGGAAAATAAATGAAAAATATCATATGCTAATCTTATGGTAAGTAATGACATCACATAAGGAAAAGTATAAGTGGTAAAATTTATTGGAGATTGACGAACATAGCATTGGTCAATGATGCAATTCATGAAAGAATTAATAAGGGAAGAGAAGATTCACGTGCAAATACACTATCTTGGACATCTTTTATGATTGTGAGCCCCCATTAAATATTATATGTCAAAATTGTTGACGTTGGACAAGGAAGAAAACGTAATGATTTATGTTTGTTCATATTCACATAGAAGTTATATTGGCATAGATCCTTCAACATGTGGTGCTCGCTCAATATCTTTGCTAGCCAAAAACTCCGCACTAAGTAGAGATACTACTTGTGCACCCAAAAACCCTTCAACCCAAAATCTTATTTTGAGAGTCCACCATACCTACCTATGGATTGAGTAAGATCCTTCAAGTAAGTTGTCATCGGTGCAATAAGGCAATAAAAATTGCTTCTAAATGTGTTTGATCATTTAGTGTAATAAAAAATTGAGCGTTGTACGAACTTGTGATGGCAAAGTAATAAAGGCGACGGACTGCATAATAAAGGTTGCTATCATAAGGGGCAATATAACATGACATTCTTTTGCATTAAGGGATTTGGCATACAAACAAAAAGCGCATGGCGACCTCTGCTTCCCTCTGCGGAAGGCCTATCTTTTACTTTTATGTATTTACTTTTATGCAAGAGTCAAAGTATTCTTCCCTATTCCTTTTTATTTTCTCTTTTTGCATGCATCATGTGGTGAGGAAAGATCTAGGCACATATATCCAGTTGGATATGAGTAAGCATGAGTTATTATTGTTGACATCACCCTTGAGGTGAATACATTGGGAGGCAAAACTATAAGCCCCTATCTTTCTATGTGTCCGGTTGAAACTTTTTGCTCATGGGTATGCTGTGAGTGTTAGCAATCATAGATGGTTAAATGATGGTTGATTATGTGGACTTGCCAAAAGGCTCCGATACGTGACCCTTCCTTAAAATTTGATGAATTGTAGTTGCAAAGTTGACTGAGAACATAGTTTGTTGGTTTTCAATAGAGTTTATGCTTTATACTTCAATGTTGTGATGAATTGTTACTTGTTCATGAGAAGTTATATGATAAAAGTTGTATGATAAAGATTTATGATTAAGTTTGTTTCTGTTATGATAATAAGCATGATGCTACTATGAACGTATTTTGTATTTATTGACACCTCTCTCTCTAAGCATGTGGGCATGTTTTTCGATATCGGTTATTCGCTTGAGGACAAGCGAGGTCTAAGCTTGGGGGAGTTGATATGTCTATTTTGCATCATGATTTCCTACTGTTATTTATAATGTTTTTATGCATAATAATGCTTTATGGAGTAATTCGAATGCCTTTTCTCTCATAATATGCAAGGTTTACACAAAGAGGGAGAATGCCGGCAGCTGGAATTCTAGACCTGAAAAAGCTACGTCAGTGTTACCTATTATGCACATCTCCAAATGAGGTGCAAATTTACGGAGAATTATTTTGGAATATATAAAAAATACTGGAGCAAATAACTACCGGAGGGGGGCCACCGGGTGAGCACAAGACACCAGGGCAAGCTAGGCCCCCCAGGCGCGCCCTGGTGGGTTGTGCTCAGCCCAGCCCACCTCCGGTGCCCATCTTTTGGTATATAAGTCATTTTAACCAAGAAAAAAGAAGGAGAGGACTTTCGGGATGGAGCGCCTCCGTCTCGAGGCGGAACTTGGGCAGGAGCACTTTTTTCCTCTGGTGGAGCTATTCCATCGGGGGAACTTCCCTCCCGGAGGGGGAAATCAAAGCCATCGTCGTCACCAACAACACTCTCATCTTTGGGAGGCCAATCTCCATCAACATCTTCAATAGCACCATCTCCTCTCAAACCCTAGTTCATCTCTTGTGTTCAATCTTTGTACCGGAACCTCAGATTGGTACATGTGGGTGACTAGTAGTGTTGATTACATCTTGTAGTTGATTACTATATGGTTTATTTGGTGGAAGATTATATGTTCAGATCCATTATGCTATTTAATACCCCTCTGATCTTGAGCATGATTATCATTTGTGAGTAGTTACTTCTGTTCTTGAGGTCACAGGAGAAGTCATGTTGCAAGTAATCATGTGAACTTGATATGTGTTCGATATTTTGATGATATGTATGTTGTGATTCCCTTAGTGGTGTCATGTGAACGTCGACTACATGGCACTTCACCATATTTGGGCCTAAGGGAATGCATTGTGGAGTAGTTATTAGATAATGGGTTGCTAGAGTGACAGAAGCTTAAACCCTAGTTTATGCGCTACTTCGTAAGGCACCGATTTGGATCCAAATGTTTAATGCTATGGTTAGATTTTATCTTAATACTTTTCTTGTAGTTGCGAATGCTTGCGAGGGGGTTAATCATAAGTGGGAGGTTTGTTCAAGTAAGAACGGCACCCAAGCATCGGTCCACCCACATATCAAATTATCAAAGTAGCGAACACGAATCAAACCAACATGATGAAAGTGACTAGATGAAATTCCCGTGTACCCTCAAGGACGGTTTGCTTAATATAAGAGACCGCTTTGGCCTGTCCTTTGCCACAAAACAATTGGGCTACCTTGCTCACTTTATTTACCATTACTGTTACTTGTCCATTACAAATTATCTTGCTATCAAACTACCTGTTACCGACTATTTCAGTGCTTGCAGAAAATACCTTGCTGAAAACCACTTGTCATTTCCTTCTGCTCTTCGTTGGGTTCGACACTCTTACTTATCGAAAGGACTACGATTGATCCCCTATACTTGTGGGTCATCAATCTTCTATAATGGACTAACCGATGCTTCTAGGGACTTCCTAGATGGTTGTGCTGGTTGTGTTTTCAGGGAACGAACTGTTGAACAAGCTGACGAATTATTGAATAATATATTAAAAATTATGACGATTGGACTCTTCCGGAATCATCGCCTAAACCCACTTCGAAGAAGAGGGGTATCTTATATCTCAGTCCCGAAGATATGCAAGAGGCAAAGAAAAGTATGAAGGAAAAATGTATTAAAGTAGAGGATGTTAAAATTTTACCTCCTATTGAAGAAATATATGGATTTGACACACCACCACCACCAAAGGTGGTAGAGGTAAACTCTTTAATGAAATTTGATGAAAGTGGCATCCCTCACAATAAACATCCTAGTCAATGCCTTTATGAGTTTGACAATTACATTAGAAAACAAAGATCACTTCAATGCAAATGTTATGAAACAATTGAAATATAATTCTGATATGATTACTCGCTTCAGTGACTTGTTATTTAGAATTACTAATGATGTTAGGGGTGTGGGAAAGCAGGTTTCTATGGTTCAAACTCAGTTAGAACAAGTTGCTAAATCTCAAAGAGAATTGCTTAATGAAATGAACAATAATATGAATGATCAAGCTAGTAGAGTAATGTCTAGAGGAGGTAGAATGACTCAGGAACCACTTTATCCTGAGGGACACCCTAAAAGAATTGAACAAGACTCCCAAAGAATTAACACTGATGCACCTAGTCCTTCTAAAAAGAAGAAGAAAAAGAAAAATGACAGGACTTTGCATACCTCTAGTGAAGCTGAAATAGAAAAACCTCCTGAAAATAATAATGATGTTTCTATTTCTGATGCTGAAACTCAATCTGGTAATGAACATTCATCTAGTGATAATGAAAAAGATAATGTCAGTGCAACAAACATTTACATTTGTTGCCCAGACTTACACACAGGCACACTAGCATCATCTATTCAACATCAACATCCAAGCCAGAGAAGCAACTCTTACTGAGATCAAAGAGCGGATCAAGAAGACCAAGAATAAGCACGACAGAAGAATATCACCCTGGGAAAGCCTCCCCTGCCGGGTGGCAGAGCCTGGCCGGGTCAAGGCCGCCCCAAGGGCAAGTTCAAGACTTCCCCGGCAAGCTTGCCGGGTCCGCCGAGGGCAGAATCTCCGCCAAGACACCACCGGTACACCGCACGACGATGCAAGTCACTTATCAGTGTGGTGTCGAGCCCCCGAGCGATTAAGTGTCCTTTGCTAAGCACGTGGCGGCCCATTAGAAGACAAGATTTATCCAAGTGACACCCGTCCAAAAGTGTGTCAAGATGATATGCAAGAGATGGTTAAGCAGCTCGGCAGGCCTGCCGGGCTTCGTCCTCAGCTTGACACCTAGCAGTGCATTTAATGCACTTTGTCCTAACTGCCAGACTTAGGTATGATAGCACTGTTGGCTATCTAATCAGTAGATAAAGACTGTTTTTCCATTGTGGTTACCCCTTAAGCTGTAAAAGGAGGTCCAAGGCGACCTAGCAAAGGATTCGGACTCTCGCACACTTGTACGCGCGTAGCTGCACTCCCCAAGGCATCCTTGCCGGGCTTGAGCGCTGCATGCTCATTGTGTTCTTCCACTCAATCCACCAAAAAGCAGGAGTAGGGTTTTACGCTATCCAGCGGCCCGAACCTGGGTAAAAACCACCAGTGTCACCACCGGCATGTTGTTTCATGGCTTCTGCTCTTTGTGCAACATGATCCCCCTTGCCGAACCACAAAGGGGCTCATGGCCCCATAGGTGATCGTGATCCACCACGACATCTTTGGCATGCCAGGTAGGGGGGACGTCGCTTGTGCGAACCTGAAGTTGTAAGCAGCGCTTCGAGCTCCATCATTGATCATCATCATCATCATCATCCTTGCGCATGGCGCCCAAGAAGAAGTCTGGCGTGACCGCACACCCTTCCACTTCGAAAGACCCTCTCACGCGGCCGCGTACGCCACTGGCCCTGCAGTGGCGTTAGAAGATGCGGGTACCACGGGAGAAGCGACCAGCGCAGGTGGCGCTGTCGTTGTATCCCCCGTGGATGAAGCTGGAGCGGGAGGCACCAGGGGAGGACAACATCAGCGAAGTTCATACGGACATGACCCGCAAGCCGCGGGTGGAGGAGGCGTCCAGTCTCCACCACCCCGCCGCACCAGCGGACACAGCCGCGGCGACGACGCCCGCTCTGGTGCGAGTCGTGACCCTCTGGCCGCGCCTGTTACAGGCGCGACCACTGGACGCTCACCTCGCCCGGAACAAGGCGAGCAAGCCGAAGCGCCGAACAGGGTCCCCGATCCCGAGGCGCAGCCTACTCATCAACAAACCACCCTGGCAACCGATCTGCAATGGCATGATCGCAGCGATGCCCTTGCTGGTACCACCAGGAGTCGAGCAATGTCACGATCTGCCTCGTCAGCTATGCCAAGCACAGCTACAGAAGCCATGGCACGGGCCCAACTTCTACTAAGATTTTCGCCAGTAGCTGATCAGATGGATGAGTGGAGGGCCACAATCCAAAGCTTGATCAGCTTTGCTGAGGCTGGAGGATCGCGGTGGGCGGAGCCATCACGGCGCCCGCAGGCGACGATAGCAATTCGAGCTACTGGCCGCGTCGAGGGGGCCGCACCAACGGTGCAGTCCCCTCGGCGACAGCAAACCCAGAGGCAGCAACCAGGGCAGCACGACCCCAAGCCCGATGAAGCTTCGATGCCTCGTATGATCCACGAGCCCGTTGAGATCAGCAGCAGGTCCTGGAAGATCGGCGGAGGGAAGATGCGCGCATCACTATAGAACGGCGTCGGGAGACCCGCCGTCAATCCAACCGGCGCAATGGCCCAGACGTCGATGAACCCGTGCTCAGTGACGGTGGGTACTTACCTTTCGAGGTTGGGTGCCCTGCCTTCACTTGCGAGTTGCGGCAAGTCCGTTGGCCTTCTGCCCACGTTTTCAAGCCGGAATTGCCAGAAAAGTGTGATGGAAAGCTGGACCCGGCGGAGTTCTTGAGCATTTACACGATTGCCGTTGAAGCCGCCGGGGGTAGGGATGAGAAAGTGTTTGCCAACTACTTCCCTTTGGCACTCAAGTCAAATGTGAGGTCATGGCTGATGCACCTGCCGGAGAACTCCATCTCATCATGGGCTGACCTGTGCAATGAGTTTGTTGGGGCCTTCATGGGCGGCCATCAAGAGCCAAGACGCCCCAGTGATTTGCAAGTTCTTCCACAGAAGGAAGGGGAGAGCTTGTGAAAGTATATGCAGAGATTCAATCGAGTGCACCGCAACATTCCAGAGATACACCCGGCAGCCGTGATTGCCGCGTTCCATTCGAACGTGCGCAATAGAAGGATATGTTCTAAGATGAACGTCCGACTGCCCAAAACCGTCAATGAGTTGTACACTTTGGTGGACAAGTGCGCTCGTGCTGAAGAAGGGAGGCGACTTCCTGGAGAGGAGGAAGGAGCAGAGGTTGATTTGGACGACGATGACCAGGCCACTAGCTCAAAGAAGAAGGGGTGGAAGCGCAACAAGAAGCGGAAGGAAAAGACAATACTGGCCGTTGAGGGTTCTAGCAGCCCTAGTACCGGCAAGAAAGCCAAAACCGAAGCCCCCGGCAAGGAAGCTGCCATGTGTGCTGATTGCTGGGAGGCTGCGGCAACGGAGAAAGCTGGGTAATCTGATGGGCCATACTGCAAAATCCACCGCACCAAAGGTCATGATTTGCAAGAGTGTCATCAAGTTGAGCAACTTGTCAAAAAGCAGAAGGCTGAATATGAGAAGCGTGACAAGGAGAGAGACCAAGAAGGTGCTAGCGGGAAGGGCCAAGGCGGCAGAGGGGGTCGCCGTGGCAAGACCCCTCAGCAAAAAGAGAAACCTGCTAGAGGCCGTGAAAAGAAGGAAGGTGATGATGAAAGTGATGAAGGGGATGAAGAGGAAACCAGTGAACAAGAATTCCAGAAGCGACTGAGGCCCTGCGTGTTGACGGAGGTGCGTCCTTGGACTCCTCTCACCGCCAACTCAAGTAGTGGGCGCGAGAAGTCAATGTCCTGGAGCCAGCTACGGATTTCCGGAAGCCACTCAAATAGTCCTGCACACCTATCATCTTTGGTGAAGAGGACCACCCTGACCGTACCACTGCGGTAGGGTGCTTGCCGTTGTTGATCTCACCAACAATCCGCAACCTCAAAGTCACAAAGATGTTAGTTGACGGTGGGGCTAGGATGAATTTAATCTCTCCTAAGGTGGTTAGCAAGTTACAAATATCAGATGAAGACCTCAAGGTCACTGGCACGTTCCAAGGAAGCAACCCCGGCAGGAGTCGTCCTAAGGGGAAGATTACACTGCCGGTAAAGTTTGGCGGAGAAGTAAACTATCGGACTGAGAGGGTTGTGTTTGACGTTGTTGATCTTCCTCTGCCTTACAATGGGATCCTTGGGCGCCCAGCTTTGGCGAAATTCATGGCAGCATCCCACTATGCTTACAATACCTTGAAAATGCCAGGGCCGATGGGCGTCATCTCTATCCCGTCAGACAAGAAAGACGCAATCATATGCGTGGATAAGATGTACCGAGATGCGGTAGCTGCTGAAGCCCCTGAGGCTGCAGCTCCCGCCAAGGAAACAAAGAAAGAAAAGAAGGCTAGCAGAGATGCCGGCAAGGAATCTGGGAAGCGCACCTCTCCGGAGTGTGTTGTACCTGTTGAGGACTTGCTGAAAAGTTCCACTAGTAAGAGACCCAAGATTGCTACGCCTGCTGTGAAGAAGGTCCCGGCAAGGCAGGATGGCACTGACGGTACGTTTACCATCAGCGCCACCCTTAATGACAAATAGGAAAGCGTGCTCGTTGCCTTCTTGCGGGTGAATGTCGATGTGTTTGCTTGGCAACCATATGACATCCCCGGCGTTCCCAGGGAGGTAATCGAGCACCACCTTGCTGTCTGCCCTCATGCTCGGCCCATCAAGCAAAAGGTCAGAAAGCAAGCTTTGGAGCGGCAATAGTTTATTGCTGAGGAGATCAAGAAACTGGAGGTAGCTGGTTTAGTCAGGGGAGTTTTGCATCCAACATGGTTAGCCAACCCAGTGGTAGTGTGCAAGGCGAATGGGAAATGGAGGCTTTGCATAGACTTCACAGATCTAAACTAGGAATGCCCAAAGGACCCATTCCCATTGCCGTGCATCGATCAGATTGTGGACTCCACTTCTGGGTGTGATCTGCTTTCCTTTTTGGACGCATACTCCGGATACCATCAGATATTCATGTCCAAGGAAGACGAGGAGAAGACCGCATTCATAACCCCATGTGGCACGTACTGCTTCGTACGGATGCCCTCCGGGTTGAAGAGCGCTGGATCCACTTTTGCAAGGACAGTTCGAATTGGGTTTGAGCCTCAGCTGCACAGGAATATAGAAGCTTACATGGATGATATAGTGGTCAAGACCAAGGACAGATCAATGCTCATTCAGGATTTGGAAGAAACCTTTGCAAACCTACGCAAGATCAACTTGAAGTTGAACCCTGAGAAATGTGTGTTTGGCGTTCCCTCCGGCAAGCTACTTGGCTTCTATGTGTCTCACCGAGGGATAGAGGCCAACCCCGACAAGATCCAAGCAATCGAGCAGATACAAGCACCCAAGACCGTCAAGGATGTGAGGCGTTTAACTGGATGTGTTGCCGCGCTAAGTAGGTTCATTTCCAAGTCTGCCGAGCATGCCTTGCCGTTCTTCAAGATCTTGAAGAAGGCAGGGCCAATTATGTGGACCTCGGAGGCCGAAGCAGCGCTGCGGGACTTGAAAGCCTATCTTTCCTCTGCCCCCACTCTGGTTGCTCCTAAACCACAAGAGCCGTTGCTGCTATACCTAGCGGCGACTAATCAATTGGTTAGTGCAGCACTAGTGGTGCAGCAGGAAGTAGACGAAGAAGCAGCTGCAGCTACAGTCCTCCTGGGAAAAGAAGCTGAACCAGTCATGGCAAGATTGGGCACAGACCAAGTTGAGGGAGAGCAGGTTGGCAAGATCAGTTCTGAAGTCGCGGCAAAGAAGAAAGTGGTGCAGCGGCCAGTTTACTTCGTCAGCTCCCTGTTGCAGGGGGCTAGGTCGAGGTACTCTGGAGTGCAAAAGCTAATCTTCGCCCTTATCATGGCCTCAAGAAAGCTGCTCCACTACTTCCAAGCCCACGAGATCACAGTTGTCACTCGTTTTCTACTCCAGCGCATACTGAGGAACCCTGAGGCCACTGGCAGAATAGTTGAATGGGCACTAGAGTTGTCAAGTTTTGGTCTGAAGTATGAGAGTACCTCGACCATTCAGAGCAGGGCACTGGCGGAGTTCATTGCAGAATGGACACCCACTCTAAATGAAGAGACACCAGAAATAGTTATCCTCGGCAGGGAGGCACCTCAGGAATGGACACCCACTGCAGAATGGACACCTGCTCAGAGCCGTCGCCTTCGCCGACACTGTCCTCTTCGTCGCTGTCGCTCAAGGAGGAGCTTTCGTCGTCGGTCGAGCTTTCCGCACAGCACCCGAAGCGAGCACCCAAACGCCCGAAGACCTTGATGGAAAGCAGATTAGCCTCCATTAGCTTAAAATGGAGAACATGCCGCTCCACCAAGCTGTGGGCACGAGCGAAGGTTTTCCAGCCACGCCGGAGAAGCATGACGTGAGGGGCGGGGAACTCCACGTTCGCCCGTATACTACCGTTGTAGTAGCCCCTCATGTGCAGCCTCAGTCCGGGTGGCTGTTCCTCCTCCTCCATCGCCCTTGCGAAGGGAGTTGGGAGCCGACGACGACTGCGCGGAGGCCCGCGCAGCTGAACAATGAACTCCAATGGCTGGTCCCCAACGTGGCCTTCGTCCGGGGCAGGGACGGCTGGAGGAGGGGCTATCAGAGCCCCACCGTGGCCTCCTCGACCCCGTGTGCCATGACGGCCGCGCCCACGACCGACGGTGCCACCTTGCTCGCTGGACTCTGCTCTTGCGTCCCCAGTAGGAGGAGGGAGGTGTTGTCGAGAAGAAACCCTCGTCGCCACCATTGGAGATCGGCCACGTCCTCTTCCCCACACCATGGTGGAAGGAAGGTATCGGGCAAGCAAGGAGGAGAAATGTGTGGGTAAGCCCCTCATCCACGTCCCTTTTTATAGGGGAACATGGCCGGGGCTGGCTCCTCACCACCTAGGAGGGGGCCGCCCTGCTCCACCAATCTTGCCTCCCTGCGCTGCTGTCGACGCCCATAATCAACGGCCGTCCGCCTACGCCTATCCACGGCACCTGGCTTTCTGCCATGGCACTCATTCCTGCGCCCTCCGCGTCCGCCACCAACCCTGCGCAATGCATGCAGCGTACAT
Source organism: Thinopyrum elongatum (assembly GCA_011799875.1). NCBI lineage: Eukaryota > Viridiplantae > Streptophyta > Magnoliopsida > Poales > Poaceae > Thinopyrum > Thinopyrum elongatum. The sequence continues at coordinate 410,459,391 of CM022301.1, forward strand.
GGCGGAAACGGTAGGCGTAGTAGGTGAGTAAAATGGCAGTTACCCCCTCCCGTGAATGTGGGTAGCTCGTGAGCCACTACGTGGGTAGTCCCACGTCGTTGTGCACAACCCGCGGGGAAAGCTGTAACTGACTCAATCAAAGGTTAATGAAGAAGCAAGAAAAATGTCTGGAGAGACTTAAAACCTATAGTGGCATGACCCAAGTGCTCGCCTGTGTGATTGTTGGGGCCTACCCCAACGATGCTCAGCAGCACGTATGGGCCAGGCCCAGGGGCTCCTGTCGGTGCAACAAAGATTTACATTTGTTCTCTGGACTTACACACAGGCACACTAGCATCATCTGTTCAACATCAACATCCAAGCCAGAGAAGCAACTCTTACTAAGATCAAAGAGCGAATCAGGAAGACCAAGAATAAGCACGACAGAAGAATATCACCCTGGGAAAGCCTCCCCTGCCGGGTGGGAGAGCCTGGCCGGGTTGAGGCTGCCCCAAGGGCAAGTTCAAGACTTCCCTGGCAAGCTTGCTGGGTCCGCCAAGGGCAGAATCCCCGCCAAGACACCACCGCTCCACCGCACGGTGACACAAGTCACTTATCAGTGCGGTGTCGAGCCCCCAAGCGATTAAGTGGCCTCTGCTAAGCACGTGGCGGCCCATTAGAAGACAAGATTTATCCAAGTGACACTCGTCCAGAAGCGTGTCAAGATGATAAGCAAGAGATGGTTAAGCGGCTCGGCAGGCCTGCCGGGCTTCGTCCTCAGCTTGACACCTAGCAGTGCATTTAATGCACTTTGTCCTAACTGCCAGAGTTAGGTATGATAGCACTGTTGGCTATCTAATCAGTAGATAAAGACTGTTTTGCCATTGTGGTTACCCCTTAAGCTATAAAAGGAGGTCCAAGGCGACCTAGCAAAGGATTCGGACTCTCGCACACTTGTACGCGCGTAGCTGCACTCCCTGAGGCATCCTTTCCGGGCTTGAGTGTTGCGTGCTCTTTGTGTTATTCCACTCCATCCACCAAAAAGCAGAAGTAGGGTTTTATGCTATCCAGCGGACCAAACCTGGGTAAAAACCACCAGTGTCACCGTCGGCTTGTTGTTTCATGGCTTCTGCTCTTTGTGCATCGTGATCCCCATTGCCGAACCACAAAGGGGCTCATGGCCCCATTGGTGATCGTGATCCACCACGACAGATAATGATGATGTTCATGAAGACACTCAACCAGACAATGATAAACAACCAGATAATGATCTTGAAATAGAACCAGTTGTTGATCTTGATAACCCACAACCTAAAAATAAAAGATATGATGAAACGGACTTTGTTGCTAGAAAACATGGAAGAGAAAGAGAACCATGGGTTCAAAAACCCATGCCCTTTCCACCTAAACCAACTAAGAAAAAAGATGATGAAGAATTTGAACGCTTTGCTGAGATGCTTAGGCCAGTCTTTTTGCGCACTCGCTTGACCGATATTTTCAAGATGGCCCCTTATTCAAAATACATGAAAGACATCATCACTAATAAGAGAAAGATACCGAAAGCTGAAATCTCCACCATGCTTGCTAATTATTCTTTTAAGGATGGAGTACCTAAAAAACTTGGAGATCCGGGAATATACCAACTATACCTTGCTCCATCAAAAGAAACTATGTGAAAACTGCTTTGTGTGATTTAGGAGCCGGTGTTAGTGTTATGCCTTTCTCCTTATATAAAAGACTAGATTTAAATAAACTCACACCTACTGAAATATCTTTGCAAATGGCTGACAAATCAACTGCCATACCTATCGGTATTTGTGAGGATGTGCCCGTTGTTGTTGTTGCTAATGTTACTATCTTGACTGACTTTGTTATACTTGAGATGCCCGAGGACGACAACATGTCGATTATCCTTGGTAGACCCTTTGAATACTGCAGGGGCTGTTATTGATTGCAATAAAAGCAAGGTCACTTTTCATATCAATGGTAATGAGCATACGGTGCACTTTCCGAAGAAACAATTCCAAGTGAATGGTATTAATGTTATTGAAAAATCTCCGACACTCACTGTCGGTGTCAAAACCGGCAGACCTCGGGGTAGGGAGTCCCGAGCTATGGATCTAGGATCGATGGGTAACAAGGGACGAACACAGTGTTTACCCAGGTTCGGGCCCTCTCAAAGAGGTAATACCCTACATCCTGCTTGATTATATTGGATGTATGATGTGGTTTACAGAGTAGATCTACCTCGAGATCAGCATGAGCTAAACCCTAAGGCTATGAGGTGATGAATGTAGCTCTAGCCCTAAAGACTAAAAACCCTCGATTTATATAGACACCGGTAGGGTTAGGGTTACCGAAGATGGATTACAATAAGGAATTAAAGAGATCCTGCGCCTTCTTGACTTGGAGGGCACACCACGGCTTCATAGATCTCCCGTCACTATACGGCTCCACCAGTCCGGCCCATGTACAATGGGCCGTCGCCCCGAGGACCCCTTAGTCCATGACTCCCTCAGTAGCCCCCGAACTTGCCTCCAACGCCGGGGATCGCCTTCTGGAATCTTCACATCATCGGCTTGGGAGACGAGTTCCTTTACTCCATTTGAAGCCGTGTTAATTTCGCCGATCTTTATCCGGAACCCGCACTAATGTACTCGGGTCCGGACAGTCTATAGATTCTAAGATCCGAAGACATCTTGAGATTGAGGTGGGACCATCAAAGTTTAATGCCGTTCTTCGGGGCAAGGGCTTCGCACACCTTTCCAGAGGGCGTGCGGCCCAATGCCATCCTTCCACGCACCCATCCTTTCGGCTTCATGGTAAGACGCTTATTTATAGATCCAAGGGGGCTGAGAACAGTTATCTTCCCCTTCGCCAAGAACGACACCGAAAAAATTCTCCAAAGCCATGGCCGACATCCCAGGTTCTTCCTCACGCCCTCACGGCCCGCTCCCAAGTGATTGGTCAAGCTGCTCGGTCTCACATATCCAGTTGAGCCGCTTGCAGACACAACGCTTCCTCCCTTCGGCCGATCTGGTCCCAGTCCACGCCGATCTCATCTCCATCGATGGCCGCGCCATTGCCGAGAACTCCCCCGCCCCAAGCAAGGAGGAGAGGGTATGTCTCGTGCCCTTCCTTCTAAGAGGTTTGGGTTTTCCTATTCATCCCTTTCTATGGGGTCTGCTAGAGTTCTATGGGATCCAGCTCCACAACCTCACCCCGGGGTCGATATTGCACATTTTTGGCTTCGTAGCCTTGTGCGAGATATTTCTGAGTTGCGAGCCCCACTTTGATTTGTGGAGGAAGTATTTATGTCTTGAACCCGCCTCCAGGAGGGATCTATATTTGAGGTAGGCGGCGCCAAAGTATGGTGAATAGCTGGGACAGTGTACCCAATCGGGACCCCACAGAAAGATCACGAAGGATGGACTTCGGAGTGGCTTTATATCGAAGACGTTCCCCTTACCGATCCAATCCGGCAAGGGCTACCTGAATATTCAAATGATCTGCCTATAAAGCGGTCTAGAGGCCCTTCCCAATAGGACAGCGAAGAAGTGCGTGCACTGTTGGCCAAGATCAGGCTGCTAACTAGCAGCAAGCTGACCATGATCAAGGTTATGGCCATCGAAATTACCCGATGCGTGCAACCCCTCCAATAGCAGGGTCACCCTTTATGGTGCTATAACGGGACCAACGATGTGACACTTCATCAGCGGCAAGGCCAGACAACAAGGCGGCCCTGGCCAAAATACTGGCAGATCTCTTCAAAGGAGACGAAGCAGAGTTTGCTCGCATGAGTATTCGAGAAGGCTGCTCTGGATACAATCCAGCGGACTGGGTAAGTCACAATCCATTACTTTGAGCCCACAGAATAGCCGAATTCTTACTGATCACCACTTGAACAGGGATGGAGGCGTCAGGTTACGTCCATTAGTTGTCCTCCTCCTCAACCAGAGAATCACTCTCGTGATGGTGATCCGGGGTATCATGACGACCCAGAGACGTCAATTGAATTTGAAGATGGGTGTTCTATCAGGAGGGCCTTGATGGCGGCAACGTGGCTGTAACAACCGATCACCCCGGGGTTCTTCCCTCTTCCACAGTAAGTGAAAAGAAGACCCTCCCCTGAACAGGGCGCTCGTCTCGCGCTACCCCCCACGTGCTGACTTCTACTCCCAAGGGCCGCCGCACTACGCGCAAGAATGTCTCGGGAGGGCGCGGACCGCGCCAGCTTCGGTCCTTGATGGGCGATCAAAGCGGAAAGCTTCCGTCAAGGCGGAGGCACCTGCCCCCTTGGCCCAAAGGTAACAAATTCCAGAACTGCTTAGAGGGTTGCCGCTGGCATTTTCTTATTTAGAGCTTGCTCAATTTTGCAGGAGGCGTATGCCCCTACACCAATCTGAAGATACCCCAGATGCGCTGAGCCGCAACTCCTGGCCCAAGTCTTCGGCACAAGCAAGAGCCTCCTCTGAACACGCGGTGGCTGGCGTACCTCTGGCGGACTCCGACGATGTTTCGATCACTAATTCCAAGGTCGAGAGCATAATGAACCATCGCCGCCAGAGGGAGACTTTACGTCATACTGCCATTGCCGAATAGGAATTTAATGCTTTTAGTTCGGTGGATGCGTACCTTGGAGCGGCCCGGACAGGTCTGGACGGGATTGCTGGTCTGTTTGCCGCCAAGGTGCAGGTAAATAGCTTAAGAGCAGATCATGTTCCCTAACCAACTAGCCCCCAAGCCTTAATTCGGGCGGGACGGCCGAGTTAAGGGTGTCTAATGATATTATTTTTGTAGGCCGCGAGAGAGCAGAACAAAAAGCTGTCCGAGGACCTTGAAGTAAGTCGGAATAGTTGGTCGAAGCCAAAGCCGAACTAGATGCGGCTCAAAAAGCCAGCAGCGAATCGTCCGGTGAGTAGTAAAGACTGTTTTTGTAGGTATACGTTGTATGCTAAGCATTAACACCGTATTCTCCACATAGCCACGGGAGCTGTAAGCGAACTGCGGAGGGAGCTGGAGGCTGGTAAACGAGTACTAACGCGAAGTCAGGAGGAGAAAAATGAGGTCAAGGCAGAAAATCAAAGGCAAGCCGAGGAAATCAAAAGTTTGAGAACTCAGCTAGCCCAAACTGCGGAGGAAAGCCAGAAGCTAAAAGGTGGCATATTCGGTAAGTACTGATCGTACCGTGTTGTTGACAAGTGTCATTGTCGGGGGGGGTGAACCCCGGGTAGGCAACGGAACCCGGATCCCTTTTAAAAAACTTCAAGGCTGGCAACGCCCCTCAATCCGGCTTGTCCTCGGCCGGATTCCTCCACCCGGCCAAGGCCCGCAACCCGGCCAGGCTCGCTGGCGCATGTCGGACGGTCCCGGCCAGACAAGACTTCTTCGACAAGGGAGCGCAACCGCGGCGCGCCCCTCAACCGAGCCGCGGGTCAGCTCCCGTCCCATCCCGGGCGTACGACGGAACAAGTCCCCATGAAGGGATGAGCGTGGCCACAGTGGCTCACCAACCCCGCTGACCGGCCGGAGCGTGGCAGTAGTGGCCCACCTACTCCGCTGACCATGGCCGGCATGGCTACAGTGCATCCCTCGTCCTGCTGACGCAGTCCGATGGCGACCAGGCGACGCGCCACTGCAGCTGAGCCAGCCCACCCACTTCATGACGCATGACAAGATGGAGAACAGTGTCCCCCGGCACGCGGGGCCCATGCGCGGAGAACCTGGCGTACCTTGTTACCCGGCGGGCCCCAGCACCGGCTTCCCAGACGCTGACATCCCGGCCCCATGGCCATGTAACTTTACCATTGTAACCCTGGGGGGTTGACCTATAAAACCCCCCAGGAGCCCTCCATGTACAGGGGCGAACACTAGAGACGCGCGGTCGACCATCAGTAGAATACACACACACGGAGAAGGAGCAGCCTAAGACTTGGCCTGCCTTCCTTCCTCCCCCAAACAGCTCTAGGAGCAAGCTTGTACCATCTTCATATACACCACACTCGGCAGGACTAGGGGTGTTATCTCTCCGGAGAGCCCCGAACCTGGGTATGTCTTGCGTCCCTCGCTCGCTCATGCCGACCTCGCCTCTGGAGCCCACCGGTGCCCTCGAGCCTGTCCCTCTCTTTAGCCATCCTTTGGCATCTACCGTGCGCCCACCACGACAGTTTGCGCCCATCATGGGCAGCTCGAGGACCCGACCGGCGACATGTTCCAGATGGGGCCCTTCATCGACTCTGGTGACCCCATCGCGTGCTACGCGTTCCCCGCACCTGGCGCGCCGATGCCCGACGCCATCAACCAGCTCACCGCCTCTTTCGTCGCGTTGCGCATCTTCGACGTGTTCACGGCCAGTGAGTACCCCAGCGGGGTGCTCGACGTCACCGACTCGCCCGTTCCCCTCGGCGGCGACATCTCCGTCGGGGCGGCGGATCTCTACACCAGGGTAGAGGTGCTTGTCACTGGCTCCGGCTCCGACTCGTCCAGCACCGCACAGAAGGCTGCCCAGGCCGCAGCTGCACGCACCGGCGGGTCCGACCCGCTACGCACCACGGTGCAGAACCTCAGCATCCCCATCGCCACCGACATCGATGCCACCAACGCCGCAGAGGCACGGGCCCGGCTCGAGGAGGAGCACAAGCGCCTGCTGGACGAGGTCGCGGCGCTCGCTGCCATGCAGCGCCGGTTGGAGTCCGCCCAGCGGGAGCGCGAGGCCGCGTACGCCTTCACGCCAGCCGCGACTGAACCCAGCTGAGTCACCGAAGTACGGAACTGTGGCGCCGCCATCGGCCGCGCGCTGGGGGCGTTCTCACCCGTCTATGACACTCCCGTCAAGAACATGCGGACCGCGCAAGCGCCCGCCGTCGGCTTGGAGCAGCTGTAGGGTGAGGACCTGCAGGAGCGCCTGCAGCGCATGAACAAGCTTCTCAGCGCTGCGAACGCGCAGCAAAACCGCCTTGACCATCCCGCCGCGTCCGGCTCGTGCCGTTCCAAGGACCCCGAGCAGCGGAACACGGCATCTTCCCCGTGCCCGACCGAGGCCAACTCCGGCCAGACGAGGACCCGGCGTAACCGCGCCGCGACGGTCGGTGACGGCTTGGGCGACGAGCCGGCTTCCGGAGACCGGCACCAACAAGACCCACCCCCGCCTTCTGGCCGGCGTGGCAACCCGGCTTCGGCCAACCCGGCCCCCCGCGGCCCAGTCACAGGCCAGCTGGTCCCGCGCGTGATCGACAACGCCGACGCTCGCCACCGCCTTGACTAGCTCACCCTCTCCCTCGAGCTGGAGGAAGACAACGCTGCCGGGCCGGCTTGTTTCAGGCCACGCATCCGAGATGAGCCTTACCACAAAGGGTTCACGCTCCCCCACGACACCCCTAAGTATAACGGCACCGTCAAGCCGGAGGACTGGCTCATCGACTACACCATCGCCATCGGCATCACGGGCGGCAACCGCCGCCTTGCCGTGCGCTACGCCCCGCTCATGCTCGTGTGTTCGGCCCGGACGTGGCTCAACAGTCTGCCAGCCGGTAGCATCAACGCGTGGGTTGACTTCGAGTAGGCCTTTGTGCACAACTTCACCGGCACCTACAAGCGTCCCGGCCGTCCCAGCCAGCTCGCCATGTGCGTGCAGGGGCCGGTTGAAACCGGATGCGAGTATCTCGCGCGCTGGACTGAGCTCCGGAACAGCTGCGAGGGCGTCCATGAGGTCCAGGCCATTCAGTACTTCGTGAGCGGCTGCCGGGATGGCACCCTCCTCAAGCACAAGCTCCTGCGCTCCGAGCCAACCACCATGGCCGCACTCATGGTCATCGTAGACAAGTACGACAACGCCGACTCCGCCATGAAGATCTAGGTGGTGCTGGACGAGGCCGGCAAAGCATTGCCGGCATCCCCCTCCAAGCCGGCTGGCGAGAGCAGCCGCTAGCAGAACCAGCAGAATAACAGACGCAAGGCCGACCAACAGGCCCCTCGCTACGACAGCCGCCTCATCGCGGCCACCGAGCAAGCGCCCGCGGCCAAGCCGGCCGGCAAGTGCCGGCAAACCAGCAAGACGGCATGGCAACCCGCCATGAGCTTCGAGGAGATGCTCGACGCTCCCTGCAAGCACCACAGCGGCGCGAGGCCGTCCACACACACGCTTCGGCAGCGCGCCATCACCAAGCGCATCATGAGGGGCGACATCCCGCCGCCCCCGGCTCCGGCTCCGGGTGCGGGGCAGCCGCCTCCGCCGCCTCTGGCAAACGGCGCGATGATGTCTTCCCCAACCAGAATGCGAGCTACGTCATCTTCACCAGCCTCGGTGACGACAAGCGTAGCGAGCGCCTGCTCCGGCAGGAAGTGAACACCGTCATCCCGGCCGTGCCGGAGTACATGCACTGGTCGGAGCGCCCGATCAGCTGGACCAGGGAGGACCACCCAGCCGTCATGCCCAACCCGGGCGGCTATGCCCTCATCCTCGACAATACCATTGTCGCCGCCAGGCGCACCTACAAGTTTTTGCGATTCCTCATCGACGGCGGCAGCAGCATCAACATACTCTACCGCGACACCATGACCAAGCTCGGTCTCGAGGCCAAGGACCTGGAGCCATCCCGGACGGTGTTCCACGGCATCATGCTGGGTCTCTCCTGCTCCCCCATCGACCGGATTCGGCTCGACGTCCTCTTCGGCACGAGCGATCATTTCCGGCATGAGCCGATCTGGTTCGAGGTGGTGGACCTGTCCAGCGCATACCACACGCTACTGGGCCGGCCTGCACTCGCCAGGTTCATGGCGGTCCCCCACTACGCTTACCAGAAGATGAAGCTACCGGGACCCAAGGGCCTCATCACCATCACCGGTGACTACCGGAAATCCCTAGAGTGCGCTCAAGCAGGCGCTAGATTGGCTGAATCGCTGGTCATAGCTGAGGAGCGGCGCCAGCTCAACCGCCTTGTCGTGCTGGCCAACGAGACGCCGGCCGTGCCGGCTTCAGCCAAGGAGTCGGCTGGCGAGGCCTCGTTCCAACCGTCCAAGGAGACCCAGAAGATCAAGCTAAACCCAGAAGACCCCAGCTGCAGCAAGTACGTCATCGTGGGCACCCGCCTCGACAGCAAATAGGAAGGCGAGCTCGTCGACTTCCTCCTTGAGAATCGGGATATCTTCGCATGGACCCCAAAGGACATGCCAGCAATTCTGAAGAAGTACGCCGAGCACAAACTGCATGTTCGCAAGGACGCCAAGCCTGTCCGTCAACCCTTACGTCGCTTTTCTGAAGAGAAGAGAAGAACCATCGGTGAAGAGGTCGCCATGCTGCTAGCGACCGGCTTCATCATGGAAGTGTTCCACCCCGAGTGACTGGCCAACCCGGTCCTCGTCTTGAAGAAGAACAATACCTGGCGCATGTGCATAGACTACACCAGCCTAAACAAGGCCTGTCCCAAGGATCCTTTCGCTCTCCCGTAGATAGATCAAGTGATCGACTCCATCGCCGAATGCGAGCTCCTGTCCTTCCTGGATGCTTACTCCGGCTACCATCAGATCAAGCTGGACCCGACCAAAGCCCTGAAAACGTCTTTCATCATGCCCTTCGGGGCATACTGCTACATCACCATGTCGTTCCGCTTAAAGAATGCCGGCGCCACCTTCCAGCGCTGCATGCAGAAATGCCTGCTGAAGCAACTCGGCCGCAACACTCACGTCTACGTCGACGACATCGTGGTGAAGGCAAAGCAGCACCTCACACTCCTTGACGACCTGAAGGAGACCTTTGCCAATCTGCGTGAGTACCAGATCAAGCTCAACCCGGAGAAATGCATCTTCGGCGTGCCGGCCGGGAAGCTGCTCGGTTTCCTCGTCTCGGAACACGGCATTGAGGCGAACCCGGAGAAGATCAAGGCCGCCGAGCGCATGCGCAAGCCAACCCAGCTGCGAGATGTCCAGAAGTTCACCGGCTGCTTGGCCTCGGTCTGCCGGTTTCTCAGCTGGCTGGGCGAGAGGGCCTTGCCCCTATATCAGCTGATGAAGAAGACATCGCCGTTCGAGTGGAACGACCATGCGGATGAGGCGTTCCGGGATCTCAAGCGCATGCTCTCCACCGCACCCGTCCTGGCCGCGCCGGCCGATAAGGAGCCGCTATTGCTATACATTGCTGCCACCTGGTGATCGGTCAGCATGGTGCTGGTGGTCGAGCGACCAGAGAAGGGCAAGATCCAGTCTGTCCAGCACCCGGTTTACTACCTGAGCGAGGTGCTCTCCGCCTCCAAGCTGAACTACCCGCACTACTAGAAGATGTGCTATGGCGTGTACTTCACCGCCAAGAAGCTGAAGCAGTACTTCCAAGAACACGTCATCACCAAGGTCAGCACGGCCCCCATCGGCGAGATCATAGGCTGCCGGGATGCCTCTGGCCGGGTTGCCAAATGGGCCATCGAGCTGGCCAGCCACACCATCCTCTACGAGCCCCGCACCACTATCAAGTCCCAGGCCCTGGCCGACTTCCTCGTCGACTGGACAGAGACCCAGTACCTACCACCGCCGTCGGATTCAACACATTGGCGCATGCACTTTGACAGCTCCAAGATGCGCTCCAGCTTGGGAGCCGGCATCGTGTTGTCTTCCCCAAAGGGTGACCGGCTACGGTACGCACTCGAGATCCACTTCGCCGCCTCCAACAACATCGCCGAGTACGAAGCCCTTGTGCACGGCCTTCGGCTTGCCAAGGAACTCGGCAGCCGGCGCATTGTATAATACGGCGACTCGGATCTGGTGGTGCAGCAGTGTTCCGGCGAATGGGACGCCCAGGACGCCAACATGGCCAGCTACCGTTTCCTGGTCCAGCATCTCTCCGGCAACTTCGATGCCTGTGAGTTCCTCCACGTCCCACGCACGGAGAACGAAGCCGCCGACATGCTAGCCAAGATCGGCTCATCCCGGCAGGCCATACCGTCCGGCGTCTCCCTCGAGCACTTGCGCAAGCCGTCCGTCAAGCCGTCCCCGGATTCTGAGTCCATCTCCATCCCGGACGACCCTACAGCGCCCCTCCCCAACTCGGACCCGGGGGCTGCCACTCCAAGCTCAGGGGCTGCCGCCCACAAACTAGTCCTGGGGGCTGCTAATCCCGACCCGGGGACTGCTAACCCCGGCCCGAGGGCCGTCTTCTCCAACCCGGCAACCAACGAACCCAACCCGGGGGCTGCTGATCCCGGCCCGGGGGCTGCCGCCGCCAATCCGGCCGCCGTTGTCCCCAACCCAGGGGCTGCCGCCTCCAGCTCAGGGGTTGCCGCCCTAGCACCCTTCTCGGTGGCTGTCTTCACCGTGGTAACGGCTCCATCTTGGGCCCGACCAATTTTAGCGTTCTTGGAGAATGGGGTACTCCCCATGGACGACCCGAGGCCCGGCAAGTGCAACGCCGGGCGTCCGCCTATAGCATCATCAACCACGAGCTTGTCAAGCACAGCGCGACGGGCGTCTTCCAGCGCTGCGTCTAGCAGAACAAGGGCGTAGAGATCCTCCTTGACATAAACCAGGGCGAGTGCGGGCACCACGCCGCCTCCAGGTCCCTGGTGGCCAAGGCTTTTCGCCATGGTTTCTACTGGCTCACGGCCCTTAAAGACGCCGAGTCACTCGTCCTCAAGTGCGAGGGTTGCCAACACTTCAACAAGCGCAGCCACCAGCCGGCTTCGGCCCTGCAGACCATCCCGATCACCTGGCCCTTCGCGGTCTGGGGGCTCGACATGGTAGGCCCCTTCAAGACTGCTCGGGGCGGCATGACGCACTTGCTGGTGGCGGTCGACAAGTTCACCAAGTGGATCGAGGCGCGGCCGATCAAGAAGCTGGACGGGCCGACGGCCGTCCAGTTCGTCAAAGACATCGCGGTACGCTACGGTATCCCGCACAACATCATCACCAATAACGACACCAACTTTGCCAAGGGCGCTCTGGCGCAATACTGCTCCGTCTCCGGCACCCGGCTTGACCTGGCCTCCGTGGCTCATCCTCAATCCCACGGCTAGGTCGAGCGGGCCAACGGCCTCATCTTATCCGGCATCAAGCCACGGCTCGTCGAGTCCCTCATCCGTTCACCCGACAGCTGGCTCGACGAGCTGCCGGCCGTCCTCTGGAGTCTACGAACAACACCGAACCGGTCGACCGGGTTCACCCCGTTCTTCCTCATCTACGGAGCAGAGGCCGTCATCCCGACCGACGTTGAGTTTGACTCGCCATGAGTCATGATGTACACAGAAGCTCAAGCCAAGGAGGCCCACGAAGACGGAGTCGACTTACTCGAAGAAGCACATATCTTGGCCCTTAGCCGATCCGCCATCTACCAGCAAGGCCTGAGGTTACCACAGCAAAAAGATAAAGCCCCTCGCGTTCCGCGAAGGAGACCTCGTCCTCTGGCTTGTCAAGTGGCAAGCCGGCCAGCACAAGTTGGCCTCCCCATGGGAGGGCCCCTTCATCGTCAGCAAAGCCCTATGCGACTGCAACGCCTACTACCTCATCGATGCCCGCAAGCTGAACAAGCGCAAGAGAGATACCGCCGACAAGGAAACAAGCCGGCCCTGGAATGCAGAGCTCCTCCGCCCATTTTACAGTTAGCTGTATGCACGTATGTATCGCTACCTTTTGTAATTCTACGAAAGACAATGGGACCCCCGAACGACACTCGGGGGCTACCTTTTCTTATCAAGTTATTGGGCTTCAAACACCCCTGTAAATTTTCTTAAAAACCCCACCGCCGGGTTGATGCGGTCAACCCGGGGGCTCGGGGGCTGGCCGGCTTGGCCACAACCCGCCATCCTCCTTAGCACATCCCGGCGTATTCGGCTAGCCAAGGTCCTCCACTTCGCCCTACGCCACAGTCAGGCTTCGGCTGTTGGCCGGCAAGAACTATGGGCCAAAGCACCTACACGCCGCGAAACACTAAGTTGGATCTGCCGGATTGGCCAACCCGGTCTCACCGCACTAAGTTTCCACACGACCGGCTACTCGCCAGCCGGCTTCACCGGCTGCCGTCAGCCGGCCCAGTGGGTGTTTCGCTCGCGCTGAACGTTCGAAGGGCCTAAGTGTTGTGCGCTCTTTCAAAGGACCGAACTCCTTGTCACAAACTGGAATCCGGCTGTTTGACTCGCGGGGGGAGGCCCAAAGAAGGAGCAAGCAAGCAAAAAAAATGGCTCAGAAAACAAAGAGCAAAAGCGCAAACATTCACAGAAATATTTACATTACAGTAGTATGGGCAGAATTCATTACATTCACCAATACACCCAGTGGGTGGGTGGACCTGCTATTTAACAAAACCACATGAAAGATAAGCAGGACGGCTTCATGCGTCTCCCGCGCCGGGTTGCGCAGCTGCCGGCGTCTCCGTAGTGGCCCTTGGGTCCGCCGAGGTGCCGGTATCCTCCAACCCGGCCTCATCATCTACGTAGGGGCCCGACTCCTGGGCGCTACCCGCCGGGTCATCGAGAGCCAGGCCGAAGTCGTCGGGCAGGACTACCGCGCCGTCTTCAGTTCGCTTCAGCTAAAACTCGTCATGTAGCGTGAACGAGGCCAGATAGCTGGCCCGGGCGGCGATCCGGCCCGCCTCCGCCTGCAGCTGAGGCTCCGCGCCGGCTCGTTGGGCCGCCAGCCGGTCCAGCGTCAGATCTGGATACCACGACATAACAAACCGCAGCGCCAAGTCGGCACCGGCTCGAGCCGCGGAGATGCGCCAGGCGTGGAGTCGAGCTGGTCCAGCCTCCAGCCAGCGCGCCAGCCGCGAGAAGGTGGCGGGTGCAATGCCTCCAGGCCAAAGAGCCGCCACCATCTTCAACCCGACCTCAGACAGCCGCGACGTCTGCTCGTCCAGGGCCTGCAGGCGGGCCTCCGCGGCGCGCATGATCTTCGAGAAGGACCAGGCAACATGCGGATCGATGCCGGCGCCTGTGTCCCCTTGGGCTGCCCGGTCGGCATGCACGGCCGCCTCTGCCCTGCCCTGCATCTCCGGGAAGTAGTCTGGCAAGCAAGCAAGGGAAACGGTTAGCTACATGAAAACTCGGCCTGCTCGCGACCTGGCAAAACCAACAAAGAAATACTTACTAGCGAAGGCCTCATCCAGGTGCTGCGCCTCGAGCAACGTACCATGCCGCTCCAAGTCCCCGGCACTGTCGCGCGACTCCAGCGCCTTATCCAGCTTGGCACGCTTGTCGACGACCGTCTTCAGCTCGCCGTTCCTAGCGGCAGCCACCTCCTCATGTTCCCCCTTGAGACGGAGGAGCTCCGCTTGATGGGCCTCCGCCGCCTTGACGGCTTCCGCCTTTAGGCGCACCACCTCTGTCTGCCGGGCCTCCGCCGCCTTGGCCACCTCCGCCTTCAGGTGCTCCACTTCGGCCTAGAGCTGGCTCTTGTCGCCGGCCAGCTGGTCATGTTGCTGGCCGGCTTCGGCAAGTGCCTGACGGGCCTCCGTGACCTTGGCGGCCTCCGCCCTTAGCTGCTCCACCTTGGCCCAAAGCCGGCCGGCTTCGGCGACCGCCAGATCACGCTGCTGGCCGGCTCTGGCCAGCCGGGTTCGCAGGACTGGCACCTCAGCCACGGCAGCTGCGCGGCGAGATTTAAAGTCAAGTCAACTAAAAGAAAGGACAAGAACACTTTAAGATTCGACCCAACCGCTACGCGGTTGACACGAATCTCGGGGGCTACACCCAGTGGGTGCGCTAGCGCGCCCCCACTAAGAGCACGCGTAACGTACCTTCGGTGAAGCGGAGCGCCTCCTCGTTGGCGGCGAGCCACGCCGTGATCTGCTGGTGCTTCTCCAAAAGCCGGTTGTAAACACCGACCCGGAAGGCATCCAGTTGCTGCGAAAAAACAAGAATCAACACAAGACGCTTATTGAAGATTTGACCCAACTACTACGTAGTTGGCCCGAATCTCGGGGGCTACACCCAGTGGGTGCGCTGGCGCGCCCCCACTAAGAGCTACAGAGGAAAGAATTAAGGAAAGAAGACTCACAAACACGAAGCGCTCCAGCTCCCGCGCCCGCTCCGTCTCAGCCTGGGCAAAGGCCTGAACCCGCTCCGCGCGCCCGCGGAGATGCCAGCGCACGGCGTCCATCGACGCCTCCTCCTGCGTCAGCGGCCCAATGGCGGCCCGGCTGGACCCGGCCAACATCGCCAGCGGCCCGGCATCGGGGCGGCCTTCCGGCGCCGCTAGCGGCTGCCCAATCACCAAGGCATGCTCGCCCCCTGCCGTCTCCCCCACGGCGGGCCTCGACTCCAGCGCGCCGTCCGGCATCGCCTGCGGCACCGCGTCCGGCGTCGGCTGCGGCGCCCCTTCCGGGGCGGATACTCCACCACCTCCTCCGGCCTCCACCCGCTCGACTATGTCGCCCCGGGGCGGGGTGTCGTCACCGATCTCCATGACCTCCCGGTCGCCCACCACCGCCTCCGCTCGGCCGTCCGGGTCACTCCCTTTCGTTGGCGGCACGAAAACCACCCCCGCCGGCTCGAAGCCCGCCGGCATCTCCGGTGAAGTCGGCTCCCCGACGAGCCGCCCCTCGCCTCCACGGCCCTGGCCCAGGCCTGGGCCGGTGCCGCCTCTATCTCGTCCAGGGCCCGGTTCCGGTCCCGCCAGGCCAGGCCCTCAGCATCCTCCGGGTCCAGGCCAAGGTCCTCCTCGGGCACCTCCTCGTCCCGGTCGACGGTGCTGCTCCGGGACCGCCAGAACGAGAAGCCGCTCCCAGACGCGGCGTCCGTCGCCGCCAGCGCCAGCACTAACGGCAACCTGGATCACAACAAAGTAACATAAGAAAAGAATGGCTCGGCGATTCGCCGGGATCAACGAGAAAGCGTACCCGATCGCTGTCGGGACGGTCGGCCTTGCCGACGCCGCCAGGGCATCGCGGCGCCTCTTCTTGGCGACTGGCTTGCCACCTGCGGCTGGGTCCACCGCGCGCTTCGCGGCTGGCTTTCTTGGCGCCATGTCCGCCTTCCCGTGCGGCCGCCTAGCCGTGGCCGGCACGCGAGACGACCCAGCCTCGGCCGTTTTCTTCGGCCGTCTTGGGGGAGCGACGTTGCTGTCTCCGCCCCTCGATGGCGCTGCACCACCAGCTTGTGTCAGAATCTCCATGTCGTCGTCATCCGACCAGTCTCGCAAGAGATATGGGCGTGAAGACCTACCCGCTCGGCGGGTCACGTCGGCCGGCTCCGGGGTCTCGGCGTAGGAACCTTCTCCCTCTGATCGGGCCCGCTCGATGGTCGTTACCTGTGCCCTCATCCAGTCACATGTTGGCTGGATTGCGTTCAGCAGCACCTCCCACGTCACATCCGGACGAAGAAGGAGATGGCACGTAGAGAAATATGGGGACCAAGGACTCACCGCGGGCGCCGGGAACTCGGCGTTGTAGGTTGCCTTGCCGAAGCGCCAATCCGGAGGCAACCCGGCCTTGGAGATGGCGTTCACCCGCTCGGCGACCTGCTCCGGGTCCATCCTCCCGGACGACATCCGGGTAGGGTCCCGGCGGTCACCCATCAGGCCGATGATGTGTGCCCGGTGCTGTAGCGGCAGAACCCGGCGCGCGACGAAGGTGGCAACAAGGTCTGCCCCCTTGAGGCCCTCCCGCGCCGTCATCTCCCGAATCCGGTCGCACAGGTTTAGCATCTCCTGTGGCGGATTCTTGGGCATGTAGCCCCAGTTCATCTTGGCGAGCGGCTACTCGTTGATGAACGGGGGCAAGTTGATGGCGTCGCCTCCCCCGCCGACATAGCGAACATAGAAAAAGGTGTTCTGCCACTTCTTGGCAGACTCCTCGATGGGCATCTCGGGGAACACCCCATTCGGCTGGACCGAAACAATGGCAGCCCCGCAGTCCGACATAACCCCGACCTCCGGCCCCTACTGCTTGAGGAAGAAGAGGCGGCTCCAGAGCTCCATGTCTGGCTCCACCCCCAGATACCCCTCGCAAAGGGTGACGAAGCCCGAGAGCTGCAGCACGGCGTTTGAGCCTAGGTGGTGCGGCTGCATCCCAAAAAAGGAGAGGAAGGCGCGGCAGAAGGTGCTCGCAGGAAGGCCGAGCCCGTGCTTGAAGTGGCTGTAGAAGACCACGCGCTCACCGTCCTGCGGCTGTGGCTCCACCTCCCCTCCGGGCGCGTGTGCAGCCACCTTTGCTGCCGGCGGCAGGCGTCGGGTGTCGCGAAGATACTGGATGTCGTCGTCGGTGATGTTGGATCCCTCCCACGAGCCTTTCCGCAGCGCCATCCATGGTGCTCGGCGTGGGTGTGGAGCGCGTTGGCGAGAAGGGGGTGGCACGGCAGGCGGGCCACTAGAGCGGCGCCTAGTTCTCCGGTGGGCAGCGAGCTCAAGAACTGGGCGAAGGAAGAAGGAGACGGGGGACGCACGCGTGAATGATTTCCGCTGCCCCCTCCCCCCAATTTATAACCGCGGGCTAAGCATGGGGAAGTGGGATCGGTTGCACCCATCCCTCCCACTTCCCCGCAGTGAGTGGGCACGATTTGCACGCAAATTAACTGCGTCGAGAAGGGCAACCGTCCGCGGCCACCACATTAAATCCCCGCGCAGGGGCCGGGGGGCGCGGAGTGGCGGGCCCCAGCCCGCTGCCATGTCCCATCACGCGTGTAGCTTGTCAGGGCCTCTTCAGCTACTATTTGCCATGTGGCGCCCGCACCAAAACCGAGGAGTCGCATCCTTTCCCCTCCAAGATTCGGCGGACTCTCCGGTTTCTCGCCCGTGCCGGGATGCCACGATCCGGCTTCCGGAAGCCGGCACACAGTGGGTGTTGCTGGACCCGGCGGTCGCAAGCCTCATCAACATCAGCCGCCTCCTCAGGGGGTGAAACTGCGAAGGCCCCACGGCCTGAAACCGGCGAGCCTTCACAGCTTCGGGGACTACTGTCGGGGGGATGAACCCCGGGCAGGCAACGGAACCCGGATCCCTTTTAAAAAACTTCAGGGCTGGCAACGCCCCTCAATCCGGCTTGTCCTCGGCCGGGTTCCTCCACCCGGCCAAGGCTCGCAACCCGGCCAGGCTCGCTGGCGCATGCCGGACGGTCCCGGTCGAACAAGACTTCTTCGACAAGGGAGCGCAACCGCGGCGCGCCCCTCAACCCGGCCGCGGGTCAGCTCCCGTCCCATCCCGGGCGTACGACAGAACAAGTCAACAATTTGGGAACCAGGCAATCCGGCCATTTGGTTTAAACAGACGAAACATATGCGGAGAGCGATGTTATATTATGTAACACCCCAAAAATCGGGTTATCGATTTTTGTGCTGTTATTCCTTCCTAGCTTTTCACTCCCAAATTTTTCCTCTGGAATCTGGTGAATGACCAGGTGAATCCAGACGATCCTCAACCTCTCCGTGCCTTCCCATGCTCTTGTGGTAGCCAAGCTCCTGCCAGTAAACCCCGAATCTCACTCAAACCCTAGTTCCAAAATATTGGAACTAGAAATCCTGCCTTTGTGTTTACAAAGAAGCTATCATTTTCCTTGCTCTCTAAATCGTCCCAAAATTTCTAGCGATCCTTCTTCATCCATAAACCATAGATGTGGAAAAATATTGCCAAGTCATATGCAATATTTCTCATCTAGAATTAATCCTTTTTCTGCCTTTATGAGGAATTATATCCTAGAAAATATCTATCCATCTCCAAAGTTAATGAAAACTTGTGGAGGTATTCTTTGTGATCATATTGAGCTCTCATAAAAATATTGGCCATAATTAAATAGGGGAAATTGCATTTTCCTATTTAAAGCCAATATTTCAATTTGGGCCTTCCTAAAGGAACTACCATTTTGGTAGCTAGGAAGATTCCCAAATAATTTATGGAGCTTTTCCAATCCATATCTTCACCATTTCCATCAAATATCAAGTTCCACAATTCAAAATTTGAGCACAACATCCCTTTGCAAATTATGTCCAGATTTCTTGTTTGCAAAGGAAGTGCTTGATTCCTAGATCTCCTTGGGCTGAAATTTTTCATGGTGATTCATTATGAGATATTACCCCTGGATACCAAAAATCAGCCCATTCCATCTATCCAATCTTCCCCAGTAAAATATCCAAGTTTCTATTCAGATTGCATCATGGTGAAGGAAGTACCTTCATAGATGATCAAAATGACCTGAAACTTTTCTAGCTAGCCCTTATGTTCATATCATTGGTGTCCTACAAAACTCAGCTCATGCAAGCTAGCCAATCCCTCAGAACCATCCTGTTTTGGTTTCTGGCCAGTTTGCCATGTTGCAAAGGAAGTGCCAGTTTTATTTTCCCATTTGAGCTGAGATCTTGCCAGGTTGGTCACCTTAGTGGATAATTAACCTCTGCCCAAGGTCAGGCCAAGAGGAGGACTGTGGTGGTCACAGCACTTGTCAAACATGTTGCTGCCATCTATTATTTGGCTTCGGTGTGGTCACACCAGAGCTCACTATTCTTGCTTGAGGGGTCAAGTCAGCTCAGGGAAGAGTGGAGAACCCCCTAGACAAGTTTTGGCATCACGTAGGGCGTGGCAACGCCGTGGCCACATGGTGACCATGAGCAGAACGCGTCAAATGCAGTGCCCTGTGCACTGGAGCCTTCGGGAGCCGTCTCCGGCGAGCCCCGACTTGTCCGGCAGCGCCGACGAACTCCCCACCGCACGCGTGGCTCGTCTGGAAGCCTCCCCCTTCGTCCCCTATCCCGTGTACGGTCGTGCCGACAATGATTCGCCACTGTAGGGCCGCCACCTCGCCGAGCTCTGGAAGCTCCGGCCGTTGTCGCTAGCCCCTCCCCTCGCCTATATAAGCGCATCCCCGAGCCCTCCTACTCACAAGCAACCTTCCAGCCCCCTCCTTCGAGCTCCCCGAGCTCTCCCCTCGCCCACGGCCGTGGCTCTGCCGCCGCCTGTCCCCTCGGGCCAACCCAGCCCCGGCCCTTTCCCTCCTCTCCATTCCTCGCCCCGGCCTCCCCTAGTGCCTGCCGAAGCCTCCGCCGTCTTCAGTTACTCCGGGGGAGTGCTGGCAGAGTAGCCCCTCCAGTGGCCGTGGCCGCCGCCCCTGCCGGCTGTAGATGCCCTTCCCCGAGCGCCTCCGAGCTCCCCGGCGACCCCTCCTAGGCGCGGAACGGCGCGGCGTACCCGTCCGACTCATCGGCAGATGCGGCTGTGCAGGGAGACACCAGCAGCCGGCCAGGCCCGAGCCGCCGCAGCCACTCCTCTGTTGCGGTCGAGGAAGAGGACGACCAGGGGAGGAGAGAGGGGAGAGATAAGGGGGCCCCACGCGTAAGTCGCATAGCGTTGACTTGGCCCCGAGCCCGCTCGCAGTAAGTGGAGGCGCACTCGGCCAAATCCGCTTTCTGTTTAGTGAAAGTGCAAACGCCGGAATGCACTTTCATTTTTTTCAGCCAGCGGCCGAATCCACTAAATAATGGCCGTTCACCCGTTAAGGCCAGAAACGGACAGGTTTTTGTCTGTTTTCTGCCTAACGAACAAACGGTCCTAACTTCGCGACCGTAACTCCAATTGAGGTAAAACCAACGCCCACGTCTTCAGATCATCGAGCCCGTTCCGATGGCATCATTTTCATAATGTTTTCATACTGTGAAAATGACCATTTTTTCCTTGCCCTTCGATCAGCCCCTTCGAGAGGGAAACTTTTTCGGCAAATCTTCCCGGAGTTTTATCGCACTTCCACCCGGCGTATTCCTTCACCCCAGGCAAGCCAACCTCTTATCATGAGCTCCGGACTTGCGTGATGACTTTGCTTGCACTCTGTGTGTATATTACAGTACCCTTTAGATCATCTATTAGTCTGCACCAGCATAGTTCTGTTATTTCATCTGTACCAGAGGCTAGTGACATTTATCATATAATATCATGACTTGCTTTCATGTCATATTTGCCCATGCTAGTAACAAACATTTGTGCCATTATTATCATGTTAATACTATGACTTCGTGCCGTGACTGTCATTACTATGATATTGATATGCTGTTATTAAGTAATGATTCTCGCTTATAATTGTCGATGTAATGGTGCGATGATGGAGATGTTGAATTGAATTCATAACTAAACTTAGTCGGTTGATCTAGAGTCACCTGTCCGGGCTTATCCGTGTAGCCACATTTGCCGGTATGGGATGGCCTTGACTTGGTCTGGCTCCGTGCTCTTTCACCGGTACCTCCAGACAGGGAGGGTTATGCGTGTGTGCTACCCTGATCAGGTAGGCAGCGATAACCCTGTGAGCCCAGTTGATTGTTTAATCCGGGAGTCCCCGTTTGGGATAGTTTAGTTTGGCCACGACGGTGGCAGGTGTCACGAGGTGACACAGGGGCCACCCAGGGCAGGACTCCGGGGGAGGATGATTGCCGGTAGTATGATGGGAGAGTCACGGGTCAGGCTGGTTTCGTTCGAGCAACACTGGTCCACCCGAATGGGATCATGAGGCCAGGTGCTCCATGGTGTGGGTAAAGTGCGCAACCTCTGCAGAGTGAAAAATCTATTCGAATAGCCTCGTCCACGGTATTGGATAGTCCGTCCAGGCCTCACTAGGTGGTCAATCGTAACAATGGTAATAATGATGGAAGAACTTGTCTTATGTTCGGAAGTGCTCAATGGATCATGAGTATTTCGAGGGTTGTGGGACAACCCAGAAGAGAGTAAGTTGGTATTCGGTAACAGTAAGCACTTTAAGCACCTAATGTGATCATTGCCATGCTATGTTATGTAGTTGATATGCTCGATCCATGCTATGCCATGCTTGATTCATGTTTTCATGTTAATTCCTTGCCATGTTTAGAATAAATCCTTATAATAGCATAGGGCTTGCTTTGTCATCTGCTTGTTTGGATGCTATGTATTTGGTTGTCTTGCGAGTACATTCAAAGTACTCACCTGGCCTTGCACGTGGCCAGTTGCAGGAGAAGATCCGTCGAGCTAGATCATAACCCAGCCAGTCCTGTGAGTTATGGAGTCCAGCCAGAGATGTTGTTGCCGCTGAACCAAGACCTCCACTGCCATTTAGCTAGCCCTGGAGCTTTGTAATATTGTTGTAAGCAACAATGTTGTAATACTCCATTTCATATAATAAAGCCATTTTTGTGCCTGGAATTGATGTATCATGTCTTTGACGTGCACCAGGTCTTATCCTGGGGATGGCGTGAGTCGGCCCTCTATCGAGGTGCCACATATTACTGTTTAATGTAAGAAACATCTTCCAATGAAAATAGGACACGTAGGGTCAACGGACACCAATGGCTTTAAAAAAGAAACCCTGGTATTAAGCTCGAGGCTGTATTCACTTCCCTTAGGCCGACTTGTTGTATTCTGTAAGAACACTAGCTTTCGGCTTCACCTGTCTGAGGTACGGTCCCGGGTGACCCGGTCGTAACAATCACAGACGTGCTGCCTTTATGCCCTAGCCGAACAATCGGGAATGTAGGGGTAAGCACAGGAGCCAGGCAACCCAGCTTGGCAAAGATCTTAAGGCAAACAAATGCATATGTTGGCTTAATGTGTATGAGAAGGATGCAATCAGGACGAATGCGATTTATACATATATTCGGCTCTTCTAAGGGAGCCCCCAAGCAAAGCTGGGTATTACATTTAATGGTGTATATAGTATGAGCTTGGTATGGTTCGGTTTAGCCAAACTAGCACCACGGCGGAAGATAGAAAAAAAGGGTAAAAATAAAAAGCAAGAAAAGGCAAAAAATTATGTTGGACTCAGGCGTAAAAACGCCGCAGCCTTGCTGCGTTCCACGGGTTTGGCTCGAGGCCGTCGTCGGACGGGCGGCAAAGACGATACGCTCCTCCTATGAGTACCTCATCGATGATGTACGGACCCTCCCATTTAGGTGATAGTTTATTCTTCTGTTTTTCGGGGAGTTGGAGGACAAGGTCTCCCATGTTGTATGTCTTTGCCCGGATCTCACGGTTGTGGTAACGTCGTGCTTGCTACTGATAGAACGCGGACCGAGCTCGAGCTACGTCTCGCTCTTCTTCCAGAGCGTCCAGATTGTCCTGCCGATCGAGCTCGGCTTCCTTTTCTTCGTACATGCGCACTCTAGGCGCGTCATGGATAATGTCGCATGGGAGAACTGCTTCGGCACCGTATACCATAAAAAATGGTGTGTATCCGGTGGACCGATTAGGAGTAGTGCGCAGCCCCCATAGTACGGAATCGAGTTCCTCGACCCAATGGCAGTCTAATTGTTCAAGGGATCGAAATAGGCAAGGCTTAATGCCGCTCATGATGAGTTCATTGGCTCGTTCGACCTGCCCGTTGGTCTGTGGGTGGTACACCGAGGCGTAATCGAGCTTAATGCCCATTTTACCACACCAGTCTTTAACTTCCTAGGCGGTGAAGTTGGTACCATTATCGGTAATTATGCTGTGGGGGACACCATAACGGTGTACGACATCGGATAAGAAGTCGACAACTGGTCCGGATTCTGCCGAAGTGATGGGTCTTGCCTCGATCCACTTGGTGAATTTGTCGACCATGACCAAAAGGTACTTCTTTTTGTTTGTCCCCCCTTTGAGTGGTCTGACCATGTCGAGACCCCAGACCGCAAAAGGCCACGTGATCGGTATCGTCCGAAGAGTTGTGGGGGGCATGTGGCTTTGATTTGCGAACAGCTGGCATCCGATGCAGTGTTGGACCAATGTCCGGGCATCTTCACGGGCGGTAGGCCAGAAAAAACCTGCTCAGAAAGCTTTGCTGACAGAAGCCCGAGCCGCCGCGTAGTGTCCGCCCATGCCTGCGTGTATCTCTGCCAAGAGCTGCTACCCCTCCTCTTCGAAGATGCATCTTTGTAAGACTCCTGTGGTACTCTTTTTATAGAGTTCGTCTTCATGGACCTTGTATGCTTTAGAGCGCTGAACTATACGCCGTGCTTCGGTTTGATCCTCCGGAAGCTGATGTTGCATGAGGTAGGCTAGCAGGGGTTCTGTCCAGGGCAGGATTACGGCCATTACCTCATGTGCAGAAGGCGTTTCCTCAAATGCGGAGCCGCCGATGACGTGATCATTTTGTTCATTGTCGGGCGAGGTGTTGTGGGTGGTCTCGTTGGATGGTGCACCGATGACGTCGTCCTGCCATACCATGGAGGGCTTAAAGAGCCGCTCGAGGAAAGGGTTTTTAGGAACCAAGTCGCGCTTGGCGCCCATGCGGGCGAGGACGTCGGTTGCTTGATTGTTGTCTCTAGCGACATGGTGAAATTCTAGGCCCTCAAATCGAGCGGATATCCGGAGGACCGCGTTTCTATACGCCGCCATCTTGGGGTCTTTGGTGTCGAATTTGCCGTTGACTTGAGAGATCGCCAAATTTGAGTCTCCCCTTACCTCGAGGCGCTGCACGCCCATTGTTGTGGCCATATGAAGACCATGTAGTAGTGCTTCATACTCGGCTGCGTTGTTCAAGTCCGTGTACATTATTTGGAGGACATACCGAACAGTGTCGCCTATGGGGGAGATGAGGATGACCCCATCCCCCAGTCCGGCTAACATCTTTGAGCCGTCGAAGTACATTGTCCAGTGCGAGTATTTAGAGTATTCCCGGGGTAGTTCGGCCTCGGTCCATTCGGCTATGAAATCGGCCAGCACTTGAGATTTAATGGCTCGGCGTGGCTTATATGTTATCTCGAAGGGGAGGAGCTCGATGGCCCATTTGGCGATGCAGCCTGTGCTGTCCCTATTATTGATTATATCGTTCAAGGGGACCTCTCACGCTACTATGACCGAACATTCTTGAAAGTAATGACGTAGCTTTCGAGATGCCATGAAGACCGTGTAGGCTATCTTTTGATAGTGTGGGTATCGTGATTTGCATGGCGTAACCACCTCGGACACGTAGTAGACCGGCTTCTGGACTTGGAACTTGTGGCCCTCGGATTCCTGTTCTAAGACGAGCACCGCGCTAACCACCTGATTGGTGGCCGAAATGTATAGTAGCAAGGGTTCGCCGATGCCGGGTGCGGCCAAGATAGGGTTGCCGGCGAGGAGTGTTTTAATCTCCTCGAGTGCCATGGTTGCTTCATCTGTCCACTGGAAGTTCTTGGTCTTTTTAATAAGTTTGTAGAGTGGCAATGCCTTTTCTCTGAGGCGGGATATGAAGCGGCTCAAGGCGGCCACACATCCTGCCAGCTTCTGGACATGCTTAAGCTCCGTTGGTATTGCGAGCTGCGATAGCGCTCCAATTTTGGCCGGATTGGCTTCAATTCCTCTATGGGAAACTATGAATCCGAGTAGTTTTCCGGCAGGGACCCCGAAGACACATTTCTCCGGGTTGAGCCGTATGTCGTAGGCCCGCAGGTTGTCAAAGGTTTGACGTAGGTCATCTATCAATTGGTCGATGTGTTTGGTTTTGACAACCACGTCGTCCACGTATGCCTCGACCATTTTGCCAATTTGATTTTCGAGGCATGCTTGAATCATGCGTTGGTATGTGGCTCCTGCGTTTTCCAATCCGAACGGCATGGTGTTGAAGCAGAAGGGCCCGTAAGGGGTAATGAACGTGGTTGCCGCCTGGTCGGACTCTTTCATCTTGATCTGGTGGTATCCGGAGTATGCGTCAAGAAAACATAGTGAGTCGTGTATGGCGGTAGCGTCGATGATCTGGTCTATCTGTAGCAGGGGGAAAGGATCCTTTGGGCAGGCCTTGTTAAGGTCTTTGAAATCGACACAGAGCCGCCATGACTTATCCTTCTTTGGTACCATTACCAAGTTTGCTAACCACTCGGGATGCTTGATCTCACGGATAAATCCGGCCACCAGCAATTTTGCGAGTTCTTCGCCCATGGCTTGTTGTTTGGGTTCGGAGAATCGACGCAGTGTCTGTCTTACTGGCTTAAAGCCTTTCAGAATGTTGAGGTTGTGCTCTGCTTTCATGTGTGGGATTCCTGGCATGTCCGAGGGGTGCCAGGCGAATATGTCCCAGTTTTCACGCAGGAATGTCCTTAATGCCTCGTCGACTGCGGGGTCAAGCTGTGCTCCTATGGACGCTGTTTTGCTGGGATCTGTTGGGTGCACTTGAAAATTTACTGTTTCATCTGCTGGCTTGAATGACATGGATTTTTGTCTTTTACTGAGAACCACGTCATCCCTGCCGACTGTAGTGCGTAGCGCTGTCAACTCTTCGGCTGCGAGGGCTTCGGATAGTGCCTCCAGGGGGAGCGATGCCATCTTATTTTCGGCTCGCAAGGCTTTGCTCGGGTCACTTTTAAGAGAGATCACCCCGTTGGGCCCTAGCATCTTGAGTTTCATATACCCGTAATGTGGTATGGCCTGAAATCTTGAGAATGCCTCACGTCCTAGAAGGGCGTGGTATCCGCTACGGAAGGGCACAATGTGAAATAGAAAGGGTTCGGATCTGTAGTTGTCTGGTGTACCGAACACAACATCCAGGGTGACGCGTCCCGAGCAGTGTGCCTCCCTTCTGGGTATTATACCTCGGAATGTGGTATGACTGCGTTCGATGTGAGACCTATTGAACTGCATCTTGTCTAGAGTATCCTCATAAATGAGGTTGAGGCCGCTGCCTCTGTCCATCAGCACTTTAGTCAGCCGGAAACCGTCAACAATGGGGTCGAGGACCAGTGCGGCCGGTGCATGGTTATTACGGGGGCTTGGCTCATCCTTCTTGTTGAAGGTGATAGGCGTGGCCGCCCATGGTTGTGCGGTCGTCACTTGATATATTTGATTGAGCTCTCGAAGAGCCTTTTTCCTTTTATTGTCTGAGGCAAACGTCTCGTATACTGTAAGGACATTGTGGTCCTGCGGTGAAGCCGAGGACTGTTAATCTGGGGGTGTAAGGCCCAAGATAGGCTCGCCATACTTGGCCACTTGTCTTACCACCCAACAGGCTCGAAGTCTGTGGGTTGAGTTTGCGTCTAGCAAGACCGAATGTATTGGGCATGGTTTATCCAGCAACTCGTCTAACACCGATCTGGGCCTAGTTTTCCTTTCATTAGGCTCGCGCTCTGGTGACCGATTTGTGTAAGCCCATTTAAGGCGGGGCCTTCTGTGACGCGCGGCGGGTTGTGGCCCCATGTTCAGCTGTTGCGCCCTCCACGTGTTCTCCATGGCGCAATATTTGCGTACCATGTATGATAGTTCGGTGAAGCTTTGAATTCGGCGACGCACGAGGGCGTTTAAGAGGCCCTCGTCCTTGCAGTTAAACTGGAAGGCTTTAATTATTTCGTTGTCACAGCAAGGTGCCATCCTATTCTTTACCAGGAGAAATCTAGCCCAATAATGGTGGATTGTCTCATTTGGCAGCTGCTTGACGTACATGAGGTCCCATATGTCTGGGTTTCTCGAGTTCGGATTATATTCTGTGTGGTGGGCGGGCGAGAAAATTTCGAGAATTCCCTCCTGCAGTGGATCCGGACTATCTTTGATGCGCGGTTGAGTCATGTCCGGTTCTGACCGCACAGGGCTCGGATCCGAACTGGTGTGCGGCCGGATAGGCTCGAGGCTGGGACTTGAGCTGGGGGTTATGTCCGGACGTACATCCGGGCTGGTGTCTGACTCCGAGCTGGGGATTCGAGTGTACACCGTCTTTAGCTTGCAAGGCTGTGGCCCCTCCTGGGCCTCTTCGACTGTGGCGACGAGGTGTGTGACCGAAGGGGTGTTGTTTTCTCGGTCGTCGGGTCTAAGCCTGATCCGATCGTAGGCCGCAGGCCTGGTAACAGAGATTCCCATTGCATGAAAAAGGCTCGCCAGGTGGTCTGCCGGCTGG
The DNA here is from genome assembly GCA_011799875.1 of Thinopyrum elongatum. NCBI lineage: Eukaryota > Viridiplantae > Streptophyta > Magnoliopsida > Poales > Poaceae > Thinopyrum > Thinopyrum elongatum. The sequence continues at coordinate 410,487,058 of CM022301.1, forward strand.
CCACATGGGGGTGCCGGACACTCTGCGATTTGGCGGGAGGTCTTTGGGGCGGTCCGTTGGAGCCGGGCTTCAGGGCCGGACTCAGAGGGATACCGGATTTTTGTGAGTCTGTTGGTCCTGGGGTCGATGCCCCTGAACCGACGAACCCTTCGACGGGGGTGAAGCCTTTGATCTGGTCGAGGCGAGTAGTGGGATCGGCGCGTGATAGTATGCCGCCGAAGACGAGGAGATGACCAGGGCGGGGAAGCCCTCGGCGCGAGTGTGGTCTCCAACGCCCGGTTGAGCCATCGATTCCTCTGGCGATCCCACAGCGGAACTCTCAATGAAAGCACCAATGTCGGTGTCAAAACTGGCAGACCTCGGGGTAGGGGGTCTCGAGCTGTGGATCTAGGATCGATGGGTAACAAGGGACGACGAACACAGTGTTTACCCAGGTTCGGGCCCCCTCGAAGAGGTAATACCCTACGTCCTGCTTGATTATATTGGATGTATGATGTGGTTTACAGAGTAGATCTACCTCGAGATCAGCATGAGCTAAACCCTATGGCTATGAGGTGATGAATGTAGCTCCAGCCCTAAAGACTAAAAACCCTCGGTTTATATAGACACCGGTAGGGTTAGGGTTACCAAAGATGGATTACAATAAGGAATTAAAGAGATCCTGTGCCTTCTTGACTTGGAGGGCACACCACGGCTTCATAGATCTCCCGTCACTATACGGCTCCACCAATCCGGTCCATGTACAATGGGCCGTCGCCCCGAGGAACCCTTAGTCCATGACTCCCTCACTCACTATTGGAAGTTTTCAACTACCTCTACCTACTGCCAAAAAGAAATATGAAATGCTTATTGTTGGGGACATGCATATCCCCGTTGAGGTAATTTAGTGTTTTACGAAAGTTCTTTGGTTTCATGCTAATCGAAGGTGGTTGTTAATAAGACTTGATCAACCTTATTAATGGATCATTTTTTAGAGGTATGAAGTTGATGAATTTAGTAAGCACAACCTTCTGCTCCCAACTTTTGTTTTCTGTTTTTCTTAGTTAAATAAAATAAAATGCCATGTTTTGTCTGTTTTCTGAATTTCCCATGCAATAAAAAAATGACCCAAAAATAAAAGTTGTCAGAATGCCCTGAAAATTTAATACGATTTTTTCTAAATATTTCTAAATTTCTGGTGCAAATAACATTAGAGAGGGTGCACCTGGTGACCACAAGACACCAGGGCGCGCCAGCAACCCTAGGCGCGCCCTGGTGGGTCGTGGTCCCCACATGGGTCCCCTCACTTACTTCTTTAGCCCATGTCGTCTCCTACCTCCAGAAAAAAATCACCATAGCTCTCTCTCGTGTTCTTGCTGTCAAACCCGCGGATTTTGATCTCTTTGCTTGAAGCTCCATTTCCGAAACTATTTTGGCGGATTGCTACTTGGTATGTGACTCCTCCATTGCTCCAATTAGTTTTTGCTTTAGTGGTTTATTTTTTGAATAGCTAGCTACTCTTGGTGCTACTGTAGATGAGCTTGCATGTTGAATTCTTAGAGTTCTAAGTAGTTTGAATGCTAGATATGGCCTCTATGCATCCTTATGAGTAGTTGCTATCAATCTTGCGAAGTTTTGTTGACAAAAAATTTGTGGACTAAAATTTTCTGAATTTTATCTGTAGGAATATGATGAGTTTCTTTAAGAAGTTTGCCTCCAAGAAAAATGCTAAAGAAGTCATTGGGGAATCCTCGGACAATGACCTCAACACTCCGAGAAGGGTGGAGGTGCGGCCGTGCGAATGGCCGCATAATGCCTTCATGGAGGGGGCCGGGATCCATCAAGAGTTTGCCCAATTCTTTGCTAATGATGGGCTGACCGACTTCATCGCAACTGAGTGTGATCAACACCACCTCCTTACAAATTCCTTTGTGCAAAATTTCCAGTTTCTGAGTAGGAATAATCCTCCGGAGCTGCAGTTTAATTTATACTCTGAAACCCGTCAGATACCACTCACTAACTTTTGTGATATATGCTTGATCCCTTCTGACGGGGAAATAAGAGAGCCTAGACCTGCAGAGTTTGAGGACTTTTATCGTACTCTATCAGTGGGAGATGAGAAAGGCGTATCGAGTGTCACTACCACTAGTTTGCAGTTTCCTTCTGTGCATTACTTTGCTCTATTCATCGCTAAGTGTTTAATTGCTAGAGAGAAGGTCGGTGCACTTAGTGCTCCTGACTTTGCCATTTTACGCCGTGCACTACACAATGATTGCACTTATAGCCTAGGGGCTATTATTGCATGTCGTCTGCACCTTTACAGAACCAAGGGCAAAATTCATGGCGGTATTTATGCTACTCACTTAGCGAACCACTTTAACGTTTAGATACGCCAACATGATTATCCTTTGTCCCGAGTTTATCTAGATCACCAGGCGATGGTGGCTCACTAGTTTCCTGATAATGCTGACTTTCTTCATAATATTCGTTACAACCTGGTTTTTAGCGTGGATTCACGTGATATTATTCTGTTACCTGAACCTACATTGTTTGATTCTATTATGAGGGGCGGATATAGGATCATGCCAGTGGACATTATTGCCTACCGGAACGCCCAGGCAGCGGTAGAGCAGGAGCCCCAGGAGTGGGATGCTCTGGTGCCACCGCCACAACACTTCGACATGGGACCGGATGGCTACTACGAATGGTGATTACCAAGCTAGGCCAAAAGCCTAAGCTTGGGGGAGTACGTATTTCCACCGACATTAAATTCATGTTCACACATTTCATTCCAGTTGTCGGTGTTCACACTTTTTCATTGTATTATCCATGCTAGATTTATTTTCTCGCTTTCTTCTTGTGAGTTTGAAAAACTTTTTGAGAAAACCCAAAAATATTTCTTGCTTCTTTTCGGTTTTTCTTTCTAGTTTAATTAGTTGTAGTATTAAAAAGGAAACCCAAAAAGATTTCCCGATTCTTCTTTTTGCTTGTTGGGAGCTTTCCCATGTAAATAGTTTTTCTCGTTTTTGTTTTCCCTTCTTTAATTTGCTTTCTTCAAGAAAAACTAAAAACTCCAAAAATATTTTAGGATGTTTCTCTGAAATTCTTTTCTTTTTATTGAGTCTTACCAAGGAGAAGACCACGATGAAAATGTTGAGTGGCTCTCATATGCATTACTATTGATCTAACAAAGAGTCCAAATTACCTTGTCTTCTACTTTTGAATAAAATGTTTGCAGATTTCAGCTTAGTCCACAGCACTCTTGCACTATTATTATTTTCATATCATTCGATCGTGCAAGTGAAAGGCAATAATGATGATATTTGATGAACTGGTTGTGGCAGAGAGAAACGGGTATGAACTCAACTTGTTCTGTTTTTGTAAATATGTTTAACCTAGTATCCATGATTCAGCATATTATGATCAAACATGTTTGCAATGACAATTAGAGATTATAGTCTCTCATGCCATGCTTAAGTAGCTAGGAGTGGATAATGATTTATCTTGGATGTCAACATGCATTAAAATGACGTTGATGTAGTATGATGATATGGTATCCTCCTCTGAATGTTTCAAGTGGCTTGACTTGGCACATGTTCATGCATGTAGTTGAATCAAAACTAACATAGCCTCTATGATATTTATGTTCATGGTGTTCATATCCTACTCATGTTAGTATTCAATGTTAATTATGCATAACGCATGTTCATGACTGTTTTCGCTCTCTAGTTGGCCGCTTCTCAACCTATTTGCTAGCCATCGCCTGTACTAAGTGGGAATACTGCTTGTGCATCAAAATCCTAAAACCCAAGTTATTCCAGATGAGTCCACCATATCTACCTATATGCGGTATTACCCTGCCGTTCCAAGTAATTTTGCATGTGCCACCTCTAAAAAATTCAAATGAACATTTGTTTTGTGTGCCTTGACCGCTCATGGAGCGACAGGGGGTGGTCAGTAGCTTCCATGCTAAGTGGGTTATTCTCACGATGAGTGTTTATTCACTTGTCCTTGCATGAGAGGGGCAGTAAAAGGGATGCCCAGTCCTGAAACCAAAAATTTCAAATAATTAAACAAAACTCCCCCAGGATTGATGTTGGTATGGACGGTACCCATGGATTCGGCTAGCCGTGGAGTGTGTTTGTTGATGGAGGGGGAGTAAACCTTTACTTTTATCGCTTGGGAACCGCCGCTAATGTGTTTAGCATGGAAGATATTGATAACTCTTGGTCGTAACGTTGACAGGAAGGGTGTAGTCCCAAAATTATATTTATCTCTATTTTTTAAACTTTGAGCTCTGGCACCTTCGCAAATCCCTACTTCCCTCTGCGAAGGGACTATCTATTTAATTTTATGTTGAGTCATCACCTTCTCAAATAAGCGCTAGATCTGAGAGCACTATTGTCATCCTCATGCATTGTGTATAGTTAATATTGGATGCATCATGACTGGATCTTTTCTACCATGAATTACAATGTTTAGTCGCTGCTTGAACTTTGCGAGATACCATTATTGTCATATTATGTCATGGTTGTTTTGACAAAGTGTTGTCATTTGAGATATCTTATTATTGCTCGCTAGTTGCTTATGCTATTGATATGAGTTAATATAATTTTTAAGAGTTATTGTTGACATGGTTAGTCATAATCTTTTGTTGAAAACATGGGTGCTACTTAAGCTTATTTATGTAAACAAGAACAAAAGAGTTCGTAAAAGTTTTTCTTTATCACATTCAGTTTATCAACTGAATTGCTTGAGGACAAGCAAAGGTTTAAGCTTGGGGGAGTTGATACGTCTCCGTCGTATCTACTTTTCCTAACGCTTTTGCTCTTGTTTTGGACTCTAATTTGCATGTTTTGAATGAAACTAGCCCGGACTGACGCTGTTTTCAGTAGAACTACCATGGTGTTGTTTTTGTGCAGAAATAAAAGTTCTCAGAATGGAACGAAACTTTTTGGAGAATTGTTTTACAATAAAAGAAAAATACTGGAGCCAAGAACCACCGGAGGGGGGCCCCTGGCTGGGCACAAGACACCAGGCCGTCCCCCCCTCTGGCGCACCTTGGTGGGTTGTGCCCACCTCGTGGCCCCGCAGACCCTAATTCAGACGCTATAAAATCCTATTTACGGAGAAAAAATAGGAGAGGAAGTTTCATCGCGTTTCACGATATAGAGCCGCCGCCACCTCCTGTTCTTCATCGGGAGGCTAGATCGGGAGCCCGTTCGGGGCTCCGGAGAGGGGAATCTTCGGTCTTCATCATCACCAACCCTCCTTCATCACCAATTTCATGATGCTCCCCACCGGGAGTGAGTAATTCCTTCGTAGGCTCGCTGGTCGGTGAGGAGTTGGATGAGATTCATCATGTAATCGAGTTAGTTTGTTAGGGCTTGATCCCTAGTATCCACTATGTTCTGAGATTGATGTTGTTATGACTTTGCCATGCTTAATGTTTGTCACTTAGGGCCCGGGTGCCATGATTTCAGATCTGAACCATTTATGTTTTCACCATTATATCTATGTTCTAGATCCGATCTTGCAAGTCATATTCACCTATCCCCAGTGTGACAGTAATTGGGATACTTTCCAGTGATGACCGTAGTTTGAGGAGTTCATGTATTCACTATGTGTTAATGCTTTGTTCCGGTTCTCTATTAAAAGGAGGCCTTAATATCCCTTAGTTTCCTTATGGACCCCGCTGCCATGGGAGGGTAGGACAAAAGATGTCATGCAAGTTCTTTTCCATAAGCGCGTATGACTATTTACGGAATACATGCCTACATTATATTTATGAACTGGAGCTAGTTTTGTATCGCCCTAGGTTATGACTGTTATATGATGAATATCATCCAACGAATTCACCAATCCAATGCCTACGAATTTCCCACATATTGCTCTTGCTAAGTTACTACTGCCATTGCTAGTGTTACAACTGCTACAATACTATTACTATTGCTATCGTTACCTTTGCCACTGTTACCACTACTATCAACATTATCATATTACTGTGCTACTGATCACCTTGCTGCAGATATTTAATCTCTAGGTGTTGTTGAATTGACAACTCAACTGCTAATACTTACAAATATTCTTTCGCTCCCCTTGTGTCGAATCTATAAAGTTGGGTTGAATACTCTACCCTCGAAAACTGTTGCGATTCCCTATACTTGTGGGTTATCAAGACCTTTTTCTGTAAAAATAACAGAAGAGAACAGAGAGGGAGATCCAATCTTGGAGGGGCTCCCGCCCCTCAGCCGCCATGGAGGCCATGGACCAGAGGGGGAACTCTCCTCCCATCTAGGGGGGAGGCCAAGGAAGAAGAAGAAGGAGGGGGCTCTCTCCCCCTCTCTCCCGGTGGCACCGGAGCGCCGCCAGGGCAATCATCGTGTGACGGAGATCTACTCCAAAAACTCCGTCATCTTCACCAACATCTTCACCACCTTCCCCCATCTATATTCAGTGGTCCACTCTCCCGCAACCCGTTGTACCCTTGATGTCGCTTGAACTACGTCGGTATTTCCCCAAAGAGGAAGGGATGATGCAGCACAGCTACGGTAGGTATTTCCCTCAGTTATGAAACCAAGGTATCAATCCAGTAGGACAACCAAGCAACACTATATAAATGGTACCTGCACACAAAGAACAAATACTTGCAACCTGGCGCTTATGAGGGCTTGTCAATCCCTCTACGGGTAACGGTGCCAGAAATTGTCAAGTTGACAGGATAAAAATTGTGTAGACTGGATAAATAGATCTTGATAAAATGCGGAATAAAATAAGTAACAAAAAAGTGCAGCAAGGTATTTTCTGGAATAATAGATCTGAAAATAAAAGCGAATAAAAATAGATCTCAAAGCAAATATGATAAAGAATAGACCCGGGGGCCATAGCTTTCACTAGTGGCTTCTCTCAAGAAATAGGACACAGTGGGTAAACAAATTACTGTTGGGCAACTGATAGAAGATCGAATAATTATGATGATATCCAAGGCAATGATCAATATATAGGCATCACGTCCAAGATTAGTAGACCGACTCCTACCTGCATCCACTACTATTACTCCACACATCGACCGCTATCCAGCATGCATCTAGTGTATTAAGTTCAGGGAGAAACGAAGTAATGCAATAAGAACGATGACATGATGTAGATGAGATCTATTCATGTAGGAAGAGCCCCCATCTTGTTATCCTTAATAACAATGATACATGCGTGTCTTGCTGCCCCTTATGTCACTGGGAAAGAACACCGCACGATCGAACCCATCACAAAGCACCTCTTCCCATGGCAAGAAAAATCGATCTAGTTGGCCCAACTAAACCAAAGATTCGAAGAAGAAATACGAGGCTATAAATAATCATGCATATAAGAGATCAAAAGAAGACTCAAATAATATTCATGGATATAGATCTGATCATAAACTCAAAGTTCATCGGATCCCAACAAACACACTGCAAAAAAGAGTTCCATCAAATAGATCTCCAACAGACCATTGTATTGAGAATCAAAAGAGAGAGAGGAAGCCATCTAGCCACTGCCTACGGACCCGTAGGTCTATGATGAACTACTCACGCATCATCGGAGAGGCACCAATGAGGATGATGAACCCCTCCGTGATGGTGTCTAGATTGGATCTCATGGTTGTGGAACTTGCGGCGGCTGGAATTGTGTTTCGTCGAATCCCCTAGGGTTTCTGGAATATTTGGCGATTTATAGGGCGAAGAGGTGGTGCGGAAGGCCACCGAGGGGGGGCACAACCCCCTGGGCGCGCCCTGGGGGGTTGTGCCCACCTCGGGCCTCCCCTCTGGTACTTCTTTGGCCCAAGTTGTGTCTTCTGGTCCAAAAAAATCTCCAAAATGTTTCGCTGCGTTTGGACTCCGTTTGGTACTGATATTCTGCGAAGTAAAAAACAAGCCAAAAACAACAACTGACACTGGGCACTATGTCAATAGGTTAGTCCCAAAAAATGATATAAAGTTGCTATAAAATGATTGTAAAACATCCAAGAATGATAATATAACAACATAGAACAAACCAAAATTACAGATACGTTGGATACGTGTCAGCATCCCCAAGCTTAATTCCTACTTGTCCTCGAGTAGGTGAATGATAAAATCAGAACTTTTGATGTGGAATGCTGGCTAACATGTTCATCACATATTCTTTTCTTTTGTAGCATGGACATTTGGACTTTGATATGGTTCAAAGCAATAGTCTAGTTTTGACATGAATATTTCAATACTCAAGCATATCAACAAGCAACCATGTCTTTCAAAATATCAACACTAAAGAAAGTTATCCCTAGCGCATCATGCTCAATCATTGATCCATTCATGAAACACACTCGCATATTAGCTACATCCAATGCTCAAGTATGATCATAGTGCCCCTTAGTTGGTGCTTTATAAGAGAAAATGGAGACTCAAATAAAGATAAAAATTGCATAAATTAAATAGATAGGCCCTTCGTAGAGGGAAGTAGGGATTTGTAGAGGAGCCAGAGCTCAAAGCTTAAATTGAGAGATAATTTTTTTTGAGAGGCATACTTTTCCCGTCAACGAAAATGACCGAGTAATTCCCAACACTTTCCATGCTAGATATATCATAGGCGGTTCCCAGATAGAAAATAAAGTTTATTCCTTTTTCCACCATTCTTTCATATTCCACGGCTAGCCGTATTCACGGGTACCGTCCATACCAACACTTTCCAAGGAATTTATTATTTGACAACATAAAGTAAATTTATTTTTCATTTCAGGACTGGGAATCCCTATTACTGTCGTACTCTTGTGGAATGACAAGTGAATAAACACTCATCTTGAGAATAACACATCTAGCATGGAAAATATTGGCCACCCCCTGCCACTTCATGAGTGGTACGAGCACACAAAAAGGAAATTCATTTTGAAAATTAAAGATGGCACATACAAATTTGCTTAGAACGGCATGGAAATACCGCATATAGGTCGGTATGGTGGACTCATATGGCAAAACTGGGTTTAAAGATGTTGGATGCACAAGTAGTATTTCTACTTAGTACAAGTGGAGGCTAGCAAAAAGATTGAGAAGCAACCAACCAAGAAACGAAAAATCACATAAGCGAGCATTAAGCATTACTAACACCGAATAATGGACCACAAGTAGCATGTAATTTCATTGCATAACTATTGACTTTCGTGCTTGCATAGGGAATCACAAACCTTAACACCAATATTCTTACTAAAGCATAATTACTCACCAACATGACTGACATATCACTATCATCATATGTCAAAACTATTACAAAGAATCAAGTTTATTTTGTCCAGCGATCTTCATGAAATTTTTTATTATATCCCTCTTGAATATCTATCACTTTGGGACTAGTTTCATATATTGCAATTGCTTTTGACAAGTTCAAACAAATCTAACTGAAGAACATGAGCATAAATTTTTTTGTCTCTCAAAATAATATAAGTGAAGCATGAGAGAATTTCTTCAAAAATTTACTAACTCTCAAATAAATCTAAGTGAAGCATGAGAGCATTTCTTCAAAAATATTAAAGCACACCGTGCTAAAAAATATATAAGTGAAGCACTAGAGCAATTCCATAGCTGAAAAAATTTAAGTGAAGCATATAGAGCAATTATAACAAATCATAGCATAATTTTGGCTCTCTCAAATAGGTGTGTCCAGCAAGGATACTTGTCACAAACTAAAAAGCAAAAAAAGCAAAGACTCATATAATACAAGACGCTCCAAGCAAAACTCATGATATGTGACAAATAAAAATATAGCTCCAAGTAAAATACCGATAGTTGTTAGAAGAAAGAGGGGATGCCTTCCGGGGCATCCCCAAGCTTAGTTGCTTGGTTCTCCTTGAATATTAACTTGGGGTGCCATGGGTCATCCCCAATCTTAGGCTCTTTTCACTCCTTATTTCTTCATCCATCGCGATCTCACCCAAAACTTGAAAACTTCAATCACACAAAACTTAACAAAACCTTCATGACATCCATTAGTATAAGAAAACCAATCTTTACTTTAAGTACTGTAGAAAACCCATTCAAATTTTGCTATTGCATTATATCTATTGTATTCTAACTTTACCATGGCTTATACCGCCCGATACAATCCATAGATTCATCAAAATAAGCACACAATGCAAAGAATACAGAATCTGTCAAAAACAGAACACTCTTTAAAGATGCGAATTTTTCTCATACTTCTGTAACTCCAAAAAATATAAAATACTAATAAAACTGAGGCAATCTGTATATCAATCTTTTGTAAAAAATTCAGAATTTTTCGTCGCTTCTGTGAATTTAAACAATTCTGTTACTGGACACAAAAGTTTCTTTTTTTCAACAGGATCAAATCAACTATCACCAAAGCTATCCCAAAGGGTTTACTTGGCACAAATACGAATTAAAACATAAAAAAGACAATCATAACAGAGGCATAATTTTTCAAACACTCAAGAACAGAAAGAAAACGATAAAAATAAATTTTATTCATTGGGTTGACTCCCAACAAACGCTATCGTTTTATGCCCCAAGCTAGGCATAATGCATAGATTCAAGTGTTGTCATCTTTAGTTTTAGATCCATAGGATGCCCTCATGATTGATTCATATGGTGGCTTAATTCTTGTTCTAGGGAAGTGTTCCATACCCTTTCTTAGTGGAAATTGAAATTTAATATTCCCTTCTTTCATATCAATCACGGCACCAATAGTACGTAAAAACGGTCTACCAAGTATAATTGGACAAGACGGATTGCAATCAATATCAAAAAAAAATCTATGGGCGCATAATTTCTATTTGCAAGAATAAGAACATCATTAATTCTTCCCAAAGGCTTTTTAATAGTAGAATCCGCCAAGTGCAAATTAAGAGAATATTCTTCAATATCGGTAAGACCAAGCACATTACATAAAGATTTCGGAATTGTGGAAAAACTAGCACCCAAATAACATAAAGCAAAACACTCATAATTTTTTATCTTGACTTTGATAGTAGGTTCCCATTAATCATGCAATTTTCTAGGAATTGAAATCTCTAATTCCAATTTTTCTTCTAAAGCTTTCATCATGGCATCTACGATATGTTTAGTAAAAGCTTTATTTTGTTCATAAGCATGGGGTTAATTTATCATGGATTGCAACAAAGAAATACATTCAAGCAAAGAGCAATTATCATAATTAAATTCTTTGTAATCCAAAAGAGTGGGCACATCACTAGTTAAAGTTTTGACCTCTCCAAACCCACTTTTATCAATTTTTTTCATCAAGATTTTCACCCTCCGAATTATCGGGACGCCTTCTAACTAAAGTTGACTCTTCTTCAGTCCCTTTATCATTAATTTTAATTTTACTAAACAAGGAATCAATAGAAGAAAAACCAATCACTTTAAGATCTTCGTCATTTTTATGAAAGCAATCACTAGAAAACGCTCTTTCTAAAAATTCTCTTTTAGCTCTAAGCATAGCGGTTCTTTTCTTACTTTCATCCATAGAAACATATCAAGCTTTAATTGATTCATCAACCTTGGGTACAAAAAATTTCAACCTGAGATTTTCTACATCGTGAGAAATTCTATCAATGCTTCTAGACATATCATCAATCTTATTCAACTTTTCTTCTATCGTAGTATTGAAAACTTTTTGAGCATTGATAAATTCTTTAATATTATTCTCAAGATCAGAGGTGTTCCTATTATTATTGTAAGAAGAATTACCGTAATTATTATTTCCAGGAAACGGCCTAGGATTAAAATTACCTCTATAAGCATTGTTATTAAAATTGTTTCACGAGACAAAATTAACATCTATGGAATCACTATTTTGCTCAATCAAAGTATACAAAGGCACATCATTAAGATCAATAGGAGCACTTTTATTAGCAACCAATTTCATAAGAGCATAAACTTTTTCACTCAATGTACTAATTTCTTCAACCGAATTAATTTTTTACTAGTATGTGCTCTTTCGGTATGCCATTGTGAATAATTTGCCATAATATTATCAAGCAATTTAGTAGCTTCACCCAAAGTAATTTCCATAAAAGTACCACTCATGGCGGAAACTAAAAGATTTCTAGAAACAAAGTTCAATCCCGCATAAAAATTTTGTATGATTATCCAAAGATTTAAACCATGAGTAGGACAATTTCTTAGCATCAACTTCATTCTTTCCCAAGATTATGCAACATGTTCGTGCTCATGTTGCTTAAAATTCATGATTTGAGTTCTAAGGGAAATAATTTTCGCGGGCGGAAAATACTTAGTAATAAAAGCATCTTTGCACTTATCCCAAGAATCGATACTATTGCGAGGCAAAGAAGAAAATCAAATTTTTGCACGATCCCTCAAAGAGAAAGGAAATAATTTCAACTTCACAATATCATTGTCCACATCTTTTTTCTTTTGCATATCGCATAATTCTACGAATGTGTTTAGATGGGACGCGGAATCCTCATTAGGAGAACCGGAAAACTGATCTTTCATAACAAGATTCAACAAAGCGGCATTAATATCACAAGATTCCGCACTAGTGGCGGGGGGAGCAATTGGAGTGCTCATAAAATCATTGTTATTAGTATTGGAAAAATCACACAACTTCGTGTTTTCTTGAGTCATCGTGACTACGCAAACAAGATTGCACACAAAAACAGATCTGACGAGAAAACGGCGAACGAAAAAGAGGGCGAATAAAACGGTAAATTTTTTTGAAGTGGGGGAGATGAAAATGAGAGGAAAATGGCAAATAATGTAAAGTTCAAGGAGATGAGATTTGTGATTAGGAACCTGATAGATGTTGATGATCTCTCCCCGGCAACGGCGCCAGAAATTCCTTTTGATGTCGCTTGAACTATGTCTGTATTTCCCCAAAGAGGAAGGGATGATGCACCACAGCTATGGTAGGTATTTCCCTCAGTTATGAAACCAAGGTATCAATCCAGTAGGAGAACCAAGCAACACTATGTAAATGGTACATGCACACAAAGAACAAATACTTGCAACCTGATGCTTATGAGGGGTTGTCAATCCCTCTACGGGTAACGGCGCTAGAAATTGTCAAGTTGACGGGATAAAAATTGTGTAGATTGGATAAATAGATCTCGATAAAATTTGAAATAAAATAAGTAACAAAAAGGTGCAGCAAGGTATTTTTGGGTTTTTGGAATAATAGATCTGAAAATAAAAGCGGATAAAAATAGATCTCAAAGCAAATATGATAAAGAATAGACCCGGGGGCCATAGATTTCACTAGTGGCTTCTCTCAAGAAATAGCACACGGTGGGTAAACAAAGTACTATTGGGCAATTGATAGAAGATCGAATAATTATGACGATATCCAAGGCAATGATCAACATATAGGCATCACATCCAAGATTAGTAGACCAACTCCTGCCTGCATCTACAACTATTACTCCACACATCGACCGCTATCCAGCATGCATTTAGTGTATTAAGCTCATGGAGAAACGGAGTAATGCAATAAGAATGATGACATGATCTAGACGAGATCTATTCATGTAGGTATAGCCCCCATCTTGTTATCCTTAATAGCAACGATACATGCGTGTCTTGCTGCCCCTTCTGTCACTGGGAAAAAACACCGCATAATCGAACCCATCACAAAGCACCTCTTCCCATGGCAAGAAAAATCGATCTAGTTGGCCTAACTAATTAAACCAAAGGTTCGAAGAAGAAATATGGGGCTATAAAAAAGCATGCATATAAGAGATCAAAAGAAGACTCAAATAATATTCATGGATATAGATCTGATCATAAACTCAAACTTCATCGGATCCCAACAAACACACCACAAAAAAGAGTTACATCAAATAGATCTCCAAGAGACCATTGTATTGAGGATCAAAAGAGAGAGAGAGGAATCCATCTAGCTACTGCCTACGGACCCATAGGTCTATTATGAACTACTCACGCATCATCGGAGAGGCGCCAATGAGGATGATCAACCCCTCCATGATAGTGTCTAGATTGGATCTCATGGTTCTAGAACTTGTAGTGGCTGGAATTGTGTTTCATCGACTCCCCTAGGGCTTCTGTAATATTTGGGCATTTATAGGGTGAAGATGCGGTGCGGGAGGCCACCAAGGGGGGCACAACCCCCCTGGGCGCGCCCTGGTGGGTTGTGCTCACCTCGGGCCTCCCCTCTGGTACTTCTTTGGCCCATGTTGTGTCTTCTGGTCCAAAATAAATCTCCAAAAAGTTTCGCTGTGTTTGGACTCCATTTGGTAATGATATTCTGCGAAGTAAAAAATAAGCAAAAAACAGCAACTGGCACTGGGCACTATGTCAATAGGTTAGTCCCAAAAAATGATATAAAGTTGCTATAAAATGATTGTAAAACATCCAAGAATGATAATATAACAGCATGGAACAAGCAAAAATTATAGATACGTTGGAGACGTATCAACCCTCTACTTGAACATGTTGCTTTATGCTTCATACTATTATCCAATGATATGTTGCCATCCTACGATGTCTGAGTAGATTTTTGTTGTCCTACCGGTAATTGGTGAATTGCTATGATTGATTTAATTTTCTTGTGGTTATGTTGCTATCCTTTGGTGCCCATCAAATGAGCGCGCGTGTGGATCACACCATAGGGTTAGCTGTATGTTGATAGGACTATGCATTGGAGGGCAAGGGTGACAGCAGCTTCAGCCTACCATAGAAATTGATGCATACGGGATGGAATGGGGACCAATTTATATCTTAATGCTATGGTTGGGTTTTACCTTAATGAACGTTAGTAGTTGCGGATGCTTGCTAATAGTTCCAATCATAAGTGCATAGAATTCCAAGTAAAGGACGACATGCTAGCAGTGGCCTCTCCCACATAAAAACTTGCTATCGGTCTAGCAACGTAGTCAATTGCTAAGGGACAATTCCGTAAATCCTACCACCACTAATCCACACACGTTTTACTAAACTTAATTGTTTCTTAATTTAAACATCACCTAACTTTTATTTTCATGTTCTTTATTATCTTGCAAACCTATCCACACCTATAAAGTACTTCTAGTTTTATTCTTGTTCTAGGTAATGCAAACGTTGAGCGTGCATAGAGTTGTATCGGTGGTCGATAGAAATTGAGTGAATATTTGTTCTGTCTTTAGCTCCTCGTTGGGTTCGACACCCTTATTTATCGAAAAAGGCTACAAACGATCCCCTATACTTGTGGGTTATCAAGACCTTGATGACCCACAAGTATACAGGATCAATCATAGTCCTTTCGATAAGTAAGAGTGTCAAACCCAACGAGGAGCAGAAGGAAATGACAAGTGGTTTTCCGCAAGGTATTTTCTGCAAGCACTAAAATAGTCGGTAACAGGTAGTTTGATAGCAAGATAATTTGTAACAGACAAGTAACAGTAACGGTAAATAAAGTGAGCAAGGTAGCCCAATTGTTTTGTGGCAAAGGACAGGCCAAAGCGGTCTCTTATATTAAGCAAAGCGTTCTTGAGGGTACACAGGAATTTCATCTAGTCACTTTCATCATGTTGGTTTGATTCGTGTTCGCTACTTTGATAATTTGATATGTGGGTGGACTGCTGCTTGGGTGATGTTCTTACTTGAACAAACCTCCCACTTATGATTAACCCCCTCGCAAGCATCCGCAACTACGAGAAAAGTATTAAGATAAAATCTAACCATAGCATTAAACATTTGGATCCAAATCGGTCCCTTACGAAGTAGTGCATAAACTAGGGTTCTGTCACTCTAGCAACCCATCATCTAATAACTACTCCACAATGCATTCCCTTAGGCCCAAATATGGTGAAGTGACATGTAGTCGATGTTCACATGACAGCACTAAGGGAATCACAACATACATATCATCAAATATCGAACACATATCAAGTTCACATGATTACTTGGAACATGACTTCCCCCGTGACCTCAAGAACAAAAGTAACTACTCACAAATGATAATCATGCTCAAGATCAGAGGGGTATTAAATAGCATAATGGATATGAACATATAATCTTCCACCAAATAAACCATATAGTAATCAACTACAAGATGTAATCAACACTACTAGTCACCCACAGGTACCAATCTGAGGTTCCGGTACAAAGATTGAACACAAGAGATGAACTAGGCTTTGAGATGAGATGGTGCTGATGGAGATGTTGATGGAGATTTCCCTCTCAAAGATGAGAGGGTTGTTGGTGATGACGATGACGATGGCTTTGATTTCCCCCTCTGGGAGGAAAGTTCCCCTGGCAGAATCGCTCCGCCGGAGGGCAAAAGTGCTCCTGCCTAAGTTCCACCTCGATACGGCGACACTCCGTCCCGAAAGTCCTCTCCTTGTTTTTTCTAGGTCAAAATGACCTATATACCAGAAGATGGGCACCAGAGGTGGGCTGGGCTGAGCACAACCCACCAGGGCGCGCCTGGGGGGCCTGGCGCGCCCTAGTGTCTTGTGCTCACCAGGTGGCCCCCCTCCGGTAGTTGTTTGCTCCAGTATTTTTTATATATTCCAAAATATTTCTCCATAATTTTTCAGCTCATTTGGAGATGTGCAGAATAGTTAAATCTGGCATAGCTTTTTCAGGTCCAGAATTCCAGCTGCCAGCATTCTCCCTCTTTGTGTAAACCTTGGATATTATGATAGAAAAGGCATTAGTATTACTCCATAAAGCATTATTATGCATAAAAACATTATAAATAGTAGTAGGAAATCATGATGCAAAACGGACGTATCAGTATTGAATAGCATAATGGATCTGAACATATAATCTTCCACCAAATAAACCAACTACCATCAACTACAAGATCTAATCAATACTACTAGCAACCCACAGGTACCAATCTGAGGTTTTGAGACAAAGATTGAATACAAGAGATGAACTAGGGTTTGAGATGAGATGTTGCTGGTGAAGATGTTGATGAAGATTGGCCCTCCCACGACGAGAGGATCGTTGGTGATGACGATGGCTTCGATTTCTCCCTCCAGGAGGCAAGTTTCCCCGACGGAATCGCTCCGCCACAGAGCAAAAATGCTCCTGCCCAGGTTCTGCCTCGAGACAGCGGCGTTCCTCCTAAAACCTCTCTCCTCATTTTTTTAGGGAAAATGGAGTTGTATACCAGAAGATGGACCCTGGAGGCCTGCCAGGATCACCACAAGCTCGGGGGGCGCGCCAGGGGGTAGGGCGCGCCCCTCAGGCTTGTGGCTGCCTGGTGGGTCCCCCTCTGGTATTTTTTTCGCCAATAATTTTAATATATTCCAAAATAATTCTCCATCAATTTTCAGTTCATTTGGAGATGTTCAGAAAAGTTGCCTCTGATATAGCCCTTTCCCGTCCTGAATTCCAGCTGCCGGCAATCTCCCTCTTCATATAATTCTTGCAAAGTAAGAGAGAAAAGGCATAAGAATTGTATCATAAAGTGAAATAATAGTCCATAATGCAATAAATATCAACATGAAAACATGATGCAAAATGGATGTATCAACTCCCCCAAGCTTACACCTTGCTTGTCCTCAAGCGAAAGTCGATATCGATAATCATGACCACATGTTTAGAGATAAAGGTGTCGATAAAAATTAAAATACGGACATGAGAGCATCATGGTCATTAGCATAACAGTAATATATTATCATAAAAATTCTTATGAACAATTAACAATTCATCACAACATGAAAGTATAAGGCATAAACTTTCTTGAAAACTAACAAACTATGTTCTCAGTCAACAATGCAATTGGAATTCATCATCTTTTAAGGAAGGGTCTCATGTCGGAGCTTTTGTTTAGCAAGTCCACATACTCAACCACCATTTAGTATTCTATGATTGCTAACACTCACAACATATATATGGAGCAAAAAGTTTGAGCCAGACACATAGAAAGATAGGGGCTTATAGTTTCGCCTCCCAACTTATTCACCTCAGGGTGATGTCAACAATAATAACTCATGATTACTCATATCCAGCTGGATATATATGCCTAGATCTTTCCCCACCACATGATGCTTGCAAAAGAGAAAAAATAAAAAGGAATAGAGGAGAACACTATTGACTCTTGCATAAAAAGTTGATACATAAAAATAAAGGATAGCCCTTCACAGAGGGAAGCAGAGGTTGTCATGCACTTTTTATTTTTGGATGCACAAACTCTTAATGAAAAGGAACATCACATTATATTGCCCCTTGTGATAGTAACCATTATTATGCAATCCGTCGCTTTTATTTCTTTACCATCACAAGTTCGTACAACACTTATTTTCCTTTACAATAAAAGATCATACATATTTAGAAGCAATTTTTATTGCCTTATGCACCGATGACAACTTACTTGAAGGATCTTATTCAACCCATAGGTAGGTGTAGTGGACTCTTATGACATGAAACTGGCTTTAAGGTTTTTGGATGCACAAGTAGTATCTCTACTTGGTGCAGATTTTTGGCTAGCAAAGATATTTGGCAAGCACCACATGTTAGAGGATCCATGACAATATAACTTCTATGTGAATATAAGCAAACATAATTCATTACATTGTCTTCCTTGTCCAACATCAACAATTTGACATAAAATACTTAATGAGGTCTCACAATCATAAAAGATGTCCAAGATAGTGTATTTGCATGTGAATCTTCTGTTCCCTTATTAATTCTTTCATGAATTGCATCATTGACCAATGCTATGTTTGTCAACTTTCAATGAATTTTACCACTTACACCTTTCTTTATGTGATGTCATTACTTCCCATAAGATTAGCATATGATTTTTTTTCATTATTTTCATTGCTAGGATTGAAACATAAAAAGTAAAGAAGCAAAAACTCAAACTACTCTTTATTATATAACTCGCACACAATTACATAGATAGATAGATCACTAAGCAAACACTCGAAAATATATCATACTAAAACTTTATTCTGCTAAATCACGAAATAACTAGGGATCAAACTAAGATAGATAATAATGATAAAAAAAGTGATGGTGATACAATACCGGGGCATCTCCCCCAAGCTTGGTGCAAGCCAAGGGGAGTGCTCATACCCATGTACTCAAGTTTCTTTCTTTGGTGATGGCGGTGATGAAGTAGTGGGGTTGTCCTCCATAATGCTCCTGAGTGACTCCCTCAAACTCTGAATTTCCCGGAGTGCTTGACGAATTAGCTCGGTGTTCTTTTCCACTTCAGCCATAATATGTTCATTTTCCGCCCCCACGAGCTTGTTCTTGCATCACTTTCTATTGGGCGAGATATGTCCCAATTGGACGATATGTGCATATGAGGAGTATTTTCAACCCCATAGTTGTGAACCAAATTATGAAAATTGTTCCGATGTAACCTGTGTAAGGGCCTCCTAGGAGGGAGCTCTCCTTGTACTTAATGATTCCCTCGGTAGTTCATCAGTCCCATGGTTTGATGGGGGTTAGGAGAAGTGGAGATTCCCACTAGTGTGCCCCTCTCCGAGGTCGGAGGGTGGACTCCAAGCAAGGCTCCTTCATGTTCCTCCATGGTGACCTCCTCAGCTCCCTCTACAACAACCTGGCATCGTCTTCCCCGTTGCCGGAGGAGGAAAAAGACATGATGCCTGGCTTGGGAGATCTAACAGAAAACAACACGAAACAAGAACAAGGGATATCTCTATGATACGGTGGTCAAAACATACGAAAGTATATATAATGAATTTTTTTCGTGCAGGACAAGTAACATGGAAGAAAAACGGAGTCGGGAAAGTCCACGAGGGGGCCACAAGCCTGGGGGGCGCGTCCAGGGGGGTGGCCTGCGCCCCTAGGGCTTGTCACTCCCTCATGCACTTTTCGGACTGTTTATTATTTTCCTAATTTTTTAAATATTCCAAAACGGACAAAAAATACTTTTATGGAACTTTTGGAGAGGTTTACTTACCGTACCACGTACCTGCCTCTTTTCCAGGGTTCTAGAGCATTCCAGAAGGTTTCCCTTATGTGTTCCTCCGGTGTCATGGTTTGGATAATATTAGTTTCAACATTAATGGGCGTACCTGAGATATAATGTTTAATTCCTTGCCCATTAACCACCTTTGGGTTAGTGCCCTCAGCGTTGTTTATCTTGATGGCACCGGAACGATAAACTTCTTCAACAATATATGGTCCTCCCCATTTAGAGAGAAGCTTTCCTGCAAAGAATCTTAAACGAGAGTTTTATAATAAAACTTGATCTCCTATTTTGAATTCCCCTTTTTTTATTCTTTTATCATGCCATCTCTTAACTTTTTCCTTAAATAACTTGGCATTTTCATAAGCTTGTGTCCTCTACTCATCTAGAGAACTAATATCAAATAACCTCTTTTCACCGGCAAGTTTGAAATCATAGTTAAGTTCTTTAATTGCCCATTATGCTTTATGTTCTAGCTCAAGAGGTAAATGCCATGCTTTTCCATAGACCATTTTATAAGTGGACATACCCATAGGATTTTTATAAGCAGTTCTGTATGCCCATAGTGCATCATCTAGTTTCTTAGACGAATTTTTTCTAGATGTATTAACAGTCTTTTGCAAAATTAAATTTATTTCTCTATTGCTTAATTCAACTTGGCCACCAGATTGAGGATGATAGGGTGATGCAATTATATGGTTGACATCATATTTAGCAAGCATTTTACAGAAAGCACCATGAATAAAATGTGAACCACCATCAGTCATTACATATCTAAGGACTCCAAACCTCGAGAAAATAACTTCTTTAAGCATTTTAATAGATGTTTTATGATCAGCACTACTGGTTGGAATAGCTTCCACCCGCTTAGTGACGTAATCAACACCAACTAGAATATGAGTGTACCCGTTAGCGGAAGGAAAAGGTCCCATATAATCAAATCCCCAAACATCAAATGGTTCAATAACAAGTGAATAATTCATAGACGTTTCCTGACGTCTACTTATATTACCAATTCTTTGACATTCATCACAAGACAAGACAAACTTGTGTGCATCCTTGAAAAGAGTAGGCCAATAAAAACCAGATTGGAATACCTTCTGCGTAGTTCTATGTCCAGTATGGTGTCCTCCGTAGGCCTTGGAGTGACACTTTCATAAGATTTGTTCCTGTTCATGCTCAGGTATGCAACGTCTAATAATACCATCTACTCCCTTTTTATAAAGATGTGAGTCATCCCAGAAGTAATGTCTTAAATGAAAGAAGAACTTTTTCTTTTGTTGGTAGGTAAAACTATGCGGTATATATTTTGCAACAATGTAATTAGCATAGTCTGCATACCAAGGAGTATTACGAGAAGCATTTATGATAGCTAATTGTTCATCAGGAAAACTACCATCCATAGGAAGTGGGTCATTAAGAATATTTTCTAATCTAGACAAATTATAAGCTACGGGATTCTCAGCTCCCTTCCTATTAGTAATATGCAAGTCAAATTCTTGTAGCAATAGAACCCACCTAATGAGTCTAGGTTTAGCATCTTTCTTTTCCATAAGGTATTTAATAGCAGCATGATCGGTGTGAACAATTACTTTAGAATCAACTATGTAGGATCCGAATTTGTCACATGCAAACACAACTGTTAGAAACTCTTTCTCGGTGGTAGCATAATTTCTTTGAGCACTATCTAGAGTTTTACTAGCATAATGAATAACATTTGATTTCTTATCAACTCTTTGTCCTAGAACAGCACCAACAACATAATCACTAGCATCATACATAATTTAAAAAGGCAAGTTCCAATCAGGTGGTTAAACAATAGGTGCAGAGGTTAAGGCTTTCTTAAGGGTTTCAAAGGCTTCTACACAGTCATCATCAAAAACAAATGGAACATCCTTTTGCAAGATATTAGTAAGAGGCCTAGAAATTTTAGAGAAGTCTTTAATAAACCTCCTATAGAAACCAGCATGACGAAGGAAACTTCTTATACCTTTAATATCTTTAGGACATGACATTTTCTCAATTGCGTCAACTTTAGCTTTATCTACCTCAATACCTCGTTCAGAAATTTTATGCCCCAAGACAATACCTTCATTCACCATAAAGTGGCACTTCTCCAAATTCAAGACAAGATTAGTTTGTTCACATCTCTGCAAAACTCGATCAAGGTTGCTGAAGCAATCATCAAAAGAAGTTTCGTAAACAGAAAAATCATCCATGAAAACCTCAACAATCTTTTCACAAAAGTAAGAGAATATAGCAGTCATACAATCTTTCAAAGGTAGCAGGTGCATTACATAAACCAAAAGGCATACGTCTATAAGCATAAGTTCCAAAAGGACAAGTGAAAGTAGTTTTCTCTTCATCGACTTGTGATATAGGTATTTGAGATAAACCAGAATATCCATCAAGGAAGCACTAGTGTGTGTGCTTGGACAATCTTTCTTACATTTGATCAATAAAAGGCAAGGGGTAATGATCTTTGTAGTAGCTTTGTTTAATTTTCTAAAATTAATTACCATCCTATAACCAGTTACAATTCTTTGTGGGATAAGCTCATTTTTGTCATTAGGAACTACGGTGATGCGTCCTTTCTTAGGGACACAATGAACAGGACTTACCCATCTACTATCAGCTATGGCATAGATTATACCTGCTTCCAAAAGCTTTGATATTTCAGTTCTTACCACCTCCTTCATCTTAGGATTTAATGATCGTTGATGATCGACAACGGGTTTAGCATAAGGCTCCATATTAATCTTGTGCTGACATAAAGTGGGACTAATGCCCTTAAGATCATCAAGACTATATCCAATAGTGGCACGGTGCTTACTTAGAGTTTTCAGTAATATCTTTTCTTCATGTTCTGAAAGGTTAACACTAATAATAACAGGATATATTTTCTTTTCATCAATATATGCATACTTCAAAGTATCGGGTTTAGCAATTCTAGTGGCTTCATCACAGAAATAAATAACATGCCCATCAATATTATCGACCAAGAGACTTTAACCATAGCAACATTAGGTTCAACTTTAATTTTTTCAGAGGGTCTAGGTGTACTAACATAACTTTTGTTAACTATAGTTGAAACTTTAGCATGTTCCTTTATCCTAATAGGGAAAGGTGGTTTTTCAATATATCTAGTGGGCACAACTGGGTCAACATTGTAAATGATAGTTTCTTCTTTTACTATGTCTGGTTCCTTAACCTTTTCTTTAATAGGTGGATGATACTTAAACCACTTCTCCTTAGGGAGATCAACATGAGTAGCAAAAGATTCACAAAAGGAAACTACTATCTCAGAGTCAAGTCCATATTTAGGGCTAAAGTTATTAAAAGCATTAGTATCCATAAAAGATTTAACACAATCAAACTCAAGTTTTATACCTGGCTCTTTACCTTTGTCTAGCCCCCGATTTTCAGAGTT
This sequence comes from Thinopyrum elongatum, assembly GCA_011799875.1. NCBI lineage: Eukaryota > Viridiplantae > Streptophyta > Magnoliopsida > Poales > Poaceae > Thinopyrum > Thinopyrum elongatum. The sequence continues at coordinate 410,510,348 of CM022301.1, forward strand.
CCATTTAATCATTTCCAGAAGATCCCATCTGAATTCAATAGTTTTCTTCATAAAGGAACCAATTGAAGAAGAATCGAGCATGGTTTGATCATTATGAGAAAGCCGAGCATTAAATTTTTGTAAGATAATTTCTCTTGAGAGCTCATGATTGGGGCATGTGTACATCATGTACTTAAGCCTCCCCCAAGCTTGAGAGATACTTTCTCCTTCACGAGGCCAACAATTATATATATAATTCCGATCACGATGAACCAGATGCATAGGATAAAACTTTTGATGAAATTCAAATTTCAATCGATTCCAATCCCATGTTCCAATATCATCACATAGCCTATACCATGTCAATACCTTTCCCCCCAAATATAAAGGGAAAACCTTATTCTTAAAGTCATCTCTGGATATACCTGCAAGCTTAAATAATCCACAAACTTCATCCACATAGATTAGGTGCATATCAGGATGTGTTGTCCTGTCTCCTGCATAAGGATTAGCTAGCAGTTTCTTTATCATACGCGAAGGAATCTCATAGTAAATATTTTCAGTAGGTGCAGTAGGCTGAGGAGTAACTCTTTGTGCTTCCGGTCGAGGTGAAGATACCCCTTACAAGCCCCTCAAAGGATTGTTTTCCATAGTAACAAGTGACAGTAGATTTCAGCACGTAATATAAATGTTTCCTTACCAAATTCCACCTACCAAAGGCGCTTCACTCCCCGGCAACGGCGCCAGAAAATAGCCTTGATGACCCACAAGTATAGGGGTCAATTGTAGTCCTTTCAATAAGTAAGAGTGTCGAACCCAACGAGGAGTAGAAGGAAATGACAAGTTGTTTTCAACAAGGTATTTTCTGCAAGTACAGAAATTGTCGGTAACAGGTAGTTTGATAGCAAGGTAATTTGTAACGAGCAAACAATAGTAATGGTAACAAAGGTTCAGCAAGGTAGCCCAATCCTTTTTGCAGCAAGGGACAGGCCGGAACTTTCTCTTATAGCAAGTAAATTGTTCTTGAGGACACACAGGAATTTCATCTAGTCACTTTCATCATGTTTGTTTGATTTGCGTTCGCTACTTTGATAATTTGATTTGTGGGTGGACCGGTGATTGGGTGGTGTTCTTACTTGAATAAGCCTCTCACTTATGATTAACCCCTCTCGCAAGCATCCGCAACTACGAAAGAAGAATTAAGATAAATCTAACCATAGCATCAAACATATGGATCCAAACCAGCCCCTTACAGAATAGAGCATAAACTAGGGTTTAAGCTTCTGTCACTCTAGCAACCCATCATCTAATAACTAATCCACAATGCATTCCCTTAGGCCCAAAGATGGTGAAGTGTCATGTAGTCGATGTTCACATAACACCACTAAGGGAATCACAACATACACATCATCAAAATATCGAACGAATACCAAATTCACCTGATTACTTATTACAAGACTTCTCCCATGTTCTCAAGAACAAAAGCAACTAATCACAAATCATATTCATGTTCAAGATCAGAGGGGTATTGAATAGCATAATGGATCTAAACATATAATCTTCCACCAAATAAACCAACTAGCATCAACTACAAGATGTAATCAACACTACTAGCAACCCACAGGTACCAATCTGAGGTTTTGAGACAAAGATTGAATACAAGAGATGAACTAGGGTTTGAGATGAGATGTTGCTGGTGAAAACATGAAAACATAAAGTGAAATAATAGTCCATAAGGCAATAAATATCAACATGAAAACATGATGCAAAATGGATGTATCAAGCGGCAACTGCTTTTCCATTCTTCTTGAAGTTCCCTTTCTTCCCTTGCCTTTCTTGAAACTAGTGGTCTTATTGACCATCAACACTTGATGCTCTTTCTTGATTTCTACCTCCACGGCCTTAAGCATCACGAAGAGCTCAAGGATCATTTTCTCCATCCCTTGCATATTATAGTTCATCACAAAGCCCTTGTAGCTTGGTGGCAGTGATATGAGAACTCTATCAATTGCTACTTCATCCGGAAGATTAACTCCCAATTGATTCAAGCGGTTGTAGTACCAAACATCTTGAGTATGTGCTCGCTAACGGAGTTGTTCTCCTCCATCTTGCAGCTAAAGAACTTGTCGGGGGTGTCATACCTCTCAACCCGGACGTGAGCCTGAAATACCAATTTCAGCTCTTGGAACATCACATATGCTCCGTGGTGCTCAAAACGTCTTTGGAGGCCCAGTTCTAAGCCATAAAGCATGGCGCACTGAACTACCGTGTAGTCATCACTTCTAGTCTGCCAGACGTTCATAGCGTCCAGACTTTCGGGAGCGGGCGGTTCACCTAGCGGTGCATCAAGGACATAAGACTTTTGTGCAACAGTGAGGATGATCCTCAAATTACGGACCCAATCCGCATAGTTGCTCCCATCATCTTTCAACTTTTCTTACTCGAGGAACGCATTAAAATTCAGGGGAGCTATAGCATGAGACATTGATCTACAACATAATTTGCGAAGACATTTAGACTACGTTCATGATAATTGGTTCAGTTAATCAAATTACTAGTAAACTCCCACTTAAATCAACATCCCTCAAGTTGTCTATGTGTTACATGATCCAAATCAACTACCAATGTTCGATCATCACGTGAGATGGAGTCGTCATCAATGGTGAACATCTCCATGTTGATCATATCTATTATATGACTCATGTTTGACCTTTCGGTCATCTGTGTTCCGAGTCCAAGTCTGTACATGCTAGGCTCGTCAAGTTTAACCCAAGTATTCCGCATGTGTAAAACTGGCTTACACCCGTTGTATGCGAATGTAGAGTCTATCACACCCGATCATCACGAGGTGCTTCGAAACGACGAACTTTCACAACGGTGCATACTTAGGGAGAAAACACTTTTTATCTTGAAATTTAGTGAAGGGATCATCTTATAATGCTACCGTCATCCTGAGCAAACTAAGATGCATAAAAAGGATAAACATCACATGCAATCAATATATGTGACATGATATGGCCATTATCATCTTGTGCTTTTGATCTCCATCTCCAAAGCACCGAAATGATCTCCACCATCACCGGCATGACACCATGATCTCCATCATCGTGTCATCATGTGGTTGTCTCGCCAACCATTGCTTCTACAACTATTGCTAACACATAGCGATAAAGTAAAGCAATTACATGGTGTTTAATAATTGACACGCAGGTCATACAATAAATTAAAGACAACCCTATGGCTCCTACCAGTTGCCGCACTCATCAACATGCAAGTCGTGAACCTATTACAAAACATGATCATCTCATACATCACCATATATCACATCACATTTTGGCCATACCACATCACAACATGCCCTGCAAAAACAAGTTAGACGTCCTCTACTTTGTTGTTGCAATTTTTACGTGGCTACTAGGGCAAACTATAAGAACCGTTCTTATCTACGAAAAACTACAACGGTGATATACGAGTTGCATTTTAACCTTCTACAAGGACCGCCGTTGTCAAATCAGATTCAACTAAGGTGGGAGAGACAAACACCCACAAAGCCACTTTTATGCAATACAAGTTGCATGTTAGTCAGCGGAACCTGTCTCTTGTGCGTGGAAAAGTAAGGTTGGTCCAAGACGCTTCATCCCACAATACCGCCAAATCCAAATAAGACAAAAGAAGTAAGCAATTTGAACATCAACGCCCACAACTTATTTGTGTTCTACTCATGAATATACATCTACGCATAAACCTGGTTCTGATACCACTGTAGGGGAACGTTGCATGAAAATAAAAAAATTCCTACGAAACACCCAAGATCTAATCTAGGAGATGCATAGCTATGAGAGGGGAGTGTTTCTACATACCCTTGTAGACCAAAAGTGTTAGCGTCGTAACGCGATTGATGTAGTCGTACTCGTCACGATCCAATCGCGATCCAATCCGATCTAGTGCCGAACAGGCGGCACCTCGGAGTTTAGCACATGTACGGATCAGCGGTGTCCTCTCCTTCTTGATCCAGCAAGTGATAGAGAGGAGGTAGATGAGAACTGAACCAACACGATGGCATGATGGTGGTGGTGGCAGCGGAATTCCTGCAGGGTTTCGCCAAGTGCTGACGGAACATGGGGGAGGAGTAACGGGAGGGAGACGGGGCAAGTGCAGAAGGGTTGGCTGCCCCCTGCACCTCCCCACTATATATAGGGGTGAGGAAAGGGCTTCCAGTCCTAGCCCCCCTCCCAAGGCAGGGCGGCGGCCTAGGGGGAAGGAGTGCCCTCCAAGCCAAGTGGAGGGCCCTCCCCTTAGGGTCTTGTAGGGGTTGGTGCGCCTAGCACAATAAGGCCAGGGCACCCTCTACAAACCATGCTACTGTATGCAACATGGTGGAACCCTTTACGAACTTTCGGACCCCTCCAAAATCCTCCGGAACCTTTTGGAAGCTTGCCAGTACAATACCGGAAAAAACCAAACTTTTTCCGGAACCCTGACAACAACATTCCATATATAAATCTTTACCTCCGGACCATTTCGGAGCTCCTCATGATGTCCCAGATCCCATACGGGACTCCAAACAACCTTCGAACTTTCCACTATTATATCTCAATACTACGCTAGCGCTACAGAACGTTAAGCGTGCGACCCGACGGGTTCGAGAATCATGTAGACATGACCGAGACTCCTCTCCGATCAATAATCAATAGCGGGACCTGGAAGCCCATATTGATTCCCACATATTTAATGAAGATATTTATCGGTTGAACTACGATGTCAAGGATTCAGGTAATCTCGTATGCAATTCCCTTTGTCCGACGATATGTTACTTGCCCGAGATTCGATCGTCGGTATCTCCATACCTAGTTCAATCTCATTACCGGCAAGTCTCTTTACTCGTTCCATAATACAATATACCGTTACTAAACTCATTAGTCACATGCTTGCAAGCTTCTTGTGATGTTGTATTACCGAGAGGGCCCAAAGATATCTCTCCGTCACATGGAGCGACAAATCCCAGTCTCAACCCATGCAACCCAACAAACACATTCGGAGATACCTGTATATCACCTTTATGATCACCCAGTTATGAAGTGATGTTTGATAGCACACAAAGTATTCCTCCGGTATCCGGGAGTGGCAAGATCTCATGGTCTAAGGAACTTATAGTTGACATGAAGAAAGCTATAGCAAATAAACTAAGTGATACGATCTTATGCTAAGCTTACGGTTGGGTCATGTCCATCACATCATTCTCCTAATGATGTGATCCCGTTATCAAATGATAACACATGTCCATGGTTAGGAAACCTTAACCATCTTTGATCAATGAGCTAGTCTAGTAGAGGCTTACTAGGGACACGGTGTAGTTTATGTATTCACACATGTATTTAAGTTTCCGGTCAATACAATTCTAGCATGAATAATAAACATTTATCATGAATGGGAAATATGATAATAACCATTTTATTATTGCCTCTAGGGCATATTTCCAAAAAGTGAGATTTGGGTCGAGCTCCTTAAGGCTAAATATTTCCTCGACAGATCCTTATTTCAAATCAAAGGTTCATGGCTCACCATTCTGGAATGGGAACCAAGCGGTGAAACCAGCTTTCTCTTTGGGAGACAAGTTCTCGATGAGGAATAGTAAGTCCATCTAATCTAGGTTGGATTCCTGGCTGGATTTTCAACCTCTCTAGATGGAATTTCCAAATTTGTACTCTATAGTGGTGGAGCGAGATATCTCGGTGTTGGATGTGCCATGCTTCCCCTGGTGATATCCTTTTGTCATCACCTTTCACTTGCCGAATCGGCTAGCTGGTCGTCTCTTTGCGAGAAGCTTAGAGTCATTTCTTTCTCAAACGATCCTGGCACGGTCTCATGCTGCCTCATGACATCAAAACAATTCTCGGTCAAATATCTTTATTTCCAGCTCTCCAAACACTCTAGCTAGATGCGCGTGTGACCTTTGGAAGGTCATCCTACTCCTCAAAGTGGAAATTTTCTTGTGGCAAATGTTTAGGAATCGTCTCCTGACGTCCACCAACATTGCTAAGCAAAATGGGAGCTCATATGATAATTGTGCACTTTGTGTAGTGCAGGAAGATGCTAAGCATGTCTTTTTAGATGACTGTTAGCGTGCTTTACATGGAGTGCGGTTCGTGAAGCCTCGGAGCTTTGTTGGGACCCTGCCTTGGGAGCTGATTTGTTTTCTTGGCTAAATTCGTTGTGTGCCGCCTCTAAGCACAGCATGTGGCGATATGTTGAGGCACTCTTGTGGGCCTCTTGGTAAGTACGCAACAAGTTTATGATCGAAGTCATTTTTCCTTCACACCTTGCTGATTGCCTGTTCAAATGCAATCTTTTTTCTACAACCATAGATGTTGTTGGGGAAGCGAATGGACACTGAAGCCATGCAGACAGTGATCAACATGTTGCCATAAGTTTACTCTGCTCGATCTTCTTCGTCAGCCTCCTAGGGTAGTGGCGGCCTTTTGGTCTGTCTCGAGCCTGCGTGCTCTTTATGGTTTGATGCCATAGTGTTTCATTTCCTATTCTAAACCCTAGTTATGTCATTTTAAGATTATGAACTTTGTTGAATGATGTTTGTGTTTGGGCTTTACTAATTTAAAACTAGACTCTCCTTGCGTCTTTATACAAAAATATTTTCATAACTATACCTAACCATCATCTACTATATCTCTATTTAATAAATAGAATGGCTTGATTGTATATAAACATCATCTAGAAGTAAACTCTAAAATATAGTGCTTCACCTTTAAAAGGAGGCAATTCTGGTGAATCAAACATAGTGGTAACTTGCCCAACTCAAATTATTTCTGTTAGAAGACATTAATTCCCCTGGCATATATATCATGTCTCTTTCCACATTCCATGTGTCCAATCCTTGGAAGAGCTTAGAAGATCAAGTATGGAATCATGCTTATTTCGGACAATATGAAAAGGACATGGTGCCGCACATCACTTTTTGGCTCAAAATTTAAGTTTGAGCGTCTTTGATGTTAAAGTAAAGGTATCCAAAAAAACATGCGTAAGCTTCATCAAGCCTGCCCAAAATTGAGAGTCGCCCAACTTCCATTTTATAATTGTGCTTTTGATTCTAATATTTATCGTTTCATAGATCCCACCAAATGTCATTATCCCTTAACACTGCAGGCCGGTTCACATCAATGTGAAGTGGCAGCGGCTAGTTCAGCGCCACGACATGTCTGGCCTCCTAACGGCCATGGTGATGGTCTTTGTGGTTCCATTGCCAAGATGGTGTTTGGAAGACACTTCATGTCTGGGGTGAAAACCCTTGTTTTGGCCTTTGTTGGTCGGACTCAATGATGGCGAACTTGTGTCGTTATCTTATTGAAGATGTTGTCTACATGATGACGGCGACTTGAGGGCATTTATCTCTTCTTGAAGGCATTGTTTAGGAAGAAGTTGACATAGTTGTAGGTGTTACATTCATATCTTGTAGTGGTTCCGCCATAATTGTTTTTGCTATGCACTCCTTTAGTTGATAACTTTAGCTTTGCTAACTTGAATCAAATTTAATAAAAATGTTTGTGTGCATCAATTAATGCATAGGCCAGGGTTTCAACCTTCTTTTTGGAAAAGCTTAAACAAACATGTAGTGAGTAACAAAAAAAATTTCAACATTTAGATAATGAAATCCTAGTCCTCTTGGTATTTGGGATAACAAATTCTCCATACATCATTGCCCTCTTGTGTGCATGGTATATTTCTATTTATCTCTCCCCTGAACAAAAGAGAAAATGAATATATGCTTTCACTCTTTTTTAACTGGCAGTAGGGATGGGTACAACATAACGCAGTACCTATACTTGTTCCACTTTCATAGACGCAAGCACACGAAAGTACATATGGAATACATGCCTAAGTATGATTTATTAATTAGATCTAGTTTGTTGTCGCTCTATGTTATGACCTTCACATAGGTTAACTCATGTACACAACACCCATTATCTATGTCCATGCATACTCTTTCCATCCTTGTGGTTGTCTTTAAAATTATCACCGCTGGAATCTTTTACTTTACTACAATACTACTAATGCTACTGTTATCATATCACTTCGCTACTAATAAATTGTGCCATGTAAGTTATCGATCCAGGTGTGGTTGAATTGACAACTCAACTGCTAAGGCTTACAAATATTCTTTGGCTCCCCTTGTGTATAATCAATAAGTTGAGGTTAAAATACTTCCCTACGCTTGTGGGTCATCATACTTGTTTGTCATTAATATGAGTGTTCCATATTGCACTTTTACGCATGAGAAAGTCACCATTCACATTTTTTAAGCATAGGAGATTTATAATTGTTGAACCTATGAACCATGGTCAAATATCCATCATAATAATCACCTTCCGACAACATTTACACGTTGTTTTATTTCCATTTTCTTTTATATTGAAAATACCCAAAATACATATCACAAATTATCTTGTAATAGGCATGTTCAACTAGTAGGGATTGACACCCTTGTTAGCATTGTTCGGGGCACAAGAGGGTTTTATTTCTGTTACCAGACATCTTACTATTGTAAGCACTTGTATCTCCATGGATTGATACCTTGGTTTCTCACCGAGGTAACACGTCTACCGCTTGGTACAATCTCCCATAGGAGGGAGCCCAACTATTACACCTTTAGGAGACGTCAAGGATTTTGCAATGTCTTGCATTCATTAGTCATTAGTGGTAGTGTAAAAGTGATTATCTCGGTAATTCCAGGATTATACGGTTTAAACAATGGTGGAATTAGTGCAAAAGTAACACTCATTATCATCTTCCGGGCAAATCCTGACCCGACGGAGCAAATCCCCACGAGATCGGATGAGAATTCTCTGCAGGGGATGCCCCTGCCACCAAATCCGGAGAAGAAGGTGCAATAGGACACAAATCTCGTAGGCAGACGCCGCCGTCCATGGACCATGATGTCGCTTGAAACTGCGTCGGTATTTCCCCAAAGAGGAAGGGATGATGCAGTACAGCTACGGTAGGTATTTCCCTCAGTTGTGAAACCAAGATACCAATCCGGTAGGAGAACCAAGCCACACTATGTAAACGGTACCTGCACACAAAGAACAAATACTTGCAACCCAACGCATAAGAGGGGTTGTCAATCCCTCCACGGTAAAAAGATAGATAAATTTGTGGTAATTGGATAAATAGCTCTCGATAAAACGTGAAATAAAATAAGTAATAAAAAAGTGCAGCAAGGTAATTTTGGGTTTTTGGAATAATAGATCTGAAAATAAAAGCGAATAAAAATAGATCTCAAAGCAAATATGATAAAGAATAGACCCGGGGTCCGTAGATTTCACTAGTGGCTTCTCTCAAGAAATAGCACACGGTGGGTAAACAAATTACTATTGGGAAATTGATAGAAGATCGAATAATTATGACAATATCCAAGGCAATGATCAATATATAGGCATCATGTCCAAGATTAGTAGACCGACTCATGCCTGCATCTACTACTATTACTCCACACATCGACCGCTATCTAGCATGCATCTAGTGTATTAAGTTCATGGAGAAATGGAGTAATAAAATAAGAACGATGACATGATGTAGACGAGATCTATTCATGTAGGAATAGCCCCCATCATGTTATCCTTAATATCAACGATACATGCGTGTCTTGCTGCCCCTTCTGTCACTGGGAAAGAACACCGCAAGATCGAACCCATCACAAAGCACCTCTTCCCATGGCAAGAAAAATCGATCTAGTTGGCCTAACTAAACCAAAGATTCGAAGAAGAAATACGAGGCTATAAATAATCATGCATATAAGAGATCAAAGAAGACTCAAATAATATTCATGGATATAGATCTGATCATAAACTCAAAGTTCATCGGATCCCAACAAACACAACGCAAAAAGAGTTACATCAAATAGATCTCCAAGAGACCATTGTATTGAGAATCAAAAGAGAGAGAGAGGAAGCCATCTAGCTACTACCTACGGACCTGTATGTCTATGGTGGACTACTCACGCATCATCGGAGAGGCACCAATGAGGATGATGAACCCCTCCGTGATGGTGTTAGATTGGATCTCATGGTTCTGGAACTAGCGGTGGCTGGAATTGTGTTTCATTGACTCCCCTAGGGTTTCTGGAATATTTGGTAATTTATAGGGCGAAGAGGCGGTGCGAGAGACCTCCGTGGGGCCCACAACCCCCCTGGGCGCGCCAGGGGCCTCTGGCGCGCCCTGGTGGGTTGTGCTCCCCACGGGCCTCCCCTCTGGTGCTTTCTTGGCCCACAAGGTGTCTTCTGGTCCAGAAAAAATCTTCAAAAAGTTTCGCTGTGTTTGGACTCCGTTTGGTACTGATATTCTACAAAGTAAAAAACAAGCAAAAAAATAACAACTGGCACTGGGCACTATGTCAATAGGTTAGTCCCAAAAAATGATATAAAGTTGCTATAAAATGAATATAAAATATCCAAGAATGATAATATAACAGTATGGAACAAGCAAAAATTATAGATACATTGGAGACGTATCAGACCATAACACTAGCCTCCTCCTTCGTGCACAACCAGTGCCTTGCCGCCACAGCAATGCTACTTGTGAGCTGTGTTGGGATTTTCCCCGAAGAGGAAGGGTGATGCAATATAGTAGCAGATAGTATTTCCCTCAGTGGGAGCTAAGATTATCGAACCACTAGGAGACTCACGCAAATACCCAGTCAACGGTACCTACACACACAAGAGCAAATACTTGCACCCAACGCGGGCAAGAGGGTTATCAATCCCCTTGTACTCGTTAACTGCAAGGATTAAATCCGATAGTAGTAGATAGATAAATTGGAAAGTAAAATAAAAAAATTGCATCAAGGTATTTTTGTTTTTTTTAATATGATTAAAGTGGACCCGGGGGCCATACTTTTCACTAGAGGCTTCTCTCTCATAAAAATAGCATACAGTGGGTAGACAAATTACTGTTGGGCAATTGATAGAAAAGCGCATAGTTATGGCGTTATTCATGGCAATGATCATGTATATAGGCATTACATCCGTGACAAGAAGACCGACTCATGCCTGCATCTACTACTATTACTCCACTTCGAGAGCGCTTCTATGTTTTACTCTCTATGTATTAAGTTCATAACAAACAGCGTAATGCATGAAGTATGATGACATAATGTAGGCATAATAAAACCAAGCAATATTATTAAACCCCATCGTTTTCTCCTTAGTAGCAACAATACAATACGTGCCTCGCTACCCCTTCTGTCATGAGGTGCGGACACCGCAAGATTGAACCCACTACAAAACACCTCTCCCGCTGAAGATAAATCGATCTAGTTAGCCAAACCGAACGGATAGATAGGAGGGAAATACAAAGCTATAATAAACATGCATAATAAAGTTCAGAAAAGGCTCAGTTACTTTCAATAAATAATCTGATCAAAAACTCACAATTGATCGGATCCCAACAAACACACCACAAAACAAGATTACATCAAATAGAACTCCGAGGAGAACATTGTATTGAAGATCAAAGAGAGAGAAGAAGTCATCTAGCTAATCATTATGGACCCGTAGGTCTGTGGTAAACTACTCACACATCATCGGAGGTGCAACAAGGTTGATGTACAGACCCTCCATGATCGATTCCCCCTCTGGCAGGGTACCAAAAAAGGCCTCCAGATGGGATCACGGAAGAATAGAGACTTGCGGCAGCAGAAAAATTATTTCGGGTGGTTCTCTATTGGTTTTGGTATTTATGGGAATTTATTGAAGAAGAAGCAGGTCAAACTGTGTTATGTGGGGCCTGCAAGCTCAGGTGGCACCCCTCCTGGGGCACGCCGTGTGAGCTTGTGGCCCTCTCGTACATCTTCTGGCCTCCTCCCGAAGCTTCTAGGATCTCTTCTGGTCTAGAAAAAATCACTTTAAAGTATCATCGTGTTTGGACTTTGTTTTGTATTGAATTTCTGCGAAACAAAATAAGAGGCAAAAACAGGAACTGGACCGGGCACTAGGTTAATAGGTTAGTTCCCAAAAATAATATAAAATTGCATATAAAGTATCTAAGATTGATAATATAATAGCATGAAACAATCAAAAAATATAGATACGTTGGAGACGTATCAAGCAATAAGGAGCAACTTCCTAAGATCGTTGGCCCGATGCAGAAACGACCCACCGCCCCTTCCCTAGGGACACACGACATAGCCGACGATTGCCTCTGGAGGCTGCAGGGAGGGAGAGGAGGGTGAGGAATTGAGGGAGGGGCGAGGGAGGAGGGGACGTGAAAAAAATCCCCCTCTCGCCCCGGCCGCTCCTGCGAGCAGCAACGTCAAACCCTAGCCGCGCCGCCAGCAGTCTTCCCTCCACCTCCCCTCCCCCTCGCCGCCATCACAGGGCGCGGCCAGGCAATGCCTGGCACATGTCGGCGGCGGCGGGGCCCTCTTCCTCTCCGACTGGTGCTTCGCGGCACGGGACGTGAAGGCCTACGGGGACGCTGCGCTCGACGCGGGGCATGGCGGCGGCGGGACACGCTGTGGTGCCGACGGCACGAGCGGGCTGCCTTGATGCGGCAGCCGTGGGGTGCTCGCGTGCTCGCCCGAGCCTGGGTGAGCGCCGCATGGCACGTCGGATCTGGCGGGGCGCCGTCGATATGCGGCGGGGCGCGGGGGTGGCGGACGTGGCCGCCCCAGGCACGGCGGTGGTGGTGGCCGCGCCCCGGGCGCGCGAGTAGGGCTTAGTCAGCGGCGGCTCCAGTTTATGGCTGCCCTGGGGGCTCTCTCTTGATCGCGGGGTGCTCTGGTTCCGGCGACCGGGTGTCCTGGGTGATGTGCTGCTGTCGTGGCAGTCATGTGCGCCTCGGTGGCCGGTAATCAGCAGAGGTGCAGGCTTGCGGTGGTCTGGGGATGCGGATTTATTTGTCGGGCTTCGGCTGGCGGCATAGGGAGGTGGTGGAAATCCTTCCTCTTCGGGGTCCGACATTGGCTGCCGGTGGCTTGGACCTCGGGCCCGTGCTTGGGCGGACCAGATCTAGGCCCGAGGCGGGTCGGTGCTATCGCTCTGGGTAGAAGTGATTGGGCGTGGTTCGGGTGGTGTCTGCGGGCGGTGGTCGTGGTAGCACTGCGTCGATCCGCGGATCGGCGCCGGTGACCATGGCATGGCATCGTGTGAGCTCACCTGGCCAAGGGCTCGGGGCTGGCTCGCCGGCGGCCGTAGGTAGTCTCAGAGTCGTGTCCCCCCAATCCACCGGGTATTGGATGGGGATGCAGGTGTGGGTGCCTTCTACGGTGGAGGCACCTACCCAGACTCGGGGACTGATGCCGGGCTAGGAGTAGAGTGCCGTCGCTCCTCCTTCCGTGGTTGAGTGCGCTGTGATGTGGGCGGCGCACGGTATCTTGCGACAGGGACGCCGGGGCGGCGGCCCCGGATGGTGGTCCGCGTGGTTGCTCTTCGGCGGGCATCATTGCGGTGATGGTGGCTCCCCTCCCGGGTTGTGTGGGCAACGAGAGGGGTTGCGTCGGGTAGCTCGGGCGTGCCCTCCTCTGGGGCGTCGTCCTGATCCGGATCTGGGGATCTGACATCGTCGCGTCCCTCCTAGCGTCCTCATAGTGGCACGGGTGAGTTGCCGGGCGAAAGCTCCGTGCTTTGGCGCCGACGACGGTGACACCCGAGGGTGCCGCACTCTTCTTGAAGACGTCGTCGTGGTTCTTCTCTCCGTGTCAGGGCTCCGGGTGAAGACCTTAGTCTGGTGGACTCGGCAGCGGCGACGCTCTGCGCCGTTCTTCCTCTTGAGGGCGTTGTCGTGGAGCTTAGATGTGTTAGGTCGTTGTTGGGGGGGGTATTTCTTCCGGTGCTCATTGCTGGTAGCGTAGTCGCGTGCGTCTTGCGTGTGCCGGATACCTCAGGATCGGCTTTGTAAGAGGGCTCCCTCATCATCTTGTATCGTTCGACCGTGTACTTCTTCAGTTGTTGCTTTATTTATAAAGCGGGGCGAAAGTCTATTTCTAGCAATGGAGGAGGGATTCAGGCTGTGAGATTGGAGTCGGTGGCGGTGCTAGGGCTGGGTTCGCGTCTGAAGTTTTTCACTACAGGTAGACCCATATCTACCGCCTCCATTCACTGATGCCACCAAATGCTAAAACGCAAAGCGTATATGTTGCCAAATGAGCGGTGTTGCTTGTTGCATTTTTACTGGAAAGATAACTCAAAGAAATCTCTTGTGAATCGTTAAAAAACTAGTATTACTTAGTCAAAGGAAGATATTTTATGGTCTAACTGTTGGACAAAGGTCAACTTGAAAAACTCTAGCCCTCAAGCACTTAAAAGCAAGTATGTTAAACCGTTAAAGAGCATATCGCTATTTGGCACCGGAAGGTAATAACTCTGTTAAAGAGCATATATTTGTCTATTTTAAGAGGAAAAGTGCATATATTTATGACAAGGAAGATATTTTAGCGAGTAATACGTGCATAACAGAACAACCCTGTTCTAAATGTCTATCTTTTGCGAGCAACATACTGCTATCCTGCTGGGTACAACTTTATGGGAAGGATATGTTAAACAATGCACTTTGCCGCAGATTGTTTGCAAAACTCATTAGTATCCTCTGAATCACTCGGCTAATCAATTTACGATTAACCTTGGATATCTAAGATACCAAGAAACTGCACATAAATAAAGCAGAACACCAACCACCGAACACTGTCCGCATTAGCGCGTGCATTGTCAGCTTAAGCACTCATGTATGATACTAAACTCCCCACAGGGATGATGCCATGTAGGATGCCGTGGCAGATTCTTTCCTAGCCATGGAAACAAAGCGCATGCTTTTGCTCTTTTTGTTTTGGATACGGTGGGGACATGCACAACGTAAATTCACACTCTTCCGCTGTAGCAGATAAGAGGGCACTTGTTTGCTCCATTGTTTACAATGCAGTAGGGACACACATACACACACCACTCGACGCACTAGCACTCACAACCATGATATTTTCACTGCGAGATGAGATTCTCTAGACTTTGGAGTTGTGATTGCAAGGTCCCATGCACACAACTGTAGTATTATTAAAAATAACTAGCTAAGTAGCCCGCGAATGTCCATTTACTGTCGGTCATATTTTATTACTAAACTCGTATTTTTGAGATTACATAAATTCTGGATTCCATTTATCATTTTATCTTTTATTTTATTGAAATTTTACAAATCTATGGATTAAATGATTTTCTATAGTTTAGGCCTATCAATTCTTGGAAAGACATTAAGCGTCCTGGAAGCTGTTATATTACTGTGTTCCTTATAGTCTTGCGTTCTAAAAAGGTACCATATTTATGTCACTCGTATTATACATGGACACTTTAAGATATATGACTCCTAGAAAATTTGTAGTAAAAAATGTGTATCACAAACATCATGAAAAATAATTGGCATCATAATTTTTATAATATATATATATATATGTACATAATTATAAAGGAATTAGCAGGTTACATTTCTTTGTGGAGGGAATTTATACAAAATTTATAGCGTCAAACATTTTCAACCTGGGGGTATTTTCTCTCATGAAAAAATATTGGCTTGGAGTAACTGTGTGTTCTTCTATTTAAAAAGTATTATTCATAGATATGTTTGTGTTGTAATCATTTGAGCTAGTTTAGAATTTTTCATTAGTTACACTAAAATGAATAATAGGGATCGGCTTTGCCATGTCACCATGGTGTTTGTAGTTTCACATTTCTATGGAAGATGATACCTAATACAAAAGGACCATATATGTGTCTCATAGTTCTTTTGTCCGACTTCATAGTTTTTCTCAAGCTTCTAAAACTAAATGTAAACAACATATTTAGGACAGAAAAGCTCACAGCTTAATAAAACGCATTTCCTTCGTTTATCAATGGAATATAACCATCATATATCTTCCTTAAGTTGTTATATATTTCGTGTTCTCTTCCACCCCCCTTGATATTTCCTACAATAGTTTCTATTTGGTATATACTTCGATTTTATACATGGACTTCATCTAGTTTCACATAACTATTTTATATAGTTTCATATGGCATAAATTTTGAGAAGGATGGCTTCTAACATCTTTCATACTTAAAAGGCAGTTTCCAACATATATCTATTTTGTAGTTGTCTATTCTGTACTAGAGACTACAAAACTCTTTTTTGGTGCAAAATTTCCATATCACCATGGTGTTTGTAGTTTTACATTTGTATTCAAAATTGCACTTTCCTAATTGTGCAAATTTTATTTTTCTCTAACATTTGTTTTGTTTCACTGTATGTTTGTACTCAAACTTCTATACGTAAAAGTGCCCAAAGTCTTGCATTTATTTGAGCCATATATATGGCTCTTGTTACTACTATTCATAGATATGTTGGTGTTGTAACCATTTGTGCTAGTTTAGAATTGTGAACCCTCAAAAAAAAATACTTATACATGTGCCACTTTTGATTCGGACGTGGGACGGGTACAACGTAATACCTATACATGTGCCACTTTTCACACGGACGTGGGGACGGGCACCACGTAGTACAGCACAACAGCCACAGTCGCGCCACTTTGACAGTCGTAGACGTGAGCTTTCACTACCAGATAGTAGATAGGATTCATGAACTTTACCCAACGCCTTGTCATCGAACAAAGTACACTCGCACAGCGGCAGCCCCGGAATAGTGGTGGGCACAGCGTCCGCGCCCCTCCTATATATACCCCACGAACATAACAGAGAACGACAGACAGACAGCAACCAGTTCGAATAGCTTGAAACAGAGGTTGGGTGAACTCTGCTCGATCCACATCTCCCGGACTATATAACTTCATCAACCATGGGTCGTCCTGATTCGGAGGCGCCGGCGTCGAGCGTTGCCTACGGAGGCGGCGGAGGCGCGGCGGCGCCCGCGGGGGCGGGGGCAGACTCGGCTTTCGAGACAAACGTGGTGATCATCCTGGCCGCGCTCTTCTTCGCGCTGCTCCTCGTCATCGGACTCAACGTGCTGGTGCGGTGCGCGCTCCTGCGCGTGTGGCGCGGGGCCGCGGCAGCTGCCGGCGAGGGTCGGGCGTCGGCGCGGGTGGCCTGCAGCGGCAGCGGCAGCGGCATCAAGAGGCGCGTCCTGAGGAGCCTCCCCGTGGAGGTGTACGGCTCCGGGGAGGACATCGACGACGTGTGCGCCATATGCCTGAGCGAGTTCGTGGACGGCGAGAAGGTGCGCGTGCTGCCGCTCTGCGGGCACGGCTTCCACGTCCGCTGCGTGGACGCCTGGCTGGTGTCCAACGGCTCCTGTCCCACGTGCCGGCGGCCGGTCATCGAGGGCGCGCCTGCGAAGGCGGCGGAGACGGACACGATCATCACCGTGGTGACCGTGTGAGTTTCTCGCGCGACCAAGCATGCCATTGCTGCCGGTACAGCACACTCCTGCAAGCGCAAGCGAAATCTCTGGCGCTGTTTACTACCGGAATGTATATATGATGATCGAAATGCTCAATCGCTCATGTAAATATTCAACGGCGCAAAGCGCTGTACAGACATGCTATAAGTATAAAATTTTGCTGAATTAATTTGCTTCCGTGTCCCATTCTCCGTCGCCGTCCACAAGTAGGGTGACCAGTGATGTCGATGGATGGAGGACGACTAACCATGACCGGGGCCTATCCACGAATGTTTTTTGTGCTGACGTCATAGAGTCGACGGTGGGTGGTATACGACAGGGCACGGTCGTACGGACGGCCTTCTTCTCTTCTGTTAACTCCATTGATGCCCAATTTTAAACGGAGCCAGTATTCTCGTCCAGTACTTTTCATATATGTTTTGATTTCCACCAAAAAAAGGTCTATATATGCAGACCCACAAGACCAAGCCAATGCCCGATACATCGTACCAGATCCGCATGATCTTGCAAGCCTCACCGCCATTGTGATGCAACGGCCCTCAAGCGTTGTCGCATCGGATCAACACATATGGGTACCGGATCCACGCTCCCAAACTACCATGTTGTCGAGATGACTGCCGCCGGTGCAACTGTGTCCACCATTGGAACCCAAAGCGCTAGCTAGGCTAGCTGCACGCAGTCGCGTGGCCACCGTCCCCCACAGGGCAAGGCGCGTCTGAAAAGATAGACGAGGCAGGCTGCCAAACCGGACTACTCCTATGCTCCCAACCGTAGATCCATGAGTAGCACGCGGCGGCGCCACCGCTAGACAAGGCTGAGCTGAAAATCCGCGCGCACAACACGGGAGATCCACACAAGATGGCATCCTTTCCACATGAAAAGACAAGTCTCTCCATCACTAGACGCCAGTGGACTTTGATCGATGTGTGTCAGCAGTGGCGAGGCGAGGGTGGTCGTGACAATATTTGTAGGTGTATCTTTACGGGAAGATAAATCAAACAACTCTCTTGAAATCCTATATACCTAAGAGAGTGATCCCGACTAACTTATTCTGTCAACATGCAAACATGACACATCACTATAAAATTATGGACGCGATAAGGGCCACTCAACATGCAACCATACACAGGAAAAGACCCACCACATGCAACCATGCATGGCAAAAAGAAAATCATTATATTATTCTAGTTATATTTAATAAATATTTTACAACTATACATAATCAAAAATAATAAGTTGTATATTTTTAATTTTTTTCATGTGTTATTAAACTGAATATTTATATTCCGCATAATCAAATCTCATTGAAATATGTTGCAATCAATTCTCCCAGCAACGCGCGTGGTATCATCCAGTTATAAGAATAACCAACTATGCTAGTAAGATAATTGCGTCTTCTTTTCTTCATGCCTCTCAGCGCAGGTCCGGAGGGCACTACATATTACTGCAAATACATTGATTTACTATGCCATCCTAGGGCTTGTCATTGTTAAGATTGGGGAAAATCTCCCCTTGCCCAACCGTCGTTGCGGTTCCTTCCATCGATCTCCTGGAACCGACGTCCCCTCGAAGGATCGTCATGTCTCTCCGGATCATATAAAAGGCTCATGTAACCATCGACAGAGACAGAGATTTCCATTCGATCTCAAACACGTTATCACGCACGCTAGAACTACCAGAGAGCAAAAGCAACAGAGAAACGAGGGGAAAGGAGGAGCACCTCGCCGACGGTGAGATGACAGGCCCCGTCTCCTTCCTTCGTCTGATCCGCGAGGATGGTCGCCGCTACCGTCGTCGCTACCATGGTGTTGGTGGACTCCGGCGTTTCCGTCGCAGGATGCAGGCTGTCCGTCGCTTCGGCCGTTGCGCCGCTGGACATGGTGGTCACCGCGCCACTGGACGTGGCGCCCGTGGTGGTCACTGCGTTGCTGGACGTGCCGCTCCTGGTGCTCCCCACGCCCACGGACACGGCCTCGGCGCCACTGCACGCGCGCCGTTGGTGAACGGGAGGCTTGACCCATGGCTTGTGGCTGGCCCGAGCACCCCCATGGTGCACGGGGCCGCTGCCGCACCCCCGCGGTCTCCGCCTCCACCCCCTTCCCCGCCGGTAGAGTGACTCGCGCCGTGGACGCCCACGCCAGATGCTGTGGCCGCTGGCCCGAGCCGCTGCCCGCCTGGCTACGTCCCGGTGCCAATGCGCTCCGTGGTGAACGCCGAGGAGGCCCTCGCCTTCATCTCAGCGCCAACCGGCGCCTCCGGTGCCGTCCGTCTCGGAGCTGGGATGGAGGGTGTCGACACCACCGCCCCGCCTCAGCAGGATATATGGCCGCGGGCTCGAGCAGCCGCACGGAACGACGCTTCGGGCGCCTCTTCGGGCGCGCCGTCGGCGCCATCGACCGCCGCCCCGGTTCGTGGGCTCCGGTGAGCCTCAGTCTCAGCAGCGTCGTGCCACAGGGAGCCCGCCTGGACCCCGTCATCTACGACTCTTCTTCGGACGAGGAGGGCTCGTCGGTGCTGCGCCGTTGATCACCGGAGCCACGAGGGGATGCCGCGGCGGCCTCTCCCATCCGTCGGTGGCGCCGTGCAGAGGTGGGGGGATTCAAATGGGTTTTTCTCCGAAAAAGGAATGAGAACAATGAGGTGGTGAGATAGAAAGCGAGGCTCATAGCACAAGGCTTCACGCAGAAACCCAAAATTGATTTCACTGAAACATATTCTCTAGTAATGAGTGGAACCACTTTCCAATATCTTATATCTTTGGCAGTGCAAAATTGTCTATCTATGCACTTGATGGACGTCGTGACCGCATATCTTTACGGTTCACTAGATTCGGGCATATATATGAAGGTTCCTGACGAAATCTCTGTCCCGAATAAAAGTGCAAAACTCAACATGTATTGTGTAAAGCTGAATAAGTCATTATATGGCTTAAGGCAGTCGGAACGGATGTGGTACAACCGACTCTGTAAGTTCCTTCTTCAGAAAGGTTACTCCAATAGTGTTGATTGCCCATGTGTTTTCATTAAGAAGTCCTCTACGGGATTTTGCATCATTTCTGTGTACGTTGACAATCTCAGCATCGTTGGCAACACACCAGACATTGATGAAGCACGCAATCACCTAAAAATGGAATTTGAGATGAAGGATTTGGGTAATACCAAATTTTGCTTAGGTATTCAACTTGAGCACCTTCCCTAAGGAATCATGGTACACCAAGCTGCCTATATCCATAAAATATTGGAGAAAATCAATATGAACAAATCCTATCCATCTAAAACTCCTATGGTGGTTCGGTCTCTAGACGTAGAGAAAGATCCGTTTAGGCCAAGAGATGACGGAGAAGGGGTGTTGGGACCTGAAGTTCCATACCTCAGTGTCGTTGGAGCGCTTATGTATCTTGAAAATTGCACGAGACCTGATATTGCATTTGCAGTGAATCTACTTGCTAAACACAGCGCAGCTCCCACCAAACGGCATTGGTCAGGAGTGAAGAATATCTTTCGATAGCTCCAAGGCACAAAGGATCTTGGCCTATTTTTCCAGTTCTAGAAAAATCGGGATTCTAATATGATTGAATACGCAGATGCTGGCTATTTGTCTGATCCCCATAATGCCAGATCACAAACCGGCTTTGTGTTCCTACATGGCGGTACTGCTATATCATGGAAGTCTTCGAAACAGACTCTGGTGGTTACATCTACCAATCATTCTGAAATAATTTTATTATTTGAAGCAACATGCGAATGTGTATGGCTTTACAGAATGATAAACCACATATAACAGTCATGTGGAATTGGTTTGATATAATGCAGCCTGTGTTGCACAGATGCAAACATGATACATAGAGTAATATCACTAAGTATATTTCTCCTAAGTGGTTTTTTCCTCATGATCTTCAGCAAAGCGGGGAAATAAAGGTCTTGCAAATTAAATCATGCGAAAAATCTTGCTGATTTATTTATCAAGTCTCTACCAAATTCTACATTCCAGAAATATTTTCATGGAATTGGTATGCGACGACTTCGGGACTTGCAAGCATCAGGGGAGTCTCTTATTCAGATATCCTTGTTCAAACATCACATTACACTATTTCTCTTTGTGAGTTTATGTTTCAGGTGCTCATCAAAGATTTAATGAAGAACTTTTCGACAAGAATCTTTTCGAGATAATAGAGCTACCTGGACAATCATGAGATGATTCTACATGGTCAAGTGTAGATTAGGGGGAGTGTTAAGATTAAATGTAATTAAGGGAAAAATCTCCTCTTGCCCAACCGTCGTTGCTGTTCCTCCCGCATCAGACGCCTCTCATAGATCTCATGGAACCGACGTCCTCTCGAAGGATCATCACGTCTCTCCGGATCGTATAAAAGGTTCATGTAACCACAGAGACAGAGGCGCGAGGAGTCGCTATACTTTGTGAGTAATCTCTTAGGTTTTAGGAGTGGCGTGTTTCATGTGGTCCTCCTGTGATGAGGATAGCGAACTACAACTCTTGTATATTGCTTTCTCCCTTCTATAAAGCTAAGGTACGCAATTTGCGTACTCTAAAAAAAAACACAGAGACAGAGATTTCCATTCATTCCCAAACAGTCATGCCTTTGTGTATGTGATAAAGAAAACATACTGTTCTAAATTGCTATTAAAAAGTACGTTGAGAGCAACATACTCCTATTCTGCTGGACCATAGCCTAAACAATTCACTCTGTTACGGATCATTTAAAGAACTCATTAGTATCCTTCAAATCTCTCGGCTAATCAATGTACAATCAACCTTGGATATCGAAGATACAAGAAAGTGCACATAAACAAAGTAGAGCACCAACCACCGATCACTCACTGTCCGCCTTAGCACTTGCATGGTCACCTTACGCATTTAGGTATGGTAATAAACTCCCCATAGGGACGATGCCTTGTAGGATATCGTGGCAGATTTTTTTCCTAGCCACGCAAACAAAGTGCACGCTTTTGCTCTTTTTGTTTTGGATACGGTGGGGACACACACAACGTACATTCACACTCTTCCGTTGTATAGCAGATAAGTGCGTACTTTTTTGCTTCATTTTTACAATGCGGTGGGGACGCACACCACGTGCACGCACCACTCGTGCCACTAGTTCTCACAATTAGGGGTTGGGGCGCCACCCGGTGGCGCCACTTGGGAGGAAGTTCGGCGGTGCCTGGTAGGGGGCCGCACCTTTTCACTTGCCTTTTGCGGTCTAGGTAGCACATGTTGTTAGAATAAATCCGAGGCATACCGTTGATCATCCGAGGACCAAGGAATCACACGAGCAAGACACCGAGATTTGTTAACGAGGTTCACCGAAATGGCTACATCCCCGGGGCCTGACTATGGGCGCTCCTCCCCATGATACCGCTACAATACCGTACCCGATCGCCCTGGACGCCGGCACACGCCGCCGGCTTCCCCTGCGTTCCGGTGCTATTATGTTGGCATAGGTTACATCGTGTGTCTACCCCCGATATATATGAGAGGCTTAGGATACAAGTGTCCTATTAGGACACAACTCCTACCCTATCTACACACAGTCCAAAACTAAGTCCAACTGTAACCTACCTTGTACAATAATATTCGACACAATTCTAACAAACTCCACCTTGGCGAATATTCTTCACCACCTTGAATTCATCCATGCATCGAACCTCCATGTACATTGGACTTAAGATACGCCATGAGCACCGCTGCTACTCCCAGACTCCATATGACTCCACCTGCAACTGTAGTCCCTTCTCGTCTTCTTCACAGTCAACACTCGAGCAAAATTAAGTTCCTCGTTACTCTACCTTGTGCTCCCAACTTTCGGAGAGTCCGTTCAACGCCATCACACACCGTCCACTGTCTGTGTGAAAATGAACAACTCACATATTGGACGCCACATATAAGAGTTACCTGAACTCAACGTCACCGCTCTTTCTTGACTGCTTGTCTGAAACTTGAAGGAATTTCACCGTCACCCTGTGTCACCCTGAGTCAAATTCGCAGTTGTCTCACCCTTCTTCCGTATAGTCTCTAGCATGTCCCACAGCTATAGCACTCCGCCTCCTTCTGTATTTGTCATCCGCACTTTGCCATGTGCACTGAACACCACAGAATATACAGCCATGTACTCTCTCAGCTTTTGACAATTTCAGACTCTCCGTCACTTTCTTAGATTCTCCATGGTCAACTCCTGTCCATCTTCCGGCACCGATAGACCCAGTCACCAACTTGAATCCGGTACTCGTCAACACTGCTTCAGCACCCCTTGCACAATTTGTCTGACCACATGTCTGACCACCAGTGCCTTGGCCTGTCGCTGTGTCCCATGCTTACCGCACGCCTCGCCGCTATTACCGCATCGAGCCTCTGCTGTCCCGGTCGAGTCTCCTGGGTCGCGAAGCCACACCACTCAAACCCCTACTGCAGAGAACCAACGATCATCACCGACCGATGCCGAGTATCACGTCTCCATCAGACCATTGGGCCCCAGTCCGATCCACGTGTCTCTCGCTTTTCCCGCTGAAATAGGCTTCGACTCTCCATGCATTTACGCCGTAGCCCCTCCATCAGCACAGAGTGAAGTCGTCCATCAGACTCCAGCTCCACCTTCAACTTGACTCCATGTAGCCGCGCTATGCTACCCTGCGCCCTGTCGACTTCAAACTCTCTCATGTGTGCACCATCTTGAATCAACCCCGCGCCATAGTCTGTCGAAGCCGCACAAGCCCTCAAGCCTGCACCACGTGTTTCCACGCCCCAGAAGTCGGCCACCATCAGTATCACGCTCCTATGTCGTCGTCGCTGATCCCACCACCGTCTTCTGTACAAACCGACTCGCGTTGATCCGTCAGACTGTCAAGTCCGACCTTGCCGAAATTATCCGACTGCAACCATACTCCACCCTGCGTCGTGTCCGCCCGCGCATGTTCGTGCCTTGCTTGACGCCCTGTGTATGCACGATCCCGCCACAACGCGCTCCAGACTCCTCCGAGCCTTATACGCACGTCGTCAATCTGCCATCATGATGGTAAAACCTCGTGCCCAATTAGCAACACTTCCAAAAGAAATTTACTTTCCTGATAGCCTCCATGGACGCAACAAACTTTGCTCCCATAACCTCAAAAGTCCTTTCTTTATTGTGTTGTTGTCAATGCCACGGTCAATACCAAACCATGCAGATTGACTTTTTTTTTGTCCAAACAAATCTCGCCCAACAAGCACAGTAGCACCAAGCCAACCACTCGTACCAGCCTCACAGCCACAGCTGCCGCTCCTGAACCTCTCCAACACTTTCTCAAACACCCAGCGCCTGGGCCTGGCCCGCCGCCCTCAGCCTGCTCCGCAGCGCTGTTGGTCCAGCCCACCAGCCGGCCTTGCCAGCTTGGGCTTCGGCTAGCAAGCGAGCATCCACGCTGCTGCGTACGCCCGAGTACGCCCGCCGCCTCGCTCATCCACCGATCGAGCGCTGCTGCTTGGGTTCGTGCCGACACGTGTGCCCTGCGAACTCTGCTGCGGCCCCACGCGATCGATCTGGTACCGACCGATTCCGCCACGGAGACCTCCGACACGCCGCCGCGATTCCGCTTGTCCGCTGCCGCTATGAACGATCTGCTCCGATTGCTTTTCCTGCCACAATTTTCACGCCCATCGAAAAACTCTTCCGACCACAACGGCCGAGTTATCAGACGTACTCCGTCGAATCAATCAAGTAGCCTCTTCGCAACCATAGCTCATGATACCACTTATTAGAATAAATCCGAGGCATACCGTTGATCATCCGAAGACCAAGCAATCACACGAGCAAGACACCGAGATTTGTTAACGAGGTTCACCGATATGGCTACATCCCCGGGGCCTGACTATGGGCGCTCCTCCCCATGATACCGCTACAATACCGCACCCGATCGCCCTGGACGCCGGCACACGCCGCCGGCTTCCCCTGCGTTCCGGTGCTATTATGTTGGCATAGGTTACATCGTGTGTCTACCCCCGATATATATGAGAGGCTTAGGATACAAGTGTCCTATTAGGACACAACTCCTACCCTGTCTACACACAGTCCAAAACCAAGTCCAACTGTAACCTACCTTGTACAATAATATTCGACACAATTCTAACACATGTACTGGTAAGTGTTGCTCAACTAATTGAAAGTAGATAAATTTCTTAGCTTTGGTACATCATGCACATACACCCTTTTCACTCTTCTTTTCTGATCTGGGTAGCACATGCCAATGGATAGTAGTAAAATAACACTGACAGAAACATGATGCTGAAAGATACAACACAAACATACAGTGCATGTACAAAATTGATCATGTAGGCTACGCTTGACTTAATTCTTATGAAAAGAGAGCAAATAGCACATCAAAAGTAGATGCCCGAATGGCCTTGTCCATTCCGGGCAGGTCGAAAAGGTCGATCAACACGGAGGTGGGCGTCGTCATGCCGGCGGCATCATTAGTTGTGTGGCGCTGGGTGGACGTCGAGGAGGATTGAGGCGTTGGCCCCGCTGGCCTCGGGCCGCGGCTGCATCATAAAAAAGGTGGTGTTCGCAAGGAGAGGATCAAGGTGCTGCCTGTGGATTCCTGGGTGAGCATCACCAGCAGACATGGAAGTGACGCTCGTTCTCATGTCCCAGTCTCCAGTGGTGAGGCCGGCGAGGTGGAAGGATCCGAAGAGGAATCACTTGCAGATATGCATACTCCGGCCAATCATCTGGATATGCATTACTTACAGGTAGTGAGTTTGATAAATGTTCAGGGTGATGCAAGTTACAGCTTCATTCAAGCTGAAATAGATAAATGCACTATAAAAAGAGAGGGGAAATTTCTGACCTTTTAGAGTCTTTGTTCTCGGGCTGATAGGTAGGTGGAGTATCATGTGATCACCACTATCCAACTGCTTGGTGACCGAGAGAAAAGTTCCTGATAAAACAGAGATTGAGTTACAACGATAATGCAGAGATGATGTGAAAGTGGCCACTGACAAGCTTTTGGGGAAATGAGTCAGCTAAGGAAGGTACATATGCTAGTACAGTAGTATAATAAATGATCTTCTGTGGCTACAGAACGGAAAACTGAGTGAAAAAAGTCTTGATTGCATATAAGAAATCAATAAAAAAAGGATCATACCATCATGTACACCAAAGCGCATTGATCTCCCTTGTTAAACACTGAATATATCATAGCAGAAAATAATATGAAGGAGGGTGGATATTAGATCCTTGTCATCTATACGCAGTTGAACTTTTACGCAGCCTTCTGAACATGATGTAGTGGGCATTCCTGTAAACAGTGGTGGTGGAATTATGGCAAGCACACATGATGAGCTAGTAGGACACCCACACAAACATAAATAGTAATATATCTCCAAGAACAATTTTGTGCACCTACACAAACAAAACACACTGCTTATTTCTGAAGAGAAATCACTACTTACTGTTGGAAAATGACTACAGCAAAACTAACAACCAAAACTTTATTTAGAATTTCTCAAGTAGCATGAAGTTCGAACACAAAATAATTTTTTACCCTAATCGAGTTAAGCAACCAAAATAAATTGTCTGCCAATACAAGTCAAATTAGCCAAAAGAAAAGGCTCTGCTTGACAGATTAACATTGAACTCCAGTAGATGTTACTGCATCAGCTATTAAAAAAGGTTCATAATCCATCATTTGTTCTGAACCAGAAGCAAGATTTACGACATATTAACATTAAAGTCCAGTAGATGTTACTGCATCAGCTGTTAGAAAAGGTTCATAATCCATTATTTGTTCTGAACCACAAGCAAGACTTAGGATATGATGACAAGAATTGAGACAAGTTTATAAGTATAGCTGAAGAAAGAAGAGTAGTGCCAAGCTCACAATCCTTGGCATATAAAATCGGTCAAGGAACTCGTGGATCTCGTCGAATCCTGGGGAAAGCTTCTCCGAGCTGAACTGATCAGTTTTCCACTGTTGCCCTCCCAAAGCCATAGTCAGAACCATGTTATGCTGCATTTTGATCATCTTAATCATCTGCGTGAAAGCAAGCTGGTCACCCCGATTCCTCACTTATGAAAAATACCAGATATTGCAGAACGAGTCCAAGCACCTGTCCCTAACCTTTAAAATCGTGAACATACCAACCATCAGTTCAACAAAAGGATGATCAGTTTGGCAAGAATTTATAAATCTTGGTATGAGATTTCTTCAACAAATATTTACTCATCATTGCATTCAGATTTTTCTAGTTTTGACGTGAAAAAAATAAAGAAGTGTCCCTTAAAAAATTCATGGCCTCGAACTTGAACCACACTCCATATTTGGCAATATAATTAACTATCACAACATGCAATATTTTTTTAGGTGTGGCTATGCAGCTAGTAATAGCCCGCTAACCGCAAACTTAACCGCGCTAAGTTTCTTAGATGCTAAGTGATCCTACATGGTTACAATAACCACTATTCACAACAGAATGGATTTCATGAAACCAGAAAAAGGAAAAGCAGTACACGCACCTTCACCATGTTCCATAAAACACTGCAACAAGATGGATGTCCTCTCATAATTTCGTGTACTGAGTGAAACTGACTTCACTGCCTTGTAATTTGCTGAATTGACACACATAGAACAAGCAAAAGTTTGTAAACAAGAAGTGTGTTCAAATCTGAGTTCTGCTAATTAAATATATTATCTCAGTTCAAATGAGTCTAAGTAGAAAGTGGGTAAAGTGAAGGAAATATGCCCTAGAGGCAATAATAAAGTTGTTATTTATATTTCCATATATCATGATAAATGTTTATTATTCATGCTAGAATTGTATTAACCGGAAACTTGATACATGTGTGAATACATAGACAAAACACTGAGTCCCTAGTAAGCCTCTACTAGACTAGCTCGTTGATCAAAGATGGTTAAGTTTCCTAACCATAGACATGTGTTGTCATTTGATGAACGGGATCACATCATTAGAAGAATGATGTGATGGACAAGATCCATCCGTTAGCTTAGCATAATGATCGTTAAGTTTTATTGCTATTGCTTTCTTCATGACTTATACATATTCCTTTGACTATGAGATTATGCAACTCACGAATACCGGAGGAACACCTTGTGTGCTATCAAACGTCACAACGTAACTGGGTGATTATAAAGATGCTCTACAGGTGTCTCCGAAGGTGTTTGTTGGGTTGGCATAGATCGAGATTAGGATTTGTCACTCCAAGTATCGGAGAGGTATCTCTGGGCCCTCTCAGTAATGCACATCATGATAAGCCTTGCAAGCAATGTGACTAATGAGTTAGTTATGGGATGATGCATTACGGAACGAGTAAAGAGACTTGCCGGTAACGAGATTGAACTAGGTATGGAGATACCGATGATCGAATCTCGGGCAAGTAACATACCGATGACAAAGGGAATGACGTATGTTGTCATTGCGGTTTGACCGATAAAGATCTTCGTAGAATATGTAGAAACCAATATGAGCATCCAGGTTCCGCTATTGGTTATTGACCGGAGATGTGTCTCGGTCATGTCTACATAGTTCTCGAACCCGTAGGGTCCGCGCGCTTAACGTTCGATGACGATTTGTATTATGAGTTATGTGTTTTGGTGACCGAAGATTGTTCGGAGTCCCGGATGAGATCACGAACATGACGAGGACCCTCGAAATGGTCGAGAGGTAAAGATTGATATATTGGACGATAGTATTCGGATACCGGAAGTGTTTCGGAATGTATCGGGTACGTATCGGAGTACCGGGGGGGGGGGTTACCGGAACCCCCGGGGGAAAGATATGGGTCATATGGGCCATAGGAGGGAGGCTAGGCAGCCCACAAGGGGTGGCCACTCACCCTCCCCCCCATGGGGAGTCCGAATTGGACAAGGGGAGGGGGCGGCGCCCCCCTTTCCTTCTCCTCCTCCCTCTCCTTCCCCCTTTCTCCTTCCGGTAAAAGGAAAGGGGGGCCGAATCCTACTAGGAGCCCAAGTGGGACTCCTCCCACTTGGGGCGCCCCTAGGCCGGCCTCCTCCCCTCTCCCTATTTTATATACGGGGGCGGGGGCGCCCCCAAGGACACACCAATTGTTCTTAGCCGTGTGCGGCGCCCCCCTCCACCGTTTACTCTTTCGGTCATATTGTCGTAGTGCTTAGGCGAAGCCCTGCGCGGATCACTTCATCATCACCGTCACCATGCCGTCGTGCTGACGAAACTCTCCCTCGACACTTTGCTGGATCAAGAGTTCGAGGGACGTCATCGAGCTGAACGTGTGCAGAACTCGGAGGTGCCGTACGTTCGGTGCTTGATCGGTTGAATCGAGAAGACGTTCGACTACATCAACTGCGTTAAGCTAACGCTTCCGCTTTCGGTCTACGAGAGTACGTGGACACACTCTCCCCCTCTCATTGCTATGCATCTCCTAGATAGATCTTGCGTGAGCGTAGAATTTTTTTGAAATTGCATGTTACATTTCCCAACAGTGGTATCAGAGCCAGGTCTATGCATAGATGATATGCACGAGTAGAACACAAAGAGTTGTGGGCGATGATAGTCATACTGCTTACCACCAACGTCTTATTTTGATTTGGTGGTATTGTTGGATGAAGCGGCCGGGACCAATCTTACATGACCGCGTTCATGAGACCGGTTCCACCGACAGACATGCAACTTGTTGCATAAAGGTGGCTGGCGGGTGTCTGTTTCTCCAACTTTAGTTGAATTGAATTTGACTACGGCCGGTCCTTGTTGAAGGTTAAAACAGCAAACTTGACGAAACATCGTTGTGGTTTTGATGCGTAGGTAAGAACGGTTCTTATTAGAAGCCCATAGCAGCCACGTAAAACTTGCAACAACAAAGTAGAGGACGTCTAACTTGTTTTTGCAGAGCATGTTGTGATGTGATATGGTCAAGACATGATGTTATATACGTTGTTGTATGAGATGATCATGTTTTGTAAAAGTTATCGGCAACTGGCAGGAGCCTTATGGTTGTCGCTTTATTGTATGAAATGCAATCGCCATGTAATTGCTTTACTTTATCACTATGCGTTAGCGATAGTTGTAGAAGCAATAGTTGGCGAGACGACAACGACACTACGATGAAGATCAAGGTGTCATGCCGGTGACGATGGAGATCATGACGGTGCTTTGGAGATGGAGATCAAAGGCACAAGATGATGCTAGCCATATCATGTCACATATTTTGATTGCATGTGATGTTTATCTTTTATGCATCTTATTTTGCTTAGTACGGCGGTAGCATTATAAGATGATCCCTCACTAAAATTTCAAGATATAAGTGTTCTCCCTGAGTATGCACCGTTGCGACAGTTCGTCGTGCCGAGACACCACGTGATGATCGGGTGTGATAAGCTCTACGTTCACATACAACGGGTGCAAGACAGTTTTGCACGTGCGGAATACTTGGGTTAAACTTGACGAGCCTAGCATGTACAGACATGGCCTCGGAACACTGGAGACCGAAAGGTCGAACGTGAATCATATAGTAGATATGATCAACATAGAGATGTTCACCATTGAAGACTACTCCATCTCACGTGATGATCGGACATGGTTTAGTTGATTTGGATCACGTGATCATTTAGATGACTCGAGGGATGTCTATCTAAGTGGGAGTTCATAAGTAATATGATTAATTGAACTTAATTTATCATGAACTTAGTCCTGATAGTTTTTGCATATCTATGTTGTAGATCAATGGCCTGTGCTACCATTCCCTTGAATTTTAATGCGTTCCTAGAGAAAGCTAAGTTGAAAGATGATGGTAGCAACTACACGGACTGGGTCCGTAACTTGAGGATTATCCTCATTGCTGCACAAAAGAATTATGTCCTTGATTGACCGCTAGGTGAAAGGCCTGCTGCAGGAGCAGATGCTGATGTTATGAACGTCTGGCAAGCTCGATCTGATGACTACTCGATAGTTCATTGTGTCATGCTTTACGGCTTAGAATCGGGACTTCAAAGACGTTTTGAACGTCATGGACCATATGAGATGTTCCAGGAGTTGAAGTTAATATTTCAAGCAAATGCCCGAGTTGAGAGATATGAAGTCTCCAACAAGTTCTATAGCTGCAAGATGGAGGAGAACAGTTTTGTCAGTGAACACATACTCAGAATGTCTGGATATCATAATCACTTGACTCAGCTGGGAGTTAATCTTCCGGATGATAGTGTTATTGACAGAGTTCTTCAATCACTGCCACCAAGCTACAAAGGCTTCGTGATGAACTATAACATGCAAGGGATGGATAAGACAATTCCCGAGCTCTTCGCTATGCTCAAAGCTGCGGAGGTAGAAATCAAGAAGGAACATCAAGTGTTGATGGTTAACATGACCACTAGTTTAAAGAAAAAGGGCAAAGGAAAGAAGGGGAACTTCAAGAAGAATGCCAAGCAAGTTACCACTCTCGGGAAGAAGCCCAAGTCTGGACCTAAGCCTGAAACTGAGTGCTTCTACTCCAAAGGGACTGGTCACTGGAAGCGGAACTGCCCCAAGTATTTGGCGGATAAGAAGGATGGCAAAGTGAACAAAGGTATATTTGATATACATGTTATTGATGTGTACCTTACTAATGCTCGTAGTAGCGCCTGTGTATTTGATACTGGTTCTGTTGCTCATATTTGCAACTCGAAACAGGGGCTACGGATTAAATGAAGATTGGCTAAGGACGAGGTGACGATGCGCATCGGAAATGGTTCCAAGGTCGATGTGATCTCCGTCGGCACGCTACCTCTACATCTACCTTCGGGATTAGTTTTAGACCTGAATAATTGTTATTTGGTGCAAGTGTTGAGCATGAACATTATATCTGGATCTTGTTTGATGCGAGACGGTTATTCATTTAAATCAGAGAATAATGGTTGTTCTATTTATATGAGTAATATCTTTTATGGTCATGCACCCTTGAAGAGTGGTCTATTTTTGTTGAATCTCGATCGTGGTGATACACATATTCATAATATTGATGCCAAAAGATGCAAAGTTGATAATGATAGTGCAACATATTTGTGGCACTGCCATTTAGGTCATATTGGTGTAAAGCGCATGAAGAAACTCCATGCGGATGGACTTTTGGAATCACTTGATTATGAATCATTTGATGCTTGCGAACCATGCCGCATGGGCAAGATGACTAAGACTCCGTTCTCCGGAACAATGGAGCGAGCCACCGACTTATTGGAAATAATACATACCAATGTATGCGGTCCGATGAGGGTTGAGGCTCGCGGCAGGTATCGTTATTTTCTGACCTGCACAGATGATTTGAGTAGATATGGGTATATCTACTTAATGAAACACAAGTCTGAAACATTTGAAAAGTTCAAAGAATTTTAGACTGAAGTGGAAAATCATCGTAACAAGAAAATAAAGTTTCTACGATCTGATTGCGGAGGCGAATATTTGAGTTACGAGTTTGGCCTTCATTTAAAACAATGTGGAATAGTTTCACAACTCACGCCACCTGGAACACCACAGTGTAATGGTGTGTCCGAACGTCGTAACCTTACTTTATTAGATATGGTGCGATCTATGATGTCTCTTACCGATTTACCACTATCGTTTTGGGGTTATGCATTAGAGACAGCTGCATTCACATTAAATAGGGCACCATCTAAATCCGTTGAGACGACACCGTATGAACTGTGGTTTGGCAAGAAACCTAAGCTGTCGTTTCTTAAAGTTTGGGGTTGTGATACTTATGTGAAAAAGCTTCATCCTGATAAGCTCGAACCCAAATCGGAGAAATGCGTCTTCATAGGATACCCAAAAGAGACTGTTGGGTACACCTTCTATCACAAATCCGAAGGCAAGATATTTGTTGCTAAGAATGGATCTTTTCTAGAGAAGGAGTTTCTCTCGAAAGAAGTGAGTGGGAGGAAAGTAGAACTTGATGAGGTAATTGTACCTTCTCTCGAATTGGAGAATAGCTCATCACAGAAAACAGTTCCCGTGATGCCTACACCAATTAGTGAGGAAGCTAATGATGATGATCATGAAACATCGGATCAAGTTTCTACAGAACCTCGTAGGTCAACCAGAGTACGTTCCGCACCAGAGTGGTACGGTAATCCTGTTTTGGAAGTCATGTTACTAGACCATGACGAACCTACGAACTATGAGGAATCGATGATGAGCCCAGATTCCGCGAAATGGCTTGAGGCCATGAAATCTGAGATGGGATCCATGTATGAGAATAAAGTGTGGACTTTGGTTGACTTGCCCGATGATCGGCAAGCCATAGAGAATAAATGGATCTTCAAGAAGAAGACTGACGCTGATGGTAATGTTGCTGTCTACAAAGCTCGACTTGTTGCGAAAGGTTTTCGACAAGTTCAAGGAGTTGAATGCGATGAGACCTTCTCACTCGTAGCGATGCTTAAGTCTGTCCGAATCATGTTAGCAATTGCCGCATTTTATGATTATGAAATCTGGCAAATGGACGTCAAAACTGCATTCCTTAATGGATTTCTTAAAGAAGAGTTGTATATGATGCAACCAGAAGGTTTTGTCGATCCTAAAGGTGCTAACAAAGTGTGCAAGCTCCAGCGATCCATTTATGGACTGGTGCAAGCATCTCGGAGTTGGAATATACGCTTTGATGAAGTGATCAAAGCATATGGTTTTATACAGACTTTTGGAGAAGCCTGTATTTACAAGAAAGTGAGTGGGAGCTCTGTAGCATTTCTAATATTATATGTGGATGACATATTGTTGATTGGAAATGATATAGAATTTCTGGATAGCATAAAAGGATACTTGAATAAGAATTTTTCAATGAAAGACCTCGGTGAAGCTGCTTATGTATTGGGCATCAAGATCTATAGGGATAGATCGAGATGCTTAATAGGACTTTCACAAAGCACATACCTTGATAAAGTTTTGAAGAAGTTCAAAATGGATCAGTCAAAGAAAGGGTTCTTGCCTGTGTTGCAAGGTGTGAAGTTGAGTAAGACTCAATGCCCGACCACTGCAGAAGATAGAGAGAAAATGAAAGTCATTCCCTATGCTTCAGCCATAGGTTCTATCATGTATGCTATGCTGTGTACCAGACCTGATGTGTGCCTTGCCATAAGTTTGGCAAGGAGGTACCAAAGTAATCCAGGAGTGGATCACTGGACAGCGGTCAAGAACATCCTGAAGTACCTGAAAAGGACTCAGGATATGTTTCTCGTTTATGGATGTGGCAAAGAGCTCATCGTAAATGGTAACGTCGATGCTAGCTTTGACACTGATCCGGATGACTCTAAGTCACAAACCGGATACGTATTTATATTGAATGGTGGAACTGTCAGTTGGTGCAGTTCCAAGCAAAGCGTCGTGGCGGGATCTACATGTGAAG
Organism: Thinopyrum elongatum; assembly: GCA_011799875.1. NCBI lineage: Eukaryota > Viridiplantae > Streptophyta > Magnoliopsida > Poales > Poaceae > Thinopyrum > Thinopyrum elongatum. The sequence goes on from CM022301.1 coordinate 410,545,059, forward strand.
CGGAGTATATAGCTGCTTCGGAAGCAGCAAATGAAGGAGTTCATATCTGATCTAGGCGTAATACCTAGTGCATCGGGTCCAATGAAAATCTTTTGTGACAATACTGGAGCAATTGCCTTGGCGAAGGAATCGAGATTTCACAAAAGAACCAAACACATCAATAGACGCTTCAACTCCATCCGTGATCAAGTCAAGGAGGGAGACATAGAGATTTGCAAAATACATACGGATCTGAATGTAGCAGACCCGTTGACTAAGCCTCTTCCTCGAGCAAAACATGATCAGCACCAAGACTCCATGGGTGTTAGAATCATTACAATGTAATCTAGATTATTGACTCTAGTGGAAGTGGGAGACTGAAGGAAATATGCCCTAGAGGCAATAATACAGTTGTTATTTATATTTCCTTATATCATGATAAATGTTTATTATTCATGCTAGAATTGTATTAACTGGAAACTTGATACATGTGTGAATACATAGACAAAACACTGAGTCCCTAGTAAGCCTCTACTAGACTAGCTCGTTGATCAAAGATGGTTAAGTTTCCTAACCATAGACATGTGTTGTCATTTGATGAACGGGATCACGTCATTAGGAGAATGATGTGATGGACAAGACCCATCCGTTAGCTTAGCATAATGATCGTTAAGTTTTATTTCTATTGCTTTCTTCATGACTTATACGTATTCCTTTGAGTATGAGATTATGCAACTCGCGAATACCGGAGGAACACCTTGTGTGCTATCAAACGTCACAACGTAACTGGGTGATTATAAAGATGCTCTACAGGTGTCTCCGAAGGTGTTTGTTGGGTTGGCATAGATCGAGATTAGGATATTTCACTCCAAGTATCGGAGAGGTATCCCTGGGCCCTCTCGGTAATGCACATCATGATAAGCCTTGCAAGCAATGTGACTAATGAGTTAGTTATGGGATGATGCATTACGGAACGAGTAAAGAGACTTGCCGGTAACGAGATTGAACTAGGTATGGAGATACCGACGACCGAATCTCGGGCAAGTAACATACCGATGACAAAGGGAATGACGTATGTTGTCATTGCGGTTTGACCGATAAAGATCTTCGTACAATATGTAGGAACCAATATGAGCATCCAGGTTCCGCTGTTGGTTATTTACTGGAGATGTGTCTCGGTCATGTCTACATAGTTCTCGAACCCGTAGGGTCCGCACGCTTAACGTTCGATGACGATTTGTATTATGAGTTATGTGTTTTGGTGACCGAAGATTGTTCAGAGTCCCGGATGAGATCACGAACATGACGAGGACTCTCGAAATGGTCGAGAGGTAAAGATTGATATATTGGATGATAGTATTCAGACACCGGAAGTGTTTCGGAATGTATCGGGTACGTATCAGAGTACCGGGGGGGGTTACCGGAACCCCCGGGGGAAAGATATGGGCAATATGGGCCATAGGAGGGAGGCTAGGCAGCCCACAAGGGGTGGCCGCCCCCCCTCATGGGGAGTCCGAATTGGACAATGGGAGGGGGCGGCGCCCCCCTTTCCTTCTCCTCCTCCCTCTCCTTCCCCCTTTCCCCTTCCGGTAAAAGGAAAGGGGGGGGGGGGCGAATCCTACTAGGAGCCCAAGTGGGACTCCTCCCACTTGGGGTGCCCCTAGGCCGGCCTCCTCCCCTCTCCATCCTTTATATACGGGGGCGGGGGGGCGCCTCCAAGGACACACCAATTGTTCTTAGCCGTGTGCGGCGCCCCCCTCCACCGTTTACTCCTCCGGTCATATTGTCGTAATGCTTAGGCGAAGCCCTGCGCGGATCACTTCATCATCACCGTCACCACGCCGTCGTGCTGACAAAACTCTCCCTCGACACTTTGCTGGATCAAGAGTTCGAGGGACGTCATCGAGCTGAACGTGTGCAGAACTCAGAGGTGCCGTACATTCGGTGCTTGATCGGTTGAATCGAGAAGACGTTCAACTACATCAACCGCGTTAAGCTAACGCTTTCGCTTTCGGTCTACGAGGGTACGTGGACACACTCTCCCCCTATCATTGCTATGCATCTCCTAGATAGATCTTGCGTGAGCATATAATTTTTTTTGAAATTGCATGTTATGTTTCCCAACATAAAGTATATACTATGGCATCAACATCTTGTTATTGGATATTTCTCATGACAATAAATTCTGATGGTACCAAAACCCAACAGGAGACTGGGATTGAGGATCTTGATTTCAAATCCAAAATTAGGTAGCTAAATTCAAGTTACTGCCTTGTTTGGATATCTTGCTATTTCAAATTGACAGGACCAAATAAAATCTGGAATTAATGCAGCACTCCATATATTGGGCAGCGACAGAAAATAATGCTAATGCAATTTCCATTGTTTAACAGCTTCAGCAGTGGTTTCTCCCAGAAAATATCAACACAATTTGCAGTAGCACATGGATATGCCTAATGGGAGAGGCTAAGAAGAAGCTTTTACGAAAAAGGGTTTCCCCCCACTTTGTATTACAAAGCAACCATCACCGATACAGCCAACGATAGGTGCTGGGGCGGAAGCAGCGCATTCACGCCCAAAAGAAACAAAAGAGAAAACAGAAAAAGAAACAAATGCGAATAGCGACGGATCAATGAAAACGATGGAGACCCGCAACCGATGCGCCCACCGGAGAATTCCACCAAACTCCAATCACTCCGGACCGCCGCATACCAAGCAACACCTTCAAGAAGGATCGCGACGCCGACGACGCTGCTGCCCGGACAAGTCCTAGGGTTTCCCCCAGTACGCAGAGGGGTGCGGGGGAAGGGGTAAACCTGATGCCCTTCAGGAAGGCATGGCGGCGCCCACAGGCGTCACCGCGTCGGTGCCGGACAAGCCGACAAGGATTTCTCTTGACCACCAACCACCCACGACCCGAGACGATCCATCGCGTGCCACCAAACACACCGCCCACCAACATGCGCCACCACGGCCGTGCAGTCCCCATCGCCGTCTCACTGTGGCAAACGAAGCGAGACCGTCAGGAACAGAGGAGGCAACCAGGAACGAGGATCGGCAGCAATAGCAACCACGCGGGAGGGGACAACCTCCACTGCCCGTGGCAGGAACCGGCCGGACGTAGCAACAGGGGCAAACTAGGCACCTGCGACCATAAATCGACCAGGGGAAAGGGGAGGCAGAGAAGTGGCCCATGGCCATGACCGACGCTCGTGCCGGCTCCAGCTCCCCCCCGAAACCATGTTTCTCCCCCGCGCCGAAGTCCCAGATAGGCCCGGCCGAGCCGGAAACGGGCTCGTGAAGCCCCCGTCGCTGCGCTGCAGTACACGAGACGCCGTCGCCGCCACCCCCCGCACGAGTCGCCCCACCGTCCACCGGAGACGCCGTCGAGAAGCCCCGGCCAGGCCTGCCCAGACCCAGATGGGGCCCAAAAGGGCCCCGATCTTGGCTGGGAGGGCACCGCCGCCAGCCACCGCGACGCCCCACCGCCAAGCAGCCACGCCGCCGCCACCTCGCCACCCGGCACCGCGCCACCCAAGGAGCCACGTTGCCGCCGGATCTGCTGCCGCCGAAGTGCGCCGCCACCAGCCACCAGCCGCCCGAGCCGTGGCGCTGTGCGGGGGGAAAGAACGGGGCCGCCGCCGCTGGCACCACACGAGCAAGGCCCAGTGGCCCAGGCCGGCGGCGGTGGAAGGAGAAGAAGGAGAGAGGGCGCTGGGAAGGGCGGGGCGGGAGCCCCCGGTCTCCTCGCTCGGGGAGGCGATGCGGGGGGGGGGGGGGGGGGGGGGGGAGGGGAAAACTCTAAGAAGAAGCTTTGCTTTTCTTCCTTGCACCCCATAGATCATAATTTTCTTTGACAGGAACAGTAATGTAACCATAGACATGATTATGCTGGTGTTTCAATTATAATGACCTCTTCGGAAAAAGATGTAATCGACAATGTCAAGTAATAACATACTCACCATACATATGGAATACTATGAGAGGAAGGAATGAAACCCACACAACCAAATCATGCTCCTTGGTAACATGTGCCAACAGCATTCCCAGTCCCATTCTTAACATTGTTGGAAGTGTCTCTTGGCTGCCCTCCTGAAAAGTTGTGTATGTTCCTTTAGCTACATTTCAGCGATAATTTACCATCTAATTCGTATCTACAAAATCTTGAGATTGTTCAAAGGTACCTTTGCAGATATATCAGCAACATTACTTGCAAGTGCAAAATGTTGTATTAACGCTCATAAACATGTGTGTGAGTCCCCTACCCAACTCCTATAGGAATAAAAGTGAACGACTTGGCAAACCAGAGTCTCCAAGAGTTCTTCCTTATCCTATACTACTTTTAACATTTGATTTATCTAAATCTTGAAAGTCCCATCAGATCTTTTCTCCTGTCAGAATACACAAGAGGCAAATAACAAGGCATAGCATATTATCATCAGATCAACAAGAATATTCGAAGATGCGGACCTCTGTAACAATGCCAGCGTGGTCCACTCCAGGGACCCAAAGAGCATTATAACCAGACATCCTCCACCAACGTATTATAGCATCCTGCGTTATTGAAATGAATAGAAATTACAACCATTGTCACTGTTATGAAATGAGCTTGTATTACCACGGGGCCAACATGCCAGCACATATACATGTAGGGAAATATGCAAAGAAGCCCCTATACAATGAGATAACTACACACAGCACAACACCCTGTTCTAACACCCCCCCATGGCATCCTGCGTACCGCCGAATCACCCCTTTTGCTACCATGGTTCGCACTCAGTTGTATCTGCTTGCCAAGCTTACAACCCATACAATTTAGGGAACTATCACCAGAGACAGACCCTAGAACACCACTCCTAACCAAAGAAGACAGGCGGGAGCCACAAATGTGACCCAGTCGATGATGCCACTGAGCGAAGGATGTGGTGGAGGTGGCAGCTGAAGCAAAAGGGGTGGTGATGTCCGACTGGCTAAAGGATGCAGCGGAAGGAAGGCGCAGCCAATCGAGCTCCCAAAGGCGCTGGGAGTCATGGCGCCGAGGACCGATCCCAACCAGAGTCCCCGTACGACGATCCTGAACACAACAAGAGTCAGAATCCAGAATAACACGACAACCCAAGTCAGTAAGTTGACCAGCAGATAGAAGTCGCATAGTCAATTTAGGAACATGAGAAACGGCAGGGACATGAAAAGAAGACGTAGAAAGAGTCCCTCTTGCGGCAACAGGAAGAGAAGTGCCATCTGCAGTCTGAACCGTAAGTGGAGAAGGCACAGAGGTGACAGCACAAAGGTGATCTATGTGTGGTGTCATGTGGAAGGAGGCCCCAGAATCAAGAATCCAGGGCAAAGATGTACCTGACGAAGAGTGTGGTGGTGGACCAGATGTCTGACCAGCAGAACCAGCAGAACCTGAGGATGGTGCAGAAGCAACAAGGCGGCGCAGCAAGGTGAGCATCTCCTGTTGAACCTTTTCAATGGGGGTCTCACGAGAAGTTGAGGAGCCTCCTGAGTCCTTTTGAGGACGACCACCACGGCGACCCTGCTTCCTCCTCTTGATGCACTCCATGATCACGTGACCATCCTGCTTGCAGTAATTGCAGAAAGCACTAGTGGAGTCTGCTGCCACCGGTGTAGAAAAGGGCACACGAGGCAGCGGTGGTGGAGCGCGGGCAGCCAGGACTGCTGAAGAGGATGGCAACAAGCCCGTGCTCCGTAGACGCAGCTCCTCAGATCGCACCTCAGCAAGGGCCTCCAGGGTAGAGAGCCGAGGATGGCGTGCTAATAACTGAGCACGACTCTGCTCGAACTCTGGACGGAGGCGAGTGAGGAAGTCGTAGAGGCGACGAACCTCCAGCTTAGCTTGTTGCTGCACACAACAGTGACATCTGCGACAAACATCAGCTCACAGAGAGTCCAATTGGCACCACACCGTTGACATCTCCTTGTAGAAGTCATCCACAGTAGCATCTCCCTGTTGTAGTTGTTGCTCTTGACGAATAACAGATAGATACATGGCATCCCCTGTAGACTCATAGTGGCAGCGAAGGTGCTCCCACATCTGATATGCAGTGGTAAGGGCCACCACATCCATGGTGAGATCAACATTCATGCTGTTCACCAAGATAGAAGAGGCTCGAGCATCATCATTAGTCCATTGCTTGTACAGGTGGAGTTGATTCTGATACTCTTCAGTGGCTTCTTCAAAGGCATCTAGCATCTCACGTTGCTTGGTTTCATCGGCATCAACCGGGAAGGCCAACTCAGCCGGAGGAGTGGGCAGCAGGGGGCAAGGCAGAGCACCAGAGAGGTGCTCCCAGACCAGCTGGCCCCTCATGTGCAGCTTCATGTGCTGCACCCAGTCCCTGTAGTTCTGTCCGTTGAAGATAACAGGACATCGTGGGACTGGGACAACACCGATGGAGGAGGGCGTCATTCCAGAGCAGCAGCAGCAGCTCATTGAAGAGCAGCAGCAGCTCAGCAGACCAGGAGGAGCAGCAGCAGCAGCTCGTTGAAGAGCAGCAGCAGACCAGGAGAAGCAGCAGACCAGGAGAAGCAGCAGACCGGGAGGAGCAGCAGCAGCAGCTCAGTTGAAGAGCAGAAGGCCGACGGCCAGGGAGGCTGCGGAGGCGGCGGCGGCGCCGGCCGGGAAGGACGGCGACAGTAGCGGCCTGGACCAGCAGGCGGCGGCGGCTACCAGCAGCAGGTCTGGAAGAAGAGGGGAGAGGCTCGATGGAGAGGGGCGGCGGCGGCGGCCGGCGGCGGCCGCGACAGCGGCCGCGACGACCAGAGGCGGCGGCGACGGCGGCTGGGAAACCTAACCTGGCTCTTATACCATGTTATGAAATGAGCTTGTATTACCACGGGGCCAACAGGCCAGCACATATACATGTAGGGAAATATGCAAAGAAGCCCCTATACAATGAGATAACTACACACAGCACAACACCCTGTTCTAACAGTCACATAGGTCTCTCTGCCTGTGCAGGCATTGATGATGAATACCTCTATAGCAACCATAAGTGCATGGCCTATATGAAGCACTCCAGTCACATTCGGAGGTGGCATAACCTGAAAATTATACAACTTAGCGCTATTGCTGAAGGAAGTCCGTATATATGTGATCCGTTGTCTGTAGAAAAACACACTATCACAAATGCAGCTTCTTAAATCAGCTCACAACACACATCACCCTATTTTCACGAGTGTGAGTTGCTTACTATGACAAAGGATGGTTTTGTGCTAGCAGGATCTGCCCCAAAATATCCCGAAGACTCCCACGAGGCATACCACATTCATTGTGAAAAATAAAAGCATGCAGTTCAGCAAGGCATAACTGATGGAACGAATTCTAAGTTCGAGAAGGGTAAGTAGCATCTTACGATTTCTCAACTACACTTGGGCTATACTGCTTGGCCATTCGAGTTGCCTGTGATTTCTTCTGCCCATTAGGGGTGTCAGGATCGATTAAATCCTCAGGATTTTCATCCTTCGCAGCTTTTTTCCTTTGCTTCTTCTCGCTTTTCTTAGGTCTATCCGAAGCAGCTTGAGCCTACAGAAAACCAAATCAGCACCACAAAGTAACAAATTCAGTAACGAATGTTCCAACCTGGAGCCTAGCCGTTTCCTTTTGACTTGCCTTAAGTTTTTTCTCTTCCTTCTCTCTTGCCAGCAAGCAGAACAACCTGGCCCATAAGTGAACTTTACCCACACATTCACATAGAACGAGCAGTTTGACATCGGCCGAAAATCAGGAAAACTGGTCGCCAATTACCAATTCGGGCAAAAATCATAGTCTTTGATGAGTAAGTCACCGAGTTCCAGGAAACATACCTTCTGGTCCTCCTACAACTTTTGCTCCAGCTCCTTCTCGTCAAGTTGCTGCTCGCACCAACCGAGAGAAAAAGGGAAGAAAACAATTTGGACGAGTCGCTAATCTGAATGAAAATTGAAATGGGGTTGAGGCCGAAGAAACTTCTCAACGAACCTTATCATCCGGAGCTGGCTTCCCCGGCGCGGGCGCCACCGGCTGCATCACAAAACCTAACCGCAGCAGCGTCAACTGCCGAACGTACAGAGAGGGATGCATCCACAGTAGGGAGGGGGGGGGGGGGCAAAGGAGTCATATTGCATACCTTATCCATGCTTCGGATCGTGCTAGATGGTCGTTCGTGCCGCCGCGAGGAACACGGAGGGGCGGTCGCCGCCGGCTAACTTGCCGGCATCGAGGTAGATATTGATCCAGCGTCTCCGCTGCCAGCAGCCTACCACCGCTGCCATATCGTAGGTCGCCGGATGTAGCGGAAGGAAGCCGTGCTACGCCGCCACCGAAACGCCATGCCACATACCTCGCCTCCACCGGTCCACCAGCTCTGGCCACTCCGCCTTATCAGCTGATCCGCTTGAAGGGGAGGAGCGAAAGGAATACAGAGCAGCGGCACGACGCATCGCCGGATCCAACTGATTTTTGGAAGAGGGAAGGAGATAGGCTCCTCTCTCTTTCTTCCTTCTGGACGAAGGAGTTTGCCTAGATAAATAACGAGCCACCACTTTCAATACTTTAAAACTCCAACGAAGCCAAATCGGTGCATTCATCAGTTACATCAAATATGTCTACACATACTCCTGCTTGAATAGCCTGCTACAAAGTTCACTAAAAGGATAGATATGGTCAAGCAAATGTAACTTTTGTTCTCTACAAAAATCAACAGAAGCTTATTAGATCTCTACTATAGAAAGGTATCTGCTCATGGAACAACACAACAAATGGCAGGGAGGAGGAGATGCGTGCACCTACCAAGGAAAGCAAATCCCATGCCTCAGGGACGGGAAAGGGAGGGAAGAACAGGAAATCAAGAGAAAGGGTCAGACTTGATGCTGCTGCTGCTTATCCTGGGACTGGGACTGGGACTGGAGGAAGAAGGAGCAGCGGACCTTGACGAGCACATGAGCGGCGTCCCGGGCAGAGGAAGCTCCGCTTCATGGCGCCTACGTACAGAGATGAGACGAGACGGGGGTCAGAGAGGGAGAGAAGAAAAAGAGGAGGAGAGAAGGGATTGATAGCATACCACCGTCATCGAGGCCTGTGCCTGCGGTCGGTCGCCATGGCCGGACGGCTAGGGTTTCTGGCGCGAGGACGGAGGGGCGGATCTGAATGTGGGCTGCGCTGCTCGAGCGGATCTGCGTCTAGGGAGAGAGGGGGAGAGGCTGCCGGCGGTGGAGTGGAGTCCGGGGTTGGGGAGTCGGCGGCGGCAGGCTTTGGCTTGGGGGATCGAGAGGACAGAAACAGGAGGGAGGGGCAGCGAAGGAAGCAATCGGCGATTCGCAGTTGATTATTAACACGAGGAAGACGAGAAGGCGCCCTTGTCTCGCGTGCGTTGACTTCCTTCGTAAAGTTACCTTGGGGAGGTGTTAACTGAGCTGCAGCGACAGTAAATCGCGGGACGTGGCATAGGCGAGGAGGCGCTCCTTGCGCGACTGTTATTGTGTTGGATTATAAGATTTCACTACAAGATGAGTGCTCACACACGGTTGTAAAATTATTAAAAATAACTAGCTAAGTGGCCAGCGAATGTCCATTTACTGTATGTCATATTTTACTATTAAACTCCTTATATAATTTGAGATTACATAAATTCCAGATTCCATTTATTATTTTAGCTTATTACTTATAAAATTATATTTAAATTTACCAAATCTACTGATGAAATTAATTTCTATAGTTCAGCCCTATCAATTATTGGGAAGATAGTAAGCATGGTGGACGTTGTTATAGTATTGTGTTCCATATAGTATTGAATTTTTAAAAGCATCATATTTATGTCAATCATATTATATGCGTACACTTTAAGATATATGAATCCTAGAAAATTGGTAGTCAAAATTGTGTATCACATACATCGTCAAAAAACATTAGTGTCATACTTTTCATAATTTCTAAGCGTACATGTTCACAAACGAATTTACAGGTTAAGTCTTTGTAAAGGAAATTTATACAAAATTTGGAGCATCAAATATTTTCAACATGAGACTATTTTCTCTCACAACTTTTTTTTTTGGCTTGGAACAACTACTTGTTCTTCTATCTAAAAAGTACTATTCATAGATATGTTTGTGTCGTAATCATTTGTGGTACTTTAGAATTTTCCATTATTTACATGGATTGACTTTGACGTATCTTCATGGAGTTTGCAGTTTCACGTTTGTATAGAAGAGGATACCTAATATAAAATGGGCTATTTATTTGTCTCATAGTTCTATTGTCTGATTTCATAGTCTTTCCCAAGGTTCTAGAACTTAATGCCCGCAAAACATTTAGGCCAAAAAAGCTCACATCTTAATAAAACCTATTTCCTTCGTTTATCAATGGAATATAACAATCGTATAACTTCATTAAGTTGCATATATTCCGTGTTTTCTTCCTTCTTCATTGATATTTCCTACATCTAGTTTCCATTTGGTATATATATTAAATTTTATACATGGACTTCATCTAGTTTCAATTATGAAAAGTATGGCATCAAACATTTCTCATTCTTAAAAAGAAGTTTCCAACATATACCAAATTTGTAGTTGCTTATTCTATATTGGAGATTACATACCTCTTTTTTGGCGGAAAATTTCCATATCACCACGGTGTTTGTAGTTTTATATTTGTATTAAAAACCGCACTTTACTAATTGTACTAAATTTATTTTTCTCCAACATTTGTTTTGTTTGCCTGTATAATCAGATTAAAATATTAATCCTAATTAATTACAAATTCTAGGAGATGGCATTGTTTGGTAGCGTGACCTACTTTCAATTCTCACTACATGGTATTGAAAACTTGACTATGTGGACGACTTTTTGGAACAAGAATAAGCACATTTATATCACTTTCTTTAATAGCCACATTTTTTCTCTCCCCTGACATATGTATCATGTCTCTCTTCTCCTTCCCTGTGTCTAATCCTAAGAATAGCTTAGAAGTTCAATTATGTATAGAATCATGCTTATTTTCAGACAATATGAAAAGGACTTGGTGCCCCAAGCCATTTCTCCTCTCAAGTTTAACTTTGAGTGTCTTTGATATTAAAGTAAATTTAGAGTTCAGACAACAGGTGTATGTAGTAGATGTATGCAACTAGAATTGTGCCATAAACTTCCAGAGAAGACCGATGATTATGCTAATTGTGCCATAAACATCCAGAGAATTGTGTAAATTCGGTCATCCGGAGAAGAAGACCGATCCAACCAAATATATTTCGTTCTTCTAGTTTTGACGGCCGATTATAGTTCAGCCTTTACTGGTTTGGTCTCAGTCTTTACGGGTTTGATCTTCGGTTTTTATCCGAAGATTGCGGATGGGTACAACATAATATCTATACTTTTGAAATGGGAGTGGGGATGGGCACCACGTACTACAACACTGCAGCTACAGTCGTGCCACTTGACAGTCGTAGACGTGAGCTTTCACTACAAAGGTAGACAGGATTCCTGAACTTCTATACGTAGAAGTGCCCAAAGTTTTGCATTTATTTGAGCCATATTGATGGCTCTTGTTAGTACTATTCATAGATATGTTTGTGTTGTATAATTTGTGCTAGTTTAGAACTTTCTATTATTTACGCAGAATGAATTATTGGGATCAGCTTTGCCATATCTTCATGGTGCTTGTAGTTTCACATTTGTATGGAAGATGAGACCTAATACGAAAGAGCTATTTATTTTTCTCATAGTTCTTTCATCCGACTTCATAGTTTTTCTGAAGCTTCTAAAACTGAACTAGATGACCCGTTGTGTCATTGGCGCAGAGACTAACTCCAGCCCGAAAGTTAAGTGAGCTATTTGAATGATTTTTATTCTCAATTGTCTGCAACTGCGCAAAGAACAAATAGGATTCTAAAAAACTAACGTCAATTTTTTAGCGATTCCTTATTTATATTGACATATCTCCCGTGAACAAAAGAGAAAGGACTGGTACAACGTATGCTTTGACACTTTTTTAACCGGCAGTGAGTAGGGACAGGTACAACGTAATACCTATACATGTGCCACTTTTGACACGGGAGTGGGGACTGGCACCACGCCTACAGCACTAGAGCCACAGTCGTGCCACTTGACAGTCGTAGGCGTGAGCTTTCGCTACCAGATAGATAGGTTTCCTGAACTTTACCCAATGCCTTGTCATCCAACAAACTACACTCGCACAGCGGCAACCCCTATATATACCCCACGAGCGGAGCAGAGAACGACGGACAGACAGCAACCAGTTCTAATAGCTTGAAACAGAGACCCGGCGAACTCTGATCGATCGAGCTGGGTGGACATCTCTCAGATTACATAACTTCATCAACCATGGTTCGTCCTGATTCCGAGGCGCCGGCGTCGAGCGTTGCCTACGGGGGCGGCGGAGGCGCGGCGGCGCCCGCGGGTGCGGGAGCAGACTCGGCTTTCGAGACCAACGTGGTGATCATCCTGGCCGCGCTCTTCTTCGCGCTGCTCCTCGTCATCGGACTCAACGTGCTGGTGCGGTGCGCGCTCCTGCGCGTGTGGCGCGGGGCCGCGGCAGCTGCCGGCGATGGTCGGGCGTCGGCGCGGGTGGCCTGCAGCGGCATCAAGAGGCGCGTCCTGAGGAGCCTCCCCGTGGAGGTGTATGGCTCCGGGGAGGACACCGACGACGTGTGCGCCATATGCCTGAGCGAGTTCGTGGACGGCGAGAAGGTGCGCGTGCTGCCGCTCTGCGGGCACGGCTTCCACGTCCGCTGCGTTGACGCCTGGCTGGTGTCCCACGGCTCCTGTCCCACGTGCCGGCGGCCGGTCATCGAGAAGGGCGCCATCGGCGGTGTCGTCGAAAGCCAGCGCCCTGCGGACACGGACACGATCATCACCGTGGTGATCGTGTGAGTTTTTCGCGCAAGGAAGCATGCCATTGCTGACGATACAGCAACAGTTCGAAACGCGCAATTGCCCATGTACATATTCAACGGCGCAAAGCGCTGTACAGACATACTATAAGCATACAGTTTTGCCAAATTAATTTGCTCCCGTGTCCCATTCTCCGTCGCAGTCCACAAGTAGGGTGACCCGTGACGTCCATGGATGGAGGACGACTAAGAGCAACTCGAACGCGCTGATCTATTCCGTCCGTGTGTATCCGTTTAGGTCGCCGCAAATATAGAAATCGGCCCAACGCGCCGATTCAAATGGACACGTGTCCACTTTTCATCCGCCCACCGACCCATTTTTTACTCAGTTTTGGGCCTCATTTGCGTCGGACGGCCACGAAGCGGACCCGCGCGGCGCACACCTACTCCTCCCCCTGGTCTGCCAGTCGGTGGCAAAGCGACCAGCATTTCCCTTCAATTTCCCAAAACCTCCCGCCCCGCTCGCGCTCCCGCCCGCTCGCCATGGACGACGACCTCGATGCGGCCGCCGGCTTCGCCTCCCTCGCCTCGTCCGGCCTCACCCCCGCCCCCTTCGGCAAAGGCAAGCCCCGCGCCGCCCAAGAAGAAGAAGCAGCTGACGCCCGAGGAGCGGGCCGTGCAGTCGGCCAAGAGGAAGGGCCGGAGGCATGCGGCGGACGGAAGGGACGAAGCAGCGGCCGTCGCCATCCTCACCGCCGCCGCATAGCAGGAGGAAACCAACGCCCGAGTGGCGGCGACAACGAGGGAGGCCCTGATCTACCTAGGGTTAAACCCTGGCCAACACGGGCTCGTCAACGCGGCCGTGGCCGAGGCCAGCACGAGCTCGTCCGCGTTTCCTCGGATGGTGCTGCCAGAGTCGTCGCGCGCGTCTGCCACGTGCCGGATTCCCAGTTTCCACGTCTATCCGCAAGCCTCCCGACTCTCCAGGGAATGCTCGCCGGAGGTGAGCGTGGTGGCACCTTCCACGCCCGCGCCCGTGTCCATTGACCTCAACGCCATGCTGGTGGCCGGCGGATCATCATCCGGAGGGGCGAGAAAACACCCGCGGGAGATGCCAGCCGACGTGCTCCCCAGCGCCCGCAACCTGTTCGACAAAATGCCGGCGGCCGGCGACGAGGAAACGGTCAACCGTTTCATCATGGAGAACATCATCTTCGAAGGGGGTGCGGCGACCGCTGGCTCCGCTGGCGGTGCCGCCGCCGCGGCTGCCTACGATCTCGATGAGACCCAAAGCCAAGACGGCCGAGCGCCATTCACGCCGGCGACCTATGATCAAGCTGCCATGCACGACGCCTTCATGCAAGATCAGGTCGGCCTGGACCTGGACGGCTTCCCGCTCGACCAGGAGTTTCCGGAGGACGACAGCCTCGAGGAATTGGATGAGTTGGACATCGACTGGGAGCCTTTGGTCGAGGACGAGCTCGCCAACCAAGCCGTCGGGGCGAAGCCGAAGCGCAAGAGCAAGCGGATGAAGGCATACACGCCGTCCGAGGACAAGCTCTTTGTGAGTGTTGGAGGGACATTGGGCAAGACCCCAAGGTCGGCGCCAAACAAAAGGCATCAACATTTTGGATTCATGTCCATCGTGAGTTCCATGAACGCAAGAAGTTTCCGCCGTACCAAATGCATAGCACGTGTGGGTGGGTGTCCATTTCGAAGCGATGAAGGGTGATACAACAAGAGTGCAACAAGTTTTGTGCCACCCTTGGGAGCATCAAGGCACGCCCCATGAGCGGCATCGGCATGCAAGATATGGTACATGCGCCCCTCTTCGTTTCCATTCCCGTTATGCTTGCATGTCCATTTGCATATCCATTTTGCCCATATGCTTGCATGCTATTCATTTGTAGGCATTCCAAGCTTTGAAGGCATTCAAGGTCCAACATGACGGCAAGTCCTTCAACCTCTCTCATTGTTGGATGGTCATCAACGGGGAGGAGAAGTTCAAGGCGCAATATGCCGCCCTCATGGCGCGTGGGGGGAAGAAAGCCGCGGAGGAGGTTGGGGAGGGCGAAAAGCCACGGCCACGGGGGAAGACCAACTCCAAGAAGGAGGACAAGCGGGATGCGGCGTCGATCGCCTTACTTGCAACCGTGGAGGACATGATGAGCAAAAATGACTCAAGGGAGGAGAAGCGCTGACAAGACAAGGGAGAGCAAATTAATGCATTCATGAAGATCCAAAGGAGGAGGCTTGAGATGGACGCAGAGAAGCAAGCCAAGATGCTTGAGATGGAGGCGGAGAAGCAAGCCAAGATGCTCGAGATCGAGGCCGCCAATGTCAAGACCAAGTCGAAAGAAGTGGTGCTCGCGAGCATGATGACGGGGGTGGAGATCATGAAGGAGGACCTCAACACCGTGTCGCCAAGGAAGAGGCCATGGTTCGAGAAGATGCAGGCCGACATGCTCAAGTTCGACGACGAGTGATCTATGGCGACGAGCGCCATCCCTTTTTTGTATGCCGACAAGTGTGCTGGCATAACCACAGCCAAGATGGCGTGGTCGAATTCCTGTCTCTTTTTTTGTGCTGGCATGTGTGCCGGCCACTGGCAAGTGCGCCAGCATGAACTGCCACTACAAGAAATATGTCAACTTACGACCATCACTATTGGTCGCTGAAAGGTCATTGTTTTTCATTTGCGACCTTTTTGTGACAAAAACAGATGGTCAAAAGCTGACGGTCGTTAATGGAAATTAACGACCTTCTCTATGAGAAGGTCGTAGAAGGCAATGACCAAAACAAAAGGTCATTGGTTCAACGACCTTTTGCTTTGGTCGCTAGCTGTCTGCCCAGGCCACGTCGGATCCGACGTGGCAAGCTGACGTGGCAAAATTGCGACCAAATGAAAAGGTCATTAATTAGAATCAGCCCGGTCCAATCCGGCATCTATATGAGCCGAGCCCATTAATTCAGCCCATTTAATATATTTTTTCCCTGTTAATTTAGATTAGCTGCATGGGCCAAACCCAACAATTTGGCCTTTTTTGTTTTCTGAGCTTCTTCCATTTTTCTGAGCCTCGGCCTTTTTGCGGTCCATTTAATTTAAAAAAAAAATTAAGACGTTTTTCCTTTTATTTTTTTGTCCAGTATTGTTTGGGCTAAGGCCTCTTCCAGCTCATCAATATTTTGAGCCCACTAATTCAAAGAACTGGACGACAGAGAAACAGTTCAGTTTTTTTCAATTTTGCTATCAAAGCAATATTTGTTTCGTTGTACAATTATACATAATTTGTTGCAGTTACATCTTCATCACATTATCTATACATAAGCAGCAGCAACTAAAAGATCGTCATCTATAACAAACGACAGCCAGTCAAAAAAAAAAGATCACCATCACAGCTCCAGCGACTACTAATATACACTACAACTTTCACTTATGTGCAAACCTACAAGAAGGCCAAACAAAAAAGGAATCGCTGAAAAGATGATCACTAGCTTAGATATTCAGAGACCACTACCATGTTGTCGATTGGATTTGGTTGCAGCCCTTCCAGTTTGCTAACGGCATCTCTCCAGCAGCATATCTCATAACCTACAAAGAGAACATAAACCAGCATAAGAATTTGAAACTTCTTCTAATTTGAAACTTCCGGTAAACGATAAACTTGAGGTAAATTAGCAGTGAGGATATTGATTACAAGCAAGGTGAAACGCAAACTAAGTCCTATTGTATTGATGGATCCCAACTTGTTTAAACTAGAGCAGATTGTTCAACTTGTACAATCTAGCAGTCTAAAAAGAGAGAAATATGTTCATTCTCGGTTCCACATTAATTAGAACAGAAATGAATGACCCTAATATAAGCAAGAACTTACAACAAAGTATAGCTTAAATATAATGTTAGGCACTGAAAAAGTTACGTGATTTTTACGTGACTTAATATAGACACAAAAGATGACTTCTGTCTCTGCTTGACTAATGAATCAGTACATCTTCAAGCAAAAAATCATGAAGATCACACTACGATGTCCCTAACAACGGTAGAAGCTCAGAGGTGTGACAATATTTTGTAATATATAAGCCTTGGCTGCAACTTTTCGCTTAACATGCAGATAAAAATCAGCCACTTATTGCTTATTTCATGCTTCAATTTTTATTTTCAGTTTTGTTAGGATAATCTGTATGCATAGGCACAGTCCTATACTTGTTTGGAAAGTCAAGATATTCATGTCAACAATTATATAGAGCCAAACAATCATCTAAGCATACATACAGAATCCAATCGGTTATATATGTACGCAGACATTAATTCCAAGTATCTAATTGAACCCTGCTATACACACGACAGTACACAAACGATTTCTCAACGATGCTGAATATCGTGTCGTTCCATTCACGACAGCAGCACTGCTCCACTGTTTGATATAAGTGGCTGCTGCATGTCGTGTGTATAGTACTATAGTTTCATCTTCAGACCAATCAACGCCAAGTTTCAAAGAAAATCTGATGATATGTTGCACCTAGATTTAACAAGGTGCGTACCTCCAAGTGGATGGGCCAGCTCTGAGACCCACTCCCTGACCCTCTCCGCAGATGCTCCCGTTGAAGCATACTGCATCATAGCAAACACGAAATTTCAGAAAACACACTCCAATCCTGAAATTCAGTGAAGCACGAAAAGCAGCAGCAAACTAAGATAGTAGCACGCAGGCAGCGTTGCAAACAGCAAACCAAGTAATATAATGTACACTACAGGAGAAACAAACAGCAAAGCGAGGCTTGACCTGGAAGGGACAGACATGGGAGCCCTCGAGGCCCTGGAACGCCCTCCGGATCTGCTCCAGCCTCCGCTCATGGTCCTGCGAGGCAACAGAATTTAGTCAGAACAAACAAGCAAGGGCGCTGAATATACTCCAAGTACTCAACTTGTTCTAACTGAATTTAGGAGTCTGTTTTTATTCTTTGCTTATGCAGTCTGAAGCTTAACTTGTTCTAACTGAATTTAGTCAGAACAAACAAGCAAGGACGCTGCAGATCACGCACCTGAGATCAAGGGCACTGTAGATCATGAATCAAGGCACATCCGGTCCAGTCCTCGGCACCAACTCCTCCTCCAATCACTGTAGAAACCAAGAGCAGAAAATCAGCTCGCCTGCTTCAGCAGAAAGAAGAAGCAAACAAGCAAGCAAGAAATACTGAAATAGTAGTAGTGTGATCCACATCTCAGTATCTCACTTTCAGTTTAGTTGATCCGAATCGCAAACCACTACAGCAATTGGCAACATTTCTATTTCCTTTCTATTTCCTTTCCCCAAACCACAAAGGACACAAATCAGCATGCACAAGTGTTGGACCTTCAAATAAGCAGACTTGAATTCACTGGTAAGCATTAGCAGAACTAATATATATTTTTGCAAATCAGTATACATCACATAGTGGTGTTGCTCATAGGCCAAGTGAGAGGAGTCAAATCATTTGCCAATGTCAGAAAGCTAGTAGGAGCATTAGGAGATGATAACACACACACACACACACACGAGGATATGTTTGCTTCACTCAGCTTGACATAATATAGAAGCATACAAATACAATGGATCTACAATGGAGAAGGATATATATATATATATATATGGACATGGCAAGAGACATGGTTGCTAGCTAGCTTGTTGTCACGGATTTCGACAGCACCCAACAAAGAAGAGGTGGGAGGAGGCCGAGGTGGAAGAAGGCGGCAAAACGGCGAACGCCCATCATGGCGATCGGTAGAGCACACGCGGGTACCGAAGATCAGGTGACTCCGCACTCTTCACTTCATCCCATACCAAGGTATCTGTTCAGAAGAAAGTTTTTGCAATGGGGTGAGCAGGCAAGCAAATCAACAAGACTTCAATCTACAAGAAGGGAAATACAATACTGAATCATGAGGTGGTTATATAGGCAAAGAAGAGCAGAATCTAAAAGAAACACAGCTTATATCAGACAGACAATGTAAATGTTTCCAGAAAAAAAACAGCTCACACACCAAGCAGCACAAAAAGAAACAGTGTATGATAATGAATAACAATTTCCTCTTCATTTGTTTCCCACCCACCTCAAGATGCATCTAATACAGATGTACCTAGGAGTAGAGCAAGCATCAGTTGAACACAATATAGGACAGTAGTTGAAGTAGCTTGTACAACCAAATTAGCACTGTAAATCCATCATAGATGGCCAACAATTTATCTACAAAATGCATCTAATTACAGAACTAGCAAGGAGTAGAGAAAAACCCTAGGAGTAGCAAAGTAAACTGACTACATATATACACAGTTTCAGACACATCTAGGTATGAACCACAGTAAACACATACTTATACCTAGAGGCACACAATTTCATTTAACAAGTGAGGTTTAACAAGTGAGGCACACAATTTCATTTAAGAATACTTGGATTAACAGGCTATAATCAAACCATCAACTAACACTTCACAGTACCAACAACTTGACCTTAAACAACAGCCAATCGAGCGCATTCAGTGCCAAATTCTAACACCAGAGAAGCAATGGCCAATCCTAGTACTAGCAAATCAATCGAGCAGAGAGGAGGAGGGGACGAGCTCACCTACGGCCAGAGAGTAAGATCCATGGCTGATGCATCCCGAGCAGCAGCCATGGTCGAGCACTCCCTCCTCAGACGCCATCCATCCTTGCCGTCCAGTCTATCTACAATCCATCCTTCCTCCTGCATACCTACAGTCGAAGAACAGAACAGAGATTAGAGAGAGAGAGAGAGAGAGAGAGAGAGAGAGAGAGAGAGAGGAGGGGATGGAGCTCGAGTACCCCATGGCCACCGGGCGGAATAGCACCATCCAGGGGCTGACCCGTGTGTGGGGGCGCGACAGATGTCGGGGAGGAGCCGCCAAAGTCGCCAGAGCCGTGCTGACGATGGAGGCGCCGCCGCCCTAGCCACGGGGAGGGCTACGGGTGAGCGTTTGAGGCTGGGAGAGGCAAATCCCGCTGGGGGGGGGAGACCCAGCGGAGCGAGACGACCCCGTCCTGCAGCGGGAGGTGGACGACGGTCTCCGAGGTTCGCGCCGTCGCCGTCCTGGTGGCCGGAGACACGGCGTGCAGCGCTGCCACCGCAAACCCTAGGCAAGCCACGCGCGCGCCGCGGTCCGGCCAGCTCGACGGAGCGCCGCGCATCGAAGCACGCACGCGCGCGCCGGCGAGCAAGCCAGCCGCGACGCTGTTGTCGCTGGGCGGCGGCGCCTCTCTCTCCGTTGCATGAGGAGAGGAGGTTGCCTGGTCTGGGGGAGAAGGGGGCGGCGGCGGCGGCGGGTGGATGGATCTGAGGTTGGGGGAGATGAGGAGGTCGTCGGCGGCGGGGATGGGGGAGGCCGACGGCGGGGTAGGTTGGGGCAGAGAGGGAGGTCTGGGTCGGGGAGAAGGAGATCTGGGAGGAGGTGGCGGCGGCGAGGAGCCGAGGGAGGAGGAGTGCGGGTGCGGGTTAGGGTTTGGGCTGCGGGTTCCCTTTTCATTTTTCTTTTTTTTCCTCTTTTCTTCTTTTCTGTAGATAGATGGCTGGATGGAGAGGTGGAGAGTTGGACGGATGGATGGGCGCCATGTCATCGATCCGTGTGACAACTAAACCCACCAATGAGAATAGAGCACATATAATTGTGTTTTTCGAGTGCCCAAAATGAGTTTTTTTTGTGAAGGACCTACCATATATTTGTTGCAAAATTGTACCAAATTATTTTTCTAAAATATTAGGCCATATTTAATGCACAATTGATCAAATGGATGGGTGTCAAAAGTTTTGATCCACCTCTCGTGAAAAAGACAAATTCCCGCCGATTCAGTAGGAAGCGGGTCAAATTTGAACTGCAGCTACCTTATAGTTTGCTCTTTATTTTTTC
The DNA here is from genome assembly GCA_011799875.1 of Thinopyrum elongatum. Classification (NCBI taxonomy): domain Eukaryota; kingdom Viridiplantae; phylum Streptophyta; class Magnoliopsida; order Poales; family Poaceae; genus Thinopyrum; species Thinopyrum elongatum. Next base: position 410,565,783 of record CM022301.1, read on the forward strand.
CAAAAATCATTTTTAGGTACATAAGTATCTATTTAATCATAGAAACACCAAAATTTTTCCAAGATTCAACCACTAGCGAGGAACGGCCATGCCCGCCGTTTTGACCGCATTTTGAAATGGGCATGAAAAATTCAAAAAAAACAAAAAATTAGAAAACCTTCGCACTGCATCATTATATGTGGCCAAGTTACCAGTAAAAATAATAAACTTTTAATACGGTAATTATTTCAAAAAAATGTTCTCAGAAACGAGCTATCATATGTGAAGATCAATGGCTTTCAAGCCAAATGATCAATGTTAGGGTAGCATTCATGGTATAGTTTGTTCAAATGATATAATATTGTGCACAAGGGTGCATCTTGGAACGGAAAACAATGTTGCCTAAGGAAGTTTTCATTTTCTTTGGACGAAAAATTCATTTTCCATTTTTCAAGTGCCCAAAATAAGTTTTTTTGTGAAGGACCTATCATATATTTGTTTCAAAATTGGACCAAATCATTTTTCTAAAATATTAGGTCATATTTAATGCATAATTGATCAAATGGTTGGGTGTCAAAAGTTTTGATCCACCTCTCGTGAAAAAGACAAATTTCCGCCGATTCAGTTGAAAGCGGGTCAAATTTGAACTGCAGCTGCCTTATAGTTTGCTCTTTATTTTTTCCAAAAATCATTTCTAGATACATAAGTATCTATTTAATCAGAGAAACACCAAAAGTTTTCCAAGATTCAACCGCTAGCTAGAAACGGTCATGCCCGTCGTTTTGACCGCATTTTGAAACGGGCATGAAAAATTCAAAAAAAAATCAAATAATTGGAAAACCTTCGCATTGTGTCATTATATGTGGCAAAGTTACCAGGAAAAATAATAAACTTGTAATACAATAATTATTTTAAAAAAGTGTTCTCAGAAACGAGCTATCATGTGTGGAGATCAATGGCTTTCAAGCGAGACGATCAATCTTATGGCCACATTCATGGCATAGTTTGTCGAAATGATCTCATATTGTGCACAAGGGTGCATATTGGAATGGCAAACAATGTTGTCTAAGGAAGTTTTCATTTTCTTTGCACGAAAAAATCATTTTCCATTTTTTGTGTGCCCAAAATGAGGTTTTTTTGTGAAGAACCTACCAAATAATTGTTGCAAAATTGGACCAAATCAATTTTCTAAAATACTAGGCCATATTTAATGCATAATTGACCAAATGGTTGGGTGTCAAAAGCTTTCATCCACCTCTCGTGAAAAAGACAAATTTCTGCCGATTCAGTTGGAAGCGGGTCAAATTTGTACTGCGGCTGCCTCATAGTTTGCTATTTATTTTTCCCAAAAATCATTTTTAGGTACAAAAGTATCTATTTAATCAGAGAAACAGCAAAACTTTTCCAAGATTCAACAACTAGCTAGAAACGGTCATGTCCGCCGTTTTGACCGCATTTTGAAACGGGCATGAAAAATTCAAAAAAAATCAAATAATTGGAAAACCTTCGCATTGTGTCATTATATGTGGCAAAGTTACCAGGAAAAATAATAAACTTGTAATACGATAATTATTTTACAAAAATATTCTCAGAAACGAGCTATCATGTGTGAAGATGCATGGCTTTCAAGCCAAATGATCAATCTTATGGCCACATTCATGGCATAGTTTGTTCAAATGATCTTATATTGTGCACAAGGGTGCATCTTGGGATGGCAAACAATGTTGCCTAAGGAAGTTTTTATTTTCTTTGGACGAAAAATTTATTTTCTATTTTTTGAGTGCCAAAAATGAGTTTTTTTTTGTGAAGGACCTACCATATATTTGTTGCAAAATGGGACCAGGTAATTTTTATAATATATTAGGCCATATTTAATGTACAATTGACAAAATGGTTGGTCGTCTAAAGTATTTATACACCTCTGGTGAAAAAGACAAATTTCCGCTGATTCAGTTGGAAGCGGGTCAAATTTGAACTGCAGCTGCCTCATAGTTTGCTCTTTATTTTTTACAAAAATCATTTATAGGTACATAAGTATCTATTTAATCAGAAATACATGGTTTGGTGGCGATACGTTGAGGTTTGGATGGTGGCCGAGGGCCGCAACTCCAGAGCGCGTAAAGTCGCATGCCCGCCGCATGGTCACCGCATGACCGTGGTGTTGCCACGCGTTCCGGGCGGCCGAGGCATGTCTAGTGGGTTGGGCACTCGCCCGATAGGTGTCAGGAAGAAGAAGGCAATAGAAGAATCTCACGAGGAGACTGAACTGAGCTCAAACATGAATTAGCACCCAAGTGTTTGATTAGTGGTGGGGAAAATGTACATGGCCAATGGGCCTGAGTTTTGGCCGAGGATGATCATCTACTAAGGACACTATCTTGGAAAATTTGCAGCTCAAATGAAGGAGCCTAGGTGTCACTTGCTTTGCAACTTACCACACTGGACAGAAATATGAATGTTGAAGCTAGACTCAAATGAATGAATGGATTGATCTGAAATTTGGAGGAGGATGATAATTTGGGCATATGAAGACACTTTAAAATTTTCCTACCATTTGGATAAATAAAAATGGTACTTCCTTCACAGTGCTCTCCACTGAACAGAAAATTAGGAAAAATGCTGAGGGAAATTAGCTAGAATAAATGAGCTAAAATTTGGGGGAGGGAGGTTCTATGGGCAGGGTCATGTCGTGGTAAATTTTCAGCAATTATAAATTAACATAAAATATAGTTGCTTCACAAACTGAAAATATCACCAGAAACAAAGATTGGATGCTGAGCTCACATGTATTGTTAGATGGGGATCAAATTTTGTGGAGAGCTATGATTTGGGAATATAGAAGATGTGGTAAAAATTCAGCTCATTAGGATATGCCTAGCTAGTACTTCCTTCACAACAGTTCGAGCTGAACAAAAACTTTGTAAATTTGCCGAGGAAGATTTACCAGGCAAATGGAGTTGAATATTGTCATGAGGCAATGATTTTGATAGTAAAGAATGCCCAATTGTTTTGGGAATTTTGGGAATGACAGAAATATAGGTTGCTTCACAACCTAGGGCAAAAATTGACACATGGACATGACACATAGGCAAAACTGATGAGGTGACGCCTAGTCATAGCAATCCACCACAATTTGCAAGGTTATGACCATCTATATTGGTCGTGATCAGCTAGAAATAAGGCAGCGGACCAGTGCTGTCTGCTTTATGATCATTTCGTGTAAGGAAATTACGACCTTTCTGACTAAAATGGTCGTTATAGTTTAGGGTTTGAAGCCCACCGAACGGTTTTTGACCAATTGGTCTCAAATGGTCATAGATTTATGACCAATTCTTTCAGGGTCACTGACAGAAGGTCACAAGTTGACATATTTCTTGTAGTGTGTGTGGTGTTTTTTTAAGGCTGACATTGTATGCCGGCCGCTGGCAATGGTGCCGGCATGAACTTTGGACGACGGCATGACCGCTGACATGATCTATAGCCGCGGGTCTTTCAAATTTGTGCGCGGACATGAAATGGATCATGGGCATTAGGCGCACAGCCGTCCAAGAAAAAAACAGGGCGAACATCGAGCAGGCGACCGACCCAAACGGACAAAAAAAAGGAAAAAATCGCCGTCCATTTGGTCGGCCCGTTGGAGTTGGTCTAACTATTCAGTTCAACGGACCACTTGATTCTAGTACTCTCATGACCGGGGCCTCTTCACGAATGTTTTTTGTGCTGACATCATAGAGTGGTACGACAGGGCACGGTCATACCGTCGGCCGTCTTCTCTTCTGTTAACTCCATTGATGCCCAATTTTAAGTGGAATCAATATTCTCGTCAAGTATTTTTTATAGTATATGTTTTGATTTCCAAAAAAAGGGCAAGGAAATTCGTACTCCCTCGGTCCTATAATATAAGACGTTTTTTGACATTACACTAATGTCAATAAACGTCTTACATAATGGAACAGAGGAGTACATCTTTGCAATTATCACTGATTAGCGGGTAAGTTGAAGGAAAAAATAAGAAAATATCTGAGAATATCTTGTTTAAACAAGGGTACAAATCCACTCATCCAGTACACCTTCAAGGTCAAACGAGAAGTTAGACCAACGACTATCACCCCCGAAACAAAATCTCGATCCAACACCTTGCATAAGGTAGTGACTTACGGACATCGACGCTAGCTGATCATGTCAGAATGGTACATCATGGTTTCCACACCAAGATGACACAACCGTGATGTCTACCTCCATAGTCGCTGTCCACCTAGCTCTCTATCGCCCCTCCTCATACAAAACAAGCATGCCAAAGAAGAAATGCGTGAAGGGAAGATGATCTCATCGCTTCCGATCACTACCGCATCGTCGTACCATCAATGTTTGTCATGCACGTCACCACCATGCCTAGCAGACCCACAAGACCAAGCCAACGCTCGATGCATCGTATCAGATCCGCATGATCTTGCAAGCGTCGCCGCCATTGTGATGCACCAGCCCTCACCCGTTGTCTCATCGGATCAGCACATATGGGTACTAGATCCACGTTCCCAAACTACCATGCATTCGAGATGACTGCCGCTGCTGCAAAGGTTCTCCCTGAGAAGCCACTAGTGGGTGCCCATGTCCACCATCGGAAGCCAAAGCGCTATCTAGACTGGTTGAGCGCAGTCGCGCCGCCGTCGTCCCCCATAGGGCAAGGCGCGTCCAAAAAGATAGATTAGGCAAGGCCGCCAAACTGGACTACCTACGCTCCCAACCGTAGATCCATGGGTAGCACGCGGCCGTGCCACTACTAGGCAAGGCTGAGTTGAACCCGCGCGCACAATACGGGAGATCCACACAAGGTGGCGCCCTTCCATGTGAAAATACAAGTCTCTCCATCACTAGACGGTAGTGGGCTTTGCCCATCGATGTGTGCCGGTGGTGGCGAGGCAAGCGGTTGTGACAATATTTGTTAGGTGTATCTTCATGGGAAGATAAGTCAAACAACTCTCTTGAAATCTTATATACCTAAGAGAGTGATTCCGACTAACTTCTTTGTCTCAACATGCAAGCATGCCACATCACTATACAATAATGGATGCGATAAGACCCACCTCAACATGTAACCATACACAGGAAAAGACCCACCACCACATGCAACCGTGCATGGCCATTTTTTTAATTCTATTATTCTACTTATATTCAATAAACAACTATACATAATCAAACATAATAAGTCGTATATATTTTTAATTTTGGTTCATGTGTTATTAAACTAAATATTTATATTCCACGTAATCAAATCTCATGTAAATATGTTGCAATTGATTACCACAGCAACACACGTGGTATTATCTAGTTATAAGAATGAACAACTATGCTAGTAAGATAATTGCGTCTTCTTTTCTTCAAGACTCTTAGCTCAGGTGTGGAGGGCAGTACATATTTACTGCAAATACATTGATTTACTATGCCTTCCTAGGACTTGTCATGCCATTGTGTTTGTGATGCAGAGAACATATTTATGTGCGGAGGATCACCAAAGTCCAGCGAAAATAACAAGATACCGCTTACTATACTTGACACTGTCTCATAATAAGAATAATATCTCGATGATGTGATGCAATTGCAACGCACAATCTACTACATGGTAGACCCATATCCACCGCCTCCATTCACTGATGCCACCAAATGATGAAGCCCAAAGCGTATATGTTGGCCAATGGGCGGTGTTGCTTGCTTGCTGCATCTTTACTAGAAAGAAAAGTCAACCAAATCTCTTATGGATCGTTAAGAAACTAGTATTATTTGCTCAAAAGAAGATATTTGCTGGTCCAGCTTTAGGGCAAGGTTCGCTTGAACAACTCTAGCTCTAAAGCGCTTAAAAGCAAGTATGTTAAACTGTTAAAGAGCGGATCGCTGTTTGGCACGGGATATTAATTCTGTGTCGAATCATTTTTAATAGGACGGTATCTTTAGAGCAAGATATTTGCTGGTGCATTTATTTATTCATTTTTAGAGGAAAGTCCATATATTTATGATAGAGAAGATATTACCGAGTGGTACATGCATAACAGAACAACCCTGTTATAAATCGTTATTAAAAAGTACGTTGAGAGCAACATACTGCTATTCTGCTGGGCGCAACTTTACGGGACGATAGCATAAACAATTCACTCTGTTATGGATCATTTAAAGAACTCATTAGTATCCTCCAAATCTCTCGGCTAATCAATGTACAATCAACCTTGGATATCCAAGATACCAAGAAAGTGCACATAAACAAAGCAGAGTTTATAACAGATCACTCACTGTCCGCATTTAGGTATGGTAATAAACTCCCCATAGGGACGATGCCTCGTAGGATATCGTGGCAGATTGTTTTCCTAGCCACGCAAACAAAGTGCACGCTTTTGCTCTTTTTTTGTTTTGGATACGGTGGGGACACGCACAACGTACATTCACACTCTTCCGTTGTATAGCAGAAAAGGGCGCACTTTTTTGCTCCTTTTTTACGATGAGGTAGGGACATACACCACGTATACGCGCCACTCGTGCCACTAGTGCTCACAACCATAAGATTTCGATCTCCTCGAAATTCTGGTGGGGTGCAGCTCAAGGGGAAAGGAAGGTGCATTGGATCTCATGGGAAAAGATGTGCACGGGTAAGAGAGATGGAGGTACGGGGTTCAGGAATTTTGAAGCTTTTAACCAAGCGTTGCTTGCAAAGCAAGCTTGGAGGTTATTGCAATATCCATCATCCCTGTGTGCAAGAGTTTTAAAAGCCAGGTACTTCAAAGAGTGCTCCATCATGAATGCAACATGTCCAGCCGGGGCATCTTATACTTTCAGGAGCATAGTGCATGGCCGGGAGCTGCTAAGGGAGGGAGTCATTTGGCGCATAGGGGATGGATCTTCAGTGAACATCCATCATGCAAACTGGATTCCTAGAGCGGGCAGCTTGAGACCTCTTGGGCAAAATTATATCCAGGGAATCACACGGGTGAGCGACCTGATGAATGCAGAAGGTACAGCGTGGGATCATGGAAAAATTGATGAGATGTTCAGCGTTGGAGATGCATGTGATATCAAGCAAATTACGTTTGGTGGACCGGGGACCAATGATTATCTTGCGTGGAACCATACAAAAAATGGTCAGTTCACGGTGCGGTCAGCGTACCACTTGCGTATGGCCATGAGCAGGACAAGAACCGGACAGCCGGGGTCTTCGTCTTCATCGGAAACACACAAGAGTTGGCTCTCCTTATGGAACACCAATGCACCAGGGAAGGCGAAGATTCACTTTTGGCGACTGATCAGGAATGGACTCGCTGTTGGATCAGAGTTGCATAGACGCAAGATTAAGCCGGGAATTTTCTGCTGTGCCTGTGGACGAGAAGAAACAATCTTGCACCGTTTCTGGACATGCCCGCATGCGGCCATGTTCTGGAAAGTGCTCGCCTCAGAAAAAGGGGTTTCGGTGGCAATCCCGCCGATGTCCGACGGACCCCAGAGCGAGCTCAGGGAATGGCTGCTGCAATGGCTGGCTCAAGCTCGCGAACAAGAGAAGGAAATGATGATCCAAGCTGTCTACGGTTTGTGGCTAGCGAGAAATGAGACTAGAGATGGAAAGAGGATAGCTGATCCACGACAGGTAGCTGAATCAGTTTTTGCACATGCTACAGAGTGGGCAAATGTGCACGCTGTAGCGGAGAAGCCCCATCAACCGGCACAGGTAGTGAAATGGGTCACACCAGAACAAGGTTGGCTGAAAGTAAATGCAGATGGAGTGGTGTCGAGGCATAAAGACAGAGGTGGCGGCGGGGTGATTATCCGTGACCACGGTGGCACATTCAGAGGGGCTGCTTCGTGTGCATTCCCTGGGGTCTCTGACCCGGAAGTTGCCGAAGCGATGGCGTGCCGGAAGGTCGTTCAACTGGCAGCACAGGTTGGCGCTACAAGCGGTTACATCGAGACGGACAACAGAGGCATTGCAACAATGCTGAATGAAAAGAGGAAGAACCTGTCGGCGGTTGGACCCATCATCGAAGAGACTAAGGAGATGCTGCTAGCTTTTGCTGACTCTAAAGCCTCGTGGACTCGTAGGTCAGGTAATAAGGGAGCGCACATTTTAGCTAGAGAGGGAGTTGCGTTTGAGTTAGATAGGGTTTGGCTGAATGAGCCCCCGGAATGTATTCTGCAAGTTGTATCAGACGAAATACCTAGCATGGTTTGAATAATAAAGTGAAACTGATTCTCAAAAAAAAAACCATAAGATTTCACTGCAAGATGAGGTTCTCTAGACTTTGGAGTTGTGATGGCAATGTCCCATGCACATCTTTGTAATATTATTAAAAATAACTAGCTAAGTGGTGCATGGATGTCCATTTATTGTTATCATATTTTACTATTAAACTCTTTATATAATTTGGGATTACATAAATTCCAGATTCCATTTATTATTTTAGCTTATTATTAATTTTTTTTTACCAAATCTACTGGTGAAACTATTTTCTATAGTTCAGCCATATCAATTCTTTAGAAGACATTAAGCATGGTGGACGTTGTTATATTATTGTGTTCCATGTAGTATTGCATTCTTAAGAGTACCATATTTACATCAATCATATTATATGTGTACACTTTAAGATATATGACTCCTAGAAAATTGGTAGTCAAAATTGTGTATCACATACATCGGCAAAAAGATTAGTGTCGTACTTCTCATAATTTCTATATGTACATGTTCATAAAGGAATTACAAGTTAAGTTGCTTTGTGGAGGAAATTTATACAAAATTTGTAGCGTCAAATATTTTCAAAATGGGAGTATTTTCTCCCACGATTTTTTGGGCTTGGAACAACTACCGTTTCTTCTGTTTAAAAAGTACTATTCGTATATAGGTTTGTGTTGTAATCATTTGTGCTACTTTAGACTTTTCCATTATTTACGACTTTGACATATCTTCATGGAGTTTGTAGTTTCACATTTGTATGGAAGATGATACCTAATATAAAATGGGCTATTTATTTGTCTCATAGTTCTTTTGTCTGACTTCATAGTTTTTCTCAAGCTACTAGAACTTAATGTACGCAAAACATTTAGGCCAGGAAAGCTCACATCTTAATAAAACCTATTTCCTTCGTTTATCAATGAAATGTAACAATCATATAACTTTATTAAGTTGTCATATATTTGGTGTTTTCTTCGATCTTCATTGATAGTTCCTACATCTAGTTTCCATTTGGTATATATTCCAATTTTATACATGGACTTCATCTAGTTTGATATGACTATTTTATATAGTTTCATATGACTTCAATCATGAAAGGTATGGCATCGAACATCTCTCATTCTTAAAAATAAGTTTCCAACATATATCAATTTTGTAGTTATTTATCCTATATTGAAGATAAAATACCTCTTTTTTGGCGCAAAATTTCCATATCACCACGGTGTTTGTGGTTTTATATTTGTATTAAAAACCGCACTTTCCTAATTGTACTCAAATTATTTTTCTCCAACATTTGTTTTGTTTGGCTGTATAATTAGATTAAAATCTTAATCCAAATTAATTACAAATTCTAGGAGCTGGCATTGTTTGGTACCGTGATGTACTTTCAATTCTCACTACATATGTAGTTGGTATTGAAAACTTGAGTATGCGGACGACTTTTTGCAACAAAAATAAGCACATTTATGTCACTTTCTTTAATAGCCACATTTTTTTTCTCTCCCCTGGCATATGTATCATGTCTCTGTTCTCCTTCCCTGTGTCTAATCCTAAGAAGAGCTTAGAAGTTCAATTATGTATAAAATCATGCTTATTTCAGACAATATGAAAAGGCCTTGGTACCCCAAGCCATTTGTCCTCTCAAATTTAACACTGGGTGTCTTTGATATTAAAGTAAATTTAGAGTTTCAGACAACATGTGTATATAGTAGATGTATGCAACTAGAATTGTGCCATAAACTTCCAGAGAAGACCGATGATTATGCTAATTGTGCCATAAACATCCAGAGAATTGTGTCGATTCGGTATATTTGGTTCATTCGGTCATCCAGAGAAGCAGACCGGTCCAACCAAATTTAATTCGGTCTTTTAGTTCTGACGACCGGTTTTAGTTCGGCCTTTCGGATTCGGTCTCGGTATTTACGTTGTATAAAATCATCAACCATGGGTCGTCCTGATTCGGAAGCGCCGGCGTCGAGCGTTGCCTACGGAGGCAGCGGAGGCGCGGCGGCGCCCGCGGGTGTGGGCGCAGATTCGGCTGTCGAGACCAACGTGGTGATCATCCTGGCCGCGCTCTTCGCGCTGCTCCTCGTCATCGGACTCAATTTAAAGGTGCGGTGCGCGCTCCGGCGCGTGTGGCGCGGGGCCGCGGCCGCTGCCGGCGAGGGCCGGGCGTCGGCGCGGGTGGCCTGCATCGGCAGCGGCATCAAGAGGCGCGTCCTCAGGAGCCTCCCCATGGAGGTGTACGGCTCCGGGGAGGACATCGACGACGTGTGCGCCATATGCCTGAGCGAGTTCGTGGACGGCGAGAAGGTGCGCGTGCTGCCGCTCTGCGGGCACGGCTTCCACGTCCGCTGCGTGGACGCCTGGCTGGTGTCCCACGGCTCCTGTCCCACGTGCCGGCAGCCGGTCATTGAAGGCGCGCCCGCGAAGGCGGCGGAGACGAACACGGTCGTCACCGTGGTCATCGTGTGAGCCCGTCGCGCGGCGAAGCATGCCATTGCTGCCGGTGCATCACACTCCTGCAAGCGCAGGCTCTTGTGGAAGTTTAGGCGCAATGCCCAATTGCTCATGTAAATAGTCGACAATGAGTAAAAAGTTTTGCTGAATTAGTTTGCTCGCATGTCCTCTGTTCCGGCGCCGTCGGCGCGCCGGGTGCGTCGGCCGGCTGACTGGTGCCGGGACACGACACGTCCAATAGCCACGCGCGCGGTGAATGTGCTAACGGCCAGCTGCGTCGTCATCACCGGGTGCCCGATTCAGGCATCCTCGCTCGGACTAGTGGGGTGGCCCGTGACGTCGACGGTAGAGGGTGTTGAGTATGATTGTTAGATTGGAACGTAGGATATACTACGAAATATTCTGGCTTGTCTTATTGTACTTCAAGATAATTATGTACTCTTATATATATGACTGTGAGGCTCAAGCAATACAATCCATCATGTTCCGCCAATCTTTCTCTTTATTCCTTTCTAATATGGTATTAGTCTAATCGATCCAACCCTAGCCCGCCGCCCGCCGCTTCCGCACCGCGTGCCGCCCCTGGGGCGGTCGGTCTCCATGACCGCCGCCGGGGGCCGCGCCGCCCGTACCTAGGGTTCGTCCGCTGGTCATGTTGACGGGCTGCCCTAAAGAGTCTTTTTCCCGATCTCTTGATTCGGGTTTTCACTCCCCCGCCGGTCACCTTGATCGGCGGTTTCTTTTTGGTTTTTCGATCTATACTTGATCGGTTTGCGTCACCCGCCGCCGCCGTCGACCCCCGTGCGCATCTATTCCGACACCGGCACGACTGGCAGGCCTCTTCACCGACCCGGCTGCCTCGCGCGACAGCCGGCCCCTTACGGCCGTCGTCCGCGCGCCGGCCCGCTCGTCGATTTACGCAGGCCGTCACCGCCCTCTCCGACCGGGACACCTGCATCGCCCCGACCCGGCGGCCTCGCGCCATGCGGTGGCCCATCATAGCCGTCGTTCGCGCGCCGGCCAGCCCATCGATCCACGCCACCCGTCTCCGCCGCGTCTGCACGGCGGCCCTACGGACTCCCTCGCCGGCCTCGTCCCCGGCTGCGTCAGGCTCGTCGGCTGCCTCAAGCTCGGGCGCGGCTGCTCCATTGGTCGTTCGGGCCTCGCTGCCCGGGCGTCGGCGCTGCTTTGGCAGCCCGGGTGCCGGTGCTGACGCGCTCGCTCGCACGTCGTCCCACACCGTCCGTCGTCGCTAGCTTCATCTCGGACTCCGCCACCACCCCACCTTCACCGAGCGGCGTCCCCGACCTCGCGCGCGATCGGCTTGATCACCCGCTCGCCGCCGCGATCCGCCCCATTGATGTTGGCTTGAACTACGTCGGTATTTCCCCAAAGAGGAACGGATGATGCAGCACAACAACGGTAGGTATTTCTCTCAGTGATGAGACCAAGGTTATCGAACCAGTAGGAAAATCAAGCAACACTACGTAAACAGCACCTGCACACAAAGAACAAATACTTGCAACCCGGCGTGTTAAAGGGGTTGTCAATCCCTTTCGGGTAACGGCGCCAGAAATTGGCAAACGGACATGAGATATATTGTAGTAGATTGGATAAATAGATCGCGAATAAAATAAAGTGAAACAAAATATTTTTGGGTTTTTAGAAATATAGATCTGAAAATAAAAGTGGTAAATAAATAAAAAGGCAAATAGCAATATAGATCTGAAAATATATGATGATAAAATAGACCCGGGGGCTGTAGATTTCACTAGTTGCTTCTCTCGAGAAAAATAGCATACGATGGGTAAACAAATTAGTGTTGGGCAATTGATAGAACTTCAAATAATTATGACGATATCCAGGCAATGACCATTATATAGGCATCACGTCCAAGATTAGTAGACCGACTCCTTCCTGCATCTACTACTATTACTCCACACATCGACTGCTATCCAACATGCATCTAGTGTATTAAGTTCATGGAGAAACGAAGTATTACAAAAAGAACAATGACATGATTTAGACAAGATTTATTTATATAGAAATAGACCCCATCTTGTTATCCTTAATAGCAACGATACATGCGTGTCGGTTCCCCTTCTGTCACTGGGATCAAGCACCGTAAGATCGAACCCATCACAAAGCACCTCTTTCCATGGCAAGAAAAATCGATTTAGTTGGCCTAACTAAACCAAAGATTCGAAGAAGAAATACGAGGCTATAAGTAATCATGCATATAAGAGATCAAAAGACTCAAATAATTTTCATGGATAAAAACATAGATCTGATTATAAACTCAAAGTTCATCGGATCCCAACAAACACACCACAAAAAGAGTTACATCAAATAGATCTCCAAGAGACCATTGTATTGAGAATCAAAAGAGAGAGAGGAAGCCATCTAGCTACTAACTACGGACCCATAGGTCTACAATGAACTACTCACGCATCATCGAAGAGGCACCAATGAGGATGATGAACCCCTCCGTGATGGTGTCTAGATTGGATCTGTGGTTTCTGGAACTTGCGGCGGCTGGAATTGATTTTCGTCGACTCCCCTAGGGTTTCTGGAATATTGGGGTATTTATAGAGCAAAGAGGCGGTGCGGGAGGTGGCCAAGGTGGGCACAACCCACCTGGACGCGCCTGGGCCCCTAGGCATGCCCTGGTGGGTTGTGCTCCCCTCGGAGCCCCCCCTCAGGTACTTTCTTGGCCCAACTTGTGTCTTCTGGTCTAGAAAAAATCATCAAAAAGTTTCACTTTATTTGGACTCCGTTTGTTATTGATTTCCTGCGAAGTAAAAAACAAGCAAAAAACAGCAACTGGCACTGGGCACTATGCCAATAGGTTAGTTCCAAAAAATGATATAAAGTTGCTATAAAATGATTCTAAAACATCCAAGAATGATAATATAACAGCATGGAACAATCAAAAATTATAGATACGTTGGAGACGTATCAGCATCCCCAAGCTTAATTCCTGCTCGTCCTCGAGTAGGTAAATGATAAAAACATAATTTTTGATGTGGAATGCTGCCTAACATGTTCATCACATATTCTTTTCTTTGTAGCATGGACATTTGGACTTTTATATGATTCAAAGCAATAGTCTAGTTTTGACATGAAGATTTCAATACTCAAGCATATCAACAAGCAACCATGTCTTTCAAAATATCAACACTAAAGCAAGTTATCCCTAGCCCATTATGCTCAATCATTGATCCATTCATGAAACACACTCGCATATTAGCTACACCCAATGCTCAAGTACGATCATAGTGCCCCTTAGTTGGTGCTTTATAAGAGAAGATGGAGACTCAAAATAAAATAAAAATTGCATAGAGTAAAAGAAAGGCCCTTCGCAGAGGGAAGTAGGGATTTGTAGAGGTGCCAGAGCTCAAAGCAAAAAAAGTAGAGATAAAATATTTTGGGTGGCATGCTTTTCTTGTCAACGAAAACGATCGAGTAGTTCCCAATACTTTCCATGCTAGATATATCATAGGCGGTTCCCAAACAGAAAATAAAGTTTATTCCTTTTTCCACCATACTTTCACATTCCACGGCTAGCCGAATCCATGGGTGCCGTCCATACCAACACTTTTCAAGGAATTTATTATTTGACAACATAAAGTAAATTCATTTTTTCATTTTGCGACTGGGCATCCCTAATACCTTTGCCGTACTCTCGTGCAATGACAAGTGAATAAACACTCATCTTGAGAATAACACATCTAGCATGAAAATATATCAGCCACCCCCTACCGTTTCATGAGCGGTATGAGCACACAAAAGAGAAATTTATTTTGAAATTAGAGATGGCACATATAAATTTGCTTAGAACGGCACGAAAATACCGCATATAGGTAGGTATAGCGGACTCATGTGGCAAAACTGGTTTAAGGATTTTGGATGCACAAGTAGTCATCATACTTAGTGCAAATGAAGGCTAGCAAAAGATTGAGAAGCATCCAACCAAGAAACGAAAAATCTCATAAGCGAGCATTAAGCGTAACTAACACCGAATAATGCACCACAAGTAGGATGTAATTTCATTGCATAACTATTGACTTTCGTGCTTGCATAGGGAATCAAAAACCTTAACATCAATATTCTTATTAAACCATAATTACTCATTAACATGACTCACATATTATATCATCATATCGCAAAACTATTACAAGGAATCAAGTTTATTTTGTCCAATGATCTTCATGAAAGTTTTTATTATATCCCTCTTGAATACCTATCACTTTGGGACTAGTTTTATATGTTGCTTTTGATAGCTGAAACAAATCTAAGTGAAGAACGTGAGCGTAAATTTTTTTTCTCTCAAAATAATTTAAGTGAAGCAAGAGAGAATTTCTAAAAAAAATTCTAACTCTCAAATAAATATAACTGAAGCATGAGATCATTTCTTCAAAAATACTAAAGCACACCGTGCTCACAAAGATATAAGTGAAGCACTAGAGTAATTCCATAGCTCATAAAGATTTAAGTGAAGCATAGAGAGCAATTCTAACAAGTCATACCATAATTTTGGCTCCCTCAAATAGGTGTGTCCAGCAAGGATTCATGACTTAAAATAAAAAGCAAAACAAGCAAAGACTCATATCATACAAGACGCTCCAAGCAAAACTCATGATATGTGACGAATAAAAATATAGCTCCGAGTAAAATACCGATGGTCGTTAGAAGAAAGAGGGGATGCCACTCGGGCATCCCCAAGCTTAGTTGCTTGCTTCTCTTTGGATAATGGCTTGGGGTGCCATGGGGCATCCCCAAGCTTAGGCTCTTCTTACTCCTTATTCCTTCATCCATCGTAATCTCACCCAAAACTTGAAAACTTCAATCACACAAAACTCAACAAAACCTTCGTGAGATCCGTTAGTATAATAAAACCAATCTTTACTTTAAGTACTGTAGAAAACCCATTCAAATTTTGTTCTTGCATTAAATCTACTGTATTCTAACTTTACCATGGCTTATAACCTCCAATACAAACCATAGATTCATCAAAATAAGCACACAATGTAAAGAAAACAGAATCTGTCAAAAACAGAACAGTCTGCAAAGATACGAATTGTTCTCATACTTCTGTAATTCCAACAATTCTGAAAAAATAGAAAAACATAGGCAATTTGTATATCAATCTTGTGTAAAAAAATCAGAATTTTGAGTTGCCTCTGTGAATTTCAAAATTGTTTTACTGGACGCAAAATTTTCTGTTTTCCAACAAGATCAAATCAACTGTCACCAAAGCTATCCCAAAGGCTTTGCTTGGCACAAACACTAAACTAAACACAAAAAATACAATCATAACAGTAGCATAATTGTGCAAACACCCAAGAACAGAAAGAAAAAGACAAAAATAAATTTTATTCATTGGATTGCCTCCCAACAAGCGCTATCGTTTTACGCCCTTAGCTAGGCATAATGCAAAGATCTAAGCATTATCATCATTGTTTCTAGATACATAAGATGCCCTCATGATTGATTCATATGGTGGATTAATTCTTGTTCTTGGGAAGTGTTCCATACCCTTTCTCAAAGGAAATTGGAATTTGATGTTCCCTTCTTTCATATCAATCATTGCACATATAGTGCGCAAAAACGGTCTACCAAGAATAATTGGACAAGACGGATTGCAATCAATATCAAGAACAATAAAATCTATGGGCACATAATTCCTATTTGCAAGAATAAGAACATCATTAATTCTTCCCATAGGCTTTTTAATAGTAGAATCCGCCAAGTGCAAATTTAAAGAACATTCTTCAATATCGGTAAGACCAAGCACATCACATAAAGATTTCGGAATTGTAGAAACACTAGAACCCAAATCACACAAGGCAAAACACTCATAATTTTTAATCTTGACTTTGATAGTAGGTTCCCATTCATCATGTAATTTTCTTGGGATTGAGACATCTAATTCCAACTTTTCTTCCAAAGCTTTCATTATAGCATCAACAATATGTTTAGTAAAAGCTTTATTTTGTTCATAGGCATGGGGTGAATTTATCATGGATTGCAACAAAGAAATACAATCAATCAAAGAGCAATTATCATAATTAAAGTCTTTGTAATCCAAAAGAGTGGGCACATCACTCGTTAAAGTTTTGACCTCTCCAAACCCACTTTTATCAATTTTCTCAACAAGATTTTCACCCTCCAAATTATCGGGACGCCTTCTAGCTAAAGTTGACTCTTCTTCAGTCCCTTTTTTATCAATCTTAATTTTACTAAACAAGGAATCAATAGAAAAAACACCAATCACTTTAAGATCTTCATCATTTTTGTGAAAGCAATCACTGGAAAACTTTTTTTCTAAAAATTCTCTTCTAGCTCTAAGCATAGCGGTTCTTTTCTTACTTTCATTCATAGAAACATATAAAGCTTTAATTGATTCTTCAACCTTAGGCACAAAAAATTTCATCTTGAGATTTTCTACATCATGAGAAATTCTATCAACGCTTCTAGACAAATCATCAATCTTACTCAATTTTTCTTCCATCGTAGTGTTAAAATTCTTTTGAGCATTGATAAATTCTTTATTATTATTCTCAAAATCAGAGGTGTTTCTATTATTATTATAAGAAGGATTACCATAGGAATTACCATAATTATTAGAGGAATTACTAGGAAAAGGCCTAGGGTTAAAATTACCTCTATAAGCATTGTTATTGAAATTGTTTCGAGAGATAAAATTCACATCTACGGCATCACTATTTTGCTCAATCAAGGTAGACAAATGCACATCATTAAAATCAATAGGAGCACTTTTATTAGCAACTAGTTTCATAAGAGCATCAACTTTTTCACTCAAAGAAGAAATTTCTTCAACCAAATTAACCTTTTTACTAGTAGGAGCTCTTTCGGTATGCCATTGTGAATAATTTGCCATAATATTGTCTAGCAATTTAGTAGCTTCATCCAAAGTAATTTCCATAAAAGTACCACCCGCGGCGGAATCTAAAAGATTTCTAGAAACAAAATTCAATCCCGCATAAAAAAATTGTATGATCATCCAAAGATTTAAACCATGAGTACGACAATTTTTTAGCATCAATTTCATTCTTTCCCAAGATTGCACAACATGTTCATGCTCAAGTTGCTTAAAATTCATGATTTGCGTCCTAAGGAAAATAATTTTTGTGGGCGGAAAATACTTAGTAATAAAAGAATCTTTGCACTTATCCCAAGAATTGATACTATTGCCGGGCAAAGAAGAAAACCAAATTTTTGCACGATCTCGCAAAGAAAACGGGAATAATTTCAACTTCACAATATCATTGTCCACATCTTTTTTCTTTTGCATATCGCATAATTCCATGAATGTGTTAAGATGGGACGCGGCATCCTCACTAGGAGTACCGGAAAATTGATCTTTCATAACAAGATTCAACAAAGCGGCATTAATATCACAAGACTCCGCACTAATGGCGGGAGGAGCAATCGGAGTGCTAATAAAATCATTGTTGTTGGTATTGGAGAAATCACACAACTTGGTGGTCTCTTGAGTCATCATGACTACGCAACAAGATTGCACTCAAAAACAGATCTGAATAGAAAACAGCGAATGAAAAAGAGGGCGAATAAAACGGCAAATTTTTGTGAAGTAGGGGAGAGGAAAACGAGAGGCAAATGGCAAATAATGTAAATTGGAAGGAGATGAGATTTGTGATTAGGAACCTGGTAGATGTTGATGATGTCTACCCGGCAACGGCGCCAAAAATTGGTGAGTTGACGGGAGACTATCTTGACTTGATCCTCCCCGGCAACGGCGCCAGAAATTCCTTTTGATGTTGGCTTGAACTAGGTCGGTATTTCCCCAAAGAGGACAGCACAGCAACGGTAGGTATTTCCCTCAGTGATGAGACCAAGGTTATCGAACCAGTAGGAGAACCAAGCAACACTACGTAAACAGCACCTGCACACAAAGAACAAATACATGCAACCCGACGTGTTAAAGGGGTTGTCAATCCCTTTCGGGTAACAGCGCCAGAAATTGGCAAACCGACGTGAGATAAATTGTAATAGATTGGATAAATAGATCACGAATAAAATAAAGTGAAGCAAAATATTTTTGGGTTTTTAGAAATATAGGTCTAAAAATAAAAGTGGCAAATAAATAAAAAGGCAAATAGCAATATAGATCTGAAAATATATGATGAGAAAATAGACCCGGGGGCCGTAGATTTCACTAGTGGCTTCTCTCGAGAAAAATAGCATACGGTGGGTAAACAAATTACTGTTGGGCAATTGATAGAACTTCAAATAATTATGACGATATCCAGGCAATGATCATTATATAGGCATCACGTCCAAGATTAGTAGACCGACTCCTGCCTGCATCCACTACTATTACTCCACACATCGACCGCTATCCAGCATGCATCTAGTGTATTAAGTTCATGGAGAAACAGAGTAATGCAATAAGAACAATGACATGATGTAGACAAGATCTATTTATGTAGAACTAGACCCCATCTTGTTATCCTTAATAGCAATGATAAATACGTGTCGGTTCCCCTTCTGTCACTGGGATCAAGCACCGTAAGATCGAACCCATCACAAAGCACCTCTTCCCATGGCAAGAAAAATCGATTTAGTTGGCCTAACTAAACCAAAGATTCGAAGAATAAATACAAGGCTATAAGTAATCATGCATATAAGAGATCAAAAGACTCAAATAACTTTCATGGATAAAAACATAGATCTGATCATAAACTCAAAGTTCATCGGATCCCAACAAACACACTGCAAAAAGAGTTACATCAAATAGATCTCCAAGAGACCATTGTATTGAGAATCAAAAGAGAGAGAGGAAGCCATCTAGCTACTAACTACGGACCCGTAGGTCTACAATGAACTACTCACGCATCATCGGAGAGGCACCAATGAGGATGATGAACCCCTCCGTGATGGTGTCTAGATTGGATCTGTGGTTTCTGGAACTTGCGGCGGCTGGAATTGATTTTCGTCGACTCCCCTAGGGTTTCTGGAATATTGGGGTATTTATAGAGCAAAGAGGCGGTGCGCGAGGTGGCCGAGGTGGGCACAACCCACCTGGGCGCGCCTGGGCCCCCAGGCGTGCCCTGGTGGGTTGTGCTCCCCTCGGAGCCCCCCTCAGGTACTTTCTTGGCCTAACTTGTGTCTTCTAGTCTAGAAAAAATCACCAAAAAATTTCGCTGCGTTTGGACTCCGTTTGGTATTGATTTCCTGCGAAGTAAAAAAAACAAGCAAAAAACAGCAACTGGCAAAGGGGACTATGTCAATAGGTTAGTCCCAAAAAATGATATAAAGTTGCTATAAAATGATTGTAAAACATCCAAGAATGATAATATAATAGCATGGAACAATAAAAAATTATAGATACGTTGTAGACGTATCACCCATCTACGCCCTGTGACCGACCTGGCCCAGCAGTTGCGCGCGCATCCGCAGGTCCCGTGAAGACCGTGCCGAGTACAACGCGCCTCTCCACCGATCGAGCATTGGGCTGCCGCTACGTCGCCCCTTCGGGCCGCAGTGCTGGCGCCCCGTGGTTCTCCTCGCGGCTGCATCGACTCAAGCGTCGCTGCTGCGTCTCTCCCTTCGGGCCGTAGTGCCGCGATACGCGGTGCTCACCGCCGCCCCGAGGCCGTCCCCGCGGTTGCACCGACCCGCGCTCCGCCGCTGTGCCGCCCCTTCGGGCTGTAGCGCCGCGGCCCGCGGTCCCCGCCGCCGCCCCGAGGTCTTCCCACCATCGCCCCGATCTGCCCACCGCCGCTGCGTCGCCCCTTCGGGCCATAGCGCCGCGGCCCGCGGTCCACTCCACCGTCACCGCGCGTCGACCTCTCGTGGTATGCGCCGCGCCACCTCCCTTGGCGCGGGAACACCACCGTTCCTCGCCGGTCTTCCTCACGCTATCAGGTTCCTCACCTACTTCGAGCACCGCCGTCGCGCTACTAACCTAGCCGCGGCCGCTACCTCCGTAGCCGCGGCCGCTGCCCGTCCACCCCCTTCGTCTTCATCCAGCACCAGCTCGTCGCCAGTGTCGCCGTCATCTACCCCGACCACTTCATCTACTCCGACAACCGCGGGAGACGTCGGCCCCGTGCCGATTGGCACCGCAACCGTCGTCGAGTTCTTCTCTGCTGGCCCCTCCGACCTCTCCGACATGGCATACAGCTCATGCAGGTCCCTTGTTTCCGCATGCCCGGCGCTGGCAACACCGATGCGTGCCTTCGTCCACGATGTGTCCTCGGGCCTGGCAAGCCTGGTCGGCGCTTCGTCAACTTCGGCTTCGTCCGTCTACGCATGCTTGGTGCTGGCAACACCGATGCCTGCCTTCGTCCACGATGTTACCCCGGGCTTGGCAAACCCGCCACGACGCGTCGTCAGCATCATCTTCTTCCCGGCGCACCACTACTTCGACACCACTGCGCCCATGACTAAATCGGCACCTCCTTGCGCCCGCGGCTCCACGGCGACTTCCTCGACACCGGCCACCCCGACTCGACATCGACCACGGCATTATTCGCACAGCTACCTCGACCACGGCTACACCACCCTACGCTCTCGGCTACATCGACAAATGGCACAAAGGGCTACCGCCTTGCTTGAGCAACCTCGTCGGTTTCCACTCCAGCCACGACTTCCGCGATGCGTCGACTGTTACGACTGTGGGGGGTGTCCGTCGGCTTGCCTTCGGATTCTTCTCCAGTCTCACCGTCTGTGTCGCTACCATTGTGACTGCGGGGGGTGTTGAGTATCATTGTTAGATTGGAAACATAGGATATACTAGGAAATATTCTGGCTTGCCTTGTACTCCAAGATGACCATGTACTCCTATATATATGCCCGCGAGGCTCAAGCAATACAATCCATCATATTCCGCCAATCTTCCTCTCTATTCCCTTCTAACAGAGGGCGACTGACTGTTCTTTTTTTCTTTTTTTCTTTTTGAGGGTGGCGACTGACTATTCAGTTTTACTAAGATCCACTTTGAGTATGTTATAAGTTCCCGAGTATTTTCATCAGGTGTCGTTCTACTTTTGCCGATTGGGCGATGTAAACAACACTATCTCTACTCCAACTTCAAATGTCCGAGCCGAACAGTTCAAGCACTTTTAAGCCCACCTCTATTTTACGCCGAATGCGTTTGAACATCCAAAATGTCCCAGTCCGGTCTCAACTTGAGGGGCAAACTACCGGAATCCAGTCATGTACTGCAGACCGACTGGACTCCCACAATTTGGATCCACCCCCCCTTCCTCCCCGACCTCTCTTTTTTCATACACCCCCCTTTCCCGCTCTTTTTCCATGCTCCGGCTCCAAAATGTCCCAGTTCAAGCCACTGTACCCCCCCTCTCGGAGGCCGCCGGGCCTTAACGGTCCTCCGCCGCTCCACCTAGCCACATCTCCGCCAGCCATCCTCGTCGGATCCGCCCTCCGCCCCTACCAACATTGTTCATGTCAGACACCGCACACCACAAGTGCTCGGTTAAATGCCACAATGCATATATTTTTACGTTTTGGTTGTCTACTTTCAATGAAACACGGTGGATTTAGAAGATGAGTACTTCTAAAATGAGTTCATGTGTTTGTCTTCATCCGATGATGATGAAAGGGATGAAAGATAATAATGATGGCGGTTGTTGAAGAAACGGAGAATGCAGAGGAGCATGTTCCCAACTTCGAGGATTCCACGTTGGGACATCGAGTTTTGAATCTGCGTCTGATATGTGTCAGATGTATCTATAACTTTTTATTGTTTTGTAACACCCCTGTGTAATAGCCACTGTGATCAACTACTAATAATGCCAAGTCACTCCTATTTGCAGTGCTTAATCACTTTGGTTAATTATTCAATTCAAACTCTATTCTGGAAATCAACTCAAATTCAAAAGTGCAAAATAAATTTGCTCAAACACTATTGGAAAAATGTTCACTAAATAGCAAATATTCCAGAAGCACTCATAAAATTATAAACAATGATAGTTGATTTAGCTAAATGACTCAAACCACATGAAACAGCACCAAAACAGAATTATTTAATCCATTTATAATTAAATCAAATTTAAATAAAATCCAAATTTGCCCAAACCAATTTTTGGTGAAAGGTAATATTGCATTGTAATATTTGGGCCAAGTCCCACATTTTATACAAGAGCACAAGTGGCCTAACTATTTCAAAACAGCAAAGAATATAAAGAAAAAGCAAAACAGAAAAACAGAAAAATAAAAAGAGGCACTGTGCACTAGGCCTAAGTGCACAGTGCCCCTGTTCCGGCCCACCTGGCCCATTTCACTCTCTCTCCATCGTCGTGTCGTCACCGCCGTGGCTGCGCGCGCGCGTGCCGGCGAGACGCCGACATGGCGGCAGCCACCGACAGACGAGGGGGATAAGGACGAACGGGTGCTCTCCCCCTGGACCTCCCCTGTCATTCTCCCCTCTTCCCCCTCGCTCGCACGCTCTCTTTCTCTCTGCTCGCAGGCGCCTGAGCGCAGCCGCCGCCGCACCGCCGTCGACTCCGCGGTCTCCGGTGACCCCGTGCCTGCAGATCCTGTCCGCGGGCTCCGCCGCGGCCTGCTTCTTCTTCTGGTGGCCTCTGGTGGAGCCGGGCCCCGTCGGAACCGCAGATCGCCTTCGTCCCCGACCGCCTCCGTCTCCGGTGATCTTCGTCGTCTCCGGTGATCTTCGTCGTCTCCGGCCACGTCCTGCGCTACTAAGCATCCGAGGGCCTACGTGTGCCGCACTGTAAGCCCCAGCTCCCCCCTCTGCCCCCTCGCATAGTTCTAGCTAGCCGCTGCACCGTCACCGCCATGACCGAGCTCTGCACGCCGCTGGTGAGCTCCGTCGACGCGGCCACGACCGTCGTTGGCAGCGCCCGAGCTCAGAACCATGCCCCTGGTGCTCCCAAGAGCACGTAGCACACGCGCACGCGCCTCCTAGTGCCCCGCAGCCCCGATTCCGTTGTAGGCCGATCTCCGGCGTCGCTCTGGCTCATCGCCGGCGTCGTTTCGGCCGTTCCCGGCGCCTCTCGCTAACCTAGATCGACGCGGCGTCGAACGGCCGTTCCAACGGGCCCAAGCGCGCGCGAAAAGACCCCCTGTGGGGCATTTCCGACGTGCTCCGGTGACGCACCGCCGCGCAAATGGTCGCCGGCGTTGCTCCGCCGCAGCGGCCGACGTGGCAACGCATGGGGCCCGCCCGCAGTCACTGCCACTGGGCCCCTGGACCCACTTTGACCCAGTTGACCGCGGTCAACTATGGTCACTATTCACCCTAGCCACTGACTAGTGGGACCCGTTGACTTAGTTAGCGTTAATCACGTAATTAGCATTCTGTTAATTAAGTACTAACGCTGACAGTAGGCCCCACCAGTAGTTTAATTAGTTAACTAACTAGTTTAGCCTCTGAGTCAATGACATGTGGGTCCCACTGGACCCACATGTCAGGTTTGACTCTGGTCAGCCGCTATTGACTGCTGATGTCACAGTGACATCATGCTGACATCATATATCATTTTCTGTAAATAAAAATAATTCCAGAAAATCATTTAAACTTTGAAAATTAATAACTTTAAACCGTAGCTCAGATCAAAAAACTTAAAACATGAAAGTTGATCAGAACGACGAGACGAATCTGATCGTGTCGTCTGTTTCCATGTCGGAACCCCCTACTTAGGTAAAACCGCAACTTCGAGGCCGTATCCGGTAGATGAATAGTGCATAATCACTGGTAATAAATCCAACTTTAATCCTAAAATAACCAAAATGACTTAGACATATGTTTAGGCAACCATGCACTACATTGTAGCATAGCATACCCCGTGTTGCATTTGATTGCATTATGTTTACCTGTTTCCTCCCCCTTTTCTCTCTCGATTAGACGCTGACGTTGACGTAGCTCCTGAGGCAGACGCCGTTCCGGAGTACGACTATGTCCCCGATGACCAGCCACTTGCCCCAGAGCTTACAAGCAAGCACCCCCTTTTTGAGCATTCCGATATCGCCCATTCTCTTCTCTCTTATGCTTGCATTAGAATCTGCTGCTGTTGCTGTATCCTATAACTGCTGCATAGCCTGTTTACTTGTAACCTGCTGTTGATACTTACCTGCTATTCTAAACTATTTAGAATAGGTTGGGTAGAGACCATTAGAGACCCCACTATATCCCGACTGCCCCGCTGGATTAACAGAAGACCCGTGCAACGGGATTGAAGACCAGGCCCCGACATCGCATGTCACTTCCCCTTAGTTGCCGACACTACTAGGTTACTATCGAGTGCCGAGGGTGATACCTTGTCAGCACTTCTGATGATAACCTTGTAGGTTAGTTAATCGGTCGTGGTAAGCGAGGGTGATTCCTCCTACACCACCCCCGATAATGACATCGTCGTGCAACTGTTCAAGTGTGGACCTCGAGGGTGATACCTCCTTCGTTCACCTTGACGAGAACATCAGGTGGGACTCTATCGAGGGTGATTCCTCAGGGTTCCCTTGGTGTTGGACACACGGTTACTGTTGTTACTGTGACTTACACTGAAACATGATACTAAAGACGGGTCGGCCCAGAGGGGTACCCGCGCGAGCTTAATTGTGAGTGATGTGGGCTCGGGTGGACCTGGATGGTGCCCAAGAGTTGAACATGAGGCGTGGCTGGGCATTCCTCGCCCTTGCCGCAAGCCCTCGTGACGGGGCGACGGGGTCACATCGATCGTGAGTCTCTGCTCGTTTCCGCGCGCTCCTAATCCACTAACGGTTTGGATATTTGATCCGAGGGGCCTCTGGCCTGATAGCACTAACCATCACGTGGGCATAGTATGGGCGTTCTGCGTCGTATACTTCAGCCGAAGCTTATTAGACGTCAGCGGCTGAGCGGCGCGCGCTGGATTGGACTGGTTACACAACCGCGCTTGTATTAAGGGGTTGCTAGGTCTGCTTCTGGCCGCCCACGCAACACGCAGGAGTTCCCGGGGCGAAGGCCCAAGACCCCTGGGGGCATAGGTTAGTCCGGCGTGCTGACCTCTCTGTTAAGTATTTGGTCGGGTTGCGGCGTGTTGCTTAGCCGAGGTCGGGCATGACCCAAAAAAGTGTGTCCGGCCGGAGTTAAGCGAGCGTGGTGGGTAAGTTGGTGCACCCCTGCAGGGAAGAAACAATCTATCGATAGCCTATCCTACGGTAACGGACACTCGGAGTTGTATCCCGATCGGTACAACTAGAACTTGAGATGAAATGGATAGTATGGCTCTGGGATTGCTTTCTCGCAGGGAGTCGAGAAAGAATCTCTGGCCGAGGTTGATAACACTACTACTACTTTACATTATGTTACTCTGCACTCTTCTAATGCTGCAAGACCGATGAAGATGCTTGAAGATGCTAGTCTTCGATAGGACTGGGCTCTCCCCTCTATTCTGGCATTTCTGCAGCCCAATCCACATATACAGCCTCCTTTGAAAATGTTGCATATGTAGTGTAGATCCTTGCTTGCTAAGTACTTCGGATGAGTACTCACGTTTGCTTTATTTTCTTTTTCTCCCCATATCCAATTGACGCCGCCAGATGACGGAGCCCCTGAGTTAGCTGCCCCTATCGACGACTACGGCTACTACTACTACCCTCTCGGCGAGTATTACTACGAGGAGCTGACGGACGACCAGGAGTAGGATTCGAAGGGTCCTAGGCAGGAGGCCTACGCCTTTCGATCATAGTGTTTTATTTTGCCCCGCCTTCATAAAGGCTTATCTCTATTTCTGTAATATATCTGTACTCAGATATCTGATGCTTCCGCTGACACTTGTATGCCATCGAGCTATGTATTAGAGCCCTCGAGGCCCTGGCTTGTAATATAAAGCTTGTATGACTTTATTTATGTTTTAGAGTTGTGTTGTGATATCTTCAAGTGAGTCCTAGGCTTGATCGTGTGCATTTGCGTGTATGATTAGTGCATGATTAAGCCGGGGTCTTCACAGTTTCATGTCTTGTTTATATCATTTTGACTTAGTTTTGGCATCGATTTTTTTTGAACTAAACTATTAATTCAGTGTCCAGTAACTTGAGTTACTGTTTTCTGTATGTTTTTGGGTTTTAAGGAAAATCAATTTCATCGGGCTCATGAAAACCTGGAAAAAATTCAGTGAAAGTTTTACATCCAGAAGCTTCCGGTGGCAACCGACATAGGCCGAGGGGCCACCCATAGGCCCCACGCGCCCCCTCCATGCAGCCATGGGCACGTGGTGGCCCACATGGGCCCCCTGGTGCTTCGATTTACCGCCTATCGGTCTCTGTGCCTCTGTATATACCTGAAACTTCCGAGGATTTTTCAACCCTGATTTTTTCGCCGCCGCACACCTCTGTTTCATGACGATCCAATCTGGAGCTCTAACGGAGCGGGAATTCTTCATGGTGGCCATCTCCATCAACTTGAAGGCTGCCACGATCACCCGTAAGTAGTTTCCCATAGACTATGGGTCCATAGTAGCAGCTAGATGGTTTTCTCTCTTTGGCTTCTTAATACAAAGATCACATGAGCTTCCCTAAATGATTGTGATCCATCTGATGTAATATGTTGGTGTGTTTGTTGGGATATGATGAATTATCACTTTGTGACTAGATTTACCCATGGACCCTTTTGAGATCTATTTGGTTTCTTTGTTGAATAATTATTATTCATATATGCTCTCCTCTTTTGGCCAACTATGGGGTTTGATATTCAAGAGGGATAACAAGTAGTGAAAAAGTCTTGTATTGTGTTGTTGTCACTGGGGATAAAAAGGTTGGTTGCATAGTTGTCCTTTGAACCGAGGGTGAAGACAATATACCATCTACTTCATGTCGTCATGCTTATTATGATACTCTATTTTTAGCATGCTGGATAGCAATCTTGGGTGGAGTATTAGCTATATATGCAGTTGGATAACTGTCTATAGATATTGGGACGTGATGCTCAAATGTTCATTATGCCATGGCCACTCATATTTATAAATATTGCAATTTAATCGATGTTCAACAGTAATTTGTTTAACACACCATGGTTTCTTTTCGAGCGAAAGCACTAGTAAACCTATGGATCCCGATCCATATTCTTACTATCAACTTTCAATCTGAATCAACCTCTGTTTATTTCTTGATTTTTTACATCCCCAAAAACTTCCATCAAGTCCAAGCATTTTTCTGGTTCTGTTGTTGTTTGTGATCCTTGTAACTAGCATAGGTAGTGAGACTGACAACCTTGCTAGTCATGTTGGGGACCAAGGCAGTTTCGTATCTGGTGTGCGGGTGCTGATCGTTGATTGTGCTACTAAGCTATGTTGGTTCGATAAACCTTGAGGTCACTTGAGGGAAATTGTTGCTTGCTACAAACCCTTGCACTTGGGGGGGGGGGGGGGGGCAACACCTTCCTAGTTGAGAGGTAGTAAGCTTTCTTCTGGCACTGCTGCCGGGGAGCTTACATCACAATCGTAGGTCCTACACTCCTTTACTTGACTTCTATGTTTTCTATATTTCTTTGTTTCTTTTTGTTGCTTGTTATTTTGCTTTTCTGCTTTCTAAAAAACTTTAAAACACAAAAACATTTAAATTCCAGCAAGGTTACACTTTTGTTTTCAGCTTGAAAAGATGCCCACTACACCTTAAAATACTAATCTTTGTGATTTCATAAGTGCTAATAACAATGATTTCATTAGTACACCAATTGCTCCACCAACCACTAGTGCTATATCTTATGAAATCAAACTTGCTTTGTTGAATTTGGTAATGAAAGAACCATTATCTGGTTCTTATAGTGAAAATGTTGCTTCTCATCTAAGAATTTTGTTGATCTATGTGATGTGCAAAAATTAAAGAAGTGGATGATGATGTGGTTAAGTTAAAAGTTTTTCCATTTTCATTACAAGCAAAAGCTAAAGAATGGTTTCTATCTTTACCTAGAAATAATATTGATTCTTGGACTAAATGTATGGATGCTTTCATTGGTAAATACTATCGTCGTACTAAAATGGTACAATTAAGGAATCTTATCATCAGCTGTAAACAACTTGAGCATGACCATGTTGCCCAAGCTTGGGAAAGTCTCTATGAGGATTTGTCCTCCAATCGATGTATCTTAAAATTTTCTATTTACTTGCACCTAAGATAATTAATAGTGCCCTCGAGAGTCGGTATCAAGATATTTGGGAATACACTTTCGATCTCACAACCAATATAGTTATGGTTACTAAAATAGACATCAAAACATACATATACTAATAATCTAGTTTAGGCTTATGCCGTAGAGTTTTTTGCAAATAATAAAGAAGAACATTGAAATAGATGTGAACCCATACATACCTAAGGTTCATCTAATTAGATTGTAAAAACTAATCATGGAAGCATGTGATTTTGTTTTATTTATTCGTTTCCTCCAATCTTTAACAATAGGTCTTTCAAGGGGATTTCATGAAACGGAAAGTAGAGACATGGTGCAATTATCACAATGTTGTGCATTAGAATTGTGTAATATATGATACATTAGATTTGTGCAATATATGATAGATTATATAACCAACATGGTTTTGTCATTAATTTTGATAAATGTAACATCAAAACAAAACCGCTAAAAATTGTATGATGAGTTAATGAACATGTAATATAAGTAGTTAATGAACATGTAATATAAGTAAGTGTTGAGAGGGGATTTGGAGTCATGTGGGGATTGTGTTTTCTGCGACATCTGGTCATTGAATATTCACACGATGCATGTTGATTGTGGGTGCACGTTTGCTAAGTGGATTACAATTATGGTCAATGCAGGTGGTCCAGAGAGAATGGAGGATTCAGAGAAGATTAGTTGTAGCATTCACTTCTTCTAGTAAGTTTCATCCCCGATCAGTTGGTCTGTAACAGTCGTTCTTTGCTCGTCGGCCAATTTCTTTTCCTAGGTTGGTATATTGGTTCGATTTGTGTTGATTTTGCGTTCCATTTTGAGTGTGTGCATTGAGTACTAGCTTGTGTGCCACTAATTGGATCGATTTGTAGCATGCCTCATTGCTTGTATCGATATGGTTCCAAGAGCATCGATTTGATGTTCTTTTGTTGAATGATGTTCGGATGATCGAGTTCCTATGCTGATTAGGCGTATCTAACTTTCTCCTCCGCTCTCTTTTGAAATCACAGCATTAGGGACCTACTCGTAGATTGTTTGGTAATCCGGTGTGGTCTTGAAATGCTTTCGTGGCAAGCCGCGAAAATATGCTCCCAATTGTGTGCATAGAACCATAGATCAGTGGCTCGACGCGGGATACATGCATTCAAGCTAGATCAAATGCCATGATAGTTTTTTAAAATTGTTCTAGTACATAGAATAATTGTGGTTCAAACTTCTAGGCACTTTGACTACTCTAGACTTTCCATGTACAATCAATCATGAAAAGGCTATGTCTTTTTTACCCTTGTCAAAAGAAACAAAAATAGATTATTTCGTACATGCGATACGACCATGAATGGGAATTTCGTAGAATTACTTAGTACATGTGCTAAAGCCCATAATGTTAAACATATCGCCAGCTTATATTCAAAATATTAATAACCATGAACCATCCATGGACATATCAGCAGAAACATATCCTCTGCTGCATTCATTTGAGGTACCAAATGCATGGCATTAGTCATTGGGAATATTAGAAGTACGATATGTGTTAGGTGTATCTTTATGGGAAAGATAAGTCAAATAAGTCTCTGTGAATTGCTAAAAACTAAAATAACTATATAATGTATGCTACAATAAGATATTTACCTCGGACACGGCGATTTGGCTCCCGGGTCCAGATGCTCCTGGGGATGAGCAATAAAAAAATTCCAAAAGTTCCAAAAAAAATCGGCATGCAAGATGCTCGAATGTGTGGTGCCCGTGTCATTTGGTGGTGTTTGGACATTTGAGTAGCTCTTAGCAAAAACAAAACAATAATCAGGGCCTGTGAGAAAGTTTGAAAAGGAGTTCATTTTATCTTTTTTCACGAGCTCCTCGAATATTATTTACCCACGAAATTTTGCACGCACCTGGTGCACTCAAGCATCTTGCATGCAAAAAAAATTATCTTTTTGCATTTATTTACCTCTTTTTATTACTGTTCACTAGGAGTATATGAGCCCGGACTTAGAGATGACTTATCGATTTGCCTCTTCTTTTCCTCGGTCCTATCAACGCAGGTGTAGAGGCCACTACCACCCAGACTGGGAGGCTTTGCACTGTACATACATAGATTTACCAGGCCTTTGTCTTCAAGATAAAGAAAACATATTTATGTGGGAGAATTTTCAAAGTACAACGAAATAACAACAAGATATAGCTGACTATACATGACACTATCAAATAAGAATAATATCTCACTGATGTGACAGCATGTGCAGAGCACAATCTGCCACGTTCAGTGACGACACCAAAAGCTAAAAATGCATAACATACATTTTGGCCAATGAGAGTGATAGACTAGGAGGGCGATGCTTGCTTGGTGCATCTTTACTGGAACGAATAGTCAAACAACTCTCTTATGAATCGTTGGGGAAAAAACTAGTATTTGTTCAGAGGGAGATATTTGCTAGTGCAGCTTTAGGACAAAGTTTGAACAACTCTTTTTCTAAAGGGCTTGAAAAATAACTATGTCAAAATGTTAAAGGGCAGATATTTCGCAGGGTAATATATATTAACTCTGTTCTGAATCTTTAAAAAAAATAACATTATGTTTAGATGCAGATATTTGCAAAAGAAGATATTTGGTGGTGCATATATTTATGATAACGAAGATATTAGCCAGTACCCAAGTAACTATGTTCTAAATCGCCATTGAAAAGTACGCCGAGACCAACATACTATTTACTTTGGTGCACTTTTGTGTCTGAGGTCTAACTGGTTGGCGCAATTTTACGGGGCAGATAAACTAAACAACTCACTCTGTCCTGGATCGTTTAGAAAACTACTCCCTTTATTTCTAAATATGAGACGTTGAACTGCCAAAGCGTCTTATATTTAGAAACAGAGGGAGTAGTTAGTATTCTACCAATCTCTCGGCCAATTAGCCTACGATCAACCTGTACTTGGATGGTCAGGAGGACAATGGTATTCCCAGCCACCAGAGTTCAAGTTCTACACTTGATATTGGTGCTCGTATTTTTCTGAATTTATTTCAGGATTCCGCGATGTTCGTCAGTGATAGGAGACGTTCCCGACGACTGGAGGCACTTATGATGACTTCGTAAAATCTCAAGATGTTATGCCGGCTCAGTCTCTTGTAGATGCTCATAGTTTTTTTAGAGAGGAGGCACCTGCCCGGCCTTAAACTGAGGCCCTTAGAATACAAACCAGGTTCAAAAGATGCTCATAGTGGTAAGATATGTGTGCGTGCGTTTATAGGGATGAGTGTATGCTTATGTATGTAAGCGACTTCGATTTACTGTGTTAAAAAAAACATGGCTATAAGACCACGAAAGTGCAAATAAACAAAACAGAGCACGACTGCTACTATCAATCACTATGTGACTTAGTACTGTCTATTAGACTACTTGTCATCTTAAGCACTCAAGTATTATAATAAACTCCGCACATGCAATGGGGAGAGGCCCATCATACCAAGAAATATGTAAAAGAGCAATCCAGATTAGCGTCAGTCATCATGCCATGGCAGATCCTTCTGTAGCCACGAAAACAAAGCTCGCGCTTTTGTTCTTTCTCCCTTCAGATACGCTGGGGGCGCGCAACACGTAAACTCACCCTCTTCTGTTACGGTAGTAGAGATCATCAGGCTTTTGCTCCATTGTTACAACATGGTAGGGTCACACGCCACGTACGAGCACCACTTGTGCCACTAGCGCTCACAATTGTGATCCGTGAGCTTTCACTAGGACAAGGGGTTTCCTGGACATTGGTGCAGCGATTCGACCTCCCATACATACAACTATAACGTTATTGAAAATAATGCTAAGCATCAATATTGGTAAAGAAAAATCTGATGTCATTCCAAGCTCGCGACAGTTTCTTCTCAATCGCACCACAAACCTATCATCACAGATTATTATTTTTATTAAAATAACACTCTTGCAAACTACCAATGAAATATTGTGAGTTTTTAGGCGAACAATTAATTTACATAACTCCAAGTTAAGATCTAACCAAGAATATTGCGTTCTGAGAAGGTTCCCACAAAACTCATCCCAACCTCCATCATATGAACGTTATTCAACGGCTTAAGTAGCTCATTCCAAGCTACCAATTTCAGTTCAATTAGACATTGCTAATGAATATGCGATTATAGTTTCGCCCTTTTTTTAATTGGCAGCAGGGGCGCGTACAACGTAATACACATACACCCACCCACTAGACGTGAGCTTTCACACCAGATATGATTTCCTGGACTTACCCAATGCCTCTGCCATCAGATTATTTTGCTGAGTGCACTCTCCTGCGCATGTTGCTATCTATCCATGCAATGCAACAACTCAGCTTCCTGGCGGCAACAGGTGCAACTAAGGTCTAATTGTTTGGCACAACTTTACGGGCTGGATAACCTAGACAATTCTCCTTGTTCTGGATCGTCTATAAAACACGTTAGCATCCTCCGAATCTCTATGTTGAAGCGGCGCCTGGAATTGACGCGACTAATCACATCAATCGTTGATACCTTAATGTGCACTTACATCCAAAACCTCGGGTACAAGATATACCAAGAAAGTGCACATAAACAAAATAGACCCGAAATTGAATATAGACAACTGGCTGCTTTAGTGCTTGCACGGTCATCTTAAGCATTCAAGTACGATTATAAACTCCCCATAGGGATTACAAGATACATAGAAATGTCTAAAGAGAAATCAAGACTAGCATCGGTCACGATGCCATGTAGGATGTTGTGGCAGATCATTTCGTAGCCACAAAAACAAAGTTACACGCTTTTCCTCTCTTGTTTTGGATATGGTGGGGCCGCACACCATGTACATCCACACACTACCATTGTAGCAGGTAAGACTAAACTTTTGCTCTATTGTTTAGGACGAGGTAGGGATATGCACAAGTAACGTGCACACTCATGCAACTAGTACTCAGGGAAGGGACCTTTCACTATGAGGTAAAATTTCGTGTTTTGACCCTTTTGGCTAACAAATTCAGGATCTGACCCCCCTTTGGAAAAATTTCGGGATCTGACCCTTTTGCCTACCGCCAGGGGTGGTGGCGGTAGGGTTGCACGTCCCACCGCCATGGTCTCTGGCGGTAGGTCCCTTGACGGCGACTGACGGCCGTCGGCTCGTGCTGACGTGGAAAAGGACCTACCGCCATGGGCCCTAGCGGTAGGGTACTGAAGCCTACCGCCAGCACCCCTGGCGGTAGGGTCCTGGGAGGTGGATAAGGGTGGGAGGGGCTGGATATTTCCTCCCCCACTCCTCACCCATTCATTCAGCCCACCCACTCCTCACCTCTCCCCCGAGCTCAAGTCTCCCCCCCCCCCTCTCTCTTTCAAGCACAAGAGCCTCTCAAATCTCCCTCATTTGTTTGAGATTTCTCCGGTGGATTCTTACCATTTTCATCACCCAAGGTAGCTCTCTCATTTCCCCTCATTTTGATTGGTTGATATCTTTGTTTAGTTTGCATTTGCTCATTTGATTGCAAACCCTAGTTCATCATTTTGGTGTGGTCAAATCAATTACTATGATCCATTTAGGGTTATGTTGGTGATTTCCTTATGTATGATGTGCCTATAATTGTTTGTAGAATTTTTTGTGTACCTAGATCTAGTGCTAGTATTAGTGTACATAATTGGGGTTGGGTTAGGCTTAAGAAAGCAATTAAACCTAAGTTCACTTTAATAGCAACTTCTCGAAATGTAGGATGGCACCGTTCGTTTTCTTTGAAGTTTCTGCTGAGGCGGCGGCGAAGCGTGAACGCGAAGTGATTGAGGAAAAGATGAACTTCTGGATGGAAGCCATTGATGCTTTGAATGCGGCGTGTAGGGCCTTTTCACATTATTATTTCACTGATGACTGTTCCGAAAATTTAATCAAAAAAAAGGAGAGGAAGATGACCAAGCTCAAGACGGCGGAAAAAAAATTTAGGCGTGATCTTGCAATGCAAATTGCATTGTGTGCGACAAGGGGAGAATCTGCTGAGATAGACATGGGAAATCATGGCCAGGTCATTGATTGGTTAGTGAGCCAACCATTCTCGTCGGACGAGAAGCGGGCTTCTCGTTGGGCATGGGTCAAAGAAAGAAGTGATATTATTTGTTGCAACCCGGGACTGTACGCCAAATAGAATTGCATGAGGCTATGTAATCTTTGTCATTTGGACTATATTGACATGTACCCTTTGCTTGGTCGTCATTTGAACTACTATGACTTATACCCTTAACATTTGAACTCATTAAGAACTTGGTGTTGTATGTCATATCAAGTAACCAAGTGTTGTACTCCATTGAATTTATTTTGTGTTTTGTTCTATGTCATCTTAAACCCGTATATTCATGTAGGATGGACATTCCATCCATGACTATGAAGATAGCGTGTGAGAAGCTCATGTCGGAGCGACACCGTTGCTTGAAGAGGGAATGTGAAGCATGGTTGAAGAGTTGTGATGAGGCAAACGCGGCCATGAAGGATTTCAGCAAGTATCACGTTATCGAGGAACCTTCTGATGCTAAGGAGAAAAAAGCTTTCCGAAAGCTTGTGAACGAAAAAGAGAGGATGCTTGATGAGCTGCAAGACCGGGAATATGCTTGCAGACACGCTTTGGCAATTGAGATTGCGTTCACTGCCAGCAAAGAAGAATTTCGTGAGATGGACTTGAGGAAACCCGGCCAGGTCATAGGATGGGCAATCAAACAAGGCGTGTCAGAGAATCCGGCCCGCCGTGCTGCATGGGCCTGGTTCCCCGAAATGAATGGTGTGTTGGGTCATTGAGCAGGATCCACCGACTTTCAACTGAAGCGTAATCAAGCGCGTGACGATCAAATTGAACGTCTGATAAGTATGAGAGTTATGTTACCTGTTTAGAAAATGTGTCGTCGAGCTTGAGCTATTAGTTTCAACCGATGTCATTCGAACCGGGTCATGTTTTAATTAGTTTGAACATGTGTTATTCGTGGATGTAATGAACAATGTTGAGTTGAGTTATGTATGTGCTTGCTAGTTGATCATTCTAATATTTGATAGAAGTTGGTATATTTTAAGATTTGGCCTTAGATGAGGGGCAGAACAGAGAATTTCCTCTGTTTTTAACCCTACCGCCACACCCCCTGGCGGTAGGTTGCTGAAACCTACCCCATAGCCCATGGCAGTAGGGGGTGGCACAGGGGTGGAATCGGTTCTGTTACGAGAAAATACCATCCCTTGGCGGTAGGGTCATACCCTACCGCCACAGGCTCTGGCGGTAGGCTTACCTTACCGCCAGGGGGGTTTGTCGTAACAGAACCTATGCCGCCCCCTACCGCCATGGGCCCTGGCGGTAGGGTCCAGCAACCTACCGCCAGGGTGTGTGGCGGTAGGCTTAAAAACAGAGGACCTCCTCTGTTCTATCCATCATCTGAGCACAACAGTTTATAAAAAAATCATCACATAAATTGCTGACAAAACACAGAAATTGCTGACAAACTTTAGTTCTCACGACACCTTGCAAACATCTCCACACCAAATTCAATACAAATGGCAAATTCATTCACGACAAGTTCACGACACATGTCTTCTTGCCTTAGTACTACATAGTTCATGATAAATGATAAATGTGGCATGGCTTCCAAGGTAGTCAGAATCCCGATTCGACTCCTAGAATCCTACGACTTCACGATCCTACGGAAGCTTGTCGATCCAAGTCCCACTATGAATCCGGATCAAGGAGAATCCATGTTGAGTTGCGATCTAAATCATAGAATCCTGTACAAAACTGTAGAGTCCCGGCTATGCTATGGAGTATGTCCGATTCTACTAATTTATCTAATCCATTTGTGTAGTTGTAGTAGAATAGTATGCCATCATAAAAATTCTTTTTGGCACGCCTCATGGCCCTTTATTCCCCTCCCAAGCCCAAAGTCTTAGCCGCTGACACCTTTGATCTAGCTATGAGAAACCCTAGATCAAACTGAGGATCAGGCTTGTCGACGATGGAATTGGCGTGAGAAGGAGGATGCATCAAGATTGATCAAGAAGGAGATCAAGACCCTTCAAGGTTTAGCACTGCAGGTTAGCTATACAAGTGATAGGCTATTCACATACTCTAAAAAAATCCACCTATGTAAATCTTGTACATTGAAGATTTAAATGTTATATATATTTCCCTCCCATATATGTTCCATGCATACAAGCTAGCATTGATGTGTACAATTTTTGCTCTATATTTAGTATTAAACTCTATAGAACCCATATAAATTTCTGGCGTGGATACAAAATATCTTATTTGATTAAATCTAGTAGAATCCTCGATTCAACGACTCGATACTACGACTCGATTCTGCCTAAGGAAAATCGACCCGACTACGAATCCCGACTCTGACTACCTTGATGGCTTCATCCGGTTACATGACGAGTCCACCAAAGCGAAGGCTTTACTGAGTCATACGGGGCCATTTCCCCTTCTTGTCACGTGCCTCATCCTCCTCTTGTGCCTTGCGAGCCTTTGCAAGATTTCTTGCCCTCTCCTCCTCACGAGCAAGCTTCGCTTGGCGTGCCCTCTCCTCCTCGCGTTTCTTCCGATCCATCCTCTTCTTCTGACGACGCTCTTCCTCCAAGCCTCTTCGAAACCTTTCTTCGAACAGCCGCTGGCGCCTAAGACAATCTTCATATTGGTCCTTTTGGACATCTTCTGGCACTTCATGATCTATCCAGGTGAAGTACTTGCATAGAGGAGGTGGTGACTGCATACAAAATGGATGTTAGTGTTGACACATATTTTAGAGTAACATGTTACTTTTCTAGCATACCGGTGGTTGGTCATAGGCGTGAGTTGGAAGCACACGATCATAAGCATAGTTGGGGCATACAAAATATCTCCTTCCTTCCGTCCATGACTTCTTTCGGTCGGTGGACACCTTCACCTTGCAAACATCTCCACACCAACATGGCGGAATCTTCACATCTTTCTCCTTCACCTTGTCCAAAGATGTGTTCTCCCACTTATGCGGCATGTCTTCTTGGTTAGCACACGGTGGCCTCGTCATGGAACCGGATGAAGCCATGCCTACAACAATTAAAGATGTTAAGTCAAAATATGAACACATTGGCATGTAAAGAGGCAAATATATCAACACATGAACATATTCAAAGTAGTACCATTCACATTATTTCAACCATCCGGATTGAGCAACACGTCGATAGGCCTTCCCCTATCAACCCGACGTGTCCTAGAACCACCGGATCCACGGCCCCCTCTAAGTATTGTTCTTCCTCCACGGCCACGGCCCCTTCCAAGGCCCACTCCAAGGCTAGTCCTTCCTCCACGGCCCACTCCAAGGATAGTCCTTCCTCCACGGCCACGGCCCCCTCCAAGGCTAGTCCTCCCTCCACGTGTTTGACTAGTGCCCGTGTTGGTTCTAGGTTTCTTCGTGCATCTCCTAACGTTGTGTCCTGTTTTGTTGCATTCTCCACAATTGTTGGTGTCCGGTGCCTCCATGAAATGACCACTACCAAATTGCTTCATTCCGGTGTATCCAGCTAGATCATCCATGTCACTCCTGAACCTCTTCTTTCTTCTTCTTCCCCTCATAGGCACCATGAGTGCGGGATCTGGCACAATATCTGGGCCGTGATACTCAGGCCACTGTGAGGCATCAAGGAAAGGATTAAACCGAGGCGCCAACGTCAACCTTGTTCGTTCCAATGTGAACTCGTGCAACCGCACCGTTGTGCCATCGGATACGTGCAAGTTTCTCGCCCGTGTTGCGGTCATCAAATGCCAGCAAGGCCAATGATACTTGTGTAGCCTCTCACACTGGCACCAACGGTTTTTGATGTGCACCTCGTAAGCAACTCCACCATAAGACCTACCGTCCCTTGTTGTCCCATCCGGCTCATCTATTTGATAGATCATTTCTTTTTCATTATATTTGATCACTTGTTGTTTGGAAGACTTGTGCGCTTGATGCAACAACCAATCCTGAACCTTGAATGGATAGTCCATCTTTTCGCCAATCCACTTGGCCGTGCTTTCAGAATGCTTTAGGAAGTACTCGTTGAGCTTGATGAAAGTGTACTTGAGTATTGCGGTCACCGGCAAGGAACGGACACCCTTCAACACATTGTTGAAGCATTCCACCATGTTGCTTGTCATGTCCCCATATCGCATACCTCCTTCATCGTAAGCGCGTGACCACTTTTCTTTATCCGGCTCGTGCCTAAGCAAGAATTCTTTCCCTCCTTTGTTCTTCTCCAAAGCCTTGAGGAGTTTATCATATCGGCTTTTGAATGTGTCGGTGTTGAATACAACGCAAACAAGGGTAAGGTCTTTGCAAAACTCCTTGCTCTTGCATGCCTGATAAAAGTTTGCAACAAAGTGTCTCATGCACCAATGGTGTTGAAGCTTTGGAAGATCGGGAATATCAACGTCTATTGCTTTGAGAATCCCTTGATGGCGATCCGATATAATGCATACCTCTCGCTTGCCTATCACCTTGGTTCTCACCTGCCCCATGAACCACTCCCAATTATCATCGTGCTCTGAAGGCACCAAGGCAAATGCCACCGGCAACACGTTATCATTTGAAGAGTGGGCCATCGCCACCATTAATGTGCCCTTGTATTTGCCGGTCAAGAATGTACCATCTATAGACAAGACCGGCCGACAATATGTGAATGCCTCGATGCATTGTCCAAAGCTCCAGAAGGCACGACGAAACACTCCGTCAATTGACTCCACCCGATGGCGCATGCCCGGGTTTCGATGAGCAATGGCTGCCAACATCTTGGGCAGAGTGTTATATGCGGCCTCATAATCACCATGCAACATCCTAATAGCGTTTGCCTTGGCCATCCATGCCTTCCCATACTTGACCGGGTATCCGAATAGTTCCTCAATCGAAGTCATGAGAAACTTGACCTTCACGGTTGGATCATGTGCTATTTGATTCAACAATTTGTAGCCTAGATACTCAGACGTGAGTTGACGGTGTCCTTTGCTTCGGTCGGCCTTGTCCGGGGGTACACACGTGTGAGTGCCAACACAACTCTTCAACACCCATTGCCCAGTTTCTTTGATTTTTCTACCGCGGACCTTCCATTTGCAACCTTCTTGGTCACATATGACTGTGTACCGAACTTTTTGATTTGAATGACCAACAACAAACGGCCTATGGTTCCTAATGGCGTAGTCACACAACCATATCTTGAACTCTACCAAAGAACCAAACTTGATGCCTTTCTTCAAATGAGCATTCTCATCCTCATTTTCTGGCCGAGGATCACTGAATTTGGGGCACAGTGTTGGCTCAAACAACCCGAATCTTAGCCCACCGTCAACAACGGCATTGTCCGCAAGACTCACATCCCTAAACAACGGCGGCCCTCTTTCCTTGCTGGTCACCTTCTTGTAGATTTGATTTTCTTGCGCAGTCAACCCATCCTCATCCAATTCTTCTTCCGGACCCTCGTCATCCGAGTTATACCCACACATACGGTTATAAGGGAGGGTACGGTCCATGTCTTGTTGCCGCACAATGACATCCAAGTTACCAATGGGATTGTAATGAATCTCTTCATTCTCCGCGTAAGCATCCTCTTGAGCAACAATAGAATCATCAACAACATGACCACTAGCATCTTCTTGAACAAGAGGAATAGCATCAACTCGGAGTACTATGGCGCTAGCATTGATATGATCTTCATTGGGTTGGCTACTTGGTGGTTGGCTAGAACAATTGGGGATATACACCTCGGCACTATCATCATGTATTGGGGAGGATGCATTGCGGTTCAAATCAATTTGCAAGGGAGGAGGAGGATCAACCTTTGTGGCAAATATCTCAAGAGACTTGTCTTGTGATGCGTCTACTTTGTCCTTGTACACATTCCAATGCAATTGGGAGGTGATGGGCATACTCTTTAATCGGGACTTTACTCCCAATCCAATGTCATACCTCCCAATAAGCTTAACCTCGGCATTTGGGTCATTCCAATGTAAGACGCTTCTCACTTTAACTACAAGATCATCAAAGCTTGGACTTGTGTCAAAAACCATAGCCTCTTCCCCTTCATCGTCATTTCCAAGCATAGATGTCGTCTTGTCCAAATAATGAACATTTACGAGCTTATGCATCTAAGAAAATTGGAAACAATAAAATCAATCCATATATGTCATCCAACCAACTCAAATGGACAAATAAACTAAATTATGCACAAATTGGACAAATAAATACTATTCATAGTCAAGTTAACCTAACCATTAACCCTAACCCTAACCCCCAACATAACCACTATAACCCTAACCCTCACCCTAACACTAACCCCTAACATAACCCTAACCCTTGCCATAAATGCGCCATAAATGCATCATAAATGTGTCATAAATGCACACAACAAGATCAACACCTAGGGTTTGCAATAAATTGACCAAATCCACACAAAACAAAGATCTCAACCAATCAAAAGGAGGGGAAATGGGAGAGGTACCTTGGGTGATGAAAATGCTCTGGATCCACCGGTGAAATCTCAAGCAAATGGAGGGGATCTAGGGGGGGGTTTGTGAGGGGGAGAGAGGGGGGAGAGGGGCTGAGCACGGGGAAGAAGATGAGTGGGGAAGAAGAGTGGTGGTGGGGACCACAAACCAGCCCCTCCCACCCTTATCCACCTCCCAGGACCCTACCGCCAGGGGTGCTGGTGGTAGGCTTCAGTACCCTACCGCCAGGGCCCATGGCGGTAGGTCCTTTTCCACGTCAGCACGAGCCGATGATCGTTAGTCGCCGTCAAGGGACCTACCGCCAGAGACCATGGCGGTGGGACGTGCAACCCTACCGCCACCACCCCTGTCGGTAGGCAAAAGGGTCAGATCCCGAAATTTTTCCAAAGGGGGGTCAGATCCTGAATTTGTTAGCCAAAAGGGTCAAAACACGAAATTTTACCTCACTATGATACGAAATTTCGCAGGGCCACGCACGTGCCGGCGCACGCACTTGCCAATTCCTGCCTGGCTGTTTGATTACCTCATGATACACGAAGTAGTTGGATCCCGCACGAGGCCATAGTAAGTTTTAAGTTTCAATCGTTGAAACTTACGATTTTTCAACTGAAACTTGCAATTTTTTCTCTCACTCTTACCAAGTTTCATAGACAAAATTTTAAGACATTTTTTGTCGGTCCTTAGGTACAAAATATCGTGATTTTACTAGTCACTCTACTAAGTTTCAGGGGTTGAAACTTAAGTTTCAGGGGTTGAAACTTAACATTTATTTTCAAAACTCATCAAAACGTATTTAAAATGGATCTTATACACAATAATGATATTATTGAAAATAATGCTACGTGTCAATATGGGAATGAAAATCCTGATGTAATTGGCTTTGGATTAGTCATACGACAACATATCCTCAGTCGAACAAAAAACTTATCATCATCTTGTACCATAATCTACCAAAAGAGCAGCATGATGCAGACCAAAAATCATTCTCAATATTTTTATGCAAACCAAAAACATTGGGCTATCACCCTGAAGCGAACCTTCGAGCCAACACTATCAACAAGTAAAAGACATACAAATGCTGATGTTTTCTAAACCAAATATGTCAGCTTCGTCAACCAGCCTCGGCATGCTCAGCCAAAGCACCTTTTAGCCGACTCATGATGTGCAAAAGACCTACGCCATTGGTGCCAAAGGAGAATTTGCCAAAAGGGTGTTTCGTACTCTATTATGTCTCTTCTAGTTGCTTCGTCGCCAACGCCTCATCGTTTCTTACCATATAGACATATTCGGCCTAGTCCAAAGGTCCTACCACGCTATAGCGTCATGACATCAGGATGATGAAATCTATTGGCTATAGGTCCCACTCGATGCAGTGGAGGACCACCATCCATGCATATGTGTGCCATCACTGGAAATTGAGGGAGCCACTAGGACACCATTCATGTGTGCCATCACTAGAAATGGTCGTGGAGAAAGCCATGCTACAATGCCATGCCAACAAGAAGTTGCAATCTATTGGCTATAGGTCCCACTCGATGCACATGCAAGGTCGTTATTCATGCATATGCGCACCATCAGTGGAAATGGTCGCGGAGAAAGCCATGTTACCATGCTCAACAGTGAGGGGTGGGGCAGATGGGAGAGGAAAAATCATCGCCGTAAAAATGCCGGCTAGGGCCCAACGCGGATCTCAAACAATGTAGGAGTACTTGTCTGCGAAATCCAGCTAGGTCGGTCATTCCACATAATGTTTGTGCTTCTGTGCAAGCGTGGCACCCCAAGAAGCCGCCTTCGCAGAGTCGAGTGAAGACTGTGACATTAGAATGCAATGGCTGAACTAGGGCTTGGTGATGCGGGCATCGCCCATGTCTCCCGCTCCTAGCTAGGGCTTGGTTGCAGGTGTTTTTATAAGTTTATTCCTTAGTAAAATTTCCCGAGTCAAAGGGTTGATTCTTTTGTCCAATAAAAATTGAGCCCTTGCACATATTATGGGATATATCACCAGTGCAGAAAAAGCCTAATAGCGGCATTCCTGAAACGTCGTACCGGCACGGAGGGGAGACGCCGCTAGTATGACGCCGCTGATCAGGGTTCACTAGCAGCATCGAGCACAAACGCCGCTAACTGGGAACCAATGTCAGCAGCCAACGTCACTGCTCATGTGGTTACTGCAGGCATTGGTGTTCGACGCCACTGGTATCGAAAATTTTAGTGGCGTCCCATCTATTCGAACGCCGGAAGCTTATGATGATTTAGTGACATTTTAACTTCTATCCGATGCCGATGATGAGTGTTGTCGGCTAAAAAAAACGCTTCCCCAGCCTACACAGATCAGTTGTACAAATATCATATGTGCTTTATGTACAGTACCATATAGTACTGTTACGTACACTTAATTACATTAACAACACTTAACATGACTGTAAGATACCATATATCACAATTAATTACGTACACTTAAGTAATATGTTCGATGAAGTACTAATACGATAAAGCTAGCATGCATGCATGGCTACGAAGGCAGAATCAACACGTAAAATTGTGGTGATTCTAGGAAGTTATACCACACCAAGATGTCAATGTCATCATCTTCGTTAATAACCATGACGAGCGTCTTCCCAGCTTTCATCCTCCATTCTG
Source organism: Thinopyrum elongatum (assembly GCA_011799875.1). NCBI lineage: Eukaryota > Viridiplantae > Streptophyta > Magnoliopsida > Poales > Poaceae > Thinopyrum > Thinopyrum elongatum. The sequence goes on from CM022301.1 coordinate 410,609,672, forward strand.
TTACAAGCTCTCTCCAATGAGGGCCACTGAGAAAGGTTCGGTCCGCCTCATTGGTAACAAAAAGGTACAAGGGTGTGCCTATTTTGTACTTGGCCATCTGTACCTCTAATGTTATCTCCTCATTGATGCACACGTTCACCTTCTAAAGCATGTCATTCCTTGTCCAACAAGGGATTTACTGAGCATAATTAAAAGAAACAATAGGTTATTTAATTTTTGGCACAAATGTGTATACTCATTAACCAGATAACATGTCGAATCGAGATCAAAGAATGTATCGTCATCTATAGGAAATTCTCCGAAAGATCTATGAAGGTTTCTCTAGAGTAGATGACCAACTTATCGCACACACCTAACCTATTTTCACCACACTTGGGGCACACGCCTCTGTTTGCTACATGCATTCGTGTTGACAAAATTAAAAAAAATGAAGAAAATAAAGTGATCAGCTATACTATCGAGTAGAACAATGAAATTATTTGTATATATGTAACATAACTTCCTATGTTTATTCTAAGTATTTCAACTGTTTTGCTCTAAAATTGGTATTACAAACTCTGTGGAGACTATAAAAAGTTGTTGCCCATATACAAAATATCAAATTTTAGTAAATCTAGACTTAGAATCCCGACTTTGAGTAAATATCTGACTAGTGCGCATTGCATCAAACAGTTGCCATGCATATTACATAGGGGAGGAGGCATACCGGGATGGAGCGGGCGGTGGCGAGCGAGGTGACAGAGGGAGGTGCAGAGCTGTCAGGGCCGGAGACGCATTTGTCCGCTTTGGGTTCGAGTTTTTCCGGCTGAAGCCTTTTGACATAAGCATCGCAGCCCCAAACCTTAGGAAACGACAACTTAGGTTTCTTGCCAAACCACAGTTCATACGGTGTCATCTCCACGGACTTAGATGGTGCCCTATTTAAAGTGAATGTAGTTGTCTCTAATGCATAACCCCAAAACAGTAGTGGTAGATCGGCAAGAGACATCATAGAACGCACCATATCCAATAAGGTACGATTACGACGTTCAGACACACCATTATGTTGTGGTGTTCCAGGTGGCGTCAACTGTGAAACAATTCCACATTGTCTTAAGTGATTGCCAAACTCATAACTCAGATATTCTCCCCCTCGATCGGATCGTAGGAATTTAATCTTCTTGTTACGATGATTCTCAACTTCACTCTGAAATTGCTTGAACTTTTCAAACGTTTCAGACTTATGCTTCATCAAGTAAATATACCCATATCTACTCAAATCATCGGTGAAGGTGAGAAAGTAACGATATCCACCGCGCACGTCAAGACTCATCGGGCCGCACACATCAGTATGTATGATTTCCAACAAGTCAATTGCCCGTTCCAATGTTCCGGAAAACGGGGTTTTACTCATCTTGCCCATGAGGCATGGTTCGCATGTGTCAATTGATTCAAAATCAAGTGACTCCAAAAGTCCATCAGCATGGAGTTTCTTCATGCGCTTTACACCAACATGACCTAAGCGGCAGCACCACAAGAAAGTGGTATTATCATTATCAACTCTATATCTTTTGGCCTCAATGTTATGAACATGTGTATCACTACGATCGAGATTCAATAAACCATTCACCTTGGGTGCATGACCATAGAAGGTATTATTCATGTAAACAGAATAACCATTATTCTTTGACTTAAATGAATAACCGTATTGCAATAAACACGATCTAATCATGTTCATGCTCAACACAGACACCAAATAACATTTATCTAGGTTCAACACTAATCTCGGAGGTAGAGGGAACGTGCGATGGTGATCACATCAACCTTGGAAACCCTTCCAACACACATCGTCACCTCGGCCTTAGCTAGTCTCCGTTTATTCCACAGCTTTTGTTTCGAGTTACCAATATTAGCAACTGAACCGGTTTCTAATACCCAGGTGCTACTAGCAGTACTAGTAAGGTACACATCAATAACGTGTGTATCAAATATACTTTTGTTGAAGTTGCCAGCCTTCTTATCTATTGGGGTAGTTCCACTACTAGTGACTGTTCCCCTTACAATAGAAGCACTTAGTCTCGGGTTTGGGTTCAACCTTGGGTTTCTTCACTGGAGCGGCAACTGGCTTGCCATTCATGAAGTTTCCCTTCTTGCCCTTGCCCTTCTTGAATCTAGTGGTCTTGTTAACCATCAACACTTGATGCTCCTTCTTGATTTCTACCTTCGCGGCCTTAAGCACCGCAAGCATCTCCGAGATCATGTCCATCCCTTGCATGTCATAGTTCATCACGAGGCTCTAGTAGCTTGGTGATAGTGACTAGAGAACTCTGTCAATCACTATCTTATCTGGAAGATTAACTCCCACTTGATTCAAGTGATTGTAGCACTCAGACATTCTGAGCACATGCTCACTGGCTGAGCTATTCTCCTCCATCTCGTAGGCAAAGAACTTGTCAGAGGTCTCATACCTCTCAACACGGGCATGAGCCTGAAATACCAATTTCAGCTCTTGGAACATCTCATATGTTCCATGGCGTTCAAAACGTCTTTGAAGCCCCGGTTCTGAGCCGTAAAGCATGGCGCACTAAACTATGAAGTAGTCATCAGAACGTGTCTGCTAGATGTTCACAACATCCACGGACGACGCTAGAGGGGTTGGTACACCGAGCGATGCATCAAGGACATAAGCCTCCGGTGTAGCAGTGAGGACAATCCTCAGACTACGGACCTAGTCCGCATAATTGCTTACAATATCTTTCAACTTAGTCTTTCTCTAGGAACATATTAAAACAGGGAGCTATAGCATGAGCTATTGATCTACAACATAATTTGCAAAGACAATTTAGACTATGTTCATGATAAATGAGTTCAATTAATCATATTACCGAAGAACTCCCACTCAAATCAAATCCGTCCGGTTGTCCGAGTGTAACATGATCCAAATTCACCAACCCAAGTCTGATCATCACGTGAGATGAGGTGGTTTCAATGGTGAACATCTCCATGTTGATCATATCTACTATATGACTCGTGTTCGACTTTTTGGTCTCTTGTGTTCTGAGGCCATGTCTGTACATGCTAGGCTCGTTAAGTTTAACCCAAGTGTTCCGCATGTGCAACACTGGCTTGCACCCATTGTATGTGAACGTAGAGTCTATCACACCCGATCATCATGTGGTACTTCGAAACGACGAACTTTCGCAACGGTGCACACTTGGGGAGAACACAATTTTATATTGAAATTTTAGTGAGGGATCACCTTATAATGCTACCGTCGTCCTAAGCAAAATAAGATGCATAAAAGGATTAACATCACATGCAAATCATAAGTGACATGATATGGCCATCAACTTCTGCTTTTGATCTCCATCTCCAAAGCACCGGCATGATCTCCATCATCACTGGCATGACACCATGATCTCCATCATCATGTCGCCATCGAGGTTGTCACGCCAACCATGCTTCTACTACTATTGCTACCGCTTAGCGATAAAGTAAAGCATTACATAGCGCTTAATGATTGACACGCAGGTCATACAATAATTAAAGACAACCCTATGGCTCCTGCTGGTTGCCGTATGCATCGACATGCAAGTCGATATAAACTATTACAAGCATGATCATCTCATACATCAAATATATTTCATCATGTCTTTGGCCATATCATATCACAACATACCATGCAAAAACAAGTTAGACGTCCTCTAATTGTTGTTGCATGTTTTACGTGGCTGCTATGGGTATCTAGCAAGAACGATTCTTACCTACGCAAAGCCACAATGGTGATATGCAAGTTGCTATTTAACCTTCTACAAGGACCTCCTTTGTCGAATCCGATTCAACTATGGTGGGAGAGACAGACACCCGCCAGCCATCTTTATGCAACAAAGCCACATGTCTGTCGATGGAACCGGTCTCATGTACGTGGACATGTAAAGTTGGTCGGGGCCGCTTCATCCCACAATACCGCTGAATCAAGAAAAGACCAAGGAAGGAAGCAATCTGAATGTCAATGCCCACAAACACCTTTGTGCTCTACTTGTGATGTCATCTACGCATAGACCTAGCTCTGATACCACTGTTAGGGAACGTTGCATGAGAAACAAAATTTTCCTACGCTCACCAAGATCAATCTTGGAGATGAACATCTACGAGAGGAGAGATTGCATCTACATACCCTTGTAGATCGCTAAGCGGAAGCGTTAAGAAACGCGGTTGATGTAGTCAAACGTCTTCGCGATCCAATCACGATCCGTCCCGCGAACTCTGATCTAGTGCCGAACGGACGGCACCTCCGCGTTCAACACACGTACGGCTTGATGACGCCTTCACCTCCTCGATCCAGCGAGCGATGGTGAAGTAGTAGCTTGAGTCCTCCGACAGCACGACGGCGTAGTGGTGGTGGCGGTGGCGGAATCTCAGCAGAGCTTCGCTAAGCACTACGGAGAGAAAGAGGGATGCGAGGGAGAGGAGAGGCAGCGCCGTGGCGTAGAAGGGTAAGGCTGCCCTCTCTCTACCTCTCTATATATAGGGGGAAGGGGGAGAGGGGGGCGCCCCTAGGGGATCCCATCTAGGGCCGGCGGCCACAAGAGGGAAACCCTAGATGGGTTTTCCCCCCTAGGAGACTTGGCCCCAAGCCAAAGTGGTGGGAAGCCCTAGGGGGCGCCCCCACCCCTCCTGGTTACGTGAGATGGGGTGAGGGGGCGCTCAGCCCCTTAGTGGGCTGGTTTGCCCCCTCCCCTTGGCCCATGGGGCTCCCCAACAGTTGCCACCCCCCCCCCCCCCCCGAAACCCCTTTCGGTGAAGCTGGTCATCACCCGGTACCCCCGGAACAATTCTGGACTCCAATACCCTTCGTCCAATATATCAATCTTCACCTCCAGACTATTTCGGAGTTCCTCGTCACGTCCGAGATCTCATCCGGGACTCCGAACAACCTTCGGTAACCACCATAATGACTCAACTATACTTATATCGTCACCAAACGTTAAGTGTGTAGACCCTGCGGGTTCGAGAACTATCACTACTGCAGGATGCTGCTAACGCGACACTACGATCAGAGACCCTTTGACGAAACTGTGTGCGATGCATTAATCGCAAACGGTGATGTAAAAAAACCGTCAAAAAAGATGCAAAACATTTGCGATGGCGGGTACATCAAACACGGCTCAGATTTTACTTGCGTGTGCGATGCTGGGCATACGGTTGATCCAGACGAACTGTTTGCAATTATACAGAACAACAGAAACGGGCAGCCACATCAATGTGTGTGCAATATACGGCATACAGTTCGCTCCGATGAACTGTTTGCTATTAGGGAAAGCAACAGAAACGGTCAGCCAGATCAAGGTGTGTGTGATATACGGCATACGGTTCACTCGAATGAACTGTTTTCGATTAGGGAAGAGAACATAAACGGTTCAACTTAACAAGAAGTGTGTGATACGTGGCAAACAGGCCCGGAGGTTAATTTGAGAACAAGTACACAGAGGTTAATTTGACATACATGACTTATAAGTTTCACAGAAATCATATCACTTTTTTTGGAAAACATTTGATTGCGTTGAATGTATATAGTGCTCCGTCCTATTAGTTGAATTAACCTCGAGGTCCATGTTTTGGAAACATGTCGTAAAGTAACGGGATAGACCTTCATTCAAGCCAATCAACATGTGTTCAAAAAACAAAAATTATCAAAAAGTAACGAGATAGACCTTCTTCAACCCAATCAACATGTGTTCAAAAAACAAAAAATGTCAAAAATTAAAAAACAAGGACCTCGAGGTTAATTCAACTAATATGATGGAGCACTATATACATTCAACGCAATTAAATGTTTACAGTGACCAATCAAATCAGTTAATTTAACATCGAGGCCACTTCCCATCCGGTCACCCATCCGATGACTACTCCAGCCTCAGCACAGTTAACTTGGGAATTCTGTTAGATGAGCTATCGGCAGGGAAGCTGGTCCTTGCTGCTGTAGGATCCCTCTTTGCATCCTTTATTGTGCACCCGGATGACCGACTGTTGCCGCCCAATGGTCAATGCCACGTCCCCCGTGAATGTAGAAGCTTCCCTCCATTGGATGAGTGGCAAACGGTTAATCAAGAAGAACTATTTGCGATGATGCAGAACAACAAAAATGGGCAGCCAGATGAGGGTGTGTGCGATATACGGCATACAGTTCACTAGGATGAACTGTGTGTGATTAGGCAACCCAATAGAAAAGGTTCAACTTAACAAGATGTGTGTGATACGCCGTAGAGAGCGGCCGTGTGCTACTACCACCGTCTTGGTCTATTAGTCCCCTTTATATATTTTGTGCCATATTTTGACCTTAAATTTAACCAACAAAATGTTAATGCATGTTACAAAAATTATATAACTGGAAACTATGTTCAAATACGAATCCAACGATATAATCTTTGGCGACATGCATTCGTATTTTATTAGTTAAATCCTACTTATAAACCAGGACGGGGGTATAGTAGGTAATTAAATCGCAAACATTTTTTTATTAACCGTATGTGTACGTGTCCTTTCGTCCTCCTCTCGAACGTCTTGTCATAGTAGTAGTATTTAGGGGCTATTTTGTTCAGTTCATCTGACTATAGATGTGGTGGAACTGTACAACGTACTTAAAATTAGCTAGTATATATAGTTGAACTAGCTATTTCAGTACGTGGTTGGCAACAATTGGGGAAAAGTTTGGTCGGTTCAGCTGTCGAGTTGAACTGTTTGTATAAAGAATGACTGCTTAATCTATGAATGAAATATATGCTCAATTACTGAATTTTAGTTGCAAAAATTAGATAGTGCTAGTGATTTTTAGGTGCATATTTTGACAAATCGCAGTGTTACAAGGATTGACAAATGGCAATGTTACTAGATCAACAAATGTCAATCTTTCTAGTTTGACAAATGGCAATATACCCAATATGACAGATGCAAATCTTACCTAATTGTCTGCAAGTGGTTGCACACGGGTCATCCGAAAAAACGGTTTGCGTTGAAGGGAGGTTCAAATCCTGCTTGCCAAATTTTCTCTGGGCTTAGCGCCGAAGTCTCGCTTTGCATACCTTATTCAATCTGAACCATTTGCGTTGAAGAGATGCACAAATCATGCGCGGCGAATTTTCCCTTGGCTTACCATAGCTCTCACTTTGCATACAGGTGTTCTATCTAAAACATTTGCGATGAAGAGCTGCACAAATCCTGCTCGACACATTTTCCCTTGGCTTACTGGGGAAGCTGTCGGTTTACATACGGGTGTTCTATCTAAAATGTTTGCGATGTTAGAGTGGCAGCTATTTGTTTCAAAATGCCTTTGTTGGCTGTTATTCGAGTGCGCCTTCTCTCAAAATGGACACGAAAAATACCACAGCATGTCGGGTGCCATTCCATGATAGCATGCCAAGTTTCATGAATTTCAGACAAATTTTGGATTTACTAGAATTTAAAAAACTAAGTATCTCAACGTTTTGCCGGCAATCAATAGTGCCCTGGTGTTTGAAATTCATTCCCATTTCTTGCATGGGACCTAAGCATGCACCCAAGGACACAGATTTGATTTTTCAACCAATTTATATGCACTGGAGCATGTGCACGTAGTTCAAATTTGAATTATGCACATAAAATGCCTAGAAAACCCAGTTAATGTATAAAAATGTCCAAACGAACCCCGAAATATTCCAAAATTTAACACAACACAATTGTTGCTCTATGTTGACACTAGAGAAAAATTTGAAATCAATAAGAAGCAACGGATATCGTTTCTTCCAGAAAGGTGAAACGTTCCCTACCGAAATCATCAGGCTTGTTGTGAGAAGCTCTGGTTTGTGAGAAGCTTATACCCAAACCTGCCCCAAATGGGACAAAAAATTTACCACGGCATGTTGATGCCGCTCCATGATAGCATGCCAAGTTTCATGAATTTCAGACGAGTTTTGGATTTACTAGAATTTAAAAACCAGGTATCTCAATGTTTGCGGCTGAGTGACGGTGCCAGGGTGTTTGACATTCATTCCCATTTCTTGCATGGGACTTAAGCATGCAACCAAGGACACAGATTTGAATTTTCAACCAATTTATATGCATTAGAGCATGTGCCTGTAGTTCAAATTTGAATTATGCACATAAATGCATTGAAAACTCAATTAATGTATAAAAATGTCCAAACGAACCCCGAAAAATTCCAAAATTTCACACAACACTCCTGTTGTTCTATGTTGACACTAGAGAAAAAATTGAAATCAAGAAGAGGCAACGGATATCGTTTCGTCCAGAAAGGTGAAAGGTTCCCTACCGAAACCATCAGGCTTGTTGTGAGAAGCTCTGGTTTGTGAGAAGCTTATACCCAAACCTGCCCCAAATGGGACAAAAAATTTACCACGGCATGTTGATGCCGCTCCATGATAGCATGCCAAGTTTCATGAATTTTAGACGAGTTTTGGATTTACTAGAATTTAAAAACCAGGTATCTCAATGTTTGCGGCCGAGTGACGGTGGCAGGGTGTTTGACATTCATTCCCATTTCTTGCATGGGACCTAAGCATGCAACCAAGGACACATATTTGAATTTTCAACCAATTTATATGCATTAGAGCATGTGCATGTAGTTCAAATTTGAATTATGCACATAAATGCATTGAAAACTCAATTAATGTATAAAAATGTCCAAACGAACCCCGAAAAATCCCAAAATTTCACACAACACTCCTGTTGTTCTATTTTGACACTAGAGAAAAAATTGAAATCAAGAAGAGCAACGGATATCGTTTTGTCCAGAAAGGTGAAACGTTCCCTACCGAAACCATCAGGCTTGTTGTGAGAAGCTCTGGTTTGTGAGAAGCTTATACCCAAACCTGCCCCAAATGGGACAAAAAATTTACCACGGCATGTTGATGCTGCTCCATGATAGCATGCCAAGTTTCATGAATTTCAGACGAGTTTTGGATTTACTAGAATTTAAAAACTAGGTATCTCAATGTTTGCGGCCGAGTGACGGTGGCAGGGTGTTTGACATTCATTCCCATTTCTTGCATGGGACCTAAGCATGCAACCAAGGACATAGATTTGAATTTTCAACCAATTTATATGCATTAGAGCATGTGCCTATAGTTCAAATTTTAATTATGCACATAAATGCATTGAAAACTCAATTAATGTATAAAAATGTCCAAACGAACCCCGAAAAATCCCAAAATTTCACACAACACTCCTGTTGTTCTATGTTGACACTAAAGAAAAAATTGAAATCAAGAAGAGGCAACGGATATCGTTTCGTCCAGAAAGGTGAAACGTTCCCTACCGAAACCATCAGTCTTGTTGTGAGAAGCTCTGGTTTGTGAGAAGCTTATACCCAAACTTGCCCCAAATGGGACCAAAATTTTACCACGGCATGTTGATGCCGCTCCATGATAGCATGCCAAGTTTCATGAATTTCAGACGAGTTTTGGATTTACTAGAATTTAAAAACCGGGTATCTCAATGTTTGCGGCCGAGTGACGGTGGCAGGGTGTTTGACATTCATTCCCATTTCTTGCATGGGACCTAAGCATGCAACCAAGGACACATATTTGAATTTTCAACCAATTTATATGCATTAGAGCATGTGCCTGTAGTTCAAATTTGAATTATGCACATAAATCCATTAAAAACTCAATTAATGTATAAAAATGTCCAAACGAACCCCGAAAAATCACTAAATTTCACACAACACTCCTGTTGTTCTATGTTGACACTAGAGAAAAAATTGAAATCAAGAACAGGCAATGGATATCATTTCGTCCAGAAAGGTGCGTCGGCTACAGTCCACAGCCGGATGACCACTGTAACCAGGGAAATTCGAACCAAAATTTTTGACGTTCAAACTCATCACACACGGGTTAAGCTATCTGAATCGTTTGTGATGTTCACATATCGTACACAGTTCTGAATAAGGGATCATGTCTGATGACACTTTGCGCGCCAGTTTTTTCGCTGAACCGATTCAAAAATTTCGGCTTCCGCGGAAATATCTACCTCCCCGCCCCCTCCCCCTTACCAAAAGCCACATTTCCCATGTTTCCGCCTTCCTTTCCAAGTTGAAACCTTCACTCCTTGCTTGCAGCGCCACCTCCTCGCCGGCGACCCTCCTTCACGCTGCTCGGCCTCGTCTATCCAGGCAGGTAATCCACACCCGACCCCATCCTCCTCCTCCTTCCACATCCCACATGCCCCGACCGCCGGCGTGACACCTTCCACCCAAATCACCGACCCCTCCACCAAATAAGCGCCACCCTAAGACATGGTGCACTCAGTATAGCCAGAAGCTCAAGGAGCATTTGGCAGCAGAGAAGCAAATCACGGCCGCACGCACGGATGAGGTCGCGATGGCTGCCATTCGTGCCGACCCCCAGATCTTGGAGGAGCACCTCGCCGTCGAGGCCACCGTCGACGCCTCGCGCATCGACGCCGCGACGCGGTTGGCTGCTTTAAATGACAGTTCATGGCATTTTCTTGAGGCCACCCTTGATGCCTTCGACGAAGACTACGAGGTGTTTTCTCAGCGTGCACGTGCTTACCTCAACTCAAGAGCCAGCAGGTTGGTGCCCAGAGCGGCTCAGGCAACTCACCACTACAACGAGGGCACCCACGATGCGGAGGCCTCGCCCTCTTCCATGTCCAAGGAGCCAATCATCATCGATATCTCCGACAATGAGGAGTAGCTTGTCTTATTAGCTCACTATAAGGACCCATGTTCAGTTTGCTAGCTACTGCCTTTCCTTAACAAATTCTAGTGAATTGTGCTATCTACTTTTACCATGCAATCTGTTTCTCTAGTGTATATGTTCTATATGTCGTGCAATGTGGTGCTCACTTATTAACTGTTTGGTTAATTAGTTGTCGTGTTCAGTTAACTGTTTGGTTCAATTCTGCAAATGTGATGTTCAATTCTTCAGGGTGCAATTTTGTATTGTCTTCCATGTGAGAAATAAATCGAATTTTTCTTTACAAAATACATTAGAAACAAATACAATTGTTATATTTCCAAGTTGTCAAGCATGCTTGGTTTGGTTAAATGTCTAATCTTCTAGTATGTTATACATTGTACAATGTGGTGCTCAGTTAATGTTTGGTTCATTTGTTGTGGTGTTTAGTTAACTGTTTGGTTCAATTCTGCAATGCGATGTTCAATTGTTGTGGGTGCATTCTGTTATTGTATACCATGTGAGAAATAAATCGAATTTGGCTGTACTAAATACATGAGAAACAAATACAATTGCTATATTTCCAAGTTGTTAAGCATGCTTGGTTCGGTTGACTGTCTGATCTTCTATTAGGAGCATGTTATATTGTGCAATGTGGTGCTCAGTTAATGTTTGGTTCATTTGTTGTGGTGTTTAGTTAGCTGCTTGGTTCAATTCTGCAATGCGATGTCCAATTGTCATGGGTAGAATTTTGTATTGTTGTGCATGTGAGGAATAATCGAATTTGGCTGCACTTAATACATGAGAAACATATACAATTGCTATATTTCCTAGTTCTTAATCATGCTTGGTTTGGATAAATGGGTTTTCCATGTGGCTTGAATTAATCTGATGAATCTGCAATGTGCTTATTTTTCATCAACATATTTTACTAATAGCATGCGAACCCTCACTTAACCTGATCACTAACTACCTTATATGTGTTGTAGGGAAACAATGGGAAGCACTGAGGTTTACAATCAAGGTTTGCACATGCATGGTCCTTTGTCTAATAACACATTATTGTGCAATTGCAGGAACCATTCTAATATTTAGGTTTTTAACAATTTGGTCTTGCACATGTAGGTCCTGCTATCAGAGGTTTTGACCCACTGTTCGACCCTTTTTGCATATGGGGAAACGAGTTGTCCATGAATATCAGTCAAGTCAAGAAACTCAGAAAGATTATTAGGATAAAGAAATTAGTGACAAAAAACAACAAGATCTTCGTCTGCACAATGAAGAAGACATCAGTTCACTACAGGATGGTGCTAACTATTATGCCTTGCCTTTTTTATTCCTTTGCCCCATTTCCAATATAGAGAAGATATTTATGCACATCCTTGTTTTCAGGCCTTTCCAAAGTAGTTCACTGATGATTACCTCTCAAATCACCTGTATGGTCAGGAGGCGAGGAAGGTATTCATACAACACCCACGGTTCAATATTGAAGTGTTCCTGAAGAGGACGAAGGATGGACGGTCAATCATCCACAGGCACTGGCCTAAAGTTGCAAAGACCTTCAACATCAATGAAGGCTCAATATTCAACTTCTGCTTCAGCAGTTTTCCAGATGAGATACATCTGTCTATGTACAGTCTATGATGCTAATTTCAAAAGGTTATAGATGTTGCATGTGAAACTTGGTGCTGGTGCAGTTGTGTAATGGGGTAGCTGAGTGCTGAAGCTATATGATGTTATACTCTGATGTATTTCAATTATGAAAATGAAATATATTGTGTGCTTAATATGAAATGTCAATTAGATTAATAAATGGATTATTAATAATAGGATAATTAGCCTGCTAATTGGGTTTTTCTATTGCAAACGGTTATTGAGAAAACACCGAGGGCGATGACCTCAGGCAATGCACACAGTTTCTAGGAATAAACCGTGTTGGATTAATGAACAATCACACACGACATCCTCTTGAAAACTGTTTGCGTTAGGCTACCTGGCGCAAATGTTTACTACATAAAAACTGTGTGTGATGGACAGCCTTTGCCACACAGTTTCTTCTACGCACCGTGTGTGATGCATTCAAAAATGCAAACGATAAAATTGTTAATACCGTGTGCAATGGAAACGCTATCACAAATGATTTAACGGGGAAAATTGTGTGTGATGTACCTGCGAACAGAAATGTTTTCCTTGAAGCGACTATGTGGGATGTATAAACGAACAGAAACATTTAGCGGGGACTGACTGTGTGGGATGAACTTACGACCGGAAACGATTTCGCCTGTATAATTGAATTTTTTTTGCACTACTGTACGTATAACCGTATTTGATCGCTCGCCGGTTGCATACGACCTCATTTTGCCGAGCGTGTGTGCCAGGAGGGCATATCCCCGACGGTTTCTGGGTTGTGTGGGAAGGACCCCCCTATCGCAGTCACTCACTAGGCGACGGTTCCAAATGCCGTCGCGGAAAGGGGTTAAAAACCGTTTGTATAACACCTCGCTGTACCAGTGTATGCAGACATGACCGAGACACCTCTACGGTCAATAACCAATAGCGGGACCTGGATGCCCATATTGGTTCCTACACATTCTATGAAGATCTTATCAGTCGAACCTCGATGTCAAGGATTCATCTAATCCCGTATGTAGTTCCCTTTGTCTATCGGTATGTTATTTGCCCGAGATTCGATCGTTGGTATCTCCATACCTAGTTCAATCTCGTTACCGGCAAGTCTCTTTACTCGTTCCGTAATACAAGATACCATGGCTAACTCATTAGTCACATTGCTTGCAAGCTTCTTGTGATGTTGTATTACCGAATGGGCCCTGAGATACCTCTCCGTCATACGGAGTGACAAATCCCAGTCTTGATCCATGCCAACTCAACAGACACCCTCGGAGATACTTGTAGAGCACCTTTATAGTCACCCATTTACGTTGCGATGTTTGGTACACACAAGGTACTCCTCTGGTGTCAGTGAGTTGCATGATCTCATGGTCATAGAAACATATACTTAACATGCAGAAAACGATAGCAACAAACTTGATACGATCACATGCTACGTTTATAGTTTGGGTCTTGTCCAACACATCATTCTCCTAATGATGTGATCTCGTTATCAAATGACAACTCATGTCCATGGCTAGGAAACCATAGCCATCTTTGATCAATGAGCTAGTCCGATAGAGGCGTACTAGGGACATGTTGTTGTCTATGTATCCACACATGTATTTCAGTTTTCGATCAATATAATTCTAGCATGGATAATAAACGATTATCATGAACATGGAAATATGATAATAAATAATTTATTATTGCCTCTAGGGCATATTTCCGATCTAATTTCGGGATCTGACCCATGTTTGATTTTTTTTAAATCTGACCCTTTTGCCTACCACCAGGGGTCCTGACGGTAGCCCCCCACACCCTACCGCCGTCAGCTCGGGTTGACGTGGAAAAGGGGCCTACCGCCACCGGCCCTGGCGGTAGGCTTCTAACACCTACCGCCAGGGGCCCTGGCGGTAGGCTCCTGGGGTGGATAAGGTTGGGAGGGGCTGGTTTGTGGGCCCCACCACCACTCTTCTTCCCCATTCTTCTTCTTCCCTGTGGTCAGCTCCTCCCCTCTCTCTTTCCCCCACCCAAACACCCCCTAGATCCACTCCATTTGCTTGAGATTTCACCGGTGGATCCAGAGCATTTTCATCCCCCAAGGTACCTCTCTCAATTCCCCTCATTTTGATTGGTTGAAATCTTGTTTTTGTGTGCTTTTGCTCAATTTATTGCAAACCCTAGGTGTTGATCTTGTTGTGTGCATTTATGATGCATTTATGGCTATCTTTGTGCTTGTGCTTGCCTAGGGTTAGGGGTTATAGTGGTAATGTGAGGGGTTAGTGTTAGGGTCAGGGTTAGGATTATAGTTATGGTTAGGGTTATGGTTAAGGTTAAGGTGAAATTAACTATGAATAGAAGTTTTTTGTCCAATGTGTGCATAAATGATGTTATTTCTCCATTTGAATTGGTTGGATGACATATATGGATGACTTTATTGTTTCCATTGTTCTTAGATGCATAAGTTTGTAAATGTTCATTATTTGGACAAGACGACATTTATGAACGGAAAAGACAATGAAGGGGAAGAGGCTATGGTTTTTGACACAAGCCAAAGCTTTGATGATCTTGTAGTGAAAGTGAGAAGCGTCTTACATTGGAATGACCCAAATGCCGAGGTTAATCTTATTGGGAGGTATGACATTGGATTGGGAGTAAAGTCCCAACTAAAGAGTATGCCCATCACCTCCCAATTGCATTGGAATGCGTACAAGGAGAAAGTAGACGCATCACAAGATAAGTCTCTTGAGATATTTGCCACAAAGGTTGATCCTCCTCCCTTGCAAATTGATTTGAACCGCAATGTATCCTCCCCAATACATGATGGTAGTGCCGAGGTGTATGTCCCCAATTGTTCTAGCCAACCACCAAGTAGCCAACCCAATGAAGATCATATCAATGATAGCGCCATAGTACTCTGAGATGATGACATTCCTCTTGTTCAAGAATATGCTAGTGGTCATGTTGTTGGTGAGGCTATTGTTGCTCAAGAGGATGCTTACGTGGAAAATGAAGAGATTCATTACAATGCCACTGGTAACTTGGATGTCATTGTGCGGCAACAAGACATGGACCGTACCCTCCCTTATAACCGTATGTGTGGGTATGGCTCGGATGACGAGGGTCCGGAGGAAGAATTGGATGAGGATGGGTTGACGGCGCAAGAAAATCAAATCTACAAGAAGGTGACCGGCAAGGAAAGAGGGTCATCGTTGTTTAGGGATGTGAGTCTTGCGGACAAGGCCGTTGTTGACGGTGGGATGAGATTGGGGTTGTTTGAGCCAACACCATGCCCCAAGGTCGGTGATCCTCGGCCACAAAATGAGGATGAGAAGGATCATTTGAAGAAAGGCATCAAGTTTGGTTCTTTGGTAGAGTTCAAGATATGGTTGTGTGACTACGCCATTAGGAACCATAGGCCATTTGTTGTTGGTCATTCCAATCAAAATGTTTGGTACACAGTCATATGTGACCAAGAAGGTTTCCCTTGGAAGGTCCGTTGTAGAAAAATCAAAGAAACCGGGCAATGGGTGTTGAAGAGTTGTGTTGCCACTCACACATGTGTACCCCCTGACAAGGCCGACCGAAGCAAAGGACACCGTCAACTCACGTCTGAGTATCTAGGCTACAAATTGTTGAATCAAATAGCACATGATCCAACCGTGAAGGTCAAGTTTCTCATGACTTCGATTGAGGAACTATTCGGATATGCGGTCAAGTATGGGAAGGCATGGATGGCCAAGGCAAATGCTATTAGGATGTTGCATGGTGATTATGAGGCCGCATATAACATTTTTCTGAAGATGTTGGCAGCCATTGCTCATCGGAACCCGGTCATGCTCCATGCCATCAGGTCGAGTCAATTGACGGAGTGTTTCGCCGTGCCTTCTGGAGCTTTGGACAATGCATCGAGGCATTCACGTATTGTCGGCCGGTCTTGTCTATAGATGGTACATTCTTGACCGGAAAATACAAGGGCACATTAATGGTGGCAATGGCCCACTCATCAAATGATAACGTGTTGTCGGTGGCATTTGCCTTGGTGCCTTCGGAGCATGATGACAATTGGGAGTGGTTCATGGAGCATGTGAGGACAAAGGTGATTGGCAAGAGAGAGGTATGCATTATATCGGATCACCATCATGGGATTCTCAAAGCAATAGACGTTGATATTCCAGGTCTTCCAAAGCTTCAACACCGTTGGTGCATGAGACACTTTGTGGCAAACTTTTACCGGGCATGCAAGAGCAAGGAGTTTTGCAAAGACCTTACTCATGTTTGCATTGTATTCAACACCGACACATTCAAAAGCCGATATGATAAACTCCTCAAGGCGTTGGAGAAGAACAAAGGGGGGAAAGAATTCTTGACTAGGCATGAGCCGGATAAAGAAAAGTGGTCACGTGCTTACGATGAAGGAGGTATGCGATATCAATATGGGGACATGACAAGGAACATGGTGGAATGCTTCAACAATGTGTTGAAGGGTGTCTATTCCTTGCCGGTGACCGCAATACTAAAGTACACTTTCATCAAGCTCAACGAGTACTTCCTAAAGCATTCCGAAAGCACGGCCAAGTGGATTGGCGAAAAGATGGACTATCCATTCAAGGTTCAGGATTGGTTGTTGCATCAAGCGCGCAAGTCTTCCCAACAACAAGTGATCAAATATAATGAAAAAGAAATGATCTATCAAACCGATGAGCCGGGTGGGACAACAAGGGACGGTGTGTATTATGGTGGAATTGCATATGAGGTGCACATCAAAAACCGGTGGTGCCAATGTGAGAGGCCACACAAGTATCATTGGCCTTGCTCGCATTTCATGACCGCAACACGGGCAAGAAACTTGCCCGTATCCGATGGTACAATAGTGTGGTTGCATGAGTTCACATTGGAATTAATGAGGTTGGCGTGGGCACCTCGGTTTAATCCTTTCCTTGATGACTCACAGTGGCCTGAGTATCATGGCCCACACATTGTGCCAGATCCTGCACTCATAGTGTCTATGAGGGGAAGAAGAAGAAAGAAGAGGTTCAGGAGTGACATGGATGATCTGGCTGGATACACCGGAATGAAGCAATTTGGTAGTGGTCATTTCATAGAGGCACCGGACACCAACAATTGTGGAGAATGCAATGAGACGGGACACAACGTTAGGAGATGCACGAAAAGACCAAAAACCAACACGAGCACTAGTCAAACACGTGGCGGTAGAGGAGGTTCCGCCGGCACACGAGGAGGAAGGACTAGTCTTGAAGGGGGCCGTGGAGGAAGGACTAGTCTTGGAGGGGTCCGGGGAGAAAGGACTAGTCTTAGAGGGGGTGCTACCTCTTGAGCTTGCGTTGGTTTTTCCCTTGAAGAGGAAAGGGTGATGCAGCAAAGTAGAGTAAGTATTTCCCTCAGTTTTGAGAACCAAGGTATCAATCCAGTAGGAGACAATGCGCAAGCCACCGAATACCTGCACAAACAAACACCAACTTGCACCCAACGCGATAAAGGGGTTGTCAATCCCTTCACAGTTATTTGCAAAGTGAGATCTGATAGAGATGGATAAACGGTAAAGTAATATTTTTGGTATTTTTGGTTTATGGAAAAAGATTGCAAAGAAAGTAAATAGGAAACTAAAATTGTAGATCGGAAACTTATATGATGGAAAGTAGAAGATTATATGATGGAAAGTAGACCCGGGGGCCATAGGTTTCACTAGAGGCTTTTCTCAAGATAGAAATTATTACGGTGGGTGAACAAATTACTGCAGAGCAATTGATAGAAAAGCGCAAAGTTATAACGATATCTAAGGTAATGATCATGAATATAGGCATCACGTCCATGTCAAGTAGACCGAAATGATTCTGCATCTACTACTATTACTCCACACATCGACCAACTCCTGCCTGCATCTAGAGTATTAAGTTCATGAAGAACAGAGTAACGCATTAAGAAAGATGACATGATGTAGAGGAATTAACTCAAGCAATATGATGAAAACCCCATCTTTTTATCCTCCATGGAAACAATACAATACGTGCTTTGCTGCCCCTGCTGCCACTGGGAAAGGACACCGCAAGATTGAACCCAAAGCTAAGCACTTCTCCCATTGCAAGAAAAACCAACCTAGTTGGCCAAACCAAATCGATAGTTCGAAGAGACTTGCAAAGATATCAAATCATGCATAAAAGAATTCAGAGAAGATTCAAATAATATTCATAGATAAGCTGATCATAAATCCACAATTCATCAGATCTCGGCAAACACACCGAAATAGAGTATTACATCGAATAGATCTCCAAGAACATCCAGGAGAACTTTGTATTGAGAATCAAAGAGAGAGAGAAAAAGCCATCTAGCTACTAGCTATTGACCCATAGGTCTGAGGTAAACTACTCACGCTTCATGGGAGAGGCAATGGTGTTGATGTAGAAGCCCTCCGTGATCGAATCCCCCTCCGGCAGGATGCCGGAAAAGGCCCCAAGATGGGATCTCACGGGTACAGAAGGTTGCAGCGGCGGAAAAGTGGTTTCGTGGCTCCCCTGATAGGTTTTGGGGTATTTGAGAATATATTGGCTAAAGAAATAGGTCGATGGAGTCACGAGGGTCCCACAAGGGTGGGGGCGCGCCCTACCCCCCTGGGCGTGCCCTCCAACCTTGTGGCCGCCTCGTGGCTTTCCTGACATGCACTCCAAGTCCTCTGGATGTCTTCTGGTCCAAGAAAAATCATCGTGAAAGTTTCATTCCGTTTGGACTCCGTTTGGTATTCCTTTTCTGTGAAACTCTAAACAAGGGAAAAAAACAGGAACTGGCACTGGGCTCTAGGTTAATAGGTTAGTCCCAAAAATCATATAAAATAGCATATTAATGCATATAAAACATCCAAAACAAATAATATAATAGCATGGAACAATCAAAAATTGTAGATACGATGGAGATGTATCAGGAGGCCATGGAGGAAGGACTAGTCTTAGAGGGGGTCGCGGATCCGGTGGTTCTAGGACACGTCGGGTTGATAGAGGAAGGCCTATCGACGTGTTGCTAAATACGGATGGTTGAAATAATGTGAATGGTACTACTTGTCTCCTTCCATGTCAATTTGTTGATATATTTGCTTCTTTACATGTCAATGTGTTCATATGTTTGACTTATCATCTTCAATTGTTGTAGGCATGGCTTCATCCGGTTCCATGATTAGGCCACCATGTGCTAACTAAGAAGACATGTCGAACAAGTGGGAGAATGCATCTTTGGACAAGGTGAAGGAGAAAGATGTGAAAATCCCACCATGTTGGTGTGGAGATGTTTGCAAGGTGAAGGTTTCCACCGACCGAAAGAAGTCATGGACAGAGGGAAGGAGATTTTTTGTATGCCCCAACTATGCCCATGATCGTGCACTTCTAACTAACCCCTATGACCTACCGCCGATATGTCTTAAATGTAACATGTTGCTTTCAAATTCATGTGAGCACTAATGAATTTTGTGTATGCAGTCACCGCCTCCTCTATGCAAGTACTTCACATGGATAGATCATGAAGTGCCAGAAGATGTCCAGAAGGACCAATATCAAGATTGTCTTAGGCGCCAATGGTGGTTTGAAGAATCGTTTCGAAGAGGTTTGGAGGAGGAGCGTCGTCAGAAGGAGAGGTTGGAGCGGAAGAAACGAGAGGAGGAGAGGACACGCCAAGCGAAGCTTGCTCATGAGGAGGAGAGGGCAAGAAATCTTGCAAAGGCTCGCGAGGCGCAAGAGGAGGATGAGGCACGTGACAAGAAGGGGAAATGGCCTCGTATGACTCAGTAGGGCACTGGTACATCGAGGTGCTATACAAACAGTTTTTAACCGCTTTCCGCGACGGCATTTGGAACCGTCGCCAAGTGAGTGACTGCGACAGGGGGGTCCTTCCCACACGACCCAGAAACCGTCGGGGATATGGAGCCATGATCTAGAGGCCTTGCAAAATGTAATCATGTGCGATGCAGCACACACTAAATTATTTCGCACGTGTGGGATCGGTGATTAAACATTTCTAATGACGCAGTGAAACCAAACGGTGTGTCGTAATGAACCGTTTGGGAAATAGTATGTAAGGCACACGGGCCAACATATGAACTGTGTGCGATATGTGCCCCATCGCACACGAGTTTTCTGCGGAACCCGTCTGCCATGCAAGACTCCATTGCACATGTTTCCCAACAATTACCGTGTGCGATAATGTTCTATCACAAACGGTTCAGGAGCCCCTTCGCACACATACAAGTGCTGCAGACCGTTTGTGATTTGTTGTGTATCATCGACGGTTGCGGCAAGAGTAACATGTGCTTTTCGTTTGGGATCCCACACGTTTCCTGAAAAATTTACGACTGGGATTGTATTTTACATTGGGCACGGTTTACTCCGAGCTCTCGTGTACGATAACGTGATATCACAAACGGTTCCGGAGGCCCTACGCACACATAGTAGTGCTGCAAATCGTTTGCGATCTGCTGTGTATCACCGGCGGTTCCGCTACGATTGACGTATGCTTTCTGATGTGGATCGCACACACTCATTTCGTTGAACCGTGTGCGGAGCAATTGCTAGGTTAAAACAAAAATATCCCATTTTGAATCGGCATGCAAAAAGCAAATTCGCCACAATATTCAATTGAACAAATAGTGTCCACAGGAAGAACATTCATCAGATTTCGCAACAATTGCAATTGAACATATGGTAGCTAAATTCCAATGATTTGTCGACACATATATGCATTACATAATTAATCATAGTGTACGAAATACGAAGACCTCATCAGATAGAAAACAATGGATCCATGCGTATATGTTTAGTGGCTAACTCTTACTCAATGTTTCAGGAGAAGGCATGCTGAAATCTTCATTATCACCAGTGGGATTGATGTAGTGATTCAGGAAGAAGTCGCTGATAAATCTCCGAACCATCAGCAATTCACCAATGGGGAGCGGTTCAGGGGTCCTCAGTTCTAAGATGAGCTGCAGTATTTTTAAGATCAGAATGTGCCATATGAGTGGAGTAGAAGATATTAATTAAGATAGACTTACTAGTACTAATTCGCGAGCATCTTCACAACTATCAGCAGATTTGCAGATGGAGATCATGTTTCTGCAAACATAGTATCCACAAAGATTGGTCCCTGCTTGTTGCTGAGGACACTAAATTTTTTTTGTACAGAATTAGTCATGTATTTGTCCTGTTAGGAACAACCTAACCGGTGTTAGATGTATTTTTTTTCTTTGGACAGAAATAGAAAGAGGTTTATTTAGAAGCTTGAACATTTGACTACCGTAAGAAAAGGTATTTGCAGACTATTGGATAAATTTGACAAAAATAATGGATTTCGGTGTGTTACTGGAGAAACGATCTCGTACTGCAGAGGTAGTTCCCTCTTGAACAGGTTTCCTGGTTTAGTTTTCCACAATGCGAGCACACTGCAAATGAAGATGAATTTTGACAACATCAATTATTGAACCAGATATGAATGCAAATTAATTTCAACATCATAGAATTCAATACCTATCCATGAATTGCTGAAGATGCGTCAGATCCTGAGCGTTTGTTGACTCTCTGAGAGAATCCATGTAGTAAACTGTGTTCTTGTTTGGAACAATGAATACCAATATCCAGTGATTGCTACATATTAAGAAAGCCATGAACTTACGAATTATGTCGAAATCTGAAAGACAATTAGTGTATGCGTGGTTGTTTACTTGACTTACCATTCATGATATGGCTAGAGAAATGATTCTGCATGGGACGTGTTTTTGAAGATACGGACAACCGTGTTAATGGACCAGTCCCGTAGGTCCTTACCATCTAATGTTGTGCCATTTGCTAATGCAGGATCTATGAAATACACACTCTCCCTTTTTCTTCTCTGCATGTTCAATCCCCTGAGAGGAATAAAATGCAGTTAGCTATTTATCATTTACAGCCTTGTATGGAGAAGTTGATCAGAGTTTGTTAAGTACTTACAAAATCAGGCATCTAACAAGAGTGGCATCGAGCTCGTTGAAGTTGAAGAAGAGATGTAAGTACTCAAAACTCACATTGATGGAACCAGCATCGTGTCGGAAATGATCTCTGTTGTAGTGGACTAGCAGAACATGATGACCTGCTGACATTTGATCCATGCAATATTTATGTAACTCGCGGCAACTGGAGCTGCACTCATCAAAGTATTCGCCAACAAGAGATGGCTGGCCATGGACGTAATTACGTGCTTCAAGTATGTCTGCTTTATTTTTAGCAAGCTGCAAAGCTATTTCTTCATCATCCATGCCGTCAGAAATAATATTACTCCCCGATTCGAACAACCTGCTGTTAATTTGGTTCTGGGCGATGAGTGCTTTAAGTAAGAGGCAATCGTTCTCTTTCCTCTTCGCTCTCCCGGCGCGCTTCCTTGCGGGTGCAACCTTTTTGGCCGCTTCCTTCTTGGTACTTGAAGCATTTCTGGTAGAACGTCTGGTTGGCTGAAAGGTAGACTGCCGAGCAGACGGTGAAGCTTCGACGGACTGCTTAGCAGACGGTTTAGCTATGCCGGACCGCTTAGCTGGCGGTGCTGCTGTGACGGACTGCTGGGCTGTAGGAGCAGAGGCATCGGATTGCTGACCATGCGTTGAAGCTATGTCGGGTTTCTGCGTAGGTGGTGCCAACTTGTCGGTGTGCTGAGGAGGTCGTGGCAACGCGTTGGTTTGCTGAGCAGGAAGTGCTGGCGCATTGGTATGCTGATCATGCGGCTATGGACCGACGGACTGATGAGCAGTCGGTTCTGGACCTACAGACTGCTTAGCAGGCGGTTCCAAAGCATCAGACTGCTTAGCAGTCCGTTCCACCAGGTTGGTCTGATGAGCATGTGCTGCAGCTTGGTCTCCCCCCGCTGCTTCAGCGGCCGGCATCTGAACCGGTGGTGCGTCTTCAGCAGTTGTAGGCCTTGCCACTGGCTGCTCTGGGGCAGACGATGACATGGCCTGTATGGCACAAAGTCGGGCTGGCTGATCATAGGTTGATGCATCAGCCGTTGGATTACGAGTATTAGGTTCTTTGGGGGAAGCACGCGAGAGCTGCTGTGGCAAGGAGAGCGTCACCGGTTGAGGGGCGACATTGGTTTCTCTTGGCGGGGCTTTAGGGATCTCATCCATGAACTCTATTTCCTTTCGTGGCCACTGGATGTGATGTAACAGTGTTTCTCCCAAGGTCCTTTGCTAATCAAAGTCTCCTTGGACATTCTTCAGGGCAAATTCATTGAATCCAGTCTTTACTTCAGTCACGTAGCACTTCACACAGCCCGGCTTCAATGGCACATTGTCCAACAAGAGGCCCTCTTCCAAGAAGGGTGGGCAAACCCTGGCTGTTGCACATTTTAATGTACCTTCATAATGTGTAAGCACGCCCTTCAGTCTGTCTTTCATTCCAGATAGATTAGATATAGCATCATCATGAGCAGCTGCAGTCTCAGTGTCGCTGGGGTCAGCTGACGCACAGCTACTCTTGTGCGGTGTTGTCACGCAATAACCAGCATCCTCCATGCCCGCCTCCCCTCCCATCTGCTAGCTATCTGTTAGTGTTAGAGTCTTCTGCATCATCATTGACTCCTCAATATCCTTTCGAACAGCCGGATACATGTCCTTCCTCAACCTTTCATACAATTCATTCTGCTTCATTTCACTCCTCGCTTTTTTCATGTTGAGCCTCTCTTCTTTGCTGAGTGTGAAAACCCTCTTGTGTGGGACATTAACACCTATACCCCTTGCACGGCCAGGGGGCTCTCTTGTTTCCAGAGCATCGGACAGAATGTCACATGGCCCTGAGTTCCTGTAGAACCTTCCAGGGATCTTGGAAGCCTTTGACATCACGCGATACAGTTCTTTGTCATGTGAGTTTTCAAAGTAATAAGTTCCGTCATCACGCCTCCTTGCACGTGCCCGCAAGTAGTCTCTAGCGCGTTCACCCCTGATTTCACTAAAGGCCCGTTTCCCACCTGCCGCTACTACTTCTTTGTCCTCCTGGTCCCATATCGGTTTCATGCCATAGTATCCTGCCACACCCATACGGTGGGGGTGTGTGTTCCTCTTCTGAAGTTCTGATTGCTTGGCACTCTTCTCAGCAAACTCTGTAGTTGCCCTGACCCTTTTGAATTCTGCCCAGTCTGCCTTTGTAATTTGGGGGTATGCGGGGATTGGGTCCTTGCCTTCACTCAAGTACTTCTTGTACATCACGTGCTTCCAGTTTCTCCAAGCATCCCTAGCCTTCTTTAGTGCAGCGTGTTCCACCTGCATTCTCCACTGCTCTAGAACGTTGAAGTGATCCATGATCTCCCGGACAATCCTTTGCCGTGTTTCTGTGTCAGCCCTCCGAAACCCCGGCAGATTAATGTTGAGCCTTGCCCTGCAAACAAATCCACACACACTCCTGAACCTTGTGCGTGCTTTATCTGGTTTAGTTGGAGCCCAAGACTTTAACTTGATCTCGGTTACTTCATATACACTACTAGGGAAAAGCCTAGCAGTAGCGCGGGTTTTAGGTATATCAGTAGCGCGGGGTCCCGCGCTACTGATACGGCGCTACAGCTAACCTGTATCA
This sequence comes from Thinopyrum elongatum, assembly GCA_011799875.1. Classification (NCBI taxonomy): domain Eukaryota; kingdom Viridiplantae; phylum Streptophyta; class Magnoliopsida; order Poales; family Poaceae; genus Thinopyrum; species Thinopyrum elongatum. The sequence goes on from CM022301.1 coordinate 410,634,543, forward strand.
GTAGCGCGTGATGGCCCGCGCTACTACTATACATGCGTAGCAGTAGCGTGCTCTGCAGCAACGCGCTACTGCTAATAGCTGCAGCGCTTTGTGTTGAGCCGCGCTACTGCTATACTTCGGTAGCAGCAGCGTGCTTTGCAGCAACGCGCTGCTGCTAATAGCTGCAGCGCTTTTGGTTAAGCCGCGCTGCTGCTAGTTTTATTAGTTTCTGATTTTTTTTCTGCATATTTGTTTTGTATTTCAACAGGCTTTATACAATAATCTTTAGACATACAAATGTCATCATCATACACATACAAATGTAATCATAGCATACACATACAAATAGTCTCATCAAATCATGTCATCATCATAATCATCATCCAACACAAAGTGGTCTCTCGTCATCATCTCGAAAATAGCGATACAAGTCTCGAATACTTGCAACTACATCGTCATCCATCTAAACAATGATATACATGAGAACCTTAGCAGTCTCGAATACTCCTGGCGTATCACTTCTTCGCCATCGATGATCTATGCACCTGCATCGTCACATGAGTTGATGATATGCAACATATATAGTTGAGCAACAGAAAGAGACAGACTTGGCAAAAATAGAAGCAACATATCATAAGCATAAATAACAAAGTTCATCGTACCCAAAATGCCCTAACTAGAGTGATCTTCGCTAGTTGAGGAGGATGGTTTAATTACATCACAAATAAAGTTTCGTCGTGCATAACTCAAAGTTTCATCATACAGAAAGTATGGACTAAACGGACACATTGTCATATATCCTCAATCACTCCAACATGTCGTGCCATCCATCCAAGTCAGGGAGATAGTCCCCGAGCTTAGTGAAAGGCTTCAGGTCGAGACGCTGAGCCGATACGCGTGTTCGGACATCTTCCCGCGACATTTGCCCTTCTTCGTAGAACATCCCTCTTTTTTTGACGACCACCTTCATGATGATTTGGGCAAGATAGAACTCAGCTCGAAGTCGATGATCTGGGATATCTCCTAGGTTCTTTGCCCATTGCAGAATATGGGCATCGCCGGATGTAGGTGACATGCGAAGGTTCTGCTGATCCCGTCTATACTCCAGCATGTGGTGGAGGACATAGAATCCATCACTAAGAGTACCACTCGGTTGCTGGATGTAGTAGAAGTCGGTCTTATGGTCGAAGCAGGGCCTGCGGTCCCTTGTCTTCCTGGTCTTGATCTCTCCACAACGTCTGTCGTAGATAAAGATAGCACTGTCGAGAACAGACTTGATGTGGGTGTAATCCTTTTTCTTCATGTTCTTTGACGAGTCCAAGTAAAGAGCGTGGGAGAATCGGGGGTAAAGGATGATGAGGACGGCGCGCCGGTCACTGCGCAAAATAAGTACACCTCAAATTAGCCTCCACCATGCAAATGAATGATTGAAATCGAAGGAAGGATATCCGCGCGGATGACTTACATGGGATGATAAGGCACGAGAATCGTCTCCTTGTCCTTATTGGCGACCATGAAATCGGCGATGTAGTTCCTCATGTATTCACGGTGCTTTGGGCAGACTGCCAAGAAGGCCTCGTGCATGAAGTACGGGTCAGCGACACAGATATGAGGTATCTGCTCAATCCTGATGATGTAGTTCATGTGCAAGGCAAAAAGGCGGACAAACGTAAAATCCAGCTTTTTCAAGTGAAACATGTCGAAGATGTAATCGAATTGAAGGAAGAACTTCTCCGCGGGCAATGTGTCAACGTACAACCTTTGCCGCGGCACGTTAACCACGTAGAGTGGGTATCCTGGATTTTCCGAGGTGATTAGGCATTTCTCTCTCCGCAGCACATCGTCATGAAGTCTCCTTAGATCGCCGTATATGGCCTCTACCGCTGCCTTAGGTAGGATCGGATGACCGGGGATATGGTGTTTTGCCGCACCGGGGATAGCTATACGGTCTTGAACCCGATGCTGCGGAGGCGGCTGGATCATAGAAGCAGCTTTGTTGCCTTTCCTCGCTCTCTTCCTATGCTTCTTTGGTTCTGGAAGGTCGTCTATATTACGTTCAGCCTTCGGAGGCGGCAATTCAGGCACCGACTCATGACGCTCAAACCCTGAGTACTCATACTGCTGAGCCATCAATCCTCCGTCGTCGTCATCCTCATCCATGGCATCGATATCATGCATTGCTTCTTCGACGGCGGCGACGTCATCAGCGACTAATGGAGCCTCTTCCTCACCCCATCCGCTATCACCCAGCACGACAGGTGACGCTAATTGGGTAGGTGGGGTGTTGATGTTCATACCTTGCTGAGGCTGCGTGGTCGTGGGTGTGCTCCCGGCCGCCTCCAGACGAAGCACACTCTTTGGCCACAACAGGACCCACCTCTTGCAATCGCCAAGCAGCCACGGGGTCTCATCGTCATCTCCCCCTAGTACCGGAGGAGCCAAATTCTCATGGCCCAGTTTGACACTGGTCACGGAAACCTTGAAGACATCAGGGGGGGTCGGCCGGCTGTGGAACAATTGTTCCTTCGGCTTCACTATCGTCACCTTCCCCACGTCCACCTTCTGGCCGCTGATGGTGTACAATATGGTGCACAAGGTTACGTCGGCCTGCAAAGACATGTCTGCGATGTGAGACATCTGAAAGGCAACGGAAATGGGAGATTATACATTTATTGAAGAGGGCCGGTGTGACAGGTACCGTGAGGGCGTCGAGCTCAGCCAAAGACGAAGCATCGCCGAGCACGTCTGAGACGGAGGACGGGCTGCTATGAGCAGGTGCGGGAGCCGGTGCAGGAGTTGGTGCGGGAGCCTATGCAGGAGCAGGTGCAGGAGCCTGTGCAGGAGCAGGTGCTGGTGCAACGCTAGTTGAGCTGCTCCCGAAGAAGTTGGAAAGGGGAAATCCCGCTGCCTCTTTATTTGGATTTTCCCTGCTCCAACTGACGATAGCCGGAACCAAGACACCATACATAGCTGCAATCTCTTGTTTTGCGGCAGCTACCGCTGCTGCGACTGTGTCAACTGATTTCTTCTCAACCGCAATCTCAACCTTCTTGTCGATGTTTTCTTCATTTAACCTCCGTCTTTCCTTTCTCTCCTCCGTGGTCTCACGGTAGTACTTCTTCCACGTGGCGCCGTCTCCGACGCCGTGCACGCGTCCATATGACGGCCGAGTGTCCACCGGGAGTCCTTTCAATATGTTCAAGGCCCGGTTGAATGGGGTGTCCCACTTGGGCCTCGCCAACGCCTCAGACGGCGAGTCGCTTTCGGCCGCAATCCTGTGCTGCTCTCTCTGCAAAAGGAACAAGGATCGTTTACAAATATAACTAAACATGCAGTCGAATTGATCAGAAGCTAAAATTACCAGCAGTCTCATGAACTCCATCGTGACCGCGTCCGTCTTGAAAACCTTCTTCACTGGGTCCCAACGGTACCGGGCCTTGAGGACGTCACGCTCCTGTGGGACGATGAACTCCGCCAAGGGGTCTAGGATGCCCAGACTTTCGCGTTCTGCGTCCTCCTTGGCCCATATGGACCTCTTCCTCGCGTAACCACGGCTTCCGATGTGGTGGCACCCCATGTTCCTCTCTTGAAGCCCCTTCATGTACTTTGACTTTTCTTTGGCAGCTTCGGCAACGCAAGCCGCCTTGAATATTTCAAACTGCTCTTCCGTAATTGTCGGATTATCCTTTACAATCTCGGAGTAGGGTTCCTTTTTGTCGATGATCCTTGCTTTCACCCTTACTTTCCAGGTGGCCAACACGCCGCTAAACTTGCTCATGGCACGTTTGTTTATCTTCTTCATTGCCGGGTCTTTATCTGGATCAGTATATTTCTTTTCATCCCGGCCCGGGAACAAGAATACCTGGTGCAACTTCGTTAGGAGGGAGTGCTTCATATTTTCTATCTTCTTTAGTTTCTCATCTTTGATGGTGGCGGTTATCCGTACGATGCAGCCTATTTGATTGTCGTAGCACGCTCGTGCTTCCGCAGGCGCTTTTGGCTCAAAATTGTCGTCGTCCACCTCCATGACCACCAGTCTAGTAGTGATGAGCTGGTTTGGGCGTCGACGTCTCCTCTTCGGTTTCGGTTCTATACCGGCTTCGCCAGTCTCGGTGCTGGTCTGGGTCTCAACGCCAGTCTCGGCGCCGGTCTCGGTGCCGGTCTGGGTCTCAACGCCAGTCACAGCGCCGGTCTCGATGTCGGTCTCGGATGTGACAGGTGGGCCCAGCAACAACCGTTGCTCGTCAAGAAAGTTCAAATAAGCGTCTGCCGCTACGTAGACGTTGCAATCACCAGAACCCTGTCCTCCATCGTTGCTAGCCATGTTTCCTATGATTAAATCTAGTCAATTAATTCTAGACCTAATAAAATGAATAATGACATAAAAAAGGCCTATGTTTTGCAAGAACGTTGATTCCTTCCCGGTGCGGCAAATCTCGGGCACTCGATATGTCCTAGTTTGTAGCACAAGTCATGCCGAAATTAACGAAAAATTTCGGCATGACCTTTGCGAAAAAGTGGACAAATCAAGCACCTGAAATTTGCCGGAATGGAAATGAATCAACATTCCGGCAAAACATAGGCCACTCGGCTTCATTCCCTGGAAACAACAAAAGGCCACTTGGGCACAATCGAACCACTTCAATGTTGCATATAACATGAGCAAACACTATTGAGGAATTTGCATATAACATGACCACTTCAATGAAAAGATATAATCAACAATAATGAAATATGCAAATGAACATCAATGACATATATCATATAACATCAATCTTGTTTTTCGTTTACATAGCAACAATTACTTTAACCAAGTTTTTGAAAAGAAAAAAAATTCTATTTTTTGTTGATAGCTAAATGCCATAGCTACTATTTTTTATTTATACCTAAATACTTTTGTTTTTTGTCTAAAGCTAAAAGTCTAGGAAGGGATCATCTTTAAAATAAAACTTGGCTAAATTCTTTTCCTTGAAAAATAGTGGTCTTTTAAAAAACCAAAATCTTTTGCAAAATGACCTCACTAAACACTTCTCTGCCTAGGACAGAACCCAAATTCTGTTCAAGCTATTCCTCTCACACACACACATTATTTTCTCTAACCCTTCTCTGCCTAGGACAGAACCCAATTAAATTGCAAAGGAACTCCATTTTCTCTAACCCTTCTGACCTCACCAAAATTTCCATAGTCCAAATAATTCAAATTTCATTTGAATGAAATTTGGACCAGATTCAGGTCCATAGTCCAAATAATTTATGCTCTAAATTAAATTTTTACTCTAACCTAGCTTGTTAGCGTAATGAACCTAATGAACCTAATTAACCTAGCTAGTTAACCTAGTTAGTTAACCTAGCTAGTTAACCTAGTTTACCTAGATAATTAACCTATTTAAACTAGTTAACCTAGCTAGTTCTTTGTCAAAGTCCTAACTAAATTTTTACACTAACCTATATAATTAAACTAGTTAACCTAGCTAGCTAGTTCTCTGTCCAATGTTTGTGCTATGCATGAGAGAGAGAGAGGAGGGGTGGGGGCTTACAGAGGATGGCTCCGGTGGTGGCGGGGGAGGCAAGGGCGTCTCCGGTGACGGCGAGGAAGGCAGTGGTTGCAAGGGAGGCAGGGGCGTCGAGGGTGGCTCCGGTGGCGGCGAGGGCGGCTCCGGTGGCGTTGATGAGGCCGCGCGGCTCCGGTGGCGTTGGGGGCGGCTCCGGTGGCGTCGATGGCGCGCGGCTCCGGTGGCTCCGGGGGCGTCGACGTCGGCAGGAGATGGCGGTGAAGTGGGGCGACGGCGAAGTGGGGAGACGGCGGCGAAGTGGGGCGAGGGATTTGGGGGAGAAGTGGTGGCCGGGGGGGAGAGAAACCACGCGGGGGTTAAGTCAAACGTAGCGGTAGCGCTGGTAGGCAAAAAGCGCTATAGCTAAGTTAGCTATAGCGCTTGTTGCAAAACGCGCTACTGCTATAGCTATTTATTTTCCTTTTTCTTTTCTTTTTTCCTTTTCCCTTTCTATAGCGGTGGTCTACAAAATGCGCTGCTGCTATATTATCTATAGCGCCTGTTCTGAACAGACGCTACTGCTATGCCTTTCTCCTTTATTTTTATTTTTCTTTACATTTTCTTTTTTCCTTTCTCCCTTTCTATTTCTTTAATTTTCATTTACTTTTGTATTTGTTTTTCATTTTATTTTCTTTTCATTAGCAGTAGCGCTTTTCACAGAAAACACGCTGCTACAATAATCTTAGCGGTAGCGCGGTTTGCCCAAGATCGCTACTACTATTTGTAGCCTAACGGCTTAGTAGTGGGAATTTTAGTAGTAGCACTTTCCCCGGAAGAAGCGCTACTGCTACTCCCGTATCTGTAGCGCGGTTCATGTGCACGCGCTACGGGTAAGTAGCTGTAGCGCTTTCTTTTAACAAGCGCTACTGGTAAGATTCTGTGTATAAGGTTTTCCCAAGTACTGATACAACTTTAGGCTGGTGTGTGGGCTTCCTTGGAGCATTCCTCCGTGTCCTGACCGGAAGGGTAATTGCTGCAGCTCTATCCCGTTCAAGATTACTTGATCCCTCACCATCTGCTGAAGACCTAGGGTTGTCGGAATCAGATGAAGATACATCGCCTGAAGCATGAGTGATGTCGCTGCTACTCGGCATCTACAGAGAACACATGCGAAACTCAGGAAAGGAGGATAAGCATAAAACTAACAACTTGGTATCAAGCTGTCTAAACATGTCATGCAATAATTTAGAAAATGTACGGCTTATTTGTTAAGTTTGTGTGACTCGGGCGCCCGCAATCTGTAAATCGGCAGTAACTTATTGGAACCAATACAACTTATATGTACTAGTTAGGAAGGTAGATAATGAACATATATACGCTCTCCGTTATTTTATAGCCAAGAGGGATTGCGAGGAAATATGCCTCACCGCGATGGAGAGCAGTAACTAACAGGTTTCTTAATGCAAACCCGGCCGGACCACAGGAGAGGCGAGGGTTACAGGATTTATATGCTCGAGGGTGGCTGGCGAGCAAACAAAGACGGCGAGGCGTGGGCAGCCGCGTGTTGGGAACGGCAGTGGAGGTAGGGTTGACGCCAAAAAGCGGGCACACGACCGGGGTGAGCACGCCGGCGCCGGAGAGGGTTCTGCTGTGGATCTAGGGGAGGGGGAGCTGGCGATGGAGATTGGGTGGACTAGTTGAGTGAAACGCGGGCGGGCGGTGGGGGGGTGTTGGCGGCCTAGGTGAAAAGGGTGAAAAAATATCCCCGGTCGCCGCGCGGAAAGGCCGATGCAAACGGTTGCCTCTAAGCGCTCGTGTGAACAAAGAGAATAATTTCGTTTGAAATGAAGACGTACTAATTTTGAAATGAAGATGTGAGTTCATCGTTTCGCCTCTAAATTTTTCCCACGTTAAGCAATCACCATTATACCACGGGTTTGATTTGCTGGCGCATTTCAGGTCTCGTGTGCTATATTTAAGACATTTTTTTGGCATTTACCGTGCATTTTGGCATATAAATCAAATCCTAGCCGGACTGCATTTGCTATCGAAAGGGATGAGAATTGTCATTCGATCTGGGAGCATCCAACGGTGCAGACGTACGATCCGTGGGGTTTGGGTTCTGGCCAATCAGAACGCATGACTCAGATTGCGTGCGCAGCAGGAGGGGCATCAGCCACGGTTTGGTAGGCACACGGCTTTCGTGACTGAACCGTGTGCTATTCGAAAACATTTACATGAACTAACATCATATTTTTGTTTGAATGAAAACAAGAGTTCATCGTTTCGCCTCCAAATTTTTTCCACGGTAAGAAATCACCATTGTACCCTATGGTTCGATTTTCTGGTGCATTAGAGGTATTGTTTGCTATATTTGAGTCGTTTGCTATAGTCGCAACTACACATGGGTGCTAGCTAGCAAGATCATTTGTGTGTCGCTTTGGGAATTTTCATTCATTGTTTGAGAAAGGAAAAAAAATTCAAACAGTTTGGCCGCAGGGTGCAGCCAGAGGCGTAGGCCTTGTTGGTATTCTAATTACAGGAAATGCATATAGAGTCCGGAAATAACGAAAATCGGTGTGACACCGTGGCATGCTCTCAGGATCCCATGGAAAAAATTTGGTAAAGTTTGGCACAAGTTTTGATGCTCACACCTTCCAAATCGGAGCATCTCACAAGAAGGATCATAGTTTCCAAAAGGAGACGCGATACTTCGGACTCCAATCGTCAGTGACTACATCGTTCCGCCTCAAATTTTTTTCACGGTAAACAATCACGTATATACCCTAGGTTTGATTTTCTAGCCCATTTCAGGTCTCGTCTACTATATTTAAGTCATTTTTTGCACTTACCTTGCATTTAGTGCATATAAATTCAAAACCGTTCTACAACTACATCTGGGTGTTAGTTAGCAAAGAAGGTGTACAAATCATTTGTGTGTCGCTTTGCGAGTTTTCATCCATTGTCCGAGAAATGGGGAGAAGTTTCAAACATTTCGGCCGCGAGGTGTGGCCATCGGCGTAGGCCTAGTTTGTATTTTAATTACAGGGAATTCAGATGGAGTCCAGACATCATCAAAATCGGTGTGTGCCCGTGGCATGCTCTCACGACCCCGGGGAAAAAATTTGGTAAAGTTTGGCACAAGTTTTGATGATTGCTCCTTACAAACCGGAGCATCTCACATGAAGGACCATGGTTTCCAAAAGGAGACGTGTCAATTCAAACTCCAGCGGCCGATGACTTCATCGTTTGGCCTCATAAAAATTTCCACGGTACGCAATCACCATTATACCACGGGTTTGATTTTCTAACGCATTTCAGGTATCGTTTGCTATATTTAAGACATTTTTTGAATTTAACGTGCAATTTGTGGATATAAATAAAATCACAACCGGAACTGCATGTGATGTCGAAAGGGATGAGGATTGCCGTTCGATCAAGGAGAATCCAACGGTGCAGACGTACGATTCATGGGGTTTGGGTTCTGGCCAATCAGAACGCATGACTCAGATCGCGCGCGTGGCAGAGGGGCATCGGCCATGGTTTAGTAGGCACACAGCTTTTGTGAGTGAACCGTGTGCTATTTGAAAACATTTACATGAACTAACAGCATATTTTCGTTTGAGTGAAAACATGAGTTCATCGTTTCGCCTCCAATTTTTTTTTCACGGTAAGAAATCACGATTGTACCCTATGGTTCGATTTTCTGGTGTATTTGAGATCTCGTTTGCTATATTTGAGTCATTTGAGATCTCGCAACTACACATGGGTGTTAGCAAGATCATTTGTGTGTCGCTTTGCGAGTTTTCATTCATTGTCCGAGAAACGAGAAAAAAATTCAAACAGTTTGGCCGTAGGGTGCGGCCACAGGTGTAGGCCTTGTTGGTTTTTTAATTATAGGAAATGCATATAGAGTCCGGAAATAACTAAAATCATTGTGTTACTGCGGCGTGCTCTCACGATCGCATGGAAAAAAATTGGTAAAGTTTGGCACAAGTTTTGGTGCTCGCACCTTCCGTACCGGAGCATCTCACAAGAAGGATCATATATAGTTTCCAAAAGGAGACGCGACACTTCGGACTCCAAATCGTTAGTGACTACATCGTTCCGCCTCGAAAAAAATCATGGTAAACAATCATGGATGTACCCTTGGTTTGATTTTCTGGCCCATTTCAGGTCTCGTCTGCTATGTTTAAGTCATTTTTTGCACTTACCTTGCATTTAGTGCATATAAAGTCAAAACCCTACTACAACTACATGTGGGTGTTTTAGTTAGGCTATACTTAGGCTACTCAAAGTGGAGAGTATCATATACTAGTATCATGCATATGATACTAGTGTATGATACTACCTTTAATTATAGTGCATAGTATAATAGAGTAGTATCATAGATGATCATATTTATTGCCATGCATGACACAAATAAGCATCGCATTTAACATGATACAATATCTACCTATATGTTACTCTAACCCTCTCTATCTTCTTTAATTCTTTACCACCTCAGCATACTTGCTATTTCCGAGTGCATGATACCGGCTATGATACCACCACTATGGCCAGCCTTATAGTGGGTAGTATCATATACTAGTATCATGCATATGATACTAGTGTATGATACTATGTACCTTCATAGTGCATAGTATCATAGATGACCGTATTTATGTCCATGCATGACACAAAGTAGTATAGCATTTATTATGTTACGGTATCTACCTATGTTACTCTATCCCACTCTCCCTTCTTTAATTCCTTGCCACATCATCATATTTGCTATTCCCGAGTGCATGATACCGGCTATGATACCCCCACTATGGCCAGCCTTAGTAAAGAAGGTGTACAAATCATTTGTGCGTCGCTTTGCGAGTTTTCATCCGTTTGTCCGAGAAGCAGGGAGAAGTTTCAAACATTTCGGCCGCGAGGTGCGGCCACTAGCGTAGGCCTAGTTGGTATTTTAATTACAGGAAATTCAGATGGAGTCCGGACATCATCGAAATCGATGTGTGCCCATGGCGTGCTGAAAGTGCAACTAATCCCTGGGTGGTTTTGGTAATTCATAACAACATATAGCTCATTGAACTAATATCCATTCAAGTTGATTATTTCAGAAAGTTCAATGATTGGCAATGGCATGGACTAGAGATGTGGACCCCTCAAAATGCCAAGGACAAATATTGGCAAAAGCTCAAGACTCTTCATTTCTATTTTAGTGATCCAAGATCACATTGAGTCCATAGGAAAAGCCAATACTATTAAAAGGGGATGAGGTGTTGCTTAATGGTCTACTTGCTCAAAATGCTTAGTGATATGCTCCAAACCCTCAACCACTTTCTCAATTCCATATATGTCCTAAACCTAAAGTTAAACTCGGCCCCACCGATTTGATCTATCCGGCGCCACCGAGTTCTTTTGACATAGCCATAGCCAGAAACCCTAATCAGTTCGGTCTCACCGATCGGGATCTCGGTCTCACCGAGATGGGATTGCAAACTCTTTGTTTCCCTTCGTAACATTTTGGTCTCACCGAAATGAGCGATCGGTCCCACCGAGTTCGTAATGCAAACTCTCTATTTACCTTTCGTAACGTTTCGGTATCACCGAAAGGAGCGATCGGTCCCACCGAGTTTGCCTGACCAACTCTCTGTTTGCTCATTGCTGAAATCGGTCTCACTGAGTTCATGCAATCGGTCACACCGAGATGAGGTTTTGCCCTAACCCTAGCGCATCGGTCCTACCGAGTTGATCATGTCGGTCCCACCGAAATTCCTAACGTTCACATTTTGAACTGAATCGGTCTCACCGAGTTCACCTGTTAGGTCTGATCGAGTTGGGTCAAATGTGTGTAATGGTTAGATTTTGTGTGGAGGCTATATATACCCCTCCACTCCCTTCTCTATTCAAGAGAGAGCCATCAGAACGTGCCTACACTTCCACTACTCATTTTCTGAGAGAGAACCACCTACTCATGTGTTGAGACCAAGACATTCCAATCCAACCACAAGAATCTTGATCTCTAGCCTTCCCCAATGCTTTCCACTCAAATCATCTTTCCACCATAGCCAAATCTGTGAGAGAGAGTTGAGTGTTCGGGAGACTATCATTTGAAGCACAAGAGCAAGGAGTTCATCATCAACACACCATTTATTACCTTTTGGAGAGTGGTGTCTCCTAGATTGGTTAGGTGTCACTTGGGAGCCTCCGACAAGATTGTGGAGTTGAACCAAGGAGTTTGTAAGGGCAAGGAGATCGCCTACTTCGTGAAGATCTACCCGAGTGAGGCAAGTCCTTCGTGGGCGATGGCCATGGTGGGATAGACAAGGTTGCTTCTTCGTGGACCCTTCGTGGGTGGAGCCCTCCGTGGACTCGCGCAACCGTTACCCTTCGTGGGTTGAAGTCTCCATCAACGTGGACGTACGATAGCACCACCTATCGGAACCATGCCAAAAATCTTCATGTCTACACTGCGTTTGCCTTCTCCAAACCCTTCCCTTTACCTTCATATGCAATGTTTTACTTTCTGCTGCTACACTCTTAGAATAGCATGTGTAGGTTGATTGCTTGACTTGTGCTAAGTTGGTAAAATCTGCCAAGACATAAAATTGGGAAAAGGCTAGATTTTTATTTGGTCAAGTAGTCTAATCACCCCCCCCCCTCTAGACCTACTTTCGATCCTACACGTGCTCTCACGACCTCGTGGGAAAAATTTGGTAAAGTTTGGCACAAGTTTTGATGATCGCTCCTTCCCAACCGGAGCATCTCACATGAAGGACCATGGTTTCCAAAAGGAGATGTGTCAATTCAAACTCCAGTGGCCGGTAACTTCATCGTTTAGCCTCATAAAAATGTCCACGGTACGCAATCACCATTATACCACGGGTTTGATTTTCTGGCGCATTTCAGGTATCGTTAGCTATATTTAAGGCAATTTTTGAGTTTAACATGCATTTTATGCATAAAAATAAAATTACAACCGGAACTGCATTTGCTGTCGAAAGGGATGAGGATTGCCGTTCGATCTGGGAGCATCCAACGGTGCAGACGTACGATACGTGGGGTATGGGTTCTGGCCAATCAGAAAGCACGACTCAGATCACGCGTGGGGTTTGGTTGGCACACGGCTTTCATGAACGAACCATGTGCTATTCGCAAACCAGATTGCATATCTTTTGTTCACACATACTGGAGTGAGATCAATTAAGTGTGCTACCTCTATGATATAATAATAATAATAATAATAATAATAAACAGTTCATATTCATTGCTTGAGCTGATAGCATATCAAGGTCAACATATTAACGGTTCTTGCATCAACAGAAAATCGGGCATAACTCACAAATTCAGTAGACGCGACAGTTCTAAATTGAACGAATTAAGTTGCAGGGTAGGCATAAAGACTAGTCTTACGGCTTAATTCCCATGTACATGGGGGAACTAGGATCATTACGTTGACCCCGAATGAACTTGGGTTTTCTGATGATTTTACGAATCTATGTTACATGGGTGCGTGATCCCTTGGCTGGCAACTCAGCAAATTCATCATACTCGTCATCATCGGCAACATCCTCGACACCCAGTACCCTCATCTTCCCATGCATCACTACATGGCAGTTCTTATGCAAGGGGTCTTCCTCATAGAAAATCTGGGTAGCATCGCTGGCAAGAATGAACGGGTCCACGTGATATGCCATCGTTGTCCTGTTAACACAGGTCTTCCTGTAATCATCAACCTTTACATGACCAAGAGGGATCCATGCATACCTGAATAATGCCACCTTAACTTTCACATAGTTAAGCTCCCAAATCTCTTTGATGGTTCCATAGTATACCCTTTTATCAGCTTCATCAACAGTCATGCATTCTATTCGAAAAGAGCTGTTCTGATATGAGGTCTTCTCATCACGTTCCTCAGTGTAGAATGTGTATCCATTTATGTCATATGCTTGGTACGTCAACACCGTAGGTGATGGCTTTTGTGCCAACCACGTAGCTGAAGGAAATATGCCCTAGAGGCAATAATAAAGTTGTTATTTATATTTCCTTATATCATGATAAATGTTTATTATTCATGCTAGAATTGTATTAACCGAAAACTTAGTACATGTGTGAATACATAGACAAACAGAGAGTCCCTAGTATGCCTCTAATTGACTAGCTTGTTTATCAAAGATGGTTATGTTTCCTAACCATAGACATGTGTTGTCATTTGATGAACAGGATCACATCATTAGAGAATGATGTGATGGACAAGACCCATCCGTTAGCTTAGCATAATGATCGTTAAGTTTTATTGCTATTGCTTTCTTCATGACTTATACATATTCCTCTGACTATGAGATTATGCAACTCCCGAATACCGAAGGAACACTTTGTGTGCTATCAAACATCACAACGTAACTGGGTGATTATAAAGATGCTCTACAGGTGTCTCCGAAGGTGTTTGTTGGGTTGGCATAAATTGAGATTAGGATTTGTCACTTCGAGTATCGGAGAGGTATCTCAGGACCCTCTCGGTAATGCACATCATATGAAGCCTTGGAAGCAATGTGACTAATGAGTTAGTTGCGGGATGATGCATTACGGAATGAGTAAAGAGACTTGCCGGTAACGAGATTGAACTAGGTATGATGATACCGACGATCGAATCTCGGGCAAGTAACATACCGATGACAAAGGGAATAACGTATGTTGTTATGCGGTTTGACCGATAAAGATCTTCGTAGAATATGTAGGAGCCAATATGAGCATCCAGGTTCCGCTATTGGTTATTGACCAGAGATGTGTCTTGGTCATGTCTACATAGTTCTCGAACCCGTAGGGTCCGCACGCTTAACGTTCGATGATGATTTGTATTATGAGTTTATGTGATTTGATGACCGAAGTTTGTTCGAAGTCCCGGATGAGACCACGGACATGACGAGGAGTCTTGAAATGGTTGAGAGGTAAAGATTCATATATTGGAAGGCTATATTTGGACATCGGAAAGGTTCCGAGTGATTCGGGTATTTTTCGGAGTACCGGGGAGTTACGGGAATTCACCGGGAGAAGTAATGGGCCTTATTGGGCCATACGGGTAAAGAGGAGGCAGGCCAAAGGGGAGGTGGCGCCCCCCCCCCCCCATGGGTCCGAATTGGACTAGGGGAAGGGGGCGGCGCCCCCCTTGCCCTTTCCTACTCCCTCTCTCTTTCCCTCTTTCCTTCTCTCCTACTCCGAAAAGGGAAAGGGATTCCTACTAGGACTTGGAAGTCCTAGTAGGACTCCGTACACTTGGCGCGCCCCTAGGAGGGCCGGCCTCTCTCCCTCCCTCCTTTATATACGGGGGAGGGGGGCACCCCAAAGGCACACCAAGATTTGTCTTAGCCATGTGCGGTGCCCCCCTCCACAGTTACACATCTCGGTCATATCGTCGTAGTGCTTAGGCGAAGCCCTGCGCCGGTAACTTCATCATCATCGTCGCCACGCCGTCGTGCTGTCGGAACTCTCCCTCGCCCTCAACTAGATCAAGAGCTCGAGGGACGTCATCGAGCTAAACGTGTGCTGAACTCGGAGGTGCCGTACGTTCGGTGCTTGATCGGTTGGATCGCGAAGACGTTCGACTACATCAACCGCGTTAAGCTAACGCTTCCGCTTTCGGTCTACGAGGGTACGTGGACATACTCTCCCCTCTCTCGTTGCTATGCATCTCCTAGATAGATCTTGCGTGAACGTAGGAATTTTTTTGAAATTGCACGTTCCCCAACAGTGGTATCAGAGCCAGGTCTATGCGTAGATGATATGCACAAGTAAAACACAAAGAGTTGTGGGTGATAATAGTCATACTGCTTACCACCAACGTCTTACTTTGATTCGGCGGTATTGTTGGATGAAGCGGCCCGGACCGACATTACATGACCGTGTTCATGAGACTGGTTCTACCGATGTGCTTTGCACAAAGGTGGCTGGCGGGTGTCTATTTCTCCAACTTTAGTTAAATCAAGTTTGACTACGGCCGGTCCTTGTTGAAGGTTAAAACATCACACTTGACGAAAAATTGTTGTGGTTTTGATGCGTAGGTAAGAATGGTTCTTGCTAGAAGCACGTAGCAGCCACGTAAAACTTGCAACAACAAAGTAGAGGACGTCTAACTTGTTTTTGCAGGGCATGCTGTGATGTGATATGGTCAAGACATGATGTGATATACGTTATTGTATGAGATGATCATGTTTTGTAAAAGTTATCGGCAACTGGCAGGAGCCTTATGGTTGTCGCTTTATGAAATGCAGTCGCCATGTAATTGCTTTACTTTATCACTATGCGGTAGCGATAGTCGTAGAAGCAATAGTTGGTGAGACGACAATGACGCTACGATGGAGATCAAGGTGTCAGGCCGGTGACGATGGAGATCATGACGATGCTTTGGAGATGGAGATCAAAGGCACAAGATGATGATGACCATATCATGTCACATATTTTGATTGCATGTGATGTTTATCTTTTATGCATCTTATTTTGCTTAGTACGACGGTAGCATTATAAGATGATCCCTCACTAAATTTCAAGGTATAAGTGTTCTCCCTGAGTATGCACCGTTGCGACAGTTCGTCGTGCCGAGATACCACGTGATGATCGGGTGTGATAAGCTCTACGTTCACATACAACGGGTGCAAGCCAATTTTGCACGTGCAGAATACTCAGGTTAAACTTGACGAGCCTAGCATATGCAGATATGGCCTCGGAACACTGAGACCGAAAGGTCGAACGTGAATCATATAGTAGATATGATCAACATAGAGATGTTCACCATTGAAAACTACTCCATCTAACATGATGATCGGACATGGTTTAGTTGATATGGATCACGTGATCATTTAGATGACTAGAGGGATGTCTATCTAAGTGGGAGTTCTTAAGTAATATGATTAATTGAACTTAATTTATCATGTACTTAGTACATGATAGTTTTTGCATATCTATGTTGTTGTAGATCAATGGCCCGTGCTACCGTTCCCTTGAATTTTAATGCGTTCCTAGAGAAAGCTAAGTTGAAAGATGATGGTAGCAACTACACGGACTGGGTCCATAACTTGAGGATTATCCTCATTGCTGCACATAAGAATTATGTCCTTGATGCACCGCTAGGTGAAAGGCATGCTGCAGGAGCAGATGCTGATGTTATGAACGTCTGGCAAGCTCGATCTGATGACTACTCGATAGTTCAGTGTGCCATGCTTTACGGCTTAGAATCGGGACTTCAAAGACGTTTTGAACGTCATGGAGCATATGAGATGTTCCAAGAGTTGAAGTTAATATTTCAAGCAAATGCCCGAGTTGAGAGATATGAAGTCTCCAACAAGTTCTATAGCTGCAAGATGGAGGAGAATAGTTCTGTCAGTGAACATATACTCAGAATGTCTGGGTACCATAACCACTTGACTTAGCTGGGAGTTAATCTTCCTGATGATAGTGTCATTGACAGATTTCTTCAATCACTACCACCAAGCTATAAAGGCTTCGTGATGAACTATAATATGCAAGGGATGGAAAAGACAATTCCCGAGCTCTTCGCGATGCTAAAGGCTGCGGAGGTAGAAATCAAAAATGAGCATCAAGTGTTCATGGTTAACAAGACCACTAGTTTCAAGAAAAAGGGCAAAGGGAAGAAGGGGAACTTCAAGAAGAATAGCAAGCAAGTTGCTACTCCCGGGAAGAAGCCCAAGTCTGGACCTAAGCATGAAACTGAGTGCTTCGACTGCAACGGGACTGGTCACTGGAAGCAGAACTGCCCCAAGTATTTGGCGGATAAGAAGGATGGCAAAGTGAAAGGTATATTTGATATACATGTTATTGATGTGTACCTTACTAATGCTCGTAGTAGCACCTGGGTATTTGATACTGGTTCTGTTGCTCATATTTGCAACTCGAAACAGGAGCTACGGATTAAACGAAGATTGGCTAAGGACGAGGTGACGATGCATGTGGGAAATGGTTCCAAAGTCGATGTGATCGCCATCGGCACGCTACCTCTACATCTACCTTCGGGATTAGTTTTAGACCTGAATAATTGTTATTTGGTGCCAGCGTTGAGCATGAACATTATATCTGGATCTTGTTTGATGCGAGACGGTTAGTCATTTAAATCAGAGAATAATGGTTGTTCTATTTATATGAGTAATATATTTTATGGTCATGCACCCTTGAGAAGTGGTCTATTTTTGTTGAATCTCGACTGTAGTGATACACATATTCATAATATTGAAGCCAAAAGATGCAAAGTTAATAATGATAGTGCAACTTATTTGTGGCACTGCTGTTTAGGTCATATTGGTGTAAAGCGCATGAAGAAACTCCATGCTGATGGGCTTTTGGAATCACTTGATACTTGCGAACCATGCCTCATGGGCAAGATGACTAAAATTCCGTTCTCCGGAACAATGGAGCGAGCAACTGACTTATTGGAAATAATACATACTGATGTATGCGGTCCGATGAGTGTTGAGGCTCGCGGCGGGTATCGTTATTTTCTGACCTTCACAGATGATTTGAGCAGATATGGGTATATCTACTTAATGAAACATAAGTCTGAAACATTTGAAAAGTTCAAAGAATTTCAGAGTGAAGTGGAAAATCATCGTAACAAGAAAATAAAGTTTCTGCGATCTGATCGTGGAGGTGAATATTTGAGTTATGAGTTTGGTCTTCATTTGAAACAATGTGGAATAGTTTCGCAACTCACGCCACCTGGAACACCACAGCGTAATGGTGTGTCCGAACGTCGTAACCGTACTTTATTAGATATGGTGCGATCTATGATGTCTCTTACCGATTTACCACTATCGTTTTGGGGTTGTGCATTAGAGACAGCTGCATTCACGTTAAATAGGGCACCATCTAAATCCATTGAGATGACACCATATGAACTGTGGTTTGGCAAGAAACCTAAACTGTCGTTTCTTAAAGTTTGGGGCTGCGATGCTTATGTGAAAAAGCTTCAACCTGATAAGCTCGAACCCAAATCGGAGAAATGTGTCTTCGTAGGATACCCAAAGGAGACTGTTGGGTACACCTTCTATCACAGATCCGAAGGCAAGATATTCGTTGCTAAGAATGGATCCTTTCTAGAGAAGGAGTTTCTCTCGAAAGAAGTTAGTGGGAGGAAAGTAGAACTTGATGAGGTAATTGTACCTCCTCCCGTATTGGAAAGTAGTTCATCACAGAAATCAGTTCCAGTGATGCCTACACCAATCAGTGAGGAAGTTAATGATGATGATCATGAAACTTCGGATCAAGTTACTACCAAACCTCGTAGGTCAACCAGAGTACGTTACGCACCAGAGTGGTACGGTAATTCTGTCCTGGAAGTCATGTTACTAGACCATGACGAACCTACGAACTATGAGGAAGCGATGATGAGCCCAGATTCCGTGAAATGGCTTGAGGCCATGAAATCTGAGATGGGATCCATGTATGAGAACAAAGTGGGGACTTTGGTTGACTTGCCCGATGATCGGCAAGCCATAGAGAATAAATGGATCTTCAAGAAGAAGACTGACGCTGACGGTAATGTTACTGTCTACAAAGCTTGACTTGTTGCGAAAGGTTTTCGACAAGTTCAAGGAGTTGACTACGATGAGACCTTCTCACCCGTAGCGATGCTTAAGTCTGTCCGAATCATGTTAGCAATTGCTGCATTTTATGATTATGAAATTTGGCAAATGGATGTCAAAACTGCATTCCTTAATGGATTTCTTAAAGAAGAGTTGTATATGATGCAACCAGAATGTTTTGTCGATCCTAAAGGTGCTAACAAAGTGTGCAAGCTCCAGCGATCCATTTATGGACTGGTGCAAGCATCTCGGAGTTGGAATATACGCTTTGATGAAGTGATCAAAGCATATGGTTTTATACAGACTTTTGGAGAAGCCTGTATTTACAAGAAAGTGAGTGGGAGCTCTGTAGCATTTCTGATATTATATGTGGATGACATATTATTGATTGGAAATGATATAGAATTTCTGGATAGCATAAAAGGATACTTGAATAAGAGTTTTTCAATGAAAGACCTCGGTGAAGCTGCTTATATATTGGGCATCAAGATCTATAGAGATAGATCAAGACGCTTAATAGGACTTTCACAAAGCACATACCTTGATAAAGTTTTGAAGAAGTTCAAAATGGATCAGTCAAAGAAAGGGTTCTTACCTGTGTTGCAAGGTGTGAAGTTGAGTAAGACTCAATGCCCGACCACTACAGAAGATAGAGAGAAAATGAAAGTCATTCCCTATGCTTCAGCCATAGGTTCTATCATGTATGCAATGCTGTGTACCAGACCTGATGTGTGCCTTGCTATAAGTTTAGCAGGGAGGTACCAAAGTAATCCAGGAGTGGATCAGTGGACAACAGTCAAGAACATCCTGAAATACCTGAAAAGGACTAAGGATATGTTTCTCATTTATGGAGGTGACAAAGAGCTTGTCATAAATGGTTACGTCGATGCAAGCTTTGACACTGATCCGGATGACTCTAAGTCACAAACCGGATACGTATTTATATTGAATGGTGGAGCTGTCAGTTGGTGCAGTTCCAAGCAGAGCGTCGTGGCGGGATCTACGTGTGAAGCGGAGTACATAGCTGCTTCGGAAGCAGCAAATGAAGGAGATTGGATGAAGGAGTTCATATCCGATCTAGTTGTAATACCTAGTGCATCGGGTCCAATGAAAATCTTTTGTGACAATACTGGAGCAATTGCCTTGGCGAAGGAATCCAGATTTCACAAAAGAACCAGACACATCAAGAGACGCTTCAATTCCATCCGCGATCAAGTCAAGGAGGGAGACATAGAGATTTGCAAAATACATACGGATCTGAATGTTGCAGACCCGTTCACTAAGCCTCTTCCACGAGCAAAACATGATCAGCACCAAGACTCCATGGGTGTTAGAATCATTACTGTGTAATCTAGATTATTGACTCTAGTGCAAGTGGGAGACTGAAGGAAATATGCCCTAGAGGCAATAATAAAGTTGTTATTTATATTTCCTTATATCATGATAAATGTTTATTATTCATGCTAGAATTGTATTAACCGGAAACTTAGTACAT
The DNA here is from genome assembly GCA_011799875.1 of Thinopyrum elongatum. NCBI lineage: Eukaryota > Viridiplantae > Streptophyta > Magnoliopsida > Poales > Poaceae > Thinopyrum > Thinopyrum elongatum. The sequence goes on from CM022301.1 coordinate 410,655,089, forward strand.
GTGTGAATACATAGACAAACAGAGCGTCCCTAGTATGCCTCTACTTGACTAGCTTGTTTATCAAAGATGGTTATGTTTCCTGACCATAGACATGTGTTATCATTTGATGAACAGGATCACATCATTAGAGAATGATGTGATGGACAAGACCCATCCGCTAGCTTAGCATAATGATCGTTAAGTTTTATTGCTATTGCTTTCTTCATGACTTATACATATTCCTCTGACTATGAGATTATGCAACTCCCGAATACCGGAGGAACACTTTGTGTGCTATCAAACATCACAACGTAACTGGGTGATTATAAAGATGCTCTACAGGTGTCTCCGAAGGTGTTTGTTGGGTTGGCATAAATCAAGATTAGGATTTGTCACTCCGAGTATCGGAGAGGTATCTCTGGGCCCTCTCGGTAATGCACATCATATGAAGCCTTGCAAGCAATGTGACTAATGAGTTAGTTGCGAGATGATGCACTACAGAACGAGTAAAGAGACTTGCCGGTAACGAGATTGAACTAGGTATGATGATACCGATGATCGAATCTCGGGCAAGTAACATACCGATGACAAAGGGAATAACGTATGTTGTTATGCGGTTTGACCGATAAAGATCTTCGTAGAATATGTAGGAGCCAATATGAGCATCCAGGTTCCGCTATTGGTTATTGACCGAAGATGTGTCTCGGTCATGTCTACATAGTTCTCGAACCCGTAGGGTCCGCACGCTTAACGTTCGATGACGATTTGTATTATGAGTTATGTGATTTGATGACCGAAGTTTGTTCAAAGTCCCGGATGAGATCACGGACATGACGAGGAGTCTCGAAATGGTCGAGAGGTAAAGATTCATATATTGGAAGGCTATATTCGGACATCGGAAAGGTTCCGAGTGATTCGGGTATTTTTCGGAGTACCGGGGAGTTACGGGAATTCACCGGGAGAAGTAATGGGCCTTATTGGGCCATACGGGAAAATAGGAGGCAGGCCAAAGGGGAGGTGGCGCCCCCCCCCCCCATGGATCTGAATTGGACTAGGGGAAGGGGGCGGAGCCCCCCTTGCCGTTTCCTACTCCCTCTCTCTTTCCCTCTTTCCTTCTCTCCTATTAGGACTTGGAAGTCCTAGTAGGACTCCATACACTTGGCGTGCCCCTAGGAGGGCCGGCCTCTCTCCCTCCCTCCTTTATATACGGGGGAGGGGGGCACACCAAGATTTGTCTTAGCCGTGTGCGGTGCCCCCCTTGCCCTTTCCTACTCCCTCTCTCTTTCCCTCTTTCCTTCTCTCCTACTCCGAAAAGGGAAAGGGATTCCTACTAGGACTTGGAAGTCCTAGTAGGACTCCATACACTTGGCGTGCCCCTAGGAGGGCCGCCCTCTCTCCCTCCCTCCTTTATATACGGGGGAGGGGGGCACCCCAAAGGCACACCAAAATTTGTCTTAGCCGTGTGCGGTGCCCCCCTCCATAATTACACACCTCGGTCATATCATCTTAGTGCTTAGGCGAAGCCCTGCGCCGGTAACTTCATCATCACCGTCGCCACGCAGTCGTGCTAACGGAACTCTCCCTCGTCCTTAACTGGATCAAGAGCTCGAGGGACGTCATCGAGCTGAACGTGTGCTGAACTCGGAGGTGCCATACGTTCGGTGCTTGATTGGTTGGATCGCGAAGACGTTCGACTACATCAACCGCGTTAAGCTAATGCTTCCGCTTTCGGTCTACGAGGGTACATGGACATACTCTCCCCTCTCTCGTTGCTATGCATCTCCTAGATAGATCTTGCGTGAATGTAAGAAATTTTTTGAAATTGCACGTTCCCCAATTGTAGCAATGTCATCGATGGATCCTTGTGCCAAACGATTCTTCAGCCATTCGGCGTAGTTCTTAGTGTGCTCCTTCATCTCCACATCTGACGAAGGCACCATTGGTAAGAAGCTTTGGCGTATCTCCGCCAAGTGTTCTTCGGCATAAGCGCTGAGAACTGGGTTGTTAAGCAGTACCGTCAAATGGGTTTTCTCTGCCAATTCTCCGGGTGCAGCCATTTGCTTGCCAGCAAGGACTGACTTACCTTTCAGCCTTCCCTCGTGGCGAGAGAGGGGCAAACCTATAGGTCTTTGTTTCATGTATTCAGTGTAAAACTCAATCACCTCCTCCGCGGTATAACCTTGTAGGATGCTTGCCTCTGGATGGTTTCGGTTCCGACAATAGCACTTCAGTATTCCCATGAACCACTCGAAGAGATACATGTTGCGAAGAAACACAGGACCACTATACTATATCTCGTCGACAAGGTGCACAGTGAGATGGACCATGACATCAAAGAATGACGGTGGGAAAACACCTCTAGGTTGGACAATATTCTTGCAATATCATCTTGCGTATGATCCAACTCTTCAGGATCTACAACTTTCTGCCATAGTTGGTCGAAGAAATCACAGAGCTCAATGAGTGTGTTTCTTATATCTTTGTCCATCAGATTCCTGATGGCCACCAGGAGGATTTGTGTTAACATTACGTGGCAATCATGTGACTTCATGTGTCCCAACTTCATTTTACCTGAGCTCACATCCACAAGACTTCTGATGTTTGCGGAGTAGGAAGAGGGTGTCTTAACTGACAACAAATAGGTGAAGAACTGTGTTGCTTCTTTTGTACTGAAATTGTAACTCTGGCGAGCTTTGATGAATTTGTCATCATCTTCTGCTTTACTCTTGCGTTTTGATTGATCAGCAAGCATATCGAGCCATGCACCGTCACCATCCTTTGTTTTACCTTTAATCTTGAGCAGAGTACCAAGGATACTTTCACATACGTTCTTCTCTACGTGCCTGATATTGATGCAGTGAAGTACATGTAGAATCTCCCAGTAAAGTAATTTCCAGAACACCGATTTCTTCTTAAACACTTGACCCTTGGGTGTTTGTTTCACCGTCAAAGCGTGCTTCTTGCCAAGCACAACATTAATTGGTTTAGCCATGTTGTGGACCACCTCCCCATCATAGGGTCTTGGGCCCTCATCTACCTCTGCCGTACCATCAAATTCAGCTTTCATCTTTCGGTATGGGTGATTTCTCCGTAAGAACCTACGATGACGCAAATACATGGTTTTGCGCGAGTTGGGAAGAAATCTGCTAGCTGTCCTATCCATGCATGTGACACACCCTACATCTCTCTTTGTTTTCTGCCGCGATGTGTTGCCTAATGTCGCCATATCTTGAATGGTGTGCACCAACATCGCATGTAGATTGAAAATCTCCTTTTTGTAAGCATCATAACATTTTACAGCAGGCACATCTATCCACACTGTCAGCAGTTCTTCTACCAGTAGCTGAAAGTAAATGTCGATGTCATTTCCAGGTTGCTTCGGGCCTTGGATAATCATTGACATCATAATGTATTTTTTCTTCATACACAACCAAGGAGCTAGGTTATATATGCACAGAAGCACCGGCCATGTGCTGCGATTGGTGCTCATATCGCCAAAAGGGTTCATCCCGTCAGTACATTCCCCGAGCCTTATACTTCTAGGATCCTTGGCAAAGTCTTGAAACTTGTTGTCGATTAATTCCCACTGAGCCCCATCTTTCGGGTGCCTCATATATTTATCCGCAGTTCGCTCATCATGATGCCACCGCAACCTCTTTGCCTCTATAGGGTTTGCAAACAAACGCCTCAACCTTGGAATTAAAGGCAAGTACCAAACAACCTTGAACGGGATTCCTGTCTTGATCTCGTCGTCCAATTTGTACTTGTCCTTTGCTCTCCTGCGCTTGTATCGTGCATGCTTGCATATGGGACATGCACGCAAATCTTTGTACTCACCACGGTACAATATACAATCATTCACACAAGCGTGTATCTTCTGTACTTCAAGTTCCAATGGGCAAACAATTTTCTTCGCTTCGTTCGTGCTTCTAGGGAGCACATTATCTTCCAGAAGAATTTCTTTGAAAAGACCTAACATCTCTCTGAAGTCCTTGTTTGATAGACCGTTTGCTGCTTTAAATCTGCGAAGCGCCAGGGTGGCACTCAACTTGGAATATTTCTTTTTGCAACCTGGATACAATTCTTTCTCGGAGTCCGCATTAATGGTTGGCAGATCCTTGTACCCAATCATATCCTTTTTTGGGCCCTTGAAATCTGCAATCATAGTAGCAAAATCTTGTATATCAAGATCGTCGTCATCTGCGTCGACGTCTTGGTTTTCCAGTGGGCGTTTCGGCTTTCCGGTGTTCCATTGGTAGCTTGACGCCTCTGCCCCGATGTTAGATTCAACATCCATGTGACACTGATCGGGGTTTGGCATCTCGCAACCCGGGGTATATTCATCCATGACCTGCTCTTCACCGTGTCTGGTCCAACATGTATATCCATCCATGAATCCCTGCTACTTCTTGAGCTTGCGTTGGTTTTTCCCTTGAAGAGGAAAGGGTGATGCAGCACAGTAGAGATAAGTATTTCCCTCAGTTAAGAACCAAGGTATCAATCCAGTAGGAGAAACGCGCAAGTCCCCAATAGATGCACCTACACAAACAATCAAACACTTGCACCCAACGCGATAAAGGGGTTGTCAATCCCTTCATGGTCACTTGCAAAGGTGAGATCTCATAGAGATAGATAAAACTAAACAAAAGATAAAATATTTTTGGGTTTTTTTGGTTTATAGATCTGAAAATAGTAGATCATAAACTAATATGATGAAAAATAGACCCGGGGCCATAGGTTTCACTAGAGGCTTCTCTCATGAAGGCAAATAATACGATGGGTGAACAAATTACTGTCGAGCAATTGATAGAAAAGCGCAAAGTTATGACGATATCCAAGGCAATGATTATGCAATATAGGCATCACGTCCGTGTCAAGTAGACCGACTCCTGCCTGAATCTACTACTATTACTCCACACATCGACCGCTATCCAGCATGCATCTAGAGTATTAAGTTCATAAAGAACGGAGTAACGCCTTAAGTAAGATGACATGATGTAGAGGAATTAACTCAAGCAATATGATGAAAACCCCATCTTTTTATCCTCGATGGCAACAATTCAATACGTGTCTCGCTACCCCTACTTTGTCACTGGGTGAAATCACGCAAGATTGAACCCAAAGCTAAGCACCTCTCACATTGCAAGAAAAACCAATCTAGTTGTCCAAACTAAACCGATAATTCGAAGAGAAATACAAAGATATCAAATCATGCATATAAGAATTCAGAGAAGATTCAAATAATATTCATAGATAAGCTGAACATAAATCCACAATTCATCGGATCTCGACAAACACACCGCAAAAGAAGATTACATCGGATAGATCTCCAAGAACATCAAGGAGAACATGGTATTGAGAATCAAAGAGAGAGAAGAAGCCATCTATCTACTAGCTATGGACCCGTAGGTCTGAGGTAAACTACTCACGCTTCATTGGAAGGGCAATAGAGTTGATGTAGATGCCCTCCGTGATCGAATCCCCCTCCGACAGGATGTTGGAAAAGGCCCAAAGATGGGATCTCACGGGAACAGAAGGTTGCGGCGGTGGAAAAGTGTTTTTGTGGATGCCTCTGAGGGTTTTGGAATATATCTGAATTTATAGGACGAAGAAGTAGGTCGGTGGACTCCCGGGGGGACCACAAGCCAGGGCCCCCCCCTAGGGCGCGCCCCTACGGCTTGTCGTTGCCTCGTGGGTCTTCTGACTTCATCTCCAAGTCTCGTAGGTGTCTTCTGGTCCAAGAAAAATCATCCCGAAAGTTTTATTCTGTTTGGACTCCGTTTGATATTCCTTTTCTGTGAAACTCAAAAACAAGGAAAAAAACTGGCACTGGGCTCTAGGTTAATAAGTTAGTCCCAAAAATAATATAAAATAGCATATAAACATCCAAAACAGATAATATAATAGCATGAAACAATAAAAAATTATAGATACGTTGGAGACGTATCAAGCATCCCCAAGCTTAATTCCTGCTCGTCCTCGAGTAGGTAAATGATAAAAACAGAATTTTTGATGTGGAATGCTTCCTAACATATTTATCCATGTAATTTTCTTTATTGTGGCATGAATGTTCAGATCCATAAGATTCAAAACAAAAGTTTAATATTGACATAAAAACAATAATACTTCAAGCATATATCATGTCTTTTCAAAATAACATGGCCAAAGAAAGCTATCCCTACAAAATCATATATTCTGGCTATGCTCCATCTTCATCACACAAAGTATTCAAATCATGCACAACCCCGATGACAAGCCAAGCAATTGTTTCATACTTTTGATGTTCTCAAACCTTTTCAACTTTCACGCAATACATGAGCGTGAGCCATGGACATAGCACTATAGGTGGAATACAATATGGTGGTTGCGGAGAAGACAAAAAGAAGGAGATAGTCTCACATCAACTAGGCGTATCAACGGGCTATGGAGATGCCCATCAATAGATATCAATGTGAGTGAGTAGGGATTGCCATGCAACGGATGCACTAGAGCTATAAGTTTATGAAAGCTCAAAAAGAAACTAAGTGGGTGTGCATCGAACTTGCTTACTTACGAAGACCTAGGGCAATTTGAGGAAGCCCATCATTGGAATATACAAGGCAAGTTCTATAATGAAAAATTCCCACTAGTATATGAAAGTGATAACATAGGAGACTCTCTATCATGAAGATCATGGTGCTACTTTAAAGCACAAGTGTGGAAAAAGGATAGTAACATTGCCCCTTCTCTCTTTTCTCTCAATTTTTTTGGCTTCTTTGGCCTCTTTTTTTTGTTGGCTTCTTTGGCCTCTCTTTTTTCTCACATGGGGCAATGCTCTAATAATGAAGATCATCACACTTTTATTTACTTACAACTCAAGAATTACAACTCAATACTTAGAACAAAATATGACTATATATGAATGCCTCCGGCGGTGTACTGGGATGCGCAATGATCTAGCGTAGCAAATGACATAAAAAAGAACGGCCAAGCCATGTAAACATCATGCTAGCTACCTTACGATCATGCAAAGCAATATGACAATGATGGAGCGTGTCATAATAAAACGGAACGGTGGAATTTTTTTGAAATTGCATGTTCCCCAACAGTAGCAATGTCATCGATGGATCCTTGTGCCAAACGATTCTTCAGCCATTCGGCGTAGTTCTTAGTGTGCTCCTTCATCTCCACATCTGATGAAGGCACCATTGGTAAGAAGCTTTGGCGTATCTCCGCCAAGTGTTCTTTGGCATAAGCGCTGAGAACTGGGTTGTTAAGCAGTACCGTCAAATGGGCTTTCTCTGCCAATTCTCCGGGTGAAGCCATTTGCTTGCCAGCAAGGACCGACTTACCTTTCAGCCTTCCCTCATGGCGAGAGAGGGGCAAACCTATAGGTCTTTGTTTCATGTATTCAGTGTAAAACTCAATCGCCTCCTCCGCGGTATAACCTTGTAGGATGCTTGCCTCTGGATGGTTTCGGTTCCGACAATAGCACTTCAGTATTCCCATGAACCACTCGAAGGGATACATGTTGCGAAGAAACATAGGACCACAATACTTTATCTCGTCGACAAGGTGCACAGTGAGATGGACCATGACATCAAAGAATGACGGTGGGAAAACATCTCTAGGTTGGAAAATATTCTTGCAATATCATGTTGCATATGATCCAACTCTTCAGGATCTACAACTTTCTGCCATAGTTGGTCGAAGAAATCACATAGCTCAATGAGTGTGTTTCTTATATCTTTGACCATCAGATTCCTGATGGCCACCGGGAGGATTTGTGTTAACATTATGTGGCAATCATGTGTCCCAACTTCATTTTACCTGAGCTCACATCCACAAGACTTCTGATGTTTGCGGAGTAGGAAGAGGGTGTCTTAATTGACAACAAATAGGTGAAGAACTGTGTTGCTTCTTTTGTACTGAAATTGTAACTCTGGCGAGCTTTGATGAATTTGTCATCATCTTCTGCTTTACTCTTGCGTTTTGATTGATCAGCAAGCATATCGAGCCATGCACCGTCACCATCCTTTATTTTACCTTTAATCTTGAGCAGAGTACCAAGGATACTTTCACATACGTTCTTCTCTACGTGCATGATATTGATGCAGTGAAGTACACGTAGAATCTCCCAGTAAGGTAATTTCCAGAACACCGATTTCTTCTTAAACACTTGACCCTTGGGTGTTTGTTTCACCGTCAAAGCGTGCTTCTTGCCAAGCACAACATTAATTGGTTTAGCCATGTTGTGGACCACCTCCCCATCATAGGGTCTTGGGCCCTCATCTACCTCTGCCGTACCATCAAATTCAGCTTTCATCTTTCGGTATGGGTGATTTCTCCGTAAGAACCTACGATGACGCAAATACATGGTTTTGCGCGAGTTGGGTAGAAATCTGCTAGCTGTCCTATCCATGCATGTGACACACCCTACATCTCTCTTTGTTTTCTGCCCCGATGTGTTGCCTAATGTCGCCATATCTTGAATGGTGTGCACCAACATCGCATGTAGATTGAAAATCTCCTTTTTGTAAGCATCATAACATTTTACAGCAGGCACATCTATCCACACTGTCAGCAGTTCTTCTACCAGTAGCTGAAAGTAAATGTCGATGTCATTTCCAGGTTGCTTAGGGCCTTGGATAATCATTGACATCATAATGTATTTTTTCTTCATACACAACCAAGGAGCTAGGTTATATATGCACAGAAGCACCGGCCATGTGCTGCGATTGGTGCTCATATCGCCAAAAGGATTCATCCCGTCAGTACACTCCCCGAGCCTTATACTTCTAGGATCCTTGGCAAAGTCTTGAAACTTGTTGTCGATTAATTCCCACTGAGCCCCATCTTTCGGGTGCCTCATATATTTATCCGCACGCTCATCATGATGCCGCCGCAACCTCTTTGCCTCTATAGGGTTTGCAAACAAACGCCTCAACCTTGGAATTAAAGGCAAGTACCAAACAACCTTGAACGGGATTCCTGTCTTGATCTCGTCGTCCAATTTGTACTTGTCCTTTGCTCTCCTGCGCTTGTATCGTGCATGCTTGCATATGGGACATGCACGCAAATCTTTGTACTCACCATGGTACAATATACAATCATTCACACAAGCGTGTATCTTCTGTACTTCAAGTTCCAATGGGCAAACAATTTTCTTCGCTTCGTTCGTGCTTCTAGGGAGCACATTATCTTCCGGAAGAATTTCTTTGAAAAGACCTAACATCTCTGTGAAGCCCTTGTTTGATAGACCGTTTGCTGCTTTAAATCTGCGAAGCGCCAGGGTGGCACTCAACTTGGAATATTTCTTTTTGCAACCTGGATACAATTCTTTCTTGGAGTCCGCATTAATGGTTGGCAGATCCTTGTACCCAATCATATCCTTTTTTGGGCCCTTGAAATCTGCAATCATAGTAGCAAAATCTGGCATATCAAGATCGTCGTCATCTGCGTCGACGTCTTGGTTTTCCAGTGGGCGTTTCGGCTTTCCGGTGTTCCATTGGTAGCTTGACGCCTCTGCCCCGATGTTAGATTCAACATCCATGTGACACTGATCGGGGTTTGGCATCTCGCAACCCGGGGTATATTCATCCATGACCTGCTCTTCACCGTGTCTGGTCCAACATGTATATCCATCCATGAATCCCTGCTACTTCTTGAGCTTGCGTTGGTTTTTCCCTTGAAGAGGAAAGGGTGATGCAGCATAGTAGAGATAAGTATTTCCCACAGTTAAGAACCAAGGTATCAATCCAGTAGGAGAAACGCGCAAGTTTCCAATAGATGCACCTACACAAACAATCAAACACTTGCACCCAACGCGATAAAGGGGTTGTCAATCCCTTCATGGTCACTTGCAAAGGTGAGATCTCATAGAGATAGATAAAACTAAACAAAAGATAAAATATTTTTGGGTTTTTTTGGTTTATAGATCTGAAAATAGTAGATCATAAACTAATATGATGAAAAATAGACCCGGGGGCCATAGGTTTCACTAGAGGCTTCTCTCATGAAGGCAAATAATACGATGGGTGAACAAATTACTGTCGAGCAATTGATAGAAAAGCGCAAAGTTATGACGATATCCAAGGCAATGATTATGCAATATAGGCATCACGTCCGTGTCAAGTAGACCGACTCCTGCCTGAATCTACTACTATTACTCCACACATCGACCGCTATCCAGCATGCATCTAGAGTATTAAGTTCATAAAGAACGGAGTAACGCCTTAAGTAAGATGACATGATGTAGAGGAATTAACTCAAGCAATATGATGAAAACCCCATCTTTTTATCCTCGATGGCAACAATTCAATACGTGTCTCGCTACCCCTACTTTGTCACTGGGTGAAATCACGCAAGATTGAACCCAAAGCTAAGCACCTCTCACATTGCAAGAAAAACCAATCTAGTTGTCCAAACTAAACCGATAATTCGAAGAGAAATACAAAGATATCAAATCATGCATATAAGAATTCAGAGAAGATTCAAATAATATTCATAGATAAGCTGAACATAAATCCACAATTCATCGGATCTCGACAAACACACCGCAAAAGAAGATTACATCGGATAGATCTCCAAGAACATCAAGGAGAACATGGTATTGAGAATCAAAGAGAGAGAAGAAGCCATCTATCTACTAGCTATGGACCCGTAGGTCTGAGGTAAACTACTCACGCTTCATTGGAAGGGCAATAGAGTTGATGTAGATGCCCTCCGTGATCGAATCCCCCTCCGACAGGATGTCGGAAAAGGCCCAAAGATGGGATCTCACGGGAACAGAAGGTTGCGGCGGTGGAAAAGTGTTTTTGTGGATGCCTCTGAGGGTTTTGGAATATATCTGAATTTATAGGACGAAGAAGTAGGTCGGTGGACTCCCGGGGGGACCACAAGCCAGGGCCCCCCCCTAGGGCGCGCCCCTACGGCTTGTCGTTGCCTCGTGGGTCTTCTGACTTCATCTCCAAGTCTCGTAGGTGTCTTCTGGTCCAAGAAAAATCATCCCGAAAGTTTTATTCTGTTTGGACTCCGTTTGATATTCCTTTTCTGTGAAACTCAAAAACAAGGAAAAAAACTGGCACTGGGCTCTAGGTTAATAAGTTAGTCCCAAAAATAATATAAAATAGCATATAAACATCCAAAACAGATAATATAATAGCATGAAACAATAAAAAATTATAGATACGTTGGAGACGTATCAAGCATCCCCAAGCTTAATTCCTGCTCGTCCTCGAGTAGGTAAATGATAAAAACAGAATTTTTGATGTGGAATGCTTCCTAACATATTTATCCATGTAATTTTCTTTATTGTGGCATGAATGTTCAGATCCATAAGATTCAAAACAAAAGTTTAATATTGACATAAAAACAATAATACTTCAAGCATATATCATGTCTTTTCAAAATAACATGGCCAAAGAAAGCTATCCCTACAAAATCATATATTCTGGCTATGCTCCATCTTCATCACACAAAGTATTCAAATCATGCACAACCCCGATGACAAGCCAAGCAATTGTTTCATACTTTTGATGTTCTCAAACCTTTTCAACTTTCACGCAATACATGAGCGTGAGCCATGGACATAGCACTATAGGTGGAATACAATATGGTGGTTGCGGAGAAGACAAAAAGAAGGAGATAGTCTCACATCAACTAGGCGTATCAACGGGCTATGGAGATGCCCATCAATAGATATCAATGTGAGTGAGTAGGGATTGCCATGCAACGGATGCACTAGAGCTATAAGTTTATGAAAGCTCAAAAAGAAACTAAGTGGGTGTGCATCGAACTTGCTTACTTACGAAGACCTAGGGCAATTTGAGGAAGCCCATCATTGGAATATACAAGGCAAGTTCTATAATGAAAAATTCCCACTAGTATATGAAAGTGATAACATAGGAGACTCTCTATCATGAAGATCATGGTGCTACTTTAAAGCACAAGTGTGGAAAAAGGATAGTAACATTGCCCCTTCTCTCTTTTCTCTCAATTTTTTTGGCTTCTTTGGCCTCTTTTTTTTGTTGGCTTCTTTGGCCTCTCTTTTTTCTCACATGGGGCAATGCTCTAATAATGAAGATCATCACACTTTTATTTACTTACAACTCAAGAATTACAACTCAATACTTAGAACAAAATATGACTATATATGAATGCCTCCGGCGGTGTACTGGGATGCGCAATGATCTAGCGTAGCAAATGACATAAAAAAGAACGGCCAAGCCATGTAAACATCATGCTAGCTACCTTACGATCATGCAAAGCAATATGACAATGATGGAGCGTGTCATAATAAAACGGAACGGTGGAATTTTTTTGAAATTGCATGTTCCCCAACAGTAGCAATGTCATCGATGGATCCTTGTGCCAAACGATTCTTCAGCCATTCGGCGTAGTTCTTAGTGTGCTCCTTCATCTCCACATCTGATGAAGGCACCATTGGTAAGAAGCTTTGGCGTATCTCCGCCAAGTGTTCTTTGGCATAAGCGCTGAGAACTGGGTTGTTAAGCAGTACCGTCAAATGGGCTTTCTCTGCCAATTCTCCGGGTGAAGCCATTTGCTTGCCAGCAAGGACCGACTTACCTTTCAGCCTTCCCTCATGGCGAGAGAGGGGCAAACCTATAGGTCTTTGTTTCATGTATTCAGTGTAAAACTCAATCGCCTCCTCCGCGGTATAACCTTGTAGGATGCTTGCCTCTGGATGGTTTCGGTTCCGACAATAGCACTTCAGTATTCCCATGAACCACTCGAAGGGATACATGTTGCGAAGAAACATAGGACCACAATACTTTATCTCGTCGACAAGGTGCACAGTGAGATGGACCATGACATCAAAGAATGACGGTGGGAAAACATCTCTAGGTTGGAAAATATTCTTGCAATATCATCTTGCATATGATCCAACTCTTCAGGATCTACAACTTTCTGCCATAGTTGGTCGAAGAAATCACATAGCTCAATGAGTGTGTTTCTTATATCTTTGACCATCAGATTCCTGATGGCCACCGGGAGGATTTGTGTTAACATTATGTGGCAATCATGTGTCCCAACTTCATTTTACCTGAGCTCACATCCACAAGACTTCTGATGTTTGCGGAGTAGGAAGAGGGTGTCTTAATTGACAACAAATAGGTGAAGAACTGTGTTGCTTCTTTTGTACTGAAATTGTAACTCTGGCGAGCTTTGATGAATTTGTCATCATCTTCTGCTTTACTCTTGCGTTTTGATTGATCAGCAAGCATATCGAGCCATGCACCGTCACCATCCTTTATTTTACCTTTAATCTTGAGCAGAGTACCAAGGATACTTTCACATACGTTCTTCTCTACGTGCATGATATTGATGCAGTGAAGTACACGTAGAATCTCCCAGTAAGGTAATTTCCAGAACACCGATTTCTTCTTAAACACTTGACCCTTGGGTGTTTGTTTCACCGTCAAAGCGTGCTTCTTGCCAAGCACAACATTAATTAGTTTAGCCATGTTGTGGACCACCTCCCCATCATAGGGTCTTGGGCCCTCATCTACCTCTGCCGTACCATCAAATTCAGCTTTCATCTTTCGGTATGGGTGATTTCTCCGTAAGAACCTACGATGACGCAAATACATGGTTTTGCGCGAGTTGGGTAGAAATCTGCTAGCTGTCCTATCCATGCATGTGACACACCCTACATCTCTCTTTGTTTTCTGCCCCGATGTGTTGCCTAATGTCGCCATATCTTGAATGGTGTGCACCAACATCGCATGTAGATTGAAAATCTCCTTTTTGTAAGCATCATAACATTTTACAGCAGGCACATCTATCCACACTGTCAGCAGTTCTTCTACCAGTAGCTGAAAGTAAATGTCGATGTCATTTCCAGGTTGCTTAGGGCCTTGGATAATCATTGACATCATAATGTATTTTTTCTTCATACACAACCAAGGAGCTAGGTTATATATGCACAGAAGCACCGGCCATGTGCTGCGATTGGTGCTCATATCGCCAAAAGGATTCATCCCGTCAGTACACTCCCCGAGCCTTATACTTCTAGGATCCTTGGCAAAGTCTTGAAACTTGTTGTCGATTAATTCCCACTGAGCCCCATCTTTCGGGTGCCTCATATATTTATCCGCACGCTCATCATGATGCCGCCGCAACCTCTTTGCCTCTATAGGGTTTGCAAACAAACGCCTCAACCTTGGAATTAAAGGCAAGTACCAAACAACCTTGAACGGGATTCCTGTCTTGATCTCGTCGTCCAATTTGTACTTGTCCTTTGCTCTCCTGCGCTTGTATCGTGCATGCTTGCATATGGGACATGCACGCAAATCTTTGTACTCACCATGGTACAATATACAATCATTCACACAAGCGTGTATCTTCTGTACTTCAAGTTCCAATGGGCAAACAATTTTCTTCGCTTCGTTCGTGCTTCTAGGGAGCACATTATCTTCCGGAAGAATTTCTTTGAAAAGACCTAACATCTCTGTGAAGCCCTTGTTTGATAGACCGTTTGCTGCTTTAAATCTGCGAAGCGCCAGGGTGGCACTCAACTTGGAATATTTCTTTTTGCAACCTGGATACAATTCTTTCTTGGAGTCCGCATTAATGGTTGGCAGATCCTTGTACCCAATCATATCCTTTTTTGGGCCCTTGAAATCTGCAATCATAGTAGCAAAATCTGGCATATCAAGATCGTCGTCATCTGCGTCGACGTCTTGGTTTTCCAGTGGGCGTTTCGGCTTTCCGGTGTTCCATTGGTAGCTTGACGCCTCTGCCCCGATGTTAGATTCAACATCCATGTGACACTGATCGGGGTTTGGCATCTCGCAACCCGGGGTATATTCATCCATGACCTGCTCTTCACCGTGTCTGGTCCAACATGTATATCCATCCATGAATCCCTGCTACTTCTTGAGCTTGCGTTGGTTTTTCCCTTGAAGAGGAAAGGGTGATGCAGCACAGTAGAGATAAGTATTTCCCACAGTTAAGAACCAAGGTATCAATCCAGTAGGAGAAACGCGCAAGTCCCCAATAGATGCACCTACACAAACAATCAAACACTTGCACCCAACGCGATAAAGGGGTTGTCAATCCCTTCATGGTCACTTGCAAAGGTGAGATCTCATAGAGATAGATAAAACTAAACAAAAGATAAAATATTTTGGGTTTTTTTGGTTTATAGATCTGAAAATAGTAGATCATAAACTAATATGATGAAAAATAGACCCGGGGGCCATAGGTTTCACTAGAGGCTTCTCTCATGAAGGCAAATAATACGATGGGTGAACAAATTACTGTCGAGCAATTGATAGAAAAGCGCAAAGTTATGACGATATCCAAGGCAATGATTATGCAATATAGGCATCACGTCCGTGTCAAGTAGACCGACTCCTGCCTGAATCTACTACTATTACTCCACACATCGACCGCTATCCAGCATGCATCTAGAGTATTAAGTTCATAAAGAACGGAGTAACGCCTTAAGTAAGATGACATGATGTAGAGGAATTAACTCAAGCAATATGATGAAAACCCCATCTTTTTATCCTCGATGGCAACAATTCAATACGTGTCTCGCTACCCCTACTTTGTCACTGGGTGAAATCACGCAAGATTGAACCCAAAGCTAAGCACCTCTCACATTGCAAGAAAAACCAATCTAGTTGTCCAAACTAAACCGATAATTCGAAGAGAAATACAAAGATATCAAATCATGCATATAAGAATTCAGAGAAGGTTCAAATAATATTCATAGATAAGCTGAACATAAATCCACAATTCATCGGATCTCGACAAACACACCGCAAAAGAAGATTACATCGGATAGATCTCCAAGAACATCAAGGAGAACATGGTATTGAGAATCAAAGAGAGAGAAGAAGCCATCTATCTACTAGCTATGGACCCGTAGGTCTGAGGTAAACTACTCACGCTTCATTGGAAGGGCAATAGAGTTGATGTAGATGCCCTCCGTGATCGAATCCCCCTCCGACAGGATGTCGGAAAAGGCCCAAAGATGGGATCTCACGGGAACAGAAGGTTGCGGCGGTGGAAAAGTGTTTTTGTGGATGCCTCTGAGGGTTTTGGAATATATCTGAATTTATAGGACGAAGAAGTAGGTCGGTGGACTCCCCGGGGGACCACAAGCCAGGGGCCCCCCCTAGGGCGCGCCCCTATGGCTTGTCGTCGCCTCGTGGGTCTTCTGACTTCATCTCCAAGTCTCGTAGGTGTCTTCTGGTCCAAGAAAAATCATCCCGAAAGTTTTATTCTGTTTGGACTCCGTTTGATATTCCTTTTCTGCGAAACTCAAAAACAAGGAAAAAAAACTGGCACTGGGCTCTAGGTTAATAAGTTAGTCCCAAAAATAATATAAAATAGCATATAAACATCCAAAACAGATAATATAATAGCATGTAATTTTCTTTATTGTGGCATGAATGTTCAGATCCATAAGATTCAAAACAAAAGTTTAATATTGACATAAAAACAATAATACTTCAAGCATACTAATAAAGCAATCATGTCTTTTCAAAATAACATGGCCAAAGAAAGCTATCCCTACAAAATCATATATTCTGGCTATGCTCCATCTTCATCACACAAAGTATTCAAATCATGCACAACCCCGATGACAAGCCAAGCAATTGTTTCATACTTTTGATGTTCTCAAACCTTTTCAACTTTCATGCAATACATGAGCGTGAGCCATGGACATAGCACTATAGGTGGAATACAATATGGTGGTTGTGGAGAAGACAAAAAGAAGGAGATAGTCTCACATCAACTAGGTGTATCAATGGGCTTTGGAGATGCCCATCAATAGATATCAATGTGAGTGAGTAGGGACTGCCATGCAACGGATGCACTAGAGCTATAAGTTTATGAAAGCTCAAAAAGAAACTAAGTGGGTGTGCATCGAACTTGCTTGCTTACGAAGACCTAGGGCAATTTGAGGAAGCCCATCATTGGAATATACAAGCCAAGTTCTATAATGAAAAATTCCCACTAGTATATGAAAGTGATAACATAGGAGACTCTCTATCATGAAGATCATGGTGCTACTTTAAAGCACAAGTGTGGAAAAAGGATAGTAACATTGCCCCTTCTCTCTTTTCTCTCAATTTTTTTGGCTTCTTTGGCCTCTCTTTTTTGTTGGCTTCTTTGGCCTCTCTTTTTGCTCACATGGGGCAATGCTCTAATAATGAAGATCATCACACTTTTATTTACTTACAACTCAAGAATTACAACTCAATACTTAGAAAAAAAATATGACTCTATATGAATGCCTCCGGCGGTGTAATGGGATGCGCAATGATCTAGCGTAGCAAATGACATAAAAAAGAACGGCCAAGCCATGTAAACATCATGCTAGCTATCTTACGATCATGCAAAGCAATATGACAATGATGGAGCGTGTCATAATAAAACGGAACGGTGGAAAGTTTCATGGCAATATATCTTGGAATGGCTATGGAAATGCCATAATAGGTAGGTATGGTGGCTGTTTTGAGGAAGGTAAAAGGTAGGTGTAAGGTACCGGCGAAAGTTGCGCGGTACTAGAGAGGCTAGCAATGGTGGAAGGGTGAGAGTGTGTATAATCCATGGACTCAACATTAGTCATAAAGAACTCACATAATTATTGCAAAAATCTATTAGTCATCGAAACAAAGTACTACGCGCATGCTCCTAGGGGGATAGATTGGTAGGAAAAGACCATCGCTCGTCCCCGACCGCCACTCATAAGGAAGACAATCAATAAATAAATCATGCTCCTACTTCGTTACATAACGGTTCACCATACGTGCATGCTACGGGAATCACAAACTTCAACACAAGTATTTCTACAATCCACAATTACTCACTAGCATGACTCTAATATCACCATCCTCATATCTCAAAACAATCATAAGGAATCAAACTTCTCATAGTATTCAATGCACTTTTATATGAAAGTTTTTATTATATCCCTCTTGGATGCCCATCATATTAGGACTAAATTCATAACCAAAGCAAATTACCATGATGTTTAGAGAGACTCTCAAAATAATATAAGTGAAGCATGAGAGTTCAATAATTTCTATAAAATAAAACCACCGCCGTGCTCTAAAAAGATATAAGTGAAGCACTAGAGCAAAATTGCCTAGCTCAAAAGATATAAGTGAAGCACATAGAGTATTCTAATAAATCACGATTCATGCGTGTCCCTCTCAACAGGTGTGTACAGCAAGGATGATTGTGGCAAACTAAAAAGTAAAGACTCATATCATACAAGACGCTCCAAGCAAAACACATATCATGTGGTGAATAAAAATATAGCCTCAAGTAAAGTTACCGATAGACGAAGACGAAAGAGAGGATGCCTTCCGAGGTATCCCCAAGCTTAGGCTCTTGGTTGTCCTTGAATACTACCTGGGGGTGCCTTGGGCATCCCCAAGCTTAGGCTCTTTGCACTCCTTATTCCATAGTCCATCAAATCTTTACCCAAAACTTGAAAACTTCACAACACAAAACTCCACAGAAAACTTATGAGATCCGTTAGTATAAGAAAATAAATCACCACTTTTGGTACTGTTGTGAACTCATTATTTATTTATATTATTGTAATGTCTACTTTATTCCAACTTCTCCATGGTTCATACACCCCGATACTACCCATAGATTCATCAAAATAAGCAAACAACACATAGAAAACAGAATCTGTCAAAAACACAACAGTCTGCGAAGATCCGAATTGTTCTAGTACTTATGTAACTAAAAAAATTCTAAAAAATTATGAACACGGAGTCAATTTGTATATAAATCGTTTGTAAAAAATTCAGGGTTTTTAGACGCTCCAGTGAGTTACTAAAATTCTGTTACTGGACGCAAAAGTTTCTGTTTTTCAGCAAGATCAAATCAACTATCACCGTAAGCCATCCCAAAGGTCTTACTTGGCACAAACACTAATTAAAACACCAAAAAACAATTAATACAGAGGTAATAATGTGTATTTTATTCAAAAACAGAAGCAAAACAAAAAACACAAAAATAAAATTGGGTTGCCTCCCAACAAGCGCTATTGTTTAACGCCCTTAGCTAGGCATAAAAACATAGATCTAGGTATTGTCATCTTTGGTATGCAATCCATAAGTAGCTCTCATAATAGATTCATATGGCAACTTAACTTTATTTCTAGGAAAGTGTTCCATACCCTTCCTTAACGGAAATTGAAATCTAATGTTTCCTTCTTTCATATCAATAATTGCACCAATCGTTCTAGGGAAAGGTCTACCAAGAATAATAGGGCATGATGGATTGCAATCTATATCAAGAACAATGAAATCTACGGGCACATAATTTCTATTAGCAACAATAAGAATGTCATTAATCCTTCCCATAGGTTTCTTAATAGTGGAATCCGCAAGATGCAAATTTAAAGAACAATCATCAAATTCACGGAAACCTAGCACATCACATAAAGTTTTCGGAATCGTGGAAACGCTAGCACCCAAATCACACAAAGCATGGCACTCATAATCTTTGATTTTAATATTAATAGTAGGTTCCCACTCATCATAAAGTTTTCTAGGGATAGAAACTTCCAATTCAAGCTTTTCCTCAAAAGATTTCATCATAGCATCAACGATATGTTTAGTAAAAGCTTTATTTTGGTTATAATCATGAGGAGAATTCAACATGGATTGCAACAAGGAAATACAATCTATTAAAGAACAATTATCACAATTAAATTTCTTGAAATCCAAAAGAGTGGGTTCATCGCTACTTAAAGTTTTGACCTCATCAATCCCACGTTTATCAATTTTTGCATCAAGATCTATAAACTCCGAATCATTGGGACGCCTTCTAGCTAAAGTTGACTCATCTCCAGTCCCATCTTTATCAAGATTTATTTTAGAAAACAAAGATTCAATAGGATTCACATCAATTACTTTAAGATCTTCATCATTATTCTCACAAAAACTAGAAGAACACGCTTTCACAAACCAATCTCGCTTAGCACGAATCTTAGCGGTCCTTTCTTTACATTCATCAATAGAAATTCTCATAGCTTTAAGAGACTCATTAATATCATGCTTGGGTGGAATAGGTCTAATTTTCAAAGAATCATTCTCAAGAGAAATTCTATCCACGTTCCTAGCCAAATCATCAATCTTAAGCAATTTTTCTTCAACCAAAGCATTGAAATTCTTTTGCGGACTCATAAATTCTTTAATACTATTCTCAAGATCAGAGGGCATCTTATTATAATTTCCATAAGAATTGTTGTAGGAATTGCCATAATTGTTAGAGGAATTACTAGGAAACGGCCTAGGATTAAAATTACCTCTATATGCCTTATTACCAAAGTTGTTCCTACCAACAAAATTCACATCTAAAGATTCATTATTATTCTCAATCAAAGTAGACAAAGGCATATCATTAGGATCAATAGGAGCACTCTTGCTAGCAAATAATTTCATAAGTTCATCCATCTTTCCACTCAAAACATTAATCTTTTCAATCGCATGCACTTTTTTACTAGTAGAAGATCTTTCGGTATGCCATTGAGAATAATTAACCATAATATTATCTAGGAGTTCAGTAGCTTCTCCTAAAGTAATTTCCATAACAAGATTCAGCAATGCGGCATTAATTTTATAAGATTCCGCACTAGTGACGGGAGCAATCAGGGTACTAATAAAATCATTGTTATTAGTATTGGAAAAGTCACACAATTTGGTATTCTCTTGAGTCATCGTGACAAAGCAAGCAATCTAACACACGAGCAAACAAAAAGCAAACGAAAAGACGAACGGAAGAATGGCGAATAAAAAGGCAAATCTTTTTCAAAATAGTTTTTGAAGTGGGGGAGAGGAAAACGAGAGGCAAATGGCGAATAATGTAATGCAAGAGATGAGAGTTTATGATGGGTACTTGGTAGGCTTGACATAGATCTCCCCGGCAACGGCGCCAGAAATTCTTCCTGCTACTTCTTGAGCTTGCGTTGGTTTTTCCCTTGAAGAGGAAAGGGTGATGCAGCACAATAGAGATAAGTATTTCCCTCAATTAAGAACCAAGGTATCAATCCAGTAGGAGAAACGCACAAGTCCCCAATAGATGCACCTACACAAACAATCAAACACTTGCACCCAACGCGATAAAGGGGTTGTCAATCCCTTCATGGTCACTTGTAAATGTGAGATCCCATAGAGATAGATAAAACTAAACAAAAGATAAAATATTTTTAGGTTTTTTTGGTTTATAGATCTGAAAATAAAAGATTGCAAAATAGTAGATCGGAAACTAATATGATGAAAAATAGACCCGGGGGCCATAGGTTTCACTAGAGGCTTCTCTCATGAAGGCAAATAATACGATGGGTGAACAAATTACTGTCGAGCAATTGATAGAAAAGCGCAAAGTTATGACGATATCCAAGGCAATGATTATGCAATATAGGCATCACGTCTGTGTCAAGTAGACCGACTCCTGCCTGCATCTACTACTATTACTCCACACATCGACCGCTATCCAGCATGCATCTAGAGTATTAAGTTCATAAAGAACGGAGTAACGCCTTAAGTAAGATGACATGATGTAGAGGAATTAACTCAAGCAATATGATGAAAACCCCATCTTTTTATCCTCGATGGCAACAATTCAATACGTGTCTCGCTACCCCTACTTTGCCACTGGATGAAATCACGCAAGATTGAACCCAAAGCTAAGAACCTCTCCCATTGCAAGAAAAACCAATCTAGTTGTCCAAA
The DNA here is from genome assembly GCA_011799875.1 of Thinopyrum elongatum. Classification (NCBI taxonomy): domain Eukaryota; kingdom Viridiplantae; phylum Streptophyta; class Magnoliopsida; order Poales; family Poaceae; genus Thinopyrum; species Thinopyrum elongatum. Next base: position 410,676,787 of record CM022301.1, read on the forward strand.
CCAAACCGATAATTCGAAGAGAAATACAAAGATATGAAATTATGCATATAAGAATTCAGAGAGGATTAAATAATATTCATAGATAAGCTGATCATAAATCCACAATTCATCGGATCTCGACAAACACACCACAAAAGAAGATTACATCGGATAGATCTCCAAGAACATCAAGGAGAACATGGTATTGAGAATTAAAGAGAGAGAAGAAGCCATCTAGCTACTAGCTATGGACCCGTAGGTCTGAGGTAAACTAATCATGCTTCATCGGAAGGGCAATAGATTTAATGTAGATGCCCTCTGTGATCGAATCCCCCTTCGGCAGGATGCGGCGGTGGAAAAGTGTTTTTGTGGATGCCTCTGAGGGTTTTGGAATATATCTGAATTTATAGGACGAAGAAGTAGGTCGGTGGACTCCCGGGGGGACCACAAGCCAGGGGGGTGCCCCCCCTAGGGCGCGCCCCTACGGCTTGTCGTCGCCTCGTGGGTCTTCTGACTTCATCTCCAAGTCTCCTAGGTGTCTTCTGGTCCAAGAAAAATCATCGCGAAAGTTTTATTCCGTTTGATTTCCGTTTGATATTCCTTTTCTGCGAAACTCAAAAACAAGGAAAAAACAAAAACTGGCACTGGGCTCTAGGTTAATAAGTTAGTCAAAAAATAATATAAAATAGCATATTAATGCATATAAAACATTCAAAACAGATAATATAATAGCATGGAACAATAAAAAATTATAGATACGTTGGAGACGTATCAATCCCCGAGAGACTAAGTGCCACTGGACATCTGCAACGTCACGTGACTCTGTATTGGCACAATGAGTACATGGACAGAGGTTGTAATCCGCATCACCAATTCTCCTTTTTGTACTTTCAGCCAAATTCATGAACTCTGTCACGCCACTGTTAAAATCTACGGTTCTCCGATTCTTCATCCATTCAGATCGTTCCATGTGCAACACACGAATGGTAATTAAAAACAAAACAACAACATTAATACACGGATTAACTGATGCCTAAAGATGCGTGCATAAATCACAAGGTTTGATTTTCATAATTACTGAGGGCGCTCCATATTGTTGTCCAGACGTGCAATGACAAAAATTAATGGCCAGTCAATTTACACGCAGAGTACTACAACACTACCCTTAGGAATTGAATACCTTAATTAAGCCACTCACGAAAAGAATACCTTAATTAATTAGCCGCGCGGCGACCTTCACCCAGCAGACAGAGAAGTGCGATGCGGCGACATGCCGAGACAGCATGGTCGAGGAGCAAAGCTTAGTGCGGCTGCCGCCTGAAGTTCGACCTCCACCATCCCTTAATCGACCGCGATGGATGTGCTCTAATCACGCCGCCGCCGACCTCGATGGTTGAGCTCCTCCTATCTCCTGCCGCAGACCAAGGATTGACCTCCTATGACGCCGCCACCGCCCACCGACCGAGGATTGACCTCTTCTCCGGTAGCCGCTGCCTAGGCCACCGCCGCCATCTCTATCTGCAGAGCGGCTGTTTTATTTTTTGACGGATATCCATAGAGCGGCTGTTTACACGGTATCACTGTAACTCAATTATATGTACAAGGTAGTACATCACATACGGTTATGTAACGGCAATTGTGTCTCACCTACATTGTCTTCTCACACGGTTTGGTGCGGAAATCGTGTGTGAAGTTGTAATACCTAACACAAACGACATGTATAAACAGTGTGTCGTATACAACATATAGTGCCATAAGTAGTTCCCGACCGTTAGCTTATCCCCACAGTTTCTCCATTTCCCCCAAATCCCTAGATAGCCTCCAAATTCCCTCGCGTGGCGCTGACATTGGGGGAATGCGGACGAGTGGTGCTGATGGTTTCGGTGCGGCTGCTGCTGCTCGTATCATCGCTCTCGGCAGCGCCGCCACAATGGCGGTCGCCGCCGAGCACTTGCCTAAGGTTATCAGAAAGCAAGTGTACTATGGATCCGAATCGTCCTGTCAGGTTCCAATCTATCCCGATCTTTTTTAGCATGTCCAAAGTAGCTCCTTGCTGAATCCGTCCTGAATGACCCCCCCCACCAGGAAAGCGATCTGCTGCCGGATCCGGAGCATGACTCCAGACTCCCGCAACACGAGTTCGACTCCGAGTTTTGCGCCACCGAGAAGTAACAAAAGCTGAGTTGTGTGCACGGGCACACTCCCGCTCGACGTGTATGCACGGAGGGATTCGACATTGGCAGGCGGTTTCTCAGTTGCCCCTTAGAGGTTTGTGCTAAGTTCATCATTTTACTTGAGTTAATGCCACCGCTCATCCTGAATACTATTTAACATTGGCAGGGATATGAGGCTTATGCCTTTGTTAACTGGCTGGATGAAGAATGGCATGGCAGGGCTCGGAGTGTTATCACCAAGCTCGCAGAAGATAACGTAAAGCTGAAGAAAAAACTGGCTGATCTGAAATGTACAATCAGCACGATGAAGTAAGAAAGAATCAATCACAGGCAACAGATGAAAGCAAGAGACAAGAAGGAACTAGCATGTGTAGTTGTGGTTGTCGCATTAGCCATGTTCTATGCGTTGTTTGCAATGATGATTAGGGTTTTGTTTGACAGTATTGCTAAAGCACATCTAGATGTGCTCTAAGTAATGCACATCTAGGTCCTATGCCATTGATGTTACACGAAGATTCGTGAAGATATTTTCCTTTGTCTTTTTTTCTTTTCCTTTGTAGTTTGATTATTACTGGCCTCATCAATAAGAGCTCAATGCATTGCTTGCCAACTGTCCTACTCCGTTCGTACCGGTACCGGTGCATAATCCCAAAACTCGTTCCTTGTTTTTGTCCTGAAAAAAGAAATCAGGCAATAGGAGTCCTGCGCAACCCCGGGAATTTGGAGCGACTGAGTACAAATAATTGCGGTTGATTATATCAGCGGTTAGATAATACGTCAACCCCCGCTTCAATTGGCATTTCCTCTTCTCTGCATACCTCGCTTAAGTGTCCACCATCTTCGTCGTCCCCGGCAGGCCGCGCTACACACTTGCACACACTCTGCAATCTCGCTTTCTCGTGGTTTTTATACGACCGCAGTCATGTTGAGCGACAGCGAGGACGACAGTTTGGCCAGCAGTCTGGCGCCCGATGATAGGTCAATATCGGAATTATCCCGCTCGTCTTCCATGAGTCCGGCGTCGAGCCCAGACCTCGATTATATCCGGATCATGGAAGGGACGCCGCCTCCGGAGTCGTCAGACGACAACGAGACGGACGAGGAGCCGTCGGAGGACGAAGAAGAGGACGACGATGATGATGAGGAGGAATGGTTGGACGAGGAGGACGACGACGACAGCAACGACGATGACGACGGCGGTGGCGATGAAAAGCCAATGGCCATCGGCAAGAAGCGTCCTCGCCAAGACGATGTCGCGGGGCCATCCAACAACAACAACAACAAGAAGAAGGACTAAATTAAGCAGACTGTATATATCTCTGTTTCCGTTCGCTCATATTAATTTGTTATCTCTGTTTATCCTGTCAATCTCATCACAGACGGTTAGTAATACATATTCGACAGAGATCTTCTACATTATCGCCCACAGGTTGGTTTGTTGAACTATGTGCCCTGACGAGCACACAATTCACAAAAAAAGACCGTATGGGCTGTCTATATTGATCGCACACAATTTTGATTACCGACCTGTTTGCCGGGTATCACACACATCTTGTTACGCCAAATCGTTTGTGTTCACCTCGATCATCGCAAACGGTTCATCAGAGTGAACTGTATGCCGTATATCGCACACACCTTGATCTGGCTGCCCGTTTCTGTTGTTTTGTCTCATCGCAAACAGTTCGTATGGATTAACTGTATGCCCCGCATCGCACACGCAACTAAAATCTGAACCGTGTTTGATGTATTATTCATCGCAAATGTTTTGCATCTTTTTTTATGGTTTTTTTACATCACCGTTTGTGATTAATGCATCGCACACAGTTTCGTCAAAGGGTCTCTGATCGTAGTGTCGCGTTAGCAGCATCCTGCAGTAGTGGAGCCTTCGTTTCGGTGGACTCGTCATGTAACTGGATGAAGCCATGCCACATTTATTATGAACTATCTAGTACTAAGGCAAGAAGCCATGTGTCGTGAACTACCTCGTAGACCTAAATTTGACATTTGTAATGAATTTGTCGTCAGAACTATCTCGTAGACCAAAGTTTGTCTGGAATTTCTTTGTTATTTGTCATGAATTTCTGTGATAAACTGTTGTGCATCTTGTGAAATCAACAAAAAAGGAAAAAAACAGAGTGTGTGCTCTGTTTTTTAACCTACCGCTAGAGGCCCTGGCGGTGGATGCAGGACCCTACCGCCAGACCATCTGGCGGTAGGGTGCCCCCCTTCAACTGTAGCCCGCTGTAACGGACCTGGAGGTTTTCCTGGCGGTAGGGTTGGCTACCCTACCGCCATACCCCCTGGCGGTAGGGTGCCACCCCCCCACAAATACTTGTTGTGACGGACCTAGAGGTTTTCCTGGCGGTAGGGTTGGCTACCCTACCGCCAGACCCCCTGGCGGTAGGGTGCCAACCCCCTCAAATACTTGTTGTGGCCGATCTTGGGGTTTTTTTGGCGGTAGGGTTGGCTACCCTACCGCCAGACCCCTTGGCGGTAGGGTGTCAACCCCTCAAAATAGAATTGTTTCACCCCTTTTTTACAAACTTCTATGAACTAACATCCAAAAATGACATCCAAAAATGATCAAGTAGCAAGGACATACATAACTCAGCATAGTTCATTACATCCGCAAATGACACTTATTCAAATGACTTAAAACATCTACCGATTCGAATGACATGAGTTCAAACTACAAGCTCAAGCTCGAGCATACATTTTCTACACCGGAAAAATAGCTCTAAAATGTATAAGATGTTCAATTTGTTCGTCACGATCACGATTAGGCTTCAGTTGAAAATCCGAGGATCCCGCCCAATTCTCCAGCACACCATTCGTTTCGTGGAACCACCCTCATCGAGCACGGCGGTCCGGAATCTCTGACACGCCTTGTGTGATTGCCCATCCAATGTCCTGTCCGGGTTTTGTCAAGTCCAGCTCCCGGAATTCTTCTTTGCTGACAGAGAACCCAATCTCCATTGCCAAAGCGTGTCTGCAAGCATATTCCAGCTCCTGGAGCTCATGAAATATCTTCTTTTTTTCTTTCACAAGCCTCCGGATTTTTTTTCTCCTTAAGATCACAAGGTTCCTCGATAATGTAATACTTGCTAAAATCCATCATGGCTGCATTTGCATCATCACTACTCTTTAACCATGCTTGAAGCTCCCTCGCCATACCACGCCGTCGCTCCGCTACAACCTTCTCACACGCTACCGCCAGACTCATAGTTGCAATGTCCATCCTACATGAATATACGGGTTTAAGATGACAATCAACAAAATAAATCAAATGGAGCACAACACTTGGTTACTATTAAGGTGATCTTGATCTTAATTATTTTCTTAAGCCTAACCCTAACCCCAAAGATGACCACTAATCATAACACTAGATCTAGATACACAAACTATTCTTCAAACAATTCTAGGCGCATAATACATAAGGAAATAACAAACATAACCCTAAATGCACCATACTAATTGATTTGACCACACCAAAATGAAGAACTAGGGTTTGCAACAAAATGAGCTAATGCACACAAAACCAACCTTTCAACCAATCAAAATGAGGGGAAGTGAGAGAGGTACCTTGGGTGATGAAAGTGCTATGAATCCACCGGACAAATGTCAACCAAATGAGAGAGATTTGAGAGGATCTTGTGGTAGAAAGAGAGGGGTGACTTGAGCTCAGGGGAGAGGTGAGGTGTGGGGTGTGCTGAATGAGTGGGTGTGGGGGACCAAAGGTCCCCCCTCCCAACCTTATCCACCCCAGGAGCCTACCGCCAGGGTAGGTGTTAGAAGCCTACCGCCAGGGCCGGTGGCGGTAGGCCCCTTTTCCACGTCAGCCCGAGCTGACGGCCGGTTGGCGCCGTCTCGTCACCTACCGCCAGGTCCCACGACGGTAGGGCGTGGGGGGCTACTGTCAAGACCCCTGGCGGTAGGCAAAAGGGTCAGATTTCAAACGTGGGTCAGATCCCGAAATTAGACCGGAAAATGGTCAAAACACGAAATTTCGCCAATCCACGCCACTAGTTTCTGGAATATGTTTGACCAGTCCAATAATGGTCTCCCACCTCTCTGTCACTGCCACATGGGCCTCCTGTATCTAAACCAATAAGGAGGCTGGGCGAGGCTCTCCCGATTTCCTGTGCTTTCGGCCGTTAGATCTGGTCAATTTGGTCTCCGATCATTCTGGAACGTTGGATCTGCGTAGTTTATTTTTACCTCGCTGTTATTTCAGAAGTCCAATGATGGGTGGGCTCGTTCTTTCTCGCGATTGGCTGGGTCAGCCATTTTGGGGTGCAAGCGAGGCCTGTCCTCGCGCGCCGCGCGCACGTCCCGCGTTGGGCACCCCGCATTGACCGTTTATTTTTGTTGTGTGACCGCTGATCATATCTATTTCTGCGGCTGGCGGGTGGTCCTTCCTCGCATCTGGTCCTACTCGTCTGTGGGTTCATCGCCTTTTGCCCGAGTCAAATCTGCGAGAGTGGGGCTGCGCTGACTGCGGGATTTGGCCAACCACTCCGCGCGCGCGCCGCGCGTGGGACTGGGACGTGTGTCCTACGACCGTCGTCGACGTTCGCTTCTGCTACATCAGTTTATGATAGGTGGGGCTTGTTTTCTACTGGTCCTACGTGTCAGTACCTTATTTTAGCTGCGGTGACGGGTTGTGTTTCTTCTGCCATGGAGATGGTCCAATTCCGTGCGTGTCTCCTTCCCCCACCACGCCCGATCTGCGTTGCCTCCGCTCCGCTCCAAAAAATCCCCTCCGCCTCCCTCCTCTCGCCGCACCCACTCGGCTCCTCCTCCCTCCTCCTTCCCGGATCTCCACCCCACATCGAAGGTAAGATGACGGCGGTGGCGACGAGCATGGAGCGACAACAGCGCCTGGATGCCATGAGCTAGCCGAGGTGGTCAATTGGGAGGAATGGCTGCGCTCAACGCCGTCCTCCATCCCGTTTTTCCCAACCATCCATGGCTTCCGGTGCAACGGTGCGCCTCGACCTCGCCTTCCTCTTCAATCTCCCCGCTGACTGCCACCAAGCACGAAGAGAGAGATGGTGGCGGCGGCAGTAGCTTGTCTCTGCTCTCTGTCTCATGGGTGAGGGCGTCGGCTACAGGAGCGCGAGGAGTGGAAGACGAATTTCTCCAGAATATTGCCGAGGTGCTCCTCTCTCTTTGTCTCTTGCTTTTTCCATCTCTCACATTGAAACTTACTATTATATTCGTTCTCTAAACATGACATGTGCAGATCTGAGGCTGAAGGGAAGAAAAAGAATTTAGCTAAAGAATTGAAGAAGATCAAGGTGATTTTTCTTCCTCTTGTTTACCTTTGTTCTATAATTTTTGATGCTATGATCTGTGATGAAGTAAACATGACTACACGAGGGAGAGAAGAGAATACGACAAAGCTATATGAGATTTGTGGTGGAAAGCTTTCTTTCTTTTGTTTACCTACAGATCTTGATTGCACGATTGATTCTTTTGCTGGAAAGTTGTTTTCTGATGGTGAGTTATGTGTGGTTTCAGGTTTATAAATGCCACAAGGCTTGCCTAAAGATAACCTGAAAACGAATATCTAACCAAAAAAGGTGGTTCTTTCTTCCATGGACTGTTTCGATCTTCTTTTTTTTCATTTTTTATGCTAAAAGGAATGCTAATGCTTATGTTTTACTATTTGTGAAATAATTTTTTTCCAGTTTTCCAAGTGGTGTTTTGGAATCTAGATTGATTTGCTACTGTACGTGGTGTGGTGTGCCCTTGCCAGGAATATCTGATGTGTGTCATGACACAAGCAATTGTAGAGGTAAAGATTACTCTCTCTGGTTCAAGGAGCATTTAGATTTCATAAATTGATAGCTTGTATCATTGTCCGAAGCTGGGAAGTATCATGCTCGATCAGTGGACTGCCGCTTGAGAAGAAGCTTGTCATTTGTCTCTTCAAGCCACGGCGGCTAGGGGCCTTCGAAGAACACAGGGGTTGACATAGCCATCGAGGAAGTGCAGGGTAATACTCTTATACGCAGTATGGTAATTCCACATTTGGTGATGTTGCTCTATGTTTTGGTATGATAAATCTTTAAAAATAAATACTGAAATGTGGAGCTACAGCCTGTGGATAATCTATTAGCCAACCAAGGTGGCACTGCTTCAGTGGATGTGATGATAAATCTATTTTAAGCGCAGCTCACTAGAAAGTGATTGATCTTACATGTAAATTTTTCTCTTACTGGAGGCAAGAAGCAACCGTGTTAGTAGAGAAGAGGTGGTGTTAGTCGGGATATTTGTGAGCTATGAGAAGCCTCTCTTATACTACTAAGCTTTTTAACTCCACCCAACCAAATGTTCAAACCATGTTTCATTTTTATTTGAAAGCTCCTTATGTGATTGGGATCTGGGAGACGATCATGTTGCAGATGATCTCAATTCTCAATAGTTAGAAATCAGTATTTAAGACCATGCATGCAGTATTTTTTCAAAGCGTTCTATTGTAAATCTTCACCAAGTTGCCATTTGTTTTTTTGCAGATACAAACCAGATGTAATTAAAGAGGATATGGATTCAGTACGGCCACGAGTGAAAAAATGCCGCTCCAATTTGGTACTTTAGTTTATTATTTTCATTTAGTCTGTATTAGCTTAACATACAACATTTGTGGGACAACTAATATTTGAACATGGATTTTTTTCAAGATCTTGGAGAATGTTTTTTCACTGTGGTTCAGGTTACATTGTTGTCCTACTGTTCCTGCTCAGCCTCCTAATGTTCTATGTCTTCGCCACCCCTTCTTCCAGCTTCTCTATTGGTTTTCTCGTCACACCGATGTAAGTACATGTTCCTCCCTTCCTCTAAATCTTCTCCGGTCATGGTCATTTGCATCTGGTCATAGTTGTTTTCATGTTTCACTTTTGTTGGTGGTTCATGCGTCGGCCTCAGTGCTCTGAGCAGACCAGCATTTCTCATCTTGCGAATTGTATTATTGGGGCTTTGCTACATCTGTAGGTTTGAATCCCACGCGGCTCCTGCACCCAGCCACCATCTCCTCCCTAGCTAAGCAAGAGGTTCGACGGCCGCTACCTCTTCCTTGCCGCCCAGAAGGAGGGGCACTAGGTGAGTAGCCGCCAGGGGCTTTGTCAACCGCAGGCCGCACCACCGCTGGAAGGCTGCTGTCCTCTTCCGCTCCATCATATTGTGTGCCTTTTAGGTTTAATTCATGTTTAGTTAATGCCCACTGATTGTGATGTTCATTCTATGGGGAATTTTGTCTATTTTTTATATTTTGTGCATTTTCTATTTCATGTATTGGTCATTGGTCCTAAATCCCCTGTGATTTCTTCATTCTTCAGGCAAATGACGTATCAGGAGAAGCATTTACTAGAGGATTTTCTAGAAAGCTTTTTATATTTGGTTCCTGGATGTTCTGCTCCTCGGGGTTTGCTCACTTCCTTTCTAGCTAGAAATACGTATTTGCCTCTTTGTGTGTACTGTCTCGGTGTTTGGTTCGCTGCTCGTCTTAATATTGCGGATTTAGCCGGGCGTCATAATTTGTTCAGCCTCATGTTCCTGAGTGTATCTCACATTGTATAGGAACCTGCCATGCGGGGACCTTGCCTTTTATGCTTCTCCTTGATAACAGAAGTGTTGAATATACCTGTTTCTTATGTTCAAACATTTTGGCTAAGTGGCGATATTCCAAATAAATGGATGTATCTTGAACAAAGAGATGTCTGATAGTTTCTTTATTTGGTTGACTAACCAGGGAGTTCAAGGATGATGACTGAAAGTTTTGTCATTACTGGCTAACAATGGTAAGGTGAGGAATCTGATCTAAGGATGGTGCTGCACACTTGGCGACGATGTGTCCATCAGAAATGATCCGATTATCCTCTGTTGTGTTATATTTTCTCTTTTTTTTTTGTAAGTATGCATGGATGTACATGCACACTCTTTCGATGTCTGAAAATGACCGTCATCCCTCGGTGGGCAAAGATATATTTTTGTTGAACAGTTTCAATTATGTTACATAGCGTGTTCTTTCCAATGTAGAAGGTAGCAGCTGACTCTGCATTGCGTTGGTGCTTATATTATGGAGTAGTTAGGTTATACTCCCTGTGTAAAGAAATATAAGAGCGTCCCGGAGTAAGTACAGTATGTCACAATATTTAGGATGTCAACTTTCAGCCAATTGGTTAGTGGATGTAAGAGCATCTCTAGCCGATCTTTAAAAATCTTTAGAGGATAGTCCAGTCAGACACAAGCTGACTGCTCCTCGGGAAGGCTTGCTGTAGGTTACCAAACACTAGCAGGCGAGGTACACACCTGAATTTATTTGCTGTGTATTATGCTGTCTATTTAACCTGCCAGCTAATGTATTGCTTCATTTCTCCCCGATTGCATTTCTGTATACATGCACGCACTCCCACTTAAAAAATCAGTGATGGTCTCCTTCCAGCTGCACTGCTACTGCAATTGAACAGTGATTTATACTTACCGCTTGCTTGCGCTTCATGGGTCTGTTTTCTATTCTAGCAAATCGCCATGGCCTAGCCACAGTGCCAGACACGTCTTGTTTGTGGCTGACACCAAGAGGACTTCTGCACTAGAAGAACATGTCCTCGAGGCTGACAAAGCAGCAGAGGTTATATAAGTTACATATCTGGAACTGCTTTAGACCATTGGTGTTATCAGACCAATTTCGGTCCCATATCTGAACTCTTCCTTTTCCTGGTGTATATGTAAGTGACATGTGTGTGTGGTTTTGTGTAGTACATAGTATATGTATACATTTCTTCAGTGGGGAGATTAGTGCATGATGCCATATACACAAATCAGAAAATTTGTTTGATAATACTTATAGCCTTTTCTTTTTGAAATTTGTTCCATTACCTGTGAGTGTAGGTTAGTCTATTCTTTCAGGGAGGAAAGAGTAGGTCAAATTAATGAAAGAAATTTGAGCAAGGTGAGCTTTGGCTCACACTTTTGAAACTGGTTTGGCTATTGCTTTACGACCTGATTGTAGCGCGTCATTTCAACCGAAGACATGGTTTCATGTGTATAATTAGAGCCATAATAAAAATGCAAATGGTGTGAAAATGTCACATCCATGTACAATAATAGCTAGGTTGTGTTTACGAATACAACAAGGTCTTATCAGCATATAATAGAGATATAGCAATGTTATATTAAGTTATATTGCATTTGTGTTATCTCCTTTCAATAATGAGATGGTGTATATGCCATTTCTTTCTATTTTAATTAAATAGTGTTATCGATGGTATGTAGTTTTTGAAGTTCAAACAGATCTATGTGCTATATTTATTTATTACATGATTCGTTAAATATGTTGCCATATGTGCTTGCTCGTAATTAATAAATCAATTAAACCATGGATTTCTTTTCGTCGCTAACATGAAATCAACAGGTCTCTGCGCCATTTGGCGCAACGGGTCCACTAGTAGTATTAAATAGCCAAGCCCCTTCCTTTTCTCACTCACTCTCTCACTCTCTCGTCGCTCTCCGACCCTCTTCCGGAGAAAAACCCCAATCACCGCCGCACTCGTCGTTGGCGCTGAAATGGCCGGCCGCAAACAAGCCTCCAATTGCAGTCACCTTGCTCGGATGCGTGCGGCCTAGCACCTCCGCATGGCCTCCAATTGCCTTCCCGCTGTAGCCACTCGGGACGTGTGCTAGCCCGAGGCCCACCACACCCCCTCGACCTCGAGCTCGCCCTTCGTTTGTCAGGCACCCCGACGTCACCCCACTTCGGGCCAGTGACCGAGCACGCAAGCGGCACCGGCCCATCACCTGGCCCTGGTGGCGCTCCCGCCTCCACTGCCTCCATTCCTGGTGCCGCCGACCAAGGAGCCATGGTCGCGGAGACTGCGCGCTCCGAGGAGGAGTTCACGCCCCCCATCCCACGGTCGGCACCGGGCGCCGCTAGCTTCGTCTACGCACGCTCGGACACGGAGGAGGCGGCCATGATCGAGGCAGGCATTGCCTAGTCCGAGCTCGATGCGGCCGCAGATGGCGCCGTATAGGCTACTGACGACGCGACACCGACCATAGTTGCCGCTATGGTGGCCTCCAGTCGCGACCACTCGGCCCCGCCCTGTAGGCGCGTGGGCGCGCACAACGACCGCGCAACCGGCCGACCGACGAAAGGAGGAGGGTCGATGACGAGGAGCGGCCCCAATAGCGCACCGCGCGCACCGTGCAGGGCTGTTGCGGTCTCCTTCACCGCTCTAGAGCGTCTAGCTAGTTTAGTAGTAGAATTTCTGAGTATAGTCTAGCTAGTTGTCGCACATTTTGAAACTACGACGGTGACGACGCAAAGTTGGTATCTAGTCTTCATCAACATTGGCGCACGGTATATATTTTGATGGCCGATCGATGCAATGAATTATAAGGTCTTCTGAACGATAAACTAGTGTGCACAGGACCAAGTGCCGAGACGGCCTCCGCCCATACGACTGATAAAAAAGAACCAATGGAGGAGGGAAGGAGACGACAAATGGGGAAAAAGAACAAAAAGAAATGTTTCTCACATAATACTAGGTAGATTTAATCCATCCTACGGGAAAAAAACGCATCCTTCGGCAATACTCTATGTGTCTGAATATGTTTTCAGTAGGAAACGGTGATCTCAAATGTCATGCGTCCGTAGAAATGATAAAAGGACGAGAAAAGAAACAAACAAAAGTCAAGTCTCGAAATATAGTAGGTCAGACAGCCCTACTGCAAATGGTACATTTTGTAGGCAATACTGCAAATAGTACGTGTAAGGGCATCTCCAATGGGAACTCTCAAACTATCCGCAGACGTGTTTTGCCATCCAACATAAGCCGAACGGACCGGACGTATTTTTCTCCGGTTTGAGGGGGGGGGGGGGGGGGGGGCTTGCGGGCGTTTGGACTGCTGCCACGTCCGCTTCTGACTGCACCGGCCCACCCAAATACTCTCCCTCGCTCGCGCACGCTTCCTACCCAAAACGGCCAACGCCGCTCCACAGAGTCAGTTCTGCATTCATGCCCGGCCAGAGCGGATGCGACCTCTCACTGCTGCCGACATTGAGGCGGCACGCCAGCTAAGAGCGTGGCACGTGCAGCCTCCAGGTGAACGTCACTGATCCGCGTTCTAACGACACCACGGTCGTCCGTCGCCCTACATTAATGACACGCGGTTGCCGAGGAACCTACTCCGGCCACCCATCCGTCCGTCTACCGCCCACCATTGCCATCCGCCCGCGATATAAACTCCAGCCCCGGCCATAGCCACATTCATCCTCCTCCATTCCCTTTCTCCTGTCCGTACCACTCCCACCATGGCTTCCTTGTGCTGCAAAGCCCTCTGGGACGGACTCTCATCGGAGCGGGAGAAGGATATGGCCGCCATTCCTGCCGGCTGGCAGGCGGACGGAGGCCGACGATGTCCCAATGGAGGACACGGCCGAGGACGAGTCGGCGCCACCCTCCTCGCTGGTGCATGCCGGCATGACCATCGGCGAGCATCGTGCCCATTATATGGATATGGTGCGGGAGGAGCAATTCCGGGAGGCGCGGGCCGACAAGGCCTACAACCTCCATCTCCTCGAGGAGCACGGGCAGGCGGAGAAGTTGCTCGCCCCCGGCATGGCCATCACGCCTGACACGAACGTGGCGGATGATAACCCATAAGTATAGGGGATCGCAACAGTTTTCGAGGGTAGAGTATTCAACCCAAATTTACTGATTCGACACAATGGGAGCCAAAGAATATTTGTAAGTATTGGCAGTTAAGTTGTCAATTCAACCACACCTGGAGATTAAATATCTGCACCAAAGTGATCAGTAGCACAGTAGTATGATAGTTTTAATAGCAATGGTAATAGTAACAATAGTAACGGTAACGGCAGTAACAATTTTGTAGCAGTTGTAACAGTAGCAATAGCAATAGTAACTTAGCAAGAACAATATATGGAGAACTCGTAGGCATTGGATCGGTGAATTCGTTGGATGATATTCATCATATAACAGTCATAACCTAGGGCGACACAGAACTAGCTCTAGTTCATAAATATAATGTAGGCATGTATTCCGTAAATAGTCATATGTGCTTATGGAAAAGAACTTGCATGACATTTTTTGTCCTACCCTCCCGTGGCAGCAGGGTCCATAATAAAACTAAGGGATATTAATGCCTCCTTTTAATAGAGAACCGGAACAAAGCATTAACACATAGTGAATACATGAACTCATCAAACTACGATCATCACCGGAAAGTATCCCAATTACTGTCACCCTAGGGTTTACAGATCATAACATGTAGTAGGTGCATATGACTTGCAAGATCGGATCTAGAACATAGATATAATGGTAAAAACATAAATGGTTCAGATATAAAATCATGGCACTCGGGCCCTAGTGACAAGCATTAAGCATAGCAAAGTCATAGCAACATCAATCTCAGAACATAGTGGATACTAGGGATCAAGCCCTAACAAAACTAACTCGATTACATGATGAATCTCATCCAACTCCTCACCGACTAGTGAGCATACGAAGGAATTACTCACTCCCGGTGGGTAGCATCATGGAATTGTTAATGAAGGAGGGTTGGTGATGACGAAGACCGAAGATCCCCCTCTCTGGAGCCCCGAACGGGCTCCAGATTTGGCCTCCCGATGAAGAACAGGAGGTGGCAGCGGCTCCGTATCATAAAACGCGATGAAACTTCCTCTCCTATTTTTTCTGGGAAAATAGGATTTTATAGCGTTGGAATTAGAGTCAGCGGAACCCCAAGGGTGCCACCACCCACCAGGGCGCGCCAGAGGTGTGTGGCGCACCCTGGTGTCTTGTGGGCAGCCGGGGCACCCCCTCCAGTGGGTCTTGGTTCCAGAAATTATTATATATTCCAAAATAATTCTCCAAAAAGTTTCGTCCAAATCCGAGAACTTTTATTTCTGCACAAAAACAACACCATGGTAGTTCTGCTGAAAACAGTGTCAGTCCGGGTTAGTTTCATTCAAATCATGCAAATTAAAGTCCAAAACAAGAGCCAAAGCATTAGGAAAAGTAGATACGATGGAGACATATCAACTCCCCCAGGCTTAACCCATTGCTTGTCCTCAAGCAATTCAGTTGACAAACTGAAAGTGATAAAGAAAAACTTTTACAAACTCTTTTGTTCTTGTTTACATATATATGCTTAAGTAGCACCCAGGTTTTCAGCAAAGATCATGACTAACCATGTCAATAATAACTCTTAAAAATTATATTAACTCATATCAATGGCATAATCAACTAGCGAGTAATAATAAAGTATTTCAAATGCCAACACTTTGTCAAAACAATCATGATATAATATGACAATAGTGATATCTCGCTAGACCTTTCTGAGACCGCAAAACATAAATGCAGAGCACCTCTAAAGTTCAAGCTGCGACTAAGCATTGTAATTCATGGTAGAAGAGATCCAGTCATGATGCATCCAACATTAACTATACACAATGCATGAGGTTGACAATAGTGCTCTCAGGTCTGGTGCTTGTTTGAGAAGGTGATGACTCAACATAAAAGTAAATGGATAGGCCCTTCGCAGAGGGTAGCAGTGATTTATAGAGGTGTCGGAGCTCAAAGCTTAAATCAGAGATAAATATAATTTTGGGAGGTGCACTGCTACCTCTTGAGCTTGCATTGGTTTTTCCCTTGAAGAGGAAAGGGTGATGCAGCAAAGTAGAGTAAGTATTTCCCTCAGTTTTGAGAACCAAGGTATCAATCCAGTAGGAGACAACGCGCAAGCCACCGAATACCTGCACAAACAAACACCAACTTGCACCCAACGCGATAAAGGGATTGTCAATCCCTTCACGGTTATTTGCAAAGTGAGATCTGATAGAGATGGATAAACGGTAAAGTAATATTTTTGGTATTTTTGGTTTATGGAATGGAAAGTAAAAGATTGCAAAGAAAGTAAATAGGAAACTAAAGTTGTAGATCGGAAACTTATATGATGGAAAGTAGAAGATTATATGATGGAAAGTAGACCCGGGGGCCATAGGTTTCACTAGAGGCTTCTCTCAAGATAGAAATTATTACGGTGGATGAACAAATTACTGCCGAGCAATTGATAGAAAAGCGCAAAGTTATGACGATATCTAAGGCAATGATCATGAATATAGGCATCACGTCCGTGTCAAGTAGACCGAAACGATTCTGCATCTACTACTATTACTCCACACATCGACCGACTCCTGCCTGCATCTAGAGTATTAAGTTCATGAAGAACAGAGTAACGCATTAAGTAAGATGACAAGATGTAGAGGAATTAACTCAAACAATATGATGAAAACCCCATCTTTTTATCCTCGATGGCAACAATACAATACGTGCCTTGCTGCCCCTGCTGTCACTGGGAAAGGACACCACAAGATTGAACCCAAAGCTAAGCACTTCTCCCATTGCAAGAAAAACCAATCTAGTTGGCCAAACCAAATCAATAGTTCGAAGAGACTTGCAAAGATATCAAATCATGCATATAAGAATTTAGAGGAGATTCAAATAATATTCATAGATAAGCTGATCATAAATCCACAATTCATCGGATCTCGGCAAACACACCGCAAAAGAGTATTACATCGAATAGATCTCCAAGAACATCGAGGAGAACTTTGTATTGAGAATCAAAGAGAGAGAAAAAGCCATCTAGCTACTAGCTATGGACCCGTAGGTCTGAGGTAAACTACTCACGCTTCATCGGAAGGGTAATAGAGTTGATGTAGAAGCCCTCCGTGATCGAATCCCCCTCCAGCAGGGTGCCGAAAAAGGTCCCAAGATGGGATCTCACAGGTACAGAAGGTTGCGACGGCGAAAAAGTGGTTTCGTGGCTCTCCTGGTAGGTTTTGGGGTATTTGAGAATATATAGGCTGAAGAAATAGGTCGGTGGAGTCACGAGGGGCCCACAAGGGTGGGGGGCGCGCCCTCCAACCTTGTGGCCGCCTCGTGGCTTTCCTGACATGCACTCCAAGTCCTCTGGATGTCTTCTGGTCCAAGAAAAATCATCGCGAAAGTTTCATTCCATTTGGATTCCGTTTGGTATTCCTTTTCTGCAAAACTCTAAAACAAGGAAAAAAACAGGAACTGGCACTGGGCTCTAGGTTAATAGGTTAGTCCCAAAAAATCATATAAAATAGCATATTAATGCATATAAAACATCCAAAACAGATAATATAATAGCATGGAACAATCAAAAATTATAGATATGTTGGAGACATATCAAGCATCCCCAAGCTTAATTCCTGCTCGTCCTCGAGTAGGTAAATGATAAAAACAGAATTTTTGATGTGGAATGCTACCTAACATATTTATCCATATAATTCTCTTTATTGTGGCATGAATGTTCAGATCCGTATGATTCAAAACAAAAGTTTAATATTGACATAAAAACAATAATACTTCAAGCATACTAATAAAATAATTATGTCCTCTCAAAATAACATAGCCAAAGAAAGCTTATCCCTACAAAATCATATAGTTTGGCTATGCTCCATCTTCGTCACACAAAATACTCAAATCATGCACAACCCCGGTTTCAGCCAAGCAATTGTTTCATTCTTTTGATGTTCTCAAACCTTTTCAACTTTCACGCAATACATGAGCGTGAGCCATGGACATAGCACTATAGGTGGAATAGAAGGTGGTTGTGGAGAAGACAAAAGGAAGGAGATAGTCTCACATCAACTAGGCGTATCAACGGGCTATGGAGATGCCCATCAATAGATATCAATGTGAGTGAGTAGGGATTGCCATGCAACGGATGCACTAGAGCTATAAGTGTATGAAAGCTCAAAAAGAAAACTAAGTGGGTGTGCATCTGACTTGCTTGCTCATGAAGACCTAGTGCAATTTGAGGAAGCCCATCGTTGGAATATGCAAGCCAAGTTCTATAATGAAAATTCCCACTAGTATATGAAAGTGATATCATAGGAGACTCTCTATCATGAAGATCATGGTGCTACTTTGAAGCACAAGTATGGAAAAAGGATAGTAACATTGCCCCTTCTCTCTTTTTCTCTCATTTTTCTTTTTTTCTTCTTCTTTTCTCTCTTTTTTTCTTTCTTTTTTTTCCTTTTTTTTCTTTCTCTCTTTTTTTCTTTCTTTCTTTTCTTTCTTTCTTTTTTTTCTTTTATTTCCTCACATGGGACAATGCTCTAATAAGGAAGATCATCATACTTCTATTTACTTACAACTCAAAAATTACAACTCGAAACTAGAACAAAATATGACTCTATATGAATGCCTCCGGCGGTGTACCGAGATGTGCAATGACTCAAGAGCGACATGTATAAAAAATGATGAAAGGTGGCCTTGCCACAAATACGATGTCAACTACATGATCATGCAAAGCAATATGACAATGATGGTGCGTGTCATAATAAACGGAACGGTGGAAAGTTGCATGGCAATATATCTCGGAATGGCTATGGAAATGCCATAATAGGTAGGTATGGTGGCTGTTTTGAGGAAGGTATAAGGTGGGCGTATGGTACCGGTGAAAGTTGCGCGGTACTAGAGAGGCTAGCAATGGCGAAAAGGTGAGAGTGCGTATAATCCATGGACTCAACATTAGTCATAAAGAACTCACATACTTATTGCAAAAATCTATTAGTCATCGAAACAAAGTACTACGCGCATGCTTCAAGGGGAAGGGTTGGTAGGAGTTAACCATCGCGCGATCCCGACATCCACACAAAGGATGACAATCAAAAAATACCTCATGCTCCAAATTTGTTACACAACCGTTACCATACGTGCATGCTTCGGGACTCACAAACCTTAACACAAGTATTTATCAATTTCATAATTACCCCACTAGCATGACTCTAATATCACCATCTTCATATCTCAAAACAATCAGCAGGAATCAAACTTCTCATAGTATTCAATGCACTTTATATGAAAGTTTTTATTATATCCCTCTTGGATGCCTATCATATTAGGACTAATTTTATAACCAAAGCAAATTACCATGCTGTTTAGAGACTCTCAAAATAATATAAGTGAAGTGCGAGAGTTCATCAATTTCTATAAATAAAACCACCGCCGTGCTCTAAAAAGATATAAGTGAAGCACTAGAGCGATATTGCCTAGCTCAAAAGATATAAGTGAGGCACAAAGAGCATTCTAATAAATCACGATTCATGCGTGTCTCTCTCAAAAGGTGTGTAAAGCAAGGATGATTGTGGCAAACTAAAAAGCAAAGACTCAAATCATACAAGACGCTCCAAGCAAAACATATATCATGTGGTGAATAAAAATATAGCCTCAAGTAAAGTTCCCGATAGACGAAGACGAAAGAGGGGATGCCTTCCCGGGGCATCCCCAAGCTTAGGCTCTTGGTTGTCCTTGAATATTACCTTGGGGTGCCTTGGGCATCCCCAAGCTTAGGCTCTTGCCACTCCTTATTCCATAGTCCATCAAATCCTTACCCAAAACTTGAAAACTTCACAACACAAAACTCAACAGAAAATCTCATAAGCTCCGTTAGTATAAGAAAATAAATCACCACTTTGGTACTGTTGTGAACTCATTCTTTATTTATATTGGTTCATACCCCCCGATACTACCCATAGATTTATCAAAATAAGCAAACAACACATAGAAAACAGAATCTGTCAAAAACAGAACAGTCTGCGAAGATCCGATTGTTCTAATACTTCTGTAACTCCAAAAATTCTGAAATATCAGGACAACATAGGAAATTTGTATATAAATATGGTATAAAAAATTCAGGGTTTTTCAATTCTCCAGTGAATTATTAATATTCTTGGACTGGACGCAAAAGTTTCTGTTTTTTAGTAAGATCAAATCAACTATCACCATAAGCCATCCCAAAGGTTTTACTTGGCACAAACACTAATTAAAACATAAAACCACATCTAACCAGAGGCTAGATGAATTATTTATTGCAAAATATAACCAAAAAGCAAAGAACAAAAATAAAATTGGGTTGCCTCCCAACAAGCGCTATTGTTTAACGCCCTTAGCTAGGCATAAAACACGAATAGATCTAGATATTATCTTCTTTGGTTTTTATTTTTTTAATGGAATTATGCTCAAATCCAGGAGGTTCTTTACGTTTCTCCTCATAATCAGAAATCTTTAGAACTAGAGCATACAAAGAGTGATCAACGTATTCATGCGGTAGAGGTTTCCACTAACATTTTTGAGGGGTTCAAGGGATTTTTGTATTTCACAAAGTTACTCAAAAACTTGTGCTCCCTCTTGGGTGTGATGTAATCCCTTCTGTGGGGGTAGAATTCCTACTATTCCTTCTATTATTTCATAAGCAAAGTTGGGATCAATTTCAATAAAATTCCCTTTAGCAGCGAAATCCAAAAGTTGCCTATGGGACATGGTTAGTCCAATATAAAAATTACGAAGCAAGATCTTAAAATCCCCCTTTATAGTGCAATTATGATAGGATTCTGTCATCCTATACCAAACGTCCTTTAAATTTTCTCCTTGCCTCTGTTTGAAGTGAAGAACCTCAAAGTCAGGAGACAAAGGAGTAGTAGAAGTACTGTCCATAGGAGCGAGACAAACACACAAAAACAAGCGAAGAAGACACACAGAAGAGGGGCGAAGAAAAGGCAAATCTTTTCGAAAATTGTTTTAGAAGTGGGGGAGAGGAAAACGAGAGGCGAATGGCGAATAATGTAATTCGAGGGATGAGAGTTTATGATGGGTACTTGGTATGTCTCGGCTTGGCGTAGATCTCCCCGGCAACGGTGCCAGAAATTCTTCCTGCTACCTCTTGAGCTTGCGTTGGTTTTTACCTTGAAGAGGAAAGGGTGATGCAACAAAGTAGAGTAAGTATTTCCCTCAGTTTTGAGAACCAAAGTATCAATCCAATAGGAGACAACGCTCAAGCCACCGAATACCTGCACAAACAAACACCAACTTGCACCCAACGCAATAAAGGGGTTGTCAATCCCTTCACGGTTATTTGCAAAGTGAGATCTGATAGAGATGGATAAACGGTAAAGTGATATTTTTGGTTTATGGAACGGAAAGTAAAAGATTGCAAAGAAAGTAAATAGGAAACTAAAATTGTAGATCGGAAACTTATATGATGGAAAGTAGAAGATTATATGATGGAAAGTAGACCCGGGGGCCATAGGTTTCACTAGAGGCTTCTCTCAAGATAGAAATTATTACGGTGGGTGAACAAATTACTGCCGAGCAATTGATAGAAAAGCGCAAAGTTATGACGATATCTAAGGCAATGATCATGAATATAGGCATCACGTCCGTGTCAAGTAGACCGAAACGATTCTGCATCTACTACTATTACTCCACACATCGACCGACTCCTGCCTGCATCTAGAGTATTAAGTTCATGAAGAACAGAGTAACACATTAAGTAAGATGACATGATGTAGAGGAATTAACTCAAACAATATGATGAAAACCCCATCTTTTTATCCTCGATGGCAACAATACAATACGTGCCTTGCTGCCCCTGCTGTCATTGGGAAAGGACACCGCAAGATTGAACCCAAAGCTAAGCACTTCTCCCATTGCAAGAAAAACCAATCTAGTTGGCCAAACCAAATCGATAGTTCGAAGAGACTTGCAAAGATATCAAATCATGCATATAAGAATTCAGAGGAGATTCAAATAATATTCATAGATAAGCTGATCATAAATCCACAATTCATCGGATCTCGGCAAACACACCACAAAAGAGTATTACATCGAATAGATCTCCAAGAACATCGAGGAGAACTTTGTATTGAGAATCAAAGAGAGAGAAAAAGTCATCTAGCTACTAGCTATGGACCCGTAGGTCTGAGGTAAACTACTCACGCTTCATCGGAAGGGCAAGAGAGTTGATGTAGAAGCCCTCCATGATCGAATCCCCCTCCGGCAGGGTGCCGGAAAAGGTCCCAAGATGGGATCTCACGGGTACAGAAGGTTATGGCGGCGGAAAAGTAGTTTCGTGGCTCTCCCGGTAGGTTTTGGGGTATTTGAGAATATATAGGCTGAAGAAATAGGTGTGTGGAGTCACGAGGGGCCCACAAGGGTGGGGGGCGCGTCCTACCCCCCTGGGCATGCCCTCCAACCTTGTGGCCGCCTCGTGGTTTTCCTGACGTGCACTCCAAGTCCTCTAGATGTCTTCTGGTCCAAGAAAAATCATCGCGAAAGTTTCATTCCGTTTGGACTCCGTTTGGTATTCCTTTTCTGCGAAACTCTAAAACAAGGAAAAAAACAGGAACTGGCACTGGGCTCTAGGTTAATAGGTTAGTCCCAAAAATCATATAAAATAGCATATTAATGCATATAAAACATCCAAAACAGATAATATAATAGCATGGAACAATAAAAAATTATAGATACGTTGGAGACGTATCATGCACCCTTCCTATCATCATTACGACCAAGAGTTATCAATATCTTCCATGCTAAACACATTAGCAGCGGTTCCCAAGCGGTAAAAGTAAAGGTTTATTCCCCCTCCACCAACAGACATAATCCACGGCTAGCCGAATCCACGGGTGCCATCCATACTGATGTCTACTACGCAACTTTATTCTTGTAGACTCGTGTTGGGCCTCCAAGCGCAGAGTTTTGTAGGACAGTAGCAATTTTCCCTCAAGTGGATGACCTAAGGTTTATCAATTCATGGGAGGTGTAGGATGAAGATGGTCTCTCTCAAACAACCCTGCAACCAAATAACAAAGAGTCTCTTGTGTCCCCAACACACCAAATACAATGGTCTATTGTATAGGTGCACTAGTTCGGCGAAGAGATGGTGATACAAGTGTAGCAATGATAGTAGATATTGATTTGTGTAATAGTAACAATAAAAAACAGCAAGGTAGCAATTGATAAAACGGAGCACAAACAATATTGCAATGCTTGAAAATGAGGCCTAGGGTCCGTACTTTCGCTAGTGAAATCTCTCAACAATCCTAATATAATTGGATCATATAACCATCCCTCAACGTGTGATGAAGAATCACTCCAAAGTTCTTATCTAGCGGAGAACATAAGAAGAAATTATTTGTAGGGTACGAAACCACCTCAAAGTTATCCTTTCCAATCGATCTATCAAAGAGTTCGTACTAAAATAACACCAAGTGATCCATTCCGATCGATCTATCTAAGAGTTCGTACTAAAATAACACCATATGATACACATCAACCAACTCTAATGTCACCTTGATACTCCAATGTCACCGCAAGTATTCGTGAGTTGATTATACGATATGCATCAAACAATTTCAGATTCATAATACTCAATCCAACACAAAGAATCTCAAAGAGTGCCCCAAGATTTCTACCGGAGAAACAATGACGAAAACGTGCATCAAGCCCTATGCATAGATTACCGCAATGTCACATCGGGAATCCGCGAGTTGAGTGCCAAAACATATATCAAGTGAATCAATATGATGCCCCATTGTCACCACGGGTATTCATAGCAAGACATACGTCAATTGCTCTCAAATCCATAAAAGTACTCAATCCGATAAAAACGAAATCTCAAAGGGAAAACTCAATTCATCACAACAAGATAGAGAGGGGAAAACACCATATGATCCAACTATATTAACAAAACTCGCGATACATCAAGATCATGCCAAATCAAGAACATGAGAGAGAGAGAGAGAGATTAAACACATAGCTACTGGTACAAACCCGCAGCCCCGAGGGTGCAGTACTGAAGGAAATATGCCCTAGAGGAAATAATAAAGTTGTTATTTTATATTTCCTTATTCATGATAAATGTTTATTTTTCATGCTAGAATTGTATTGATCGGAAACTTAAATACATGTGTGAATACATAAACAAATACCGTGTCCCTAGTAAGCCTCTACTAGACTAGCTCGTTGATCAAAGATGGTTAAGGTTTCCTAACCATAGACATGTGTTATCATTTGATAATGGGATGACATCATTAGGAGAATGATGTGATGGATAAGACCCAACCGTTAGCTTAGCATATGATCGTTCAGTTTATTGCTACTGCTTTCTTGAATGTCAAATACATGTTCCTTCGACCATGCGATCATGCAACTCCCGAATACCGGAGGAATACCTTGTGTGCTATCAAACATCACAACGTAAATGGGTGATCATAAAGATGCACTACAGGTATATCCGAAGGTGTTTGTTGAGTTGGCATGGATCAAGATTGGGATTTGTCACTCCGAGTATCGGAGAGGTATCTCTAGGCCCTCTCGGTATTACACATCATAATAAGCTTGCAAGCAAATGACTAAGGAGTTAGTTACGAGATGATGTATTACGGAACGAATAAAGAGACTTGCCGGTAACGATATTGAACTAGGTATGAAGATACCGACGATCGAATCTCGGGCAAGTAACATACCGATGGACAAAGGGAATTATGTATGTTGTCATAAGGTTCGACCGATAAAGATGTTCGTAGAATATGTTGGAGCCAATATGGGCATCCAGGTTCTGCTATTGGTTATTGGCCGGAGAGGTGTCTCGGTCATGTCTACATAGTTCTCGAACCCGTAGGGTCCGCACGCTTAATGTTCGTTGACGATATAGTGTTATATGAGTTATATGATTTGGTGACCGAATGTTGTTCGGAGTCTCGAATGAGATCACGGACATGATGAGGAGTCTTGAAATGGTCGAGAGGTAAAGATTGATATATAGGACGATGGTATTTGGACACCAGAATAGTTTCGGAGTGCACCGGGTAGTCACCGGGTCACCGAAGGGGTTTCGAACACCCCCGGTAAGTGTATGGGCTTAATGGGCCAAAGGAGGGGACAGACCAGCCCACTAGGGGTCTAGTGCGCCCCTCTACATGGCTATCCGTCCCTAGGGGAAGGAAAGGGGAGGGGTGGCCCCTCCTGCCTTTTCCTCCTTGTGAGAGAAAGGAAAGAGGGGGGCGCCTCCTCCTCCTGCCTTCCTCCCGCACTAATATATGGAAGGGGGGCGCGGCTTGGGGAAGTCTCCAAGTAGGATTCGGCCCTACTTGGGGCGCCCCTTGGCCTCTCCCGTCTCCCCCACCTATATATATGTGGGAGGGGGCGCCACACATAACCACGACAATTGCTTAGCCGTGTGCGGCGCCCCCCTCCATCGTTTACACCCTCGGTCATATTTTCATAGTGCTTAGGCGAAGCCCTGCGGAGATCACTTCATCATCACCGTCACCACACCGTTGTGCTGCCGGAACTTATCCACTACCTCGCCGTCTTGCTGGATCAATAAGGCGGAGGACGTGACCAAGATGAACGTGTGCTGAATGCGGAGGTGCCGTATGTTTGGTACTTGATCGGTTGGAGCGCGAAGAAGTTCGACTACATCAACCGCGTTACTAAACACTTCCACTTACGGTCTACGAGGGTACATAGACACACTCTCCCCTCTCGTTGCTATGCATCTCCTTGCTAGATCTTGCGTGTGCATAGAATTTTTTTGTTTTCCATGCAACTTTCCCAACAGTGGCATCCGAGCCAGGTCTATGCGTAGATGATATGCACGAGTAGAACACAAAGAGTTGTGGGCGGTGATAGTCATACTGCTTACCACCAACGTCTTATTTTGATTCGGCGGTATTGTGGGATGAAGTAGCCCGTACCAACCTGATGTGTCCACGCACATGAGACCGGTTCCACCGACAGACATGCAACTTGTTGTGCATAAAGGTGGCTGGCGGGTGTCTGCTTCTCCTACTTTAGTTGAATCGAATTTGACTATGGCCGGTCCTTGAAGAGGGTTAAAACAGCAAACTTGATGAATCACCGTTGTGGCGTTTGCATAGGTAAGAACGGTTCTTGCTAGAAGCCCGTAGTAGCCACGTAAAACTTGCAACAACAAAGTAGAGGATGTCTAACTTGTTTTTGCAGGGCATGTTGTGATGTGATATGGTCAAGATATGATGTGATATATGTTGATGTATGAGATGATCATGTTTTTTAATATCGACAACCGGCAGGAGCCTTAGGGTTGTCTCATTATTGTATGAAATGCAAGCGCCATGCAATTGCTTTACTTTATCGCTATGCGTTAGCAATAGTTGTAGAAGCAATAGTTGCCGAGAAGACCCCGACGCAACGATGGAGATCAAGGTGTCGAGCCGGTGACGATGGAGATCATGACGATGGTTTGGAGATGGAGATCAAAAGCACAAGATGATGATGGCCATATCATGTCACGTATTTTGATTGCATGTGATGTTTATCCTTTATGCATCTTATTTTGCTTAGAACGGCGGTAGCATTATAAGATGATCCCTTCACTAAATTTCAAGATAAAAGTGTTCTCCCCGAGTATGCACCATTGCCAAAGTTCGTCGTTTCGAAGCACCTCGTGATGATTGATATGTCTCCAACGTAACTATAATTTATGAAGTATTCATGCTCCTATATTATCATTCTTGGATGTTTTACAATCATTTTATAGCAACTTTATATCATTATTTGGGACTAACTTATTGACATAGTGCCCAGAGCCAGTTGCTGTTTTTGCTTGTTTTTTACATCGCAGAAAATCAATACCAAACGGAGTCCAAACGCAGCGAAACTTTTTGTGGATATTTTATGGACCAGAAGACATCCAATGGGCCAGAGCAGCACCTGGGGGGTGCCCCGAGGGGGGCACAACCCACCAGGGCGCGCCTGGGCCCCCAGGTGCGCCCCGGTGGGTTGTGCCCACCTCGGTGGCCTCCCGCACCGTCTCTTCGCCCTATAAATTGCCAAATATTATAAAAACCCTCGCGGAGACCCTAGATTAGAAGTTCCGCCGCCGCAAGCCTCTGTAGCCACAAGAAACCAATCTAGACCCCGTTCCGGCACCCTGCCGGAGGGGGGAATCATCACCGGTGGCCATCTTCATCATCCCGGCGGCCACCATGATGAGGAGGGAGTAGTCCACCCTTGGGGCTGAGGATTTGTACCGGTAGCTATGTGTTTAATCTCTCTCTCTCTCTCGTGTTCTTGAGATGTCACGATCTTGATGTATCGCGGGCTTTGTTAATATAGTCGGATCATATGGTGTTTTCCCCTCTCTATCTTGTTGTGATGAATTGAGTTTTCCCTTTGAGATTTCGTTTTATCGGATTGAATACTTTTATGGATTTGAGAACACTTTATGTATGTCTTGCTATGAATACCTGTGGTGACAATGGGGTATCGTATTGATTCACTTGATATATGTTTTGGCACTCAACTCATGGATTCCCGAGGTGACATTGGGGTAATCTATGCATAGGGGTTGATGCGCGTTCTTGTCTTTGTTTCTCCGGTAGAAATATTGGGGCACTCTTTGAGGTTCTTTGTGTTGGATTGAGTATTATGAATCTGAAATTATTTGGTGTTATTTTAGTACGAACTCTTGGATAGATCGATTGGAAAGAATAGCTTCGTGGTGGTTTCGTACCCTACAAACAATTTCTTCTTATGTTCTCCGCTAGATAGGAACTTTGGAGTGATTCTTCATCGCACTTTGAGGGATGGTTATATGATCCAATTATATTAACATTGTTGAGAGGTTGCACTAGTGAAAGTACGGACCCTAGGCCTCATTTTCAAGCATTGCAATACTGTTTGTGCTCCGTTTTATCAATGGCTACCTTGCTGTTTTTTATTGTTCCTATTACAAAAATCAATATCTACTATCCATATTACACTTTTATCACCATCTCTTCGCCGAACTAGTGCACCTATACAAATTACCATTGTATTTGGTGTGTTGGGGACACAAGAGACTCTTTGTTATTTGGTTGCAGGGTTGTTTGAGAGAGACCATCTTCATCCTACGCCTCCCACGGATTGATAAACCTTAGGTCATCCACTTGAGGGAAAATTGCTACTGTCCTACAAAACTCCGCGCTTGGAGGCCCAACACGAGTCTACAAGAATAAAGTTGCGTAGTAGACATCAAGCTCTTTTCTGGTGCCATTGCCGGGGAGGTGAGTGCATGAAGGTATATCTTTAGATCTTGCAATTGAATCTTTTAGTTTCTTGTTTTATCACTAGTTTGGTTCATAAAAGAAAACTACAAAAAAATGGAATTGAGGTGGTCTCATATTATTCATCTTTATAATGTCTTTCGTGAAAATGATGGAAAGGAAAATTGTGCTCAATTGATAGAAGAAGAATTCAATAAAATGTTTGGCATAATTGATGAGCATGATTGCAATGTTGCTAGTATGAATTCTTTGAATATCCATGATGTTAATGATATGCAAAGCCATAAGCTTGGGGATGCTATGTTTGATGAAGATGATATTTTTAGTCCCACAAGTTTTGATGAGAAAATTTATTATGATGATTGCATGTCTCCTATTTATGATGATTATATTGATGAAAGTGGATTTGGAGAGGTCATGACTTTATTTAATGATGAATCCACTATTCTGGAAGAGGTTCCAATTGATTATGAAAACAAAGTTCCTATCTATGATGATTATGGTGATGACATGTATGCTACAAAGAATTATGATAACCATGAAACTTGTCATCATGATTTTAATTTTCAATCTTATGATAGTTATTTTGTTGAGTTTGCTCCCACTACTATTCATGAGAATAAATTTGCTTATGTGGAGAGTAAGAAAATTTCTATGCTTGTGGATCATGAAAAGAATGATTTATGTGATAGTTATATTGTTGAATTCATTCATGATGCTACTGAAAATTATTATGAGAGGGGAACATATGCTTTTACATACTGCAATAATATCAAGTTTCCTCTCTATGTGTTGAAAATCTTGAAGTTTTGCTTGTTTTGCCTTCCTATGCTAGTTGATTCTTGTTCCAATAAGTTGTTTCCTCACAAAATCCCTATGCATAGGAAGTGGGTTAGACTTGAATGTGCTAGTCATATGCTTCATGATGCTCTCTTTTTATTTTAATTCTTTACTTTTATGCGAGCATCATTGAAATCTTCATGCCTAGCTAAAAGGCATTAAAGAAAAGCGCTTGTTGGGAGACAACCAAACACTTTTACAGTGGATGGGTATACAAATTTTCTAAGTTGTCATAATTTTTCATTATTTCTGGAGTTACATAAGTATTACCTTATTTCAGATCTTTACATACTGTTCTGTTTTTGACAGATTCTGTTTTCAATGCATAATTTGCTTGTTTTCTAGTTTCTATGGCTTATATTGCTTAATATAAATTGTGGAAATTGTATAGTACAGTAGGAATTGTGTGAGAACAGTTATGAATCTTGTCTTTGACAGTACCAAAGTGAATGATTTGTCTTTATCATACTAACCCATCTCACGAAGTTCCGTTAAGTTTTGTGTGATTGAAGTTTTCAAGTTTTGGGTGAGATATCAATATGAGGAGAATAAGGAGTGACAAGACCCTAAGCTTGGGGATGCCCAAGGCACCCCCCAAGGTAATATTCAAGTAATATCCAAGCAACTAAGCTTGGGGATGCCCCGGAAGGCATCCCCTCTTTCGTCTCCAACATTATCGGTAACCTTACTTGGGGCTATATTTTTATTCATCACATGATATGAGTTTTGCTTGGAGAGTCATTTTATTTTGTTATTATTTGCTTTATGTTACTTATAATAATGTTTTGAATCTTTTATTTCAATAAAAGTGGCAAGGATAGCCATCACCATTCTTATTTTGCAAGTATATGAGTTGCTGTTTCAAAACAGAAAGTTTATCGCTGTTGCAAAAATTCTATAGAAAAGTAATAATGTGATAAAAGGTTGAATTTTTTTTCATAGTAAGCTATAATAAATTTTCTACAGTGTGGTAATTTTTTAGAATTTTTGGAGTTAGGTAAGTGTGATGAATATTGCACTCTTTACAGACTGTCATGTTTAGACAGATTGCTGTTATGTTTTGCATTGTTTGCATATGTTTGCTTGTTTAATGATTCTATTTGAGGATAGGAGTATTAAATATGCAGAGGCATTTAGTATGAAATGTTAAATAAAAAAATTAGTGATTGCTACAGTAGATAATGGTAAGGTGTTGCATTGATTTATACTAACGTATCTTACGAGTTCTTGTTGAGTTTTGTGTGGATGAAGTTTTTAAGAATTAGGGAAACCGTGTTTTGAGAAGAATGAAGAAGACACAAGAGCTCAAGCTTGGGGATGCCCAAGGCATCCCAAGTTAATATTCCAAGAAGTCTCAAGCATCTAAGCTTGGGGATGCCCCGGTAGGCATCCCACCATTCTTCATCAACAATTATCGGTTAGTATCGGTTGAGCCTAAGTTTTTGCTTCTTCACATGATGTGTGCTTTTCTTAGAATGTCATTTTATTTTGTTTTGCTTGCTGTTTTAATAAAATACTTAGATCTGAAAGTTTTTAAATAAGAGAGAGTCCTCAAATAGCTACCTATTTACTTAACTACTCATTTGATCTTCACTTATATCTTATTGGAGTAGTTTGTCATTTACTCTTGTGCTTCACTTATATAATATGAGTAAATTGTTGAATGAATTGAATATCATGAAGTTGAAATTATATGTTCATATCATGCCCAGTGGTAGCTTCACATTGGGTTTAGAAAGTGAAATCTTTTGAAGCTTGACAATCACAATATTGGTCATACAAGCAATTCATGAATGATTACTATAAGGAAGAGAACTTTCACATGCAAATACACTATCTTGGAAATCTTTTGTGATTGTGAGCCCCCATCAAAATATTATATGCCAAAATTGTTGACGTTGGAAAAGGAAGACAACGTAATGATTTGTGTTTGTTCATATTCACAAAGAAGTTATATTGTCATAGATCCTTCAACATGTGGTGCTTGCCCCCCATCTTTGCTAGCCAAAAATTCCGCACCAAGTAGAGATACTACTTGTGCATCCAAAAACCCTTAAACCCAAATCTTATTTTCAAGAGTCCACCATACCTACCTAAGGATTGAGTAATATCCTTCAAGTAAGTTGTCATCGGTGCAATATGGCAATAAAAATTGCTTCTAAAAGTGTTAGATCATTTAGTGTAAGAGAAAATTGAGCGTTGTATGAACTTATGATGGCAAAGAATAAAAGCGACAGACTGCATAATAAATGTTGCTATCATAAGGGGCAATATAACATGACGTTCTTTTACACTAAGGGATTGAGCATACAAACAAAAAGCGTATGGCAACCTCTGCTTCCCTCTGCGAAGGGCCTACCTTTTACTTTTATGTATTTACTTTCATGCAAGAGTCAAAGTTTTTCTCTCTATTCCTTTTTATTTTTCTATTTTGGCAAGCATCATGTGGTGAGGAAAGATCTAGGCACATATATCCAGTTGGATATGGGTAGCATGAGTTATTATTGTTGACATCACCCTTGAGGTGAATATGTTGGGAGGCGAAATTATAAGCCCCTATCTTTCTATGTGTCTGGTTGAAATGTTTTGCTCATGTGTATGTGGTGAGTGTTAGCAATCATAGAAGGCTATATGATGGTTGAGTATGTGGAGCTCTTACTTAGACTCTGTTGAATAAATTGAATTGCAATTGTTTGGTGACTAAGAATATAGGTTGTTGAGTTTCAAGAGAATTCATTGTTTGAACCTTAACATGTGAATTGGTTGCTACTTTAACATGATGAGTTTTATGAGAAAGAGTTGCTGTTATGATGCTAGGAAAAGTGATTGAAATTACTATTGATCAAACTTATGCACTTTGCTAGCATTCACACTTCATAAATTATTTCTTTCATCATTTACCTACTCGAGGACGAGTAGGAATTAAGCTTGGGGATGCTGATACGTCTCCAACGTATCTATAATTTATGAAGTATTCATGCTGCTATATTATCATTCTTGGATGTTTTACAATCATTTTATAGCAACTTTATATCATTTTTTGGGACTAACTTATTGACATAGTGCCCAGTGCCAGTTGCTTGTTTTTTACATCGCAGAAAATCAATACCAAACGGAGTCCAAATGCAGTGAAACTTTTTGTGGATTTTTTATGGACCAGAAGACATCCAATGGGCCAGAGCAGTACCTGGGGGGTGCCCCGAGGGGGGCACAACCCACCAGGGCGCGCCTGGGGGCGGCGGCCTCCCACACCGCCTCTTCGCCCTATAAATTGCAAAATATTCCAAAAACCCTTGCGGAGACCCTAGATCAGAAGTTCCGCCGCCACAAGCCTCTGTAGCCATGAGAAACCAATCTAGACCCCGTTCTGGCACCCTGCCGGAGGGGGGAATCATCACCGGTGGCCATCTTCATCATCCCGGCGGCCACCATGATGAGGAGGGAGTAGTCCACCCTCGGGGATGAGGGTTTGTACCAATAGCTATGTGTTTAATCTCTCTCTCTCTCTCTCTCGTGTTCTTGAGATGTCACGATCTTGATGTATCATGGGCTTTGTTAATATAGTCGGATCATATGGTGTTTTTCCCTCTCTATCTTGTTGTGATGAATTGAGTTTTCCCTTTGAGATTTCGTTTTATCGGATTGAATACTTTTATGGATTTGAGAACACTTTCTGTATGTCTGTCTATGAATACCCGTGGTGACAATGGGGTATCGTATTGATTCACTTGATATATGTTTTGGCACCCAACTCGCGGATTCTCGAGGTGACATTGGGGTAATCTATGCATAGGGGTTGATGCACGTTCTTGTCTTTGTTTCTCCGGTAGAAATCTTGGGGCACTCTTTGAGGTTCTTTGTGTTGGATTGAGTATTATGAATCTGAAATTATTTGGTGTTATTTTAGTACGAACTCTTGGATAGATCGATCGGAAAGAATAGCTTCGAGGTGGTTTCGTACCCTACAAACAATTTCTTCTTATGTTCTCCGCTAGATAGGAACTTTGGAGTGATTCTTCATCGCACTTTGAGGGATGGTTATATGATCCAATTATATTAGCATTGTTGAGAGGTTACACTAGTGAAAGTACGGACCCTAGGCCTCATTTTCAAGCATTGCAATACCGTTTGTGCTCCGTTTTATCAATTGCTACCTTGCTGTTTTTTATTGTTCCTATTACAAAAATCAATATCTACTATCCATATTACACTTTTATCACCATCTCTTCGCCGAACTAGTGCACCTATACAAATTACCATTGTATTTGGTGTGTTGGGGACACAAGAGACTCTTTGTTATTTGGTTGCAGGGTTGTTTGAGAGAGACCATCTTCATCCTACACCTCCCATGGATTGATAAACCTTAGATCACCCACTTGAGGGAAAATTGCTACTGTCCTACAAAACTCTGCGCTTGGAGGCCCAACACGAGTCTACAAGAATAAAGTTGCATAGTAGACATCAATGATCGGGTGTGATAGACTCTACATTCACATACAACGGGTGTAAGACAGTTTTGCACTTGCAGAATACTTGGGATAAACTTGATGAGCCTAGCATGTACATACAGTCTCAGAACACTGGAGACCGAAAGGTCGAACGTGAGTCATATAGTAGATATGATCAACATAGAGATGTTCACCATTGATGACTACCCCATCTCACGTGATGATCGGACATGGGTTAGTTGATTTGGATCATGTGTCACTTAGATAACTTGAGGGGTGTTTATTTAAGTGGGAGTTCATTAGTAATTTGATTAATTGAACTTAAATTTATCATGAACTTAGTCTTAATAGTTTTTGCATATCTATGTTGTAGATCAATAGCTCACAATGTAGCTCCCCTATATTTTTGATATGTTCCTAGAGGAAACTAAGTTGAAAGATGATAGTAGCAATGATGCGGACTGGGTCCGTGATCTGAGGATTATCCTCATTGCTGCACAGAAGAATTATGTCCTTGATGCACCGCTAGGTGACAGACCTATTGCAGGAGCAGATGAAGACGTTATGAACGTTTGGCAAGCTCGGTATGATGAATACTTAATAATTTAGTGTGCCATGCTTTACGGCTTAGAACCGGGACTTCAAAATGTTTTGAATGCCACAGAGCATATGAGATGTTCCAAGAGCTGAAATTGGTATTTCAGACTCATGCCCGTGTCAAGAGGTATGAGACCTCTGACAAGTACTTTGCCTACAGGATGGAGGAGAGTAGCTCAGCCAGTGAGCATGTGCTCAGAATGTCTGGGTACTACAATCTCTTAAATCAAGTGGGAGTTAATCTTCCAGATAAGATAGTGATTGACAGAGTTCACTAGTCACTATCACCAAGCTACTAGAACTTCATGATGAACTATAATATTCAAGGGATGACGAAAATGATTCCCGAGCTCTTCGCGATGCTGAAATCGGCGAAGGTAGAAATCAAGAAAAAGAGCATCAAGTGTTGATGGTTAATAAGACAACTAGTTTAAAGAAAAAGGGTAAGGGAAAGAAAGGGAACTTCAAGAAGAATGGCAAGCAAGTTGCCACTCGATCCCGTGAAGAAGCCCAAAGCTGGACCCAAGCCTGAAACTGAGTGCTTCTACTGCAAATAAAATGGTCACTGGAAGCGGAACTGCCCCAAATACTTGGCGGATAAGAAGGATGGCAAAGTGAACAAAAATATATTTGATATACATGTTATTGATGTGTACCTTACTAGTGTTCGTAGTAGCCCCTGGGTATTCGATACCGGTTCAGTTGCTAAGATTAGTAACTCGAAATAGGAGTTGCATAATAAACAGAGACTAGTTAAGTGCGAGGTGGCGATGTGTGTTGGACGTGATTCCAAGGTTGATACGATCACCATCGCACACTCCCTCTACCTTCGGGATTAGTGTTGAACCTAAATAAATGTTATTTGGTGTTTGCGTTGAGCATGAATATGATTAGATCATGTTTATTGCAATACGGTTATTCATTTAAGTTAGAGAATAATTGTTGTTCTGTTTACATGAATAAAACCTTCTATGGTCATACACCCAATGTGAATGGTTTATTGAATCTCGATCATAGTGATACACATATTCATAATATTGATGCCAAAAGATGCAAAGTTGATAATGATAATGCAACATACTTGTGGCACTGCCGTTTAGGTCATATTGTTGTAAAGCGCATGAAGAACCTCCATGCGGATGGACTTTTGGAGTCACTTGATTATGAATCATTTGATACTTGTGAACCATGCCTCATGGGCAAGATAACTAAAACTTCGTTCTCCAGAACAATGGAGCAAGCTAATGACTTATTGGAAATAATACATACTGATGTATGCGGTCTGATGAGTGTTGAAGCACGGGGCGGATATCGTTATTTTATGACCTTCACAGATGATTTGAGTAGGTATGGGTATATCTACTTAATGAAACACAAGTCTGAAACATTTGAAAAGTTCAAAGAATTTCAGAGTGAAGTGGAGAATCATCGTAACAAGAAAATAAATTTTCTACGATCTGATCGCAGAGGCGAATATTTGAGTTACAAGTTTGGCCTTCATTTAAAACAATGTGAAATTATTTCACAACTCACGCCACCTGGAACACCAAAGCGTAATGGTCTGTCTGAACATTGTAACCGTACTTTATTGGATATGGTGCGTTCTTAGATGTCTCTTACCGATTTACCACTATCGTTTTGGGGTTATGCATTAGAGACAGACGCATTCATGTTAAATAGGGCACCGTCTAAATCCGTTGAGACGACATCGTATGAACTATGGTTTGGCAAGAAACCTAAGCTGTCGTTTCTTAAAATTTGGGGTTGCGACACTTATGTCAAAAGGCTTCAGCCTGATAAGCTCGGACCCAAATCGGAGAAGTGCGTCTTCATAGGATACCCTAAAGAAACTATTGGGTATACGAGGGAGTCCTGGATTAGGGGGTCCTCAGGTGTCCGGACTATTTGATATGGGCCGGACTGATGGGTCGTGAAGATAAAGCAGAAGACTATCCCCCATGTCTGGGTAGGACTCCCATATGCGTGGGTGGCAAGTTTGGTGTCCGTTTGTATTATTTCCTTCCTCTGCAAACTGACTCTGTACAACCCTAGGCCCCTCCGGTGTGTATATAAACCGGGGGGTTTAGTCTGTAGAGGCTATCAGAATAATCATAGCCTAGACAGCTAGGGTTTAGCCATTACGATCTCGAGGTAGATCAACTCTTGTAACCCCTATATTCATCGAATACAATCAAGCAGGATGTAGGGTTTTACCTCCATTAAGAGGGCCCGAACCTGGGTAAACATCGTGTCCCCATTGTCCATTGTTACCATTGATCCTTAGACACACAGCTTGGGACCCCCTACCCGAGATCTGCCGGTTTTGACACTGACATTGGTGCTTTCATTAAGAGTTCCATTGTGTTGTCGACAGAAGGGTCGATGGCTCTCCTTGTCATCGACGACGACGCTGTTTCCGGGGAGACTTTTCTCCCTGGTCAACTCTTTGTGTTTGGCAGCTTCGTACTACGTGCCAACTCGACCGGTCACCTTGAGCAGGTTGACAGCTACGCCCCTGGTCACCAGATCAGGTTTGGAAGTTTGAACTACATCGCCGATATCCGAGGAGATCTAATCTTCAAGGGGTTCACGGGCTCGGCCGCCGCTCCCCACCCATACAAAGAAGGCCCTTCGGATCCGCTATCAGATCCCGTCTAGGGATCGACTATCATGCCCGTCCTGGCCTTAGATCCGGAGCGGAACACTTTGTCCGAAGACGGGGGGGGTGAACCCCGTCGGACTCTCTCCCATTACGGAGCTTCTAGCCGGAGACCCAGATGCAACCATGCCGTCGGCGGACCCGGAGTCAAACGGGACTCTCCCCATCATCAGGAAGCCAGATTTGCCTCTGGACATCAACTCTGAACTCTCGAGGTCTGCGTCTATCGGGCTCGATCAAGTGGTTATTACTGAACCTAGCTCCGCAGATCCTCAGACGCCTGTCCAGCTTTCACTCTTAAACGAAACACTGGACCTAATATAATCTCTCGCCATCACGAAAGTATCACCTCCGAACTACGCCCAACTTGAACTGGGGGCTGAGAGTAGGGAATTTTGCGTCCCACCCACCACCCACTTAATAGCCACTGTCGAGGATTTAACCAACATGCTAGATTACGCCTCCGAAGACATCGATGGCATGGACGACAATGTCGGAGTTGAACCAGGCCAAAACCCGCCCATCACTGGGCGTTGGACGGCCACTTCTACTTATGATGTATACATAGTGGACACGCCTAAAAAGAAGGACGACGATGGCACTCAAGATCCAGATGAGGAGAGGCCCGTTGACGAACCACCAAAACACCGGCGTCAGCGGCGCCGCTCGCGATCGCGTTGGGCAAGGGAAAGCAATACCAGCACCGGAAATAATGACACTCCGGACAACGCCGAAGACTCCGACCACCCTGCTGAGCCTGCGTTCGAGCAGGATGAGAGGGAAGAGGGTCAAGTCAACCCCGACGAACTTTCCGATCACGGGGATTCGGAAGATAGTAACTACTTACCTGTCTCCGAAGATGATATTAGCCTCGGTGACGAAGATTTCATCGTCCCAGAGGAACCCCTCGAACAAGAACGCTTCAAGCAATGGCTGATCGCCACTGCACGGAGCCTGAAAAGGAAACAGCAGCAGATTCAAGCCGAACGGATACGCTCAACGACAGATGGACTAAGGTCCTGGCCGCCGAAGAGGGATACGGCTTTGAGCGCCAAACAAAGAGCTATCCTAAGCGCAGGCTACTGCCACAATTTGACGAGGAGGCCTTTGAGCCAATACCGTCAAAATACAATCATGCTGATCAACCGGACCGACCGCCACGTGGACGGGACAAAACGACCAATTATGCCGAACATCAGCCCTCGCCCCCTCGCCGTAGAGGCAAGGAGACAGCGGCTCTGGGCTACACGTACGACCTACGTCTGGACCTGACCGATAGAGCCCACCAGACCAGATCAATCTATGGATCAAGAGGACGTGCTCCAACACGAGATAACGGCCACCAGGCCTGGAACGACAAACATAACCAAATCTGGGGTCAGCCCCGAACACAGATGTCATCCGAACTCCGTCGTGATGTCGCCCGGTATAGAGGTGCCGCACACCCCATGTGCTTTACCGATGAGGTAATGCAGCACCAGTTTCCGGAAGGGTTTAAACCCATAAACATCGAGCCATACGATGGAACGACAGATCCCGCTGTATGGATTGAAGATTTTCTTCTCCACATTCACATGGCTCGCGGAGACGATCTCCATGCCATTAAATACCTCCCTCTAAAGCTGAAAGGACCAGCACGACACTGGTTGAACAGCCTCCCAGAGAACTCCATTGGAAGCTAGGAAGACTTAGAGGATGCTTTTCGGGACAACTTTCAGGGCACTTATGTCCGGCCACCGGATGCTGATGACCTGAGTCACATAATTCAGCAACCCGGAGAGTCCGCTCGCAAACTTTGGAATCGGTTCTTAATTAAAAAGAACCAAATCGTGGACTGTCCGGACGCCGAGGCCTTAGCGGCATTTAAGCACAGCGTCCGTGATGAATGGATCGCCCGACACCTCGGTCAGGAAAAGCCGAAGACCATGGCAGCTCTTACTGCACTCATGACCCGCTTCTGTGTAGGCGAAGATAGCTGGTTGGCTCGTAGAAGCAACAATACCAGCAACCCCGGCACTTCTGAGGCCCGGGACGGCAATGGAAGGCCACGACGTAGCAAAAACAAGCGCCGGAACAACAACGAAGAAACAGAGGATACGGCGGTAAACGCCGGATTCAGTGGCTCTAAACCCGGTCAGCGGAAGAAACCATTCAGAGGTACTAGGGATGGTCCATCCAACTTGGATAAGATACTGGATCGACCCTGCCAGATTCATGGCACCCCTGACAAGCCTGCCAACCACACCAATAGAAACTGCTGGGTTTTCAAACAGGTCGGTAAATTAAACACCGAACATAAGGGGAAAGGACCTCCAAGCGAGGACGATGATGAGCCTCGCCCACCACGCACCGGGGGACAGAAACAGTTTCCCCCCGAGGTAAAAATGGTGAACATGATCTACGTCACCCACATCCCCAAGAGGGAGCGCAAACGCGCGTTAAGGGACGTCTACGCCGTAGAGCTTGTCGCCCCAAAATTCAACCAATGGTCGGCTTGTCCGATCACCTTTGATCGTAGGGACCACCCAACCAGTATCCGTCACGGAGGTTCAGCGGCCCTGGTACTCGATCCTATCATTGACAGATACCATCTTACTAGAGTCCTTATGGACGGCGGCAACAGCCTCAACTTTCTCTACCAGGATACTGTCCGTAAGATGGGTATCGACCCGTCAAGAATCAAACCTAGCAACACTACCTTTGAAGGAGGGATACCTGGCATGGAGGCCCGCTACACGGGCTCCTTAACACTGGAAGTCGTATTCGGCTCTCCAGATAAATTCCGAAGCGAAGACTTGATCTTCGACATCGTCCCTTTTCGCAGTGGTTATCATGCACTGCTCGGACGAACGGCCTTCGCCCGCTTTAATGCGGTCCCACACTATGCTTATCTGAAGCTCAAAATGCCTGGACCTCGTGGCGTCATCACAGTAAATGGGAATATGGAGTGCTCCCTCCGTACTGAGGAGCATACCGCAGCCCTAGTAGCCGAAGTACAGGGCGGCCTCATCAAGCCGGACAACCCATCGGTCATCAAGACCCACGACTCTGCTAAGCGAGTCCGATACGCACTACAATGTGATAGCCCGGTGGAGCCGGAGCTTAAATAGCAGTTTAGCCTCCGCCGACCGCCCCATAAGGTTGCGGCATATGTACCGCGCGTACATAACTACGCACTTAAAATACCTTGGGCAGCGCCGGAGGCACACTGTGGAAAAGGTCCATAGTACAGTTTGACCCTATTCGGACCTCAGCTATTTTTTCCACTATAGGTTCATTAAAAAACCTACTTGATCTACGGAGGCTCTTTTCCAGGCCCCTCTTTCTTACAGACGACCATCACCTCCTCCTCTTAAAGGATTTCCCACCAAGGAGAAATGGCGCAGACGTGCGGCAGGGCACCATTGGGATCTTCAAACCACTACTTTTAGGCCCTGTGTAAACCTTTTCCTTGTGCAAACTTTTGGCATGTAAAATAGCCTCGATACTTATGGCATTATCTGTAATAACACGGCTCGACATACTCATCAGGGTATAAAGGAAGCAGTTGATCACCACTTTTGTTTGGCACTCATTTATTTTTGTCATCTGTATGCCCTCCCTACTTCAGACTGCCACACGTGCTTTAGTTCGGCCTTAACACCGGGGGCTGTATTCGGTCCTGCACATTTCAAAGTCCGAACACCTATAGGGTACTCTTCGGCGTCCCGGATATTGCATTATATGCATCGGCTCCGAATCATGTCTTTGGTCTATAGTTGGGTTGCCCGGCTCCTGTGCTTACCACCTTACGTTCCGCTCGTTCGTCTAAGGTAGTAAAGGG
This sequence comes from Thinopyrum elongatum, assembly GCA_011799875.1. Lineage (NCBI taxonomy): Eukaryota > Viridiplantae > Streptophyta > Magnoliopsida > Poales > Poaceae > Thinopyrum > Thinopyrum elongatum. The sequence continues at coordinate 410,717,240 of CM022301.1, forward strand.
AGAACTACTGCGATTGTATTTCTGGTTCGTCCGGTCAAGTACCTCAGTAGAGAAAGCCGAAAACTGACTGTCATGATAAGCGCGAGCTGGTCGGCGATTCGGCGACTTAGTATTTTACTACAAATCGTTAGCGATTCACTCCGTGTTATACGAGGGGCTGGTCTTCGTCCAGCCGCGTGGAAAAGGCACCGTAGTCCGAATAGCCGCACACGCACCAGGGGCTAGTACTTAGCTCCACAGTCAAACTCCTGTGGCTAAGTGAAAGTAATAAAGCCACCTAGTCTGATTGCCTGGTTCACCACGCCGACACCTCCTTTAAGGACAAGACGTTGGATAAAGTGTGGTCACGCGTTACGCCGAACACCCCTGTAGCATCTACATGGGGGCTGAAGCCGACGACTGGCAACTTTCAGAAATAAAACAATAAACAGCCGCACAGGAGGAAAAATCGCTTGAAACAAAAGGTGCAAACATAGATATATAAACAGCATGGGTTCATCACATTGTTTGTACAAACCGAACACACTCAATCAAATATTACGTCTTTTGAGCATTGACCCTCGCTCACTCGGGCTCCTTCTAGGACGTCATCGAAGTACCTCTCCGGCTTCCGGTGATCTTTGCCTTCGGGCGAGCCTGCGGTTCCCACTTCGGTGGCCTTCATCTTTGCCCATTGCATCTTGACGCGGGCGAAGGCCGTCCGGGCACCCTCTATGCAGGCCAAGCGCTTCAATGCATCAATCCGAGGCCGCGCGTCGACAAGCCACTTCACCAAACCGAAGTAGCTACTAGGGATTGGCTTGGCCGGCCAGAGCTGGACTATCAGGTCCTTCATGGCCAAACCTGCCACCCTATGCAGCTCCGTCAGCTCCTTCAGCTGGTCGTTCAGAGGCGTCGGGTGTTCCGGCGCGAGAAATTGCGACAAGAACAACTTCTCGGTCGAGTTCCCCTCCTAGGCTCGGAAGAACTGTGCGGCATCGGCAGCACTCCTTGGAAGATCCGCAAACGCGCCTGGAGAACTCCATACTCGGGTGAGCAAAGCAAACCTTTAACCTCCAAAGATACTCTGCAAAAGAAAGGCCTTACCAGCCGCTATCTGCCTCGCCTGATGGATCTCTTCATGAGCACTCCGGGACTTGATCTGCGCCTCTTTGGCATCATGGAGAGCCTTGGCGAGCTCGGTCGACCGGTCCGAAGTCTTCTGCTCCAAAGTTTCGCGTTTGCTGATGGCATCCTTCAGCTCCTGCTCTACTTCGGCCACCCAAGCTTCGTGTTGGCGGTGGGCATCTTGCTCGGTCTTCAGTTCGGCAGCCGCCTTGTCAGCGACTGCCTTATTCGCCTCCACCTCTTTTTTGGCCTGGGCAAGGGCGCCTTTGAGGGTCTCGACCTTGGCTGCGCTAGCTGTGATTATAATCAAAGCATTCCATGAGTTATTCTCTAAATATACATATCATTTCTGAAATCTAAATAAACCTTTAACATTATACGCATACCTTGCGTCTCATCGAACTGCTTATTAATGCGGTCGATTTCCTCATCGGCCACCTGAAGCTTCCGATTGAGTTCGGAAACTTCTGCGGCCTGGGCGGTTGCCGCCAACAGGGAAGCCTGTTACAAAAATAGCACAGCAGGTTAACTCTCCCGAATACTATATGGATCCTCTGTCCGGTTTCTTTTAACCGAACAGAGCCTCAGGGGCTACTGTCTATACACAGGTATATTCCTCTATATGAAAAGTTTTTAGAACATTACGTCGCATACTTCAAAGCCTATCAGTAGGCTGGTGAAGGCTTCGTTCAGTCCGCTCTTAGCAGACTGAACCTTCTCCACCACCGCACCCATCAGGGTGCGGTGCTCCGCCACGATGGAATCACGTTGCAGTGCTTCCTCCAGAGCTTTGGGCGCCTCTGGATTAGTGGAGGTCGCCGATGGAGCTGATGCTCCTCCCCCCTCTTTCAAAGGAGGCTGCTTATCTAATCCCGGAGCCGTGTTGGTCTCCGGAATGGTGTCCGACTGGGGCCCGGATTGTTGGGGGTCCCCACCGTTGGTTGTCATAGGGGTCGCCTCCCCTAGGTCCTCGGCGACCGAGGTATTAACCTCGGGCGATTTCTCTTCGGCCTCGTTCGCCCTCCCTCTGCCAAGAGAGGTCCTTCGGGATGACACCTCGGTGTCCTCCATGGTGATAGGTGAGGGGGCTCGCGGCGGCGTGTCACTCTCTGCCATTTCGGGTGGCAGAGAGTTCCCCTTCGATAATGGGGTTTGCGGAAGATCACGGGGAGGGCTGAAAGGCGAATAACAAAAATAAATTATACAATAACAACAAGTAGACCAAAGATAAATGAGTAAGTTTCTGAATACTTACGATTCGGCTAGGGGCTTCACCCTGGGAGGTCTCTTGGGGACTAGTTCGGACTCTGAGTCCGAACTGTCCGGGGGGGTCACCTTCCCTCTTTTGGGCGCCTCGCCCTCCGGGTCTTCGGAGGCCGCCCTCTTCTTCTTCTTCTTCTTCTTCCCCTTATGAGGGGAGTCGATCGCTTTCCACCTCCTCCTCCTCTTCTTCCTCGTCTTCTTCGTGGGAAGAGAGGGCTTCGGTCTCTCTGGACACTGCGTCCGAAGGATCTTTGTGGCGGGGGCCGCCCTTGGCCTCCTTGCCCTTCTTCTTCTTGGCCTTCTTCTCCGGTGCCTGATAGGGCGCCGAGACCAGCATCTCCGTTAGCTGGAGTGTGGCCGGGTTCTCATCCTGCGGTGCCGGACAATTGATCCGCTCCACCTTTGCCGTCCAGCCCTGTACGGAAGGCATGCAAAGTAATCTACATTATATCTGATGTATCAACTGGATAAATCTTCGGAAAAGTTATGCTTACCGCTGAGGCCGGGTTCTCGATGTCGAGTCCAATGTCCTCGGTTTTCTTCAGCAATGTTTTCTGGGCCTTGAAGAGCTGCTTCCATATGTCTTCGTGCGTGGTGCCGAAGAAGCGCTTCAAGGTCCATGGCTCCTCCGGATTGAACTCCCACGTGGGGGAGGCCCGGAGTTGGCAGGGAAGAGTGCGGCGGAAGAGCATCACCTGAATCACGTTTGTAAGACCGGTGTTTGCACCTAACATGTTGGAGATGCGCTTTTGTAGCATCTGCACCTCCGGTTTGGACCCCCAATCAAGGCCCTTGGCGGTCCATGAGGTGAGTCTCATGGGGGGTCCGGATCTGAAGTCAGGCATGGCCGCCCAGTTGGTGTCGTGGGGTTCGGTGATGTAGAACCACTCCTGTTGCCACACCTTGACTGTCTCCACAAATGCCCCTTTGGGCCAGACGGCATTGGGGAGCTTGCTTACCATGGTGCCGCCACAGTCCACATGCTGTTCGTCAACCACCTTCGGCTTCAGATTGAAGACCTTAAGTCACAGGCTGAAGTGTGGGGGGATGCGGAGAAGAGCCTCGCACACGACGATGAATGCTGATATGTGGAGGAAGGAATTTGGGGCTAGATTGTGGAAATCTAACCCGTAGTAGAACATGAGGCCTCGGACGAAGGGGTGGAGGGGAAACCCTAGCCCTTGGAGGAAATGGGGGATGAACACAACCCTCTCACCAGGCTCCGGAGTAGGGCTAACCTGATCTTTGTTACCATCGATCCTTAGACACACAGCTTGGGACCCCCTACCCGAGATCTGCCGGTTTTGGCACCGACAGTATATCTTCTACCACAGATCTAAAGGCAAGATCTTTGTTGCTAGGAATGGATCCTTTCTAGAGAAGGAGTTTCTCTCGAAAGAAGTGAGTGGGAGGAAAGTAGAACTTGATGAGGTAATTGTACCTTCTCTCGAATTGGAAAGTAGCACATCAGAGAAATCCGTTCCCGTGATGCCTACACCAACTAGAGAGGAAGCTAATGATGATGATCATGAAACTTTGGATCAAGTTACTACTAGACCTCATAGGTCGAATAGAGCACATTCCGCACCAGAGTGGTATGGTAATCCTGTCCTAGAAGTCATGTTACTAGACCATGGCGAACCTACGAACTATTGAGAAGCTATGATGAGCCCAGATTCCGATAAATGGCTTGAGGCCAAGAAATCTGAGATAGGATCCATGTATGAGAACAAAGTATGGACTTTGGTGGACTTGCCTGATGATCGGCAAGCCATAGAAAATAAATGGATCTTCAAGAAGAAGACTGACGCTGATGGTAATGTTACTATCTACAAAGCTCGACTTGTTGTGAAAGGTTTTTGACAAGTTCAAGGAGTTGACTACGATGAGACTTTCTCACCCGTAGCGATCCTTAAGTCTGTCTGAATCATGTTAGCAATTGCCGCATTTTATGATTATGAAATCTGGCAAATGGAGGTCAAAACTACATTCCTTAATGGATTTCTCAAAGAAGAGTTGTATATGATGCAACCAGAAGGTTTCTCGATCCTAAAGGTGCTAACAAAGTGTGCAAGCTCCAGCGATCCATCTATGGACTGGTGCAAGCATCTCGGAGTTGGAATATACGCTTTTGATGAGGTGATCAAAGCATATGGTTTTATACAGACTTACGGTGAAGCCTGTATTTACAAGAAACTGAGTGGGAGCTCTGTAGCATTTCTGATATTATATCTGGACGACATATTGTTGATTGGAAATGATATAGCATTTCTGGATAGCATAAAAGGATACTTGAATAAGAATTTTTCAATGAAAGACCTCAGTGAACCTGCTTACATATTGAGCATCAAGATCTATGGAGATAGATCAAGACGCTTGATAAGACTTTCAATGAGTACATACCTTGACAAGATTTTGAAGGAGTTCAAAATGGATCAGTCAAAGAAGGAGTTCTTGCCTGTATTGTAAAGTGTGAAGTTGAGTAAGACTCAAAACATGATAACGGCAGAAGATAGAGAGAGAATGAAAGTCATTCCCGATGCCTCAACCATAGGTTCTATGAAGTATGCCATGTTGTGTACCAAACCTGTTGTGTGCCTTGCCATGAGTCTGGCAAGAGGGTACAATAGTGATCCATGAGTGGACCACTGGACAGTGGTCAAAATTATCCTTGGAGGACTAAGGAAATGTTTCTCGATTATGGAGGTGATAAAGAGTTCGTCATAAAGAGTTACGTCGATGCAAGCTTTAAACACCAATCCGGATGACTCTGAGTCTCAGTCTGGATACGTATTGAACGTGGGAGCAATTAGCTAGAGTAGTTCCATGCAAAGCATTGTAGATATAGAAATTTGCAAAATACATATGGATCTGAATATGGCAGACCCGTTGATTAAACCTCTCTCACAAGCAAAACATGATCACACCTTAGTACTCTTTGGGTGTTAATCACATGGCGATGTGAACTAGATTATTGACTCTAGTGCAAGTGGGAGACTGAAGGAAATATGCCCTAGAGGAAATAATAAAGTTGTTATTTTATATTTCCTTATTCATGATAAAGGTTTATTTTTCATGCTAGAATTGTATTGATCGGAAACTTAAATACATGTGTGAATACATAAACAAATACCGTGTCCCTAGTAAGCCTCTACTAGACTAGCTCATTGATCAAAGATGGTTAAGGTTTCCTAACAATAGACATGTGTTGTCATTTGATAACGGGATCACACCATTAGGAGAATGATGTGATGGACAAGACCCATCTGTTAGCTTAGCATATGATCATTCAGTTTATTGCTACTGCTTTCTTGAATGTCAAATACATGTTCCTTCGACCATGAGATCATGCAACTCCCGAATACCGGAGGAATACCTTGTGTGCTATCAAACGTCACAACGTAACTGGGTGATAAAAAAGATGCTCTATAGGTATCTCCGAAGGTGTTTGTTGAGTTGGCATGGATCAAGATTGGGATTTGTCACTCCGAGTATCGGAGAGGTATCTCTGGGCTCTCTCAATAATACACATCATAATAAGTTATCCTTTTCGATGGATATATCAAAGAGTTCATACTAAAGTAACACCAAGTTATCCATTCCGATCGATCTATCTAAGAGTTCGTACTAAAATAACACCATATGATACACATCAACCAACTCTAATGTCACCGCGAGTATCCGTGAGTTGATTATATGATATGCATTAAACAATTTCAGATTCATAATACTCAATCCAACACAAAGAACCTCAAAGAGTGCCCCAAGATTTCTACCGGAGAAACAATGACGAAAACATGCATCAACCCCTATGCATAGATTACCCCAATGTCACCTCAGGAATCCGCGAGTTGAGTGCCAAAACATATATCATTTGAATCAATATGATGCCCCATTGTCACCACGGGTATTCATAGCAAGACATACATCAATTGCTCTCAAATCCATAAAAGTATTCAATCCGATAAAAACAAAATCAAAAAGGGAAAACTCAATTCATCACAACAAGATAGAGCGGGGAAAACACCATATGATCCAACTATATTAACAAAACTCGCGATACAACAAGATCATGCCAAATCAAGAACATGAGAGAGAGAGAGAGAGATTAAACACATAGCTACTGGTACAAACCCTCAGCCCCGAGGGTGGACTACTGAAGGAAATATGCCCTAGAGGAAATAATAAAGTTGTTATTTTATATTTCCTTATTCATGATAAAGGTTTATTTTTCATGCTAGAATTGTATTGATCGGAAACTTAAATACATGTGTGAATACATAAACAAATACCGTGTCCCTAGTAAGCCTCTACTAGACTAGCTCATTGATCAAAGATGGTTAAGGTTTCCTAACAATAGACATGTGTTGTCATTTGATAACGGGATCACACCATTAGGAGAATGATGTGATGGACAAGACCCATCCGTTAGCTTAGCATATGATCATTCAGTTTATTGCTACTACTTTCTTGAATGTCAAATACATGTTCCTTCGACCATGAGATCATGCAACTCCCGAATACCGGAGGAATACCTTGTGTGCTATCAAACATCACAACGTAACTGGGTGATAAAAAGATGCTCTATAGGTATCTCCGAAGGTGATTGTTGAGTTGGCATGGATCAAGATTGGGATTTGTCACTCCGAGTATCAGAGAGGTATCTCTGGGCCCTCTCAGTAATACACATCATAATAAGTTATCCGTTTTGATGGATATATCAAAGAGTTCATACTAAAATAACACCAAGTTATCCATTCCGATCGATCTATCTAAGAGTTCGTACTAAAATAACACCATATTATACACATCAACCAACTCTAATGTCACCGCGAGTATCCGTGAGTTGATTATATGATATGCATCAAACAATTTCAGATTCATAATACGCAATCCAACACAAAGAACCTCAAAGAGTGCCCCAAGATTTCTACCAGAGAAACAATGACGAAAACGTGCATCAACCCCTATGCATAGATTACCCCAATGTCACCTCGGGAATCCGTGAGTTGAGTGTCAAAACATATATCATTTGAATCAATATGATGCCCCATTGTCACCACGTGTATTCATAGCAAGACATACATCAATTGCTCTCAAATCCATAAAAGTATTCAATCCAATAAAAACAAAATCTCAAAGGGAAAACTCAATTGATCACAACAAGATAGAGAGGGGAAAACACCATATGATCCAACTATATTAACAAAACACGCGATACAACAAGATCATGCCAAATCAAGAACATCAGAGAGAGAGAGAGAGATTAAACACATAGCTACTGGTACAAACCCTCAGCCCCGAGGGTGGACTACTGAAGGAAATATGCCCTAGAGGAAATAATAAAGTTGTTATTTTATATTTCCTTATTCATGATAAAGGTTTATTTTTCATGCTAGAATTGTATTGATCGGAAACTTAAATACATGTGTGAATACATAAACAAATACCGTGTCCCTAGTAAGCCTCTACTAGACTAGCTCGTTGATCAAAGATGGTTAAGGTTTCCTAACCATAGACATGTGTTGTCATTTGATAATGGGATCACATCATTAGGAGAATGATGTGATGGACAAGACCCATCCATTAGCTTACCATATGATCGTTCAGTTTATTGCTATTGCTTTCTTGAATGTCAAATACATGTTCCTTCGACCATGAGATCATGCAACTCCCGAATACCGGAGGAATACCTTGTGTGCTATCAAACGTCATAACGTAACTGGGTGATCATAAAGATGCTCTAGAGGTCTCTCCGAAGGTGTTTGTTGAGTTGGCATGGATCAAGATTGGGATTTGTCACTCCGAGTATCGGAGAGGTATCTCTGGGCCCTCTCGGTAATACACATCATAATAAGCTTGCAAGAAAATGACTAAGGAGTTAGTTACGAGATGATGTATTACGGAACGAGTAAAGAGACTTGCCGATAATGAGATTGAACTAGGTATGAAGATACCGACGATCGAATCTCGGGCAAGTAACATACCGATGGACAAAGGGAATTACGTATGTTGTCATAAGGTTCGACCGATAAAGATCTTCGTACAATATGTAAGAGCCAATATGGGCATCCACGTTCCGCTATTGGTTATTGACCGGAGAGGTGTCTCGGTCATGTCTACATAGTTCTTAAACCCGTAGGGTCCGCACGCTTAACGTTCGTTGATGATATAGTGTTATATGAGTTATATGATTTGGTGACCGAATGTTGTTCGGAGTCCCGGATGAGATCACGGACATGACGAGGAGTCTCGAAATAGTCGAGAGGTAAGGTATTCGGACACCAGAATAGTTTTGGAGTGCACCGGGTAGTCATCGGGTCACCGGAAGGGGTTCCGGACACCCCCGGTAAGTGTATGGGCTTAATGGGCCAAAGGAGGGGACATACTAGCCCATTAGGTGGTTGGTGCGCCCCTATACATGGCTGGCCGGCCCTAGGGGAAGGAAAGGGGAGGGGTGGCCCCTCCTACCTTTCCCTCCTCGTGAGAGAAAGGAAAGGGAGGGCGCTTCCTCCTGCCTTCCTCCCGCACTCATATATGGAAGGGGCGCGCGGCTTGGGGAAGCCCCCAAGTAGGATTCGGCCCTACTTGGGGCGCCCCTTGGCCTCTCCCCTCTCCCCCACCTATATATATGTGGGAGGGGGGCGCCACACATAACCACGACAATTGCTTAGCCGTGTGCGGCGCCCCCCTCCACCGTTTACACCCTCGGTCATATTTTCGTAGTGCTTAGGCGAAGCCCTGCGGAGATCACTTCACCATCACCATCACCATGCCGTTGTGCTGCCGGAACTCATCCACTACCTCGCCGTCTTGCTGGATCAAGAAGGTGGAGGATGTAACCGAGCTGAACATGTGCTGAACACGGAGGTGCCGTACGATTGGTACTTGATCGGTTGGAGCGCGAAGAAGTTCGACTACATCAACCGCGTTACTAAACGCTTACGCTTACGGTCTACGAGGGTACATAGACACACTCTTCCCTCTTGTTGCTATGCATCTCCTTGACATATCTTGCGTGTGCGTAGAAAATTTCTATTTTCCATGCAACGTTTCCCAACAACTACTCCCTCCTCATCATGGTGGCCGCCGGGATGATGAAGATGGCCTCCGGTGATGATTTCCCCCTCCGACAGAGTGCCGGAACAGGGTCCAGAATGGTTTTTCATGGCTACAAAGGCTTGCAGCATCGGAACTTCTAATCTAGGGTTATTTCTGGTGGTTTCTGTATTTATAGGATTTTTTGGCGTTGGTTTCACGCGAATATGGGCTTCGAGGGGCCCACAAGACACCAGCACATGGGCAAGGCACCTGGCACGCCTTGGTGGGTTGTGCTCACCTCCTTCACCTTCTGGTCCTCTCACGAAGCTTCTAGTGCCTCTTTTGTTCCAAAAAAATCATCAAAAAGTTTCGTTGCATTTGTAGAACTTTTATTTCTACACAAAAAACAACACCACGGTAGTTCTGCTGAAAACAGCGTCAGTCCGGGTTAGTTCCATTCAAATCATAGTAAAACCATATAGAATTGTTGTAAACATGGCGTGAATACTTCATAAATTATAGATATGTTGGAGACGTATCAGCATCCCCAAGCTTAATTCCTACTCGTCCTCGAGTAGGTAAATGATAAAAGAAATAATTTATGAAGTGTGAATGCTAGCATAGTGCATAAGTTTAATCAATGATAATTTCAATCACTTTTCCTAGCATCATAACAGCATCTCTTTCTCATAAAACTTCTCATGTTAAAGTAGCAACCAATTCACATGTTATGGTTCAAACAATGAATTCTCTTGAAACTTAACAACCTATGTTCTTAGTCACCAAACAATTGCAATTCAACTTATTCTCAACAAAGTCTAAGTAAGAGCTCCACATACTCAATCATCATATAGTCTTCTATGATTGCTAGTAATCAAAGCATATTTTTAGAACAAATGGCATCCATCAAACACAGAGAAAGATATGGGCTTAATGTTTCTCCTCATAACTCATTTATCATAGAGATAATTGTCAACAATAATAAATCATGATCAAATATATTTGACTGGCCATATGTGCATAGATATTTCCCCACCACATGATGCTTGCCAACTAGAGAATAATTGAGGTTGAAATGAGAATGCATACTATTGACTCTTGCATAAAAGTAAATACTGAAAAGTAAAAGATAGGCCCTTCGCAGAGGGAAGTAGCGATTGTCATGCGCTTTTTATTTTTGGATGCACAATCTCTTAATGCAAAGGAACGTCACATTATACTGCCCCTTATGATAGCAACCTTTATTATGTAGTCCATCGCTTTTATTACTTTGCCATCACAAGTTTGTACAATGCTTATTTTCCCTTACAATAAAAGATCAAACATATTTAGGAGCAATTTTTATTGCTTTGTGCACCAACGACAACTTACTTGAAGGATCTTATTCAATCCATAGGTAGATATGATCGACACTCATGGGCAGAAACTGGGTTTAAGGGTTTTTGGATGCACAAGTAGTATCTCTACTTAGTACGAATTTTTGGCTAGCAAAAGATCCTAAGCAAACACCACATGTTGGAGGATCCATAACAATGTAACTTCTATGAAATATACACAACCATAACTCATTACGTTGTCTTCCTTGTCCAACTTCAACTAATTTTCTCAAGTTTGAAAATAATTAATGGGTATTCACAATCATAGAAGATGTCCAGGATAATATATTTGTATGTGAAAATTCTCTTCCTTATACTAATCATTCATGAATTGCTTGTATGACCAATATTGTGATTGTCAAGCTTCAAAAAATTTCACTTTCTAAACCCAATGTGGAGCTAATACTAGGCATTATATGAACATATAATTTCAACTTCATGATATTCAATTTTTTCAACAATTTACTCATAGGATATAAGTGAAGCACAAGAGTAAATGACAAGCTACTCCAAAAAGATATAAGTGAAGATCAAGCGAGTAGTTTAGTAAATTGGTAGCTATTTGAGGACTCTCTCTCATTTAATTTTTTTCAGATCTAAGTATTTTATTAAAACAGAAAGCAAAACAAAATAAAAAGACATTCCAAGAATAGCACAACTCATGTGAAGAAGTAAAAACTTAGGCTCAACCGATACTAACCGATAATTATTGATGAAGAAAGGTGGGCTGCCTACCGGGGCATCCCCAAGCTTAGATACTTGAGACTTCTTGAAATATTATCTTGGGATGCCTTGGGCATCCCTAAGCTTGAGATTGTGTGTCTCCTTAATTCCTTTTATATCACTATTTCCCTAAATCTTAAAAACTTCATCCACACAAAACTCAACAAGAACTCGTGAGATAAGTTAGTATAAATCAATGCAAAACCTTATCATTCTCTACTGTAGAAAATCCCTAAAATTATTATTTAACGTTGCATACTAAATTCCTCTGCATATTTAATACTCCTATCCTCAAATAGAATCATTAAACAAGCAAACATATGCAAACAATGCAAACATAATAGCAATATGTCAAAACAAGACAGTCTATAAAGAATGCAAGAAGATTCATACTTATTTAACCCAAAAATTCTAAAAATTTACCAAACTCTAGATAATTTATCATAGCTTATTTTTAAGAAAATTTCAACATTTTATCACATTCTGACATTTTTTAACAATTCACGCACTAGCGTGCAACTTTCTGTTTTCAAACAGCAACATATAGACTTGCAAAATAAGCATGGCAAAGGCTATACTTTACATTTTTATTGAAGTAAAAGATGAAAAACATTATTATAAATAACAGCAAGCAAATCCTAACAAAATAAAATGATGCTCCAAGCAAAACACATATCATGTGACGGATGAAAATATAGCTCCAAGTGAGGTTACCGATAACGTTGGACACGAAAGAGGGGATGCCTTCCGGGGCATCCCCAAGCTTAGTTGCTTGGATCTTCCTTGAATATTACCTTGGGGGTACCTTGGGCATCCCCAAGCTTAGGGTCTTGCCACTCCTTATTCTCCTCATATCGATATCTCACCCAAAACTTGAAAACTTCAATCACACAAAACTTAACGAAACTTCGTGAGATAGGTTAGTATGATAAAGAGCAAATCATTCATTTTGGTACTGTCAAAGACAAGATTCATAATTGTTTTCACACAATGCCTACTATACCTTATCATTTCCACAATTTATATTGAGCAATATAATCCATAGAAACTAGAAAACAAGCAAACTATGCATTGAAAACAGAACAGTCTGTTATGATCTGAACAATGACCATACTTCTGCTACGCCAAAAATTCTGAAAAATTAGGACAACATAGGTAATTTATATATCAATAATATGTAAAACAATTCAGAGCAAAAGCACGTTCCAGTGAATTTTTAAAATCCCTAGACTGAGTGCAAAAGTTTCTGTTTTTGCACAGAATCAAGTCAACTATCATCCACACTATCCCAAAGGCTTTACTTGGCACTTTATTGGAACAAAAGCTATAAAACATGATTACTACAGTAGCATAATCATGTGAACACACAAAAACAGTAGGGTTAAATGTTGGGTTGTCTCCCAACAAGCACTTTTCTGTAATGTCATTTTAGCTAGGCATGATGATTTCAATGATGCTCACATAGAAGTATAGAATTGAAACATAACGCGAGCATCATGAAGCATATCACTAGCACATGTAAGCCTAAACCACTTCCTATGCATAGGGATTTTGTGAGCAAACAATTTATGGGAACAAGAATCAACTAGCATAGGAAGGCAAAACAAGCAAAACTTCAAGATTTTGAACACATAGACAGGAAACTTGATATTAGTGAGATATGTAAAAGCATATGTTCCTCTCTCATATTAATTTTCAGTAGAATCATGAATGAATTCAACAATATAGCTATCACATAAAGCATTCCTTTCATGATCCACAAGCATAGAAATTTTATTACTCTCCACATAAGCAAATTTATTCTCATTCATAATAGTAGGAGCAAACTCAACAAAATAACTATCATGAGATACTTGATTGGCATAATCCAATTGAAAATTAAAAACATGATGACAAGTTTCATGGTTATCATTATTCTTTATAGCATACATATCATCACCACAATCATCATAGATAGCAACTTCATTGTCAAAATCAATTGAAACCTCTTCCAAGATAGTGGATTCATCATTAAATAAAGTTATGACCTCTCCAAATCCACTTCCATCAATATAATCATCATAAATAGGAGGCATGCTATCATCATAATAAATTTGCTCATCAAAACTTGGGGGACTAAAAATATCATCTTCATCAAACATAGCATCCCCAAGCTTATGGCTTTGCATATCATTAGTATCATGGATATTCAAAGAATTCATACTAGCAACATTGCAATCATGCTCATCATTTAAAGATTTTATGCCAAACATTTTATTGAATTCTTCTTCTATCAATTGAGCAGAATTTTCCTTTCCATCATTTTCAAGAAAGACATGACAAAGATGAATAATATGAGACCACCTCAATTCCATTTTTTTGTAGTTTTGTTTTATAAACCAAACTAGTGATAAAACAAGAAACTAAAAGATTCACTTGCAAGATCTAAAGATATACCTTCAAGCACTCACCTCCCCGACAACGGCGCCAAAAAAGAGCTTGATGTCTACTATGCAACTTTATTCTTGTAGAATCGTGTTGGGCCTCCAAGCGCAGAGTTTTGTAGGACAGTAGCAATTTTCCCTCAAGTGGATGACCTAAGGTTTATCAAGCCGTGGGAGCCGTAGGATGAAGATGGTATCTCTCAAACAACCCTGCTAACAAAGAGTCTCTTGTGTCCCCAACACACCAAATACAATGGTAAATTGTATAGGTGCACTAGTTCGGCGAAGAGATGGTGATACAAGTGTAGTAATGATAGTAGATATTGATTTTTGTAATAGTAACAATAAAAAACAGCAAGGTAGCAATTGATAAAACGGAGCACAAACGGTATTGCAATGCTTGAAAATGAGGCCTAGGGTCCATACTTTCGCTAGTGAAACCTCTCAACAATGCTAATATAATTGGATCATATAACCATCCCTCAACGTGCGAGGAAGAATCACTCCAAAGTTCTTATCTAGTGGAGAACATAAGAAGAAAAGGGTATGAAACCACCTCAAAGTTATCCTTTCCGATCGATCTATCCAAGAGTTCGTACTAAAATAACACCAAGTTATCCTTTCCGATTGATCTATCTAATAGTTCGTACTAAAATAACACCATATGATACACATCAACCAACTCTAATGTCACCTAGATACTCCAATATCACCGAGAGTATCCGTGAGTTGATTATACGATATGCATCAAACAATTTCAGATTCATAATACTCAATCCAACACAAAGAACCTCAAAGAGTGCCCCAAGATTTCTACTGGAGAAACAAGGACGAAAACGTGCATCAACTCCTATGCATAGATTACCCCAATGTCACGTCGGGAATCCGCCAGTTGAGTGCCAAAACATATATCAAGTGAATCAATATGATACCCCATTGTCACCACGGGTATTTATAGCAAGACATACATCAAGTGCTCTCAAATCCATAAAAGTATTCAATCCGATAAAAAATGAAATCTCAAAGGGAAAACTCAATTCATCACAACAAGATAGAGAGGGGAAAACACCATATGATCCAACTATATTAGCAAAGCTCGTGTACATCAAGATCGTGCCAAATCA
This sequence comes from Thinopyrum elongatum, assembly GCA_011799875.1. Lineage (NCBI taxonomy): Eukaryota > Viridiplantae > Streptophyta > Magnoliopsida > Poales > Poaceae > Thinopyrum > Thinopyrum elongatum. The sequence continues at coordinate 410,732,297 of CM022301.1, forward strand.
AGAACACGAGCGGGAGAGATTAAACACATAGCTACTTGTACAAACCCTTAGCCCCGAGGATGGACTACTCCCTCCTCATCATGGTGGCCATCGGGATGATGAAGATGGCCTCCAGTGATGATTCCCCCCTCCGGCAGAGTGCCAGAACAGGGTCCAGATTGGTTTTTCATGGCTACAGAGGCTTGCGGCGGTGGAACTTCTGATCTAGGGTTATTTCTGGGGGTTTCTGTATTTATAGGATTTTTTGGCGTTGGTTTCATGCGAAGATTGGCTTCGAGGGGCCCACAAGACACTAGCACATGGGCAAGGCACCTGGCGCGCCTTGGTGGGTTGTGCTCACCTCCTTCACCTTCTGGTCCTCCCACGAAGCTTCTAGTGCCTCTTTTGTTCCAAAAAAAATCGTCAAATAGTTTCGTTGCATTTTGAGAACTTTTATTTCCGCACAAAAAACAACACCACGGTAGTTCTGCTGAAAACAGCGTCAGTCCGGGTTAGTTCCATTCAAATCATACCAAAACCATATAGAATTGTTGTAAACATGGCATGAATACTTCATAAATTATAGATACGTTGGAGACATATCACATACCAACAACAGCCCTGGGGGAGTTTTGTTTAATTATTTGCAATTTTTTGATTTCGGGACTGGGCATCCCTATTACTGGCCCCTCTCGTGCAAGGACGAGTGAATAAACACTCATAATGAGAATAACCCGCTTAGCATGGAAGATACTAACCGCCACCTGTCGCTCCATGAGCGGTCCAGGCACACAAAACATATGTTCATTTGAAATTTTAGAGGTGGCACATGCAAATTTACTTGGAATGGCAGGGTAATACCGCATATAGGTAGATATAGTGGATTCATCTGGAATAACTTTGGTTTAAGGATTTTGATGCACAGGCAGTATTCCCGCTTAGTACAGGCGTAGGCTAGCAAATAGGTTGAGAAGCGACCAGCTAGAGAGCAAAAACAGTCATGAACATGCTTTATGAATAATCAACATTGAATACTAGCATGAGTAGGATATAAACACCATGAACATAAATATCGTGGAGGCTATGTTGGTTTTGATTCAACTACATGCATGAACATGTGCCAAGTCAAGCCACTTGAAACATTCAGAGGAGGATACCATATCATCATACTACATCAGAATCATTTTAATGCATGTTGACACCCAAGATAAATCATTATCTACTCCTAGCTACTTAAGCATGGCATGAGCAACTATAATCTCTAATTATCATTGCAAACATGTTTGATCATAACATGTTGAATCATGGATACTAAGTTAAACATATTTACAAAAACAAAAACAAGTTGAGTTCATACCCGCTTTCCTCTGCCACGGTCACTTCATCAAATATTGTCATTATTGCCTTTCACTTGCATGACCGAATGATATGAAAATAATAATAGTGCAAGAGTGCCGTGGACTAAACTAGAATCTGCAACAATTTTATTTAGAGGAGAAGAGAAAATAATATGGGCTCTTTATTAGATCAACAATAATGCATATGAGAGCCACTCAACATTTTCATCGTGGTCTTCTCCTTGATACAACTCAATAAAAGAAAAGTAAAAGAAATTTAGAGAAACACACTGAAGGAGTCATAGACTAAGGGGTCTTCGGGGTGACGGCCCATTATACGTAGGCCGGACTGGTGGAGCCGTATAGCGACAGGAGATCTATGAAGCCGTGGTGTGCCCTCCAAGTCAAGAACGCGCAGGATCCCTTTAAACCCTTATTGTAATCTATCTTTGGTAACCCTAACCCTACCGGTGTCTATATAAACCGAGGGTTTTTAGTCTTTAGGGCGAGAGCTACATTCATCACCTCATCGCCTTAGGGTTTAGCTCATACAGATCTCGAGGTAGATCTACTCTGTAAACCATATTATACATCCAATACAATCAAGCAGGATGTAGGGTATTTCCTCTTCGAGAGGGCCCGAACCTAGGTAAACACTGTGTTCATTGTCCCTTGTTCCCCATCGATCCTAGATCCACAGCTCGGGACCCCCTACCATGAGGTCTGCCGGTTTTGACACCGACATTAGTGCTTTCATTGAGAGTTCCGCTGTGGGATCGCCATAGGAATCGATGGCTCAACCGGTCGTTGGAGACCACACCCGCGCCGAGGGCTTCCCCGCCCTGGTCATCTCTTCGTCTTCGGCGGCATGTTAGTGCGCACCAATCCCACTAGTCGCCTCGACCAGATCGAAGGCTTCACCCCCGTTGAAGGGTTCATTGGTTCAGGGGCATCGACCCCGGGACTAGCAGACTCACAAAAATTCAGTATCTCTCTGAGTCCGGCCCTGAAGCCCGACTCCGACAGACCGCCCACAAGATATCCCACCGAATCGCCAGAGTGTCTGGCACCCCCATGTGGCCAGCCGGCAGACCACTTGGCGAGTCTTTTTCGTGCAATGGGAATCTTTGCTATCAGGCCTACGGCCTACGATCGGATCGGGCTTAAACCTGACGAACGAGGAATCAACACCCCTTCGGTCACACACCTCGTCGCCACGGTCGAAGAGGCCCAGGAGGGGCCACAGCCCTGCAAGCTAAGAACGGTGTATACTCGAATCTCCAGCTCGGAGCCAGACACCAGCTTAGATGTCCGTCCGGACTCGAGCCCCAACCCTAGATCCGGCCTCGAGCCGATCCGGCCGCACACTAGTCCGGATACGAGCCCTGCACGACCAGAACCAGACATGACTCAACAACCCAACAAGGGTCCGGGTCCGCGGCAGGAGGGAATTCTTGAAATTTTCCCACCCACCCATCACATGGAATACTCTCCGGATTCGGGAAACCCAGACATGTGGGACCTCATGTATGTCAAATAGCTGCCAAACAAGACAGTCCACCATTATTGGGCTAGATTTCTCCTGGTAAAGAACAGGATGGCACCTTGCTATGACAAAGAAATAATTAAAGCCTTCCAGTTTAACTGCAGGGGCGAGGGCCTCTTAAACGCCCTCGCTCGTCGCCGAATTCAAAGCTTCACCGAACTATCAGACATGGTACGCAAATATTGCGCCATGGACAACACGTGGAGGGCGCAACAGATGAACATGGGGCCACAGCCCGCTGCGCAACACGGAAAGCCTCGCTTTAAATGAGCTTACACAAATCTGTTGCCGTAGCGCGAGCCTAATGAAAAGAAAACTAGGCCCAGATCGGTGTTAGACGAGTTGCTGGATAAACCATGCCCAATACACCCGGTCTTGCTTGACGCAAACCCAACCCACAGACTTCGAGCCTGTTGGGTGGTAAGACAAGTGGCCAAATATGGCGAGCCAATCTTGGGCCTTACACCCCCAGATACACAGTCCTCGGCTTCACCACAGGACCACAATGTCCTTACGGTATACGAGACGTTCACCTCAAACAATAAAAGAAAAAAGGCTTTTCGAGAGCTCAACCAAATATATCAAGTGACGGCCGCACAGCCATGGGCAGCCACGCCTATCACCTTCAACGAGAAGGACGAGCCAAGCCCCCGTAACAACCACGCACCGGCCGCACTGGTCCTCGACCCCATTGTCGACAGTTTCCGGCTGACTAAAGTGCTGATGGACGGAGGCAGTGGCCTCAACCTCATTTATGAGGATACTCTAGACAAGATGCAGTTAAACAGGTCTCGTATCGAACGCAGTCATACCACATTCTGAGGTATAATACCTGGTAGGGAGGCACACTGCTCGGGATGCGTAACCCTGGATGTTGTGTTCGGCACACCCGATAACTAAAGATCCGAACCCTTACTATTTCACATTGTGCCCTTCCGTAGCGGATACCACGCCCTTCTAGGACGTGAGGCATTCTCAAGATTTCAGGCCATACCACATTACGGGTACATGAAACTCAAGATGCCAGGGCCCAACGGGGTGATCTCTCTTCAAAGCGACCCAAGCAAAGCCTTGCGAACCAAAAACAAGACGGCATCCCTCACCCTAGAGGCACTATCCGAAGCCCTCGCGGTTGAAGAGTTGACAGCACTACGCACTACAGTCGACAGGGATGATGTGGTTCTCAGTAAAAGACAAAAACCCACATCATTCGAGCGAGCAGACGAAATAGTAAAATTTCAAGTGCACCCAACAGAGCCCAACAAAACGGCATCCAAAGGAGCACAGCTGGACCCCGCAGTCGACGAGGCGCTAAGGACATTCCTGCGTGAAAACTGGGAAATATTCGCCTAGCACCCATCAGATATGCCAGGAATCCCATGCAGGCTAGCAGAGCACAACCTCAGCATTTTAAAAGGCTTCAAGCCAGTGAAACAAACCCTGCGCCGATTTTTCGAACCCAAATGGCAGGCCATGGGCGAAGAACTTGCAAAACTGCTAGATGCCGGATTCATCCGCGAGATCAAGCACCGCGAGTGGTTAGCAAATCTGGTTATGGTACCCAAGAAGGATAAGTCCTGGTGGCTATGTGTCGACTTTAAAGACCTCAACAAGGCCTGCCCTAAGGATCCATTCCCCCTACCAAGGATAGACCAGATCATAGACGCCATCGCCGGACACGACTCGTTATGCTTCCTTAACGCATACTCCGGATACCATCAGATTAAGATGAAGGAGTCCGATCAGGCAGCAACTGCATTCATCACCCCTTACAGGCCTTTTTGCTTCAACACCATGTCGTTCGGGCTATATTAAAAAAAATCATATATTAAAAAAAACGCAGGAGCCACATACCAGCGCATGATTCAAAGATGCCTCGAAAACCAAATCGGCAGAACAGTCGAGGCATACGTGGATGACGTGGTTGTCAAAACGAAACATATCGACCAACTGATAGACGACCTATGCCAAACCTTCGACAACCTACGGGCCTACGACATACGACTCAACCCGGAGAAATGCGTCTTCGGGGTCCCTACCAGAAAGTACTCGGATTCATCATTTCCCATAGAGGAATCAAAGCCAATCCGGCCAAAATCAGAGCACTATCTTAGCTCACAATACCAACAGAGCTCAAGCATGTCCAGAAGCTAGCGGGATGCGTGGCCGCCTTAAGCCGCTTCATATCTCGCCTCGAAGAAAAGGCATTGCCATTCTACAAATTGCTCAAAAAGACCAAGAACTTCTAGTGGACAGATGAAGCAACCACGACACTCGAGGAGATTAAAACACTCCTCGCCGGCAACCCTATCCTGGCCGCACCCGGCGTCGGCGAACCCATGCTACTATACATCTCAGCCACTAATCAGGTGGTCAGCGCGGTGCTCGTCGTGGAGCGGGAGTCCGAAGGCCACAAGTTCCAAGTCCAGAAGCCGGTCTACTATGTGTCCGAGGTGCTTACGCCATGCAAATCACGATACCCGCACTATCAAAAGATAGCCTACATGGTTTTCATGGCATCCCGAAAGCTACGACACTACTTTCAAGAATGTTCGGCCACACAGTGGCCTCTGAGGTTCCATTGAATGACATAATCAATAACAGGGACGCCACGGGCTGTATCGCCAAATGGGCCATCTAGCTCCTCCCCTTCGAGATAACATACAAGCCACACCGAGCCATTAAATCTCAGGTGCTGGCCAATTTCATACCCGAATGGACCGAGGCTGAACTACCCTGGGAGTACTCTACATACTCGCACTGGACAATGTATTTCGACGGCTCAAAGATGTTAGCCGGACTGGGGGCTGGGGTCATCCTAATCTCCCCCATAGGCGACATTGTTCGTTATGTCCTCCAAATAATGTACACGGACTCCAACAACGCAGCCGAGTACGAAGCACTACTACATTGTCTTCGCATGGCTACGATAATGGGCGTGCAGCGCCTCGAGGTAAGGGGAGATTCAAACCTGGAGACCTCTCAAGTCAACGGCGAATTCGACGCCAAAGACCCCAAGATGGCGGCATATAGAAACATGATCCTCCGGATATCGGCCCAATTTGAGGGCCTAGAATTCCACCATGTCACTAGAGGCAGCAGTCAAGCAGCTGACGTCCTCGCCCGCATGGGCGCCAAGCGCGACTCGGTTCCCATAAACACCTTCCTCGAGCGGCTCTTTAAGCCCTCCGGGGTGTGGCAGGATGATGTCACCGGTGCACTATCCAACGAGCCCGCTCACAATGCCTCGCCCGAAAATGAACAAGACGATCACATCATCGGCGGCTCCGCACTCGAGGAAACACCTTCCACACACAAAGTAATGGCCGTAATCCCACCCTGGACAGAACCCCTGCTAGCCTACCTCACACAACATCAGCTTCTGGAGGATCAAACCGAAGCACGACGCATAGCTCGGCGCTCTAAAGCATACAAGGTCCATGAGGGTGAACTCTATAAGAAGAGTACCACAGGAGTTTTACAAAGGTGCATCTTCAAAGAAGAGGGGCAGCAGCTCTTGGTAGAGATACACGTGGGCATGGGCGGACACCACATGGCAGCTCAGGCTTTGGTTAGCAAGGCTTTCCAAGTAGGTTTTTCTGGCCCACCGCCCATGAAGATGCCCCGACATTAGTCCAACATTGCGTCGGATGCCAGCTGTTCGCAAATCAAAGCCACATGCCCCCCACAGCTCTTTGGACGATACCGATCACATGGCCTTTTGCGGTCTGGGGTCTCGACATGGTCGGGCCACTCAAAGGGGAGACAAACAAAAAGAAGTACCTATTGGTCATGGTCGACAAATTCACCAAGTGGATCGAGGCAAGACCCGTCACTTCGGCAGAATCCGGACCAGTCATCGACTTCTTATCCGATGTCGTACACCGTTATGGTGTCCCCCACAACATAATTACCGATAATGGTACCAACTTCACCGCCCAGGAAGTAAAAGACTAGTGCGGTAAAATGGGCATTAAGCTCGATTACGCCTCGGTGTACCACCCACAGACCAACGGATAGGTCGAATGAGCCAACGGATTCATTATGAGCGGCATTAAGCCTTGCCTAGTTCGATCCCTTGAACAATCAGACTGCCATTGGGTCGAGGAACTCAATTTCGTACTATGGGGGTTGCGCACTACTCCTAATCGGTCAACCGGATACACACCATTTTTTATGGTATACGGTGCGGAAGCAGTTCTCCCATGCGACCTTATCCATGATGCGTCTAGAGTGCGCATGTACGAAGAAAGGGAAGCCGAGCTCGATCGGCAGGATGATCTGGATGCTCTGGAAGAAGAACGGGACATAGCTCGAGCTCGGTCCGCGTTCTATCAACAGCAAGCGCGACGTTACCACAACAGTGATGTCCAGGCGAAGACATATAACCTGGGCGACCTCATCCTCCGACTCCCCGAGAAACAGAAGAATTAACTATCACCTAAATGGGAGGGACCATACATCATCGATGAAGTACTCATTGGAGGAGCATATCGTCTTCGCCGCCCGTCCGACGACTGCCTCGAGCCGAACCCGAGGAACGCAGCCCGGCTGCGGTGTTTTTACGCCTGAGCTTGACATACATCTCCACCTTTTCCTTCTTTTACTTTCCTTATTTCTCTCTTTTCGACATGGTGCTAGTTCGGCTAAACCGAACCATACCAATCTCGTATTATATACATCATTGAATGTAACTCCCCGCTTTGCATGGGGGCTCACTCAAAAGAGCCGAATAAATGTATAAATCGCATTCGTACTGATTGCATCCTTCTCACACATGTTAAGCCAATACATGAACTTGTTTGACTTAAGATCTTTGCCAAGCTGGGTTGCGTGGCTCCTGTGTTTACCCCTGCGTTCCCGATTGTTCGGCTAGGGAGTAAAGGGAGCACCTCTGCGATTGTTACGACCGGGTCATCCGGGACCGTACCTCAGACGGGTGAAGCCGAAAGCTAGCGTTCTTACAGAATACAATAAGTCGGCCTAAGAGAAGGGAATATAGCCTCGCGCTTATCACCAGGGTTTTCTCGCAGCCTATGATCTTCGTTGATTTCACACATCCGGACTATAAACTTACCCGAAGAAAGGAACCTTTGGAGGAACTATTTTCGTCGGAAGATGTTTCTTACGTCAAACAGTAATATAACATAACTCTCCGCACATGTTTCGTCCGTTCGAGCCAAATGGCCGGATTGCCTGGTTCCCGAAGTACTGCCTTGTTTCCCTCGGCACGTAGTACGGAACACTTCCCGATCACTGATCAGGGAGGTGGAAGCCGATGGCCGGTTAAGACAACATTTCTTTTAAAATAAGACCACAGATTGAGCTCGGTCAATGTACAGTACATAGATACATAGAATTGACACAACTACTCTTGATCTACATTGTCTATCAATTGCTCTAAAGCGCAATCCTTCTGAGAATGATGAGCAGCTGGCATCACATCATCATACACCAAGCTTAGAGGTATTTCTTGGCCATCAGGGCCCACTGGACCAACCCGGGCCATATGCTCCGGGTCCAGCTTGGTGAAATGGGTCTTTACCACAGCCCATGCCTCGCGCGCCCCTTCTCGGCAAGAAGAGATCTTCCACAATTCAAACCTTCACCGAGCTCCTTTAAAGCGACTCGCTAGTTCGGCCATGCTCTCTGGCAGCACCTCCAACGGCCATAACGGCTTCGCCATACTCTTCATGGCCTTCCGGGCCCTCTCGTAGGTCTTCGACCGCTCCTTTAAAAGATTCTCGTCATAGGCGCTGACCTCTTCCTCAGGCCGCCCAGTCAGGAGACCTATCAAGCAGGTGTTGCATATCGTCATTACAATGCCAATGACACTGGACCACCATACCGGTCAGAGCAGTACTTACCAAATATGCCACCTTTTAGCTTCTGGTTCTCCTCCAAGGCTTGCGCCAACTGGGTTCTTAAGCTTTCAATTTCCTCGGTTTTTCGCCGGTTCTCTTCCTTGAGCTCATTTTTCTCCTCCTGACTTCATGTTAGCACCCGTTTGCCAGCCTCTAGCTCCCTCCGCAGCTTGCTTGCAACTCCCGCGGCTATACGGAGAATACAGTGTTAATGCATAAAATGCAACGTATACCTACTTACTGGACAACTCGCTGCTGGCTTTTCGAGCCGCATCTAGTTCGGCCTTGGTTTCGACCAGTTGTGTCCAACTCACTTTAAGGTCCTCGGACAACTTTTCGTTCTGCTCTCTTGCAGCCTACAAAAATAATATCATTAGACACCCTTAACTCGGCCGTCCCGCCCAAATTAAGGCTTGGGGGCTAGGTGGTTAGGGAATATGATCTGCTTTCAAGCTATATACCTGCACCTTGGCGGCAAAAAGACCGGCGATCCCTTCAAGACCTATCCGGGCCGCTCCAATGTACGCATCCACCGAATTAAAAGCACTAAATTCCTGTTCGGCAAAGGCAGTATGACGTACCATCTCCCTCCGGCGGTGATGATTCATTATGCTCTCGACTTCAGAGTTGGTGATTGAAACATCGTCGGAGTCCGCCGGAGGCGCGCCAGCCGCCGTGTGTTCGGGGGAGGCTCTGGCTTGTGCCGAAGACTTGGGACCGGAGCTGCAATTCGGCGCACCCGGGGAATCTTCGGATTGGTGTAGAGGCATACGCCTTCTGCAAAGGTTGAGCAAGTTTTAGTAAAAGAGTGCTAAAATCAACCCTTGCTGCAATTCCGAAATACGTTACCGTTGGGCCGAGGGGGCAGGTGCTTCCGCTTCGGCGGAGGCTTTCTGCTTTGATCTCCCATTAGGGGCCGAAGTTGGCACAGTTCGCACTCCTCCCAAAACGGTCTTACGCATAGTGCGGCGACCCTTGGGAGCAGAAGTCAGCACGTGGGGAATAGCGCGAGATGAGTGCCCTGTTCGGGCAAGGGTCTTCTTTTCACTTACTGTGGAAGAGGGAAGAGCCCCGGGGTGATCGGCTGTCACAACAACTTTGACGCCGTCAAGGCTCTCTTGATAGAAAACCCCGTCTTCAAAATCGATCGACGTCTCTGGGTCGTCATGATTCCCCGGATCGTCATCACGGGAATGATTCTCCGGTTGAGGAGAAGGGAAATGAATGGACGCAACCTGACGCCTCCAGCCCTATTTAAATACAACCAGTCAGAATTCAGGCGTAATCCGTGAGCTCAAGACAGTGGATCGTGGCTTACCCAGTCGGCCGGATTGTATCCGGAGCAACCTTCCCGAATACTCATGCGAGCGAACTCTGCCTCCTCTCCCTTGAAGATATCGGCCAATATTTTGGCCAGAGCCGCCTTGTTGTCTGGCCCTTGTCGTTGGTAACGGGTTATGTCATTGGTCCCATTATAGCACCATAAAGGATGACCCCGCTGCTGCAGGGGTTGCACGCATCGGGTAATAGCGATGGCCATTACTTCAACCATGGTCAGCTTACTGCTGGTAAGCAGCCTGATCTTAGCCGGCAGTGCGCGCACCTCTTCACTGTCCTGTTGGGAAGGGCCTCTGGGTTGCCAGTTGAACCGCTTTATAAGCTGGTCATTTCAGTATTAGGGCAACCCTTGCCGAATTGAATCGGTGAGTGGAACTTCTTCAATGTAAAAACACTCTGAAGTCCATCCTTCGCGATCTTTCTATGGGGTCCCGCCTGGGTACCCTGTCCCAGCTATTCGCCATACTTCGGCGCCGCCTACCTCAAATATGGATCCCTCCCGGAGGCGAGGGACAAGACAGAAATACTTCCTCCACAAGTCAAAGTGGGGCTCGCAGCTCATAAATATCTCGCACAAGGCTACAAAGCCAGAAATGTGCAATATGGACCCCGGGGTGAGGTTGTGGAGCTGGATCCCGTAGAACTCCAACAGGCCCCATAGAAAGGGATGAATAGGAAAACCCAAACCTCTTAAAAGGAAGGGCATGAGACATACCCTCTCCTCCTTGCTTGGGGCGAGGGAGTTCTCGGCAAGGGCGCAGCCATCGACGGAGATGAGACCAGCGCGGACTGGAATCAAATCAGCCGGAGGGAGGAAGCACTGTGTCTGCAAGCGACTCAATTGGAGGTGCGAGACTGAACAACTCGACCAATCGCCTGGGAGCGGGCCATGACAGCGCGAGGATGAACCTGGGAGGTTGGCCATGGCGTCGGAGAATTTCTTTGGTGTCGTTCTTGGCGAAAGGGGAAGGTAACTGTTCTCAGCACCTTTTGGATCTATAAATAAGCGTCTTATCGTGAAGCCGAAAGGACGGGTGCGTAGAAGGACGGCATTGGGCCGCACGCCCTCTAGAAAGGTGTGCGAAGCCCTTGCCCTGAGGAACGGCATTTAACTCTGGTGGTCCCACCTCAATCTCGAGATGTCTTCGGATCCCAGAATCTTGAAACTGTCCGGACCCGAGTATATTAGAGCGGGTTCCGGATAGTGTTCGGCAAAATTGATATGGCTTCAAACGGAATGAAGGAGTAAAAGAACTCGTCTTGCAACCTGATGATGTGAAGATTCCAGAAGACGATCCCCGTCGTTGGAGGCAAGTTCAGGGGCTACTGAGGGAGTCATAGACTAAGGGGTCCTCGGGTGATGGCCCATTATACGTGGGCCGGACTGGTGGAGCCGTATAGTGATAGGAGATCATGAAGCCGCGGTGTGCCCTCCAAGTCAAGAAGGCGCAGGATCCCTTTAAACCCTTATTGTAATCTATCTTCGGTAACCCTAACCCAACCGGTGTCTATATAAATCGAGGGTTTTTAGTCCTTAGGGCGAGAGCTACATTCATCACCTCATCGCCTTAGGGTTTAGCTCATACAGATCTCGAGGTAGATCTACTCTGTAAACCATATTATACATCCAATACAATCAAGCAGGACGTAGGGCATTACCTCTTCGAGAGGGCCCGAACCTGGGTAAACATTGTGTTCATTGTCCCTTGTTCCCCATCGATCCTAGATCCACAGCTCGGGACCCCCTACCCCGAGGTCTGCCGTTTTGACACCGACACACACTGAAATATTTTTGGAGTTTTTAGTTTTTCTTAAAAGAAAGCAAGAGAAGGAAAAACAAAAATGAGAAAAACTATTTACACGGGAAAGCTCCCAACAAACAAAAGAAGAAATGGGAAATCTTTTTGGGTTTTCTTTTAATACTACAACTGAATTAAACTAGAAAGAAAAACTGGAAAGAAGCAAGAAATATTTTTGGATTTTCTCAAAGTTTTTCAAACACACAAGAAAAAAGCAAGAAAATAAATCTAGCATGGATAATACAATGAAAAAGTATGGATGCCGACAACTGGAATGAAATGTGTGAACATGAATATAATGTCGGTGGAAATATGTACTCCCCCAAGCTTAGGCTTTTGGCCTAGCTTGGTAATCACCACCCGAAGTAGCCATCCGGTGCCATGTGAAAGTGTTCTGGTGGCGGCACCTGAGCGTCCCAATCCTAGGGCTCCTCCTCTGCCGCTGCCTGGTTGTTCCGGTAGGCAACAATGTCCTCTAGCATGACCCTGTATCCGCCCCTGGCAATAGAATCAAACAAAGTAGGTGCAGGCAATGGGATTATATCACGGGTTTCCACACCGAAAACCAAGTTGTAACGAATGTTATGAAAAGAACCAGCGGCATCAGTAAACTGGGGAGCCTCCATCACCTGGTGATCTAGATAAACTCGGGGCAAAGGATAATCATGTTGGCGTATCTGAACATTAAAATGACTCGCTAGGTGAGTGGCACAAATACCACCATAAATTTTGCCATTAGTTCTGTTGAGGTGCAGACGGCGTGCAATAATAGCCCCCAGGCTAAAGGTGTGATCATTGTGTAGTGCACGGCGTAAAATGGCGAGGTTAGGAGCACTGAGTGCACCGGCCTTCTCCCTAGCAGTTAAACACCCCGCGTTGAATAAAGCAAAGTAATGCACAGAAGGAAACGGAAAACTAGTGGCGGTGGCTTTCGACACACCTCTTTCATCGCCCACTGTCAAAGTGAGGAGAAAGTCCTCAAACTCTGCCGGTCTAGGCTCTCTTAATTCCCCTTCAGAGGGAATCAAACATATGTCACAAAAGTCAGTGAGCGGTATCTGATGGGTTTCAGAATATAAATTAAACCGCACCCCAGGAGGATTGTTCCTATTCAGAAAATAAATTTTTTGCACAACGGAATTCGTGAGAAGGTGGCACTACAGGAATCAGCTGATTTGCCATCTGCCATGGCAGACGGCAAAGGAGAGGAAAGTGGACGGCAAAGGGCTTTGCCGTTAGCCGCGGACGGCAAAGTAAGCTACGGTGAATAGCTCATTTGCCGTCTGCTTTTGGCCAGCGGACAGCAAAGACCCATTTGCCGTCGGTGGCAGACGGCAAAGAACGTGGACGGCAAAGAATAGACGTTAGCCACATTAGGTGGCTAACGGGAGGCTTTGTCGTCTGCCAGCTGACGGCAAACATGCCCTCCCCTTTGCCGTCTGCCTTGTGACGTCAGGAGACGCGTCATGCCCTCCCGCTTTTTGCCGTCTGCCACAGACGGCAAACTGCCCAAGCCTTTGCCGTCTGCCACAGACGGCAAAAGTGACCAAATGGGTCAGCTCCCAGGTTACTCAGGTTGCTGCCACGTGGCCTCTTTGCCGTCTGCGGCAGACAGCAAAGAGCCCTTTGCCGTCGGTGGCAGACGGCAAAGAGCCTGCATTGCCTCTTTTTCTGTTTTTTCTTACATCCAAGCATTTCCGCAGCAAATCATATATATATATGTATTTCACAGGGCAATTTCATAGTAAACATATGAGATATCCAACACATACATAGCAAGTTCCACATGCATATGAGATATCCAATACATAGCAAGTTCATAATACATAGTCCATCCATGCATATTACAAGTTCCACATTGTTCCAAAATGAAAACAGAAAGTGAAAACAAGCACTCCATCAATGCAAGCTTCCGTGAAGTGAATGAAATCTGTAAAATGGGAAATAAGAAAGTTAGAAGAAGTCTAGAAGAAGAAGAAGAAGAAGAAGAAAATGAAGAAGAAGAAGAACAATAAGAATAAGAAGTATATGACATTTATGAGCTAACTTAGGTAAAAAAGACATTTATGAGCTAACTTAGGTAAAATGGATCATTTATGAGCTAACTTAGCTAAAATGGATCATTTTGGAGCTAACTTAGATAAAATGGATCATTTTGGAGTTAACTTAGGTAAAAATGGCATTTATGAGCTAACCTAGGTAAAATGGATCATTTATGAGCTAACTTAGGTAAAATGGATCATTTATGAGCTAACTTACCTAAAATGGATCATTTTGGACCTAACTTAGCTAAAATGGATCATTTTGGAACTAACCTAGGTAAAATAGATCATTTTGGAGCTAACTTAGGTAAAATGGATCATTTTGGAGCTAACCTAGGTAAAATGGATCATTTTGGAGCTAACCTAGGTAAAATGGATCATTTTGGAGCTAACTTAGGTAAAATGGATCATTTTGGAGCTAACCTAGCTAATTATGCCATTTTTGAGTTAACTAAGCATATTATGCCATTTTTAACAAGTAAGCTAAGTATAGGTCTTTATTGAGCTAACCTAGGTAACTAAGCATATTAGAGCTAACTTAGCATTTTGGAGAAGTGAGGTCATTTTGCAGCTAACTTAGGTAAAATTGATCATTTTGGACCTAATTAGGCTTATTATGTCATTTTGGAGGAAAATAAGCCAAGTATATGACATTTATGAGGTTACCAAGGTTATTATGCCATTTTGACCTAAGTAAGCTAATTATGCCATTTTTTACATAAATAAGCTAAGTGTATGTCATTATTGAGCAAACCTAGGTAACTAAGCATATTAGAGCTAATTTAGCATATTAGAGCTAACTTAGGTCATTTTGGAGGAAACAAAGCTAAGTGTAGATCATTTTAGAGCTAACTTAGGTAAAATATCATTTTGGAGCTAAGTAAGCTAAGTCTAGGTCATTATGGTAAGCATATTGGAGAAAATAAAGATAAGTCTAGGTCATTATGCATTTGTTAAGCAAAACACTATAGAAAACTTACCGTCATCACGGAGGTGAAGCACCGGGGTGGCTCGTGCCGGTACCACCTGGAGAAGGATCGTGCGATGCTTGTCTGGAGTTACGCTGCACCAAAGATCATTTGCAATGTCTCGTTAGCATGATGACACTCAAATGTTAAGACTAGTAACTAATGACCATTCAAATTAAACTCACCGTGGTCCCCGGAGCAATCTTTGGCATCGGCGGAGGGGTCTGACCGGCCTTCTCGCACACAGACTGCACATTTGGTTTTGACGAGTCAGTCATACTAGCTAGTAATGAAACGAACATTACGTGAATGATTTGGCTAATATGCAGAAGAAAATTACCACGAGGAGCTCGTACATGGCCCGGTTCTGCATGTCATTCCGTGCCCTCTCCTCCTCCAACATCTTTGCCGTCTTCTCCTCTCTCCTCCGCCTGTCGGTCCCTCTCCACCAGAAGCACCTGGGTTCTATCTCTCTCACTCTAAAGAGCATCCTGCAACACCACTCCTCATTAGCATTGTAATTATCGATGGCCGCACACACAATGTAATGGAGGAAAGATAGCTGAGTCCGTATAACTAACCTCGAAGGCGAGCTCGACTGGTCGTTAACGAGGCCTCATCTCAGGAGCGGAGCTCGATCGGCGCGCCTTGATCTCCGGGAGAGTGCTAGGACAACGTATAAGTCCATCTCCAATGGCTATCGAGCCATGGGACCTCCCGCCACCAGATAACATCACCAGCTCTGGATCAAACTGCTGGCTCGGGTTAAAGTCCTCCCCTTTCGTCGTTTCCCCACATCTCTGTACCTCACAAGCTTGTTGTGGGAGGAGATGTTGGTGAAGTTCTTTGGATGATCGAGGTCAGACGCAGAGAATGCCTTGACCTTCTTGTACGAGGCAGTATGGGCCATGGCATAGAGGTCGTACACCTCTAGCACCTCCGCCTTATTGTGTTTCACCTAAAAGAGAGGAATAAAGTAAATTAGTAATTAAAGGGCTCAAGCTAGCATGAAGAATGAATTGCATGAATCATGAAGCAAACCACATACCCAGTTCCGCCCGAACTGAAATAAGTTGGCGCTGCCTTGATGGTGTGGCACACCTTCCATTTGGGCACGCCGATCCTTGGCATTGTTGTGGACGGCTAGCCATTGGTCTGCGCACCACTCATCCACCAACACCTCCCAACAATCCATCTGATCTGCAAACCATCTCGGGGGCACCTAAGTTAGTAAAGAGAAACTTGAGCGCTACGCCTATGAATCAAATCAAGGAAACTAAGTACAAGGCCTTAAGAATAGGTAATTACCGTCATGTACCGCTCCTTCTTCAGAAACTTTTTGCGGCACGCCGGCTTGGGATTCTTAATACCACGCGAGGCATAGTAGTCTCGAACAGCCTGCACCCGAGCCTTGTGCCGTAAGTTTTGTAGTAGGCGCCTGCACTCGGCATCGATAACCTTTGCCGCGGCCTCCTCGTATCCCTCCTCACACCTGTAGAAGGTCTGCAATCAAATGAGACCACATTGATTAGTACAATAACTACCTATTTGAAGATTTTTAATTGTGTAAAGGAGAAATTACCCAAAACTTTCTGATCACCATCTCTGCCCTCGTGTGGCACAACACACTGTCAATCATCTCCTCCGATGGGGCCGGGGCAGCCAAGTAGTGCTTCCAGCTCAATCCTAGCTGTGGAAGCTGACCCTCACCAGGCAACATGACAAAACCCGGGAAGTTTTGCCGGCAAAGCACACCAAGGATGGTGTTGGGCCTGCGGACATCAACAGCGTGGTGCCAACCCCTGCAGTATGACAAGGCCAACACATTAGATATATGAAGAAACCTAAAGGAAAATGTTACAAAAAGAGTAAATGCACTTACCTCTCCCCATCAGGGAAAATCAACCACCTCTGCTCACGGGTCGCCGGCACGAACGGGAGCCATGTACAACCACGCTGGTAGACGGTGGCCCCCTCAACCACCTCGCCCTCACTATCAGCCGGATCCCCGCTACCATCAGCATGGCCACTCGGCCCCTCAGGCGGATCCATCTAGGTACCCCATCCGGACGTCTCCTGGGACGTACCCTGGTCTGGAGTCTCATGGGCCGAAGGCCCGTCGACCCGAGGCTCGTGGACCGGAGTCCGCGTAGCCTCCTCCTTAGAGGTGTCTACCGTAGCAGTCCTGTGCTCGGGTGAATCAGCTGGGGGTGGCGGCGTGGAAGGCGTAGGAGCATGCCTACCTCTCCCACGGCCATGTCCTCCCCGACCTCCTCTCTTCCTCCCTCCCCGACCTCCTCTCCCGCTCGGCAACAACGCCGACAAATAAGCGCCCACCGGTGAAGCCATACCCTCGTACAACGCTATCCAGAGAGGTACGGGTGGAACGGAAGTACCACTCCCACCACGCGCCAATGAAGAAGGAGCCTCGGAGCGCTCCTTACCCACGCCCACCATCTTTCAACACCTGCCATGATAAAGATAAAAAAAATTAGTACAACATAAAAAAAATTAATACCGACATGAATAATAGGATTCCACCGCCAAGTTGTAAAAAGATGAGTAACATAGCATTATTGTTTTTGCCATCAACCTAACTAAATATTTACAACAGGATGCCACCACCAAGTTGTAAAAAAATGATTCGCATTGCTCGTTCCTTGATCCTCGGCATCGAACACTATATCCACATCCCACAAGCGACGCCGGCGCCCAGCCTCCCGCAGCAACAGTTCTCGGGGCCGATGGCGGTCGAACACCTTGGTGAATTTGTCTGGCAGCCTCTGCGATGAGGATTAAAAGCCAAGTTTTGAAACTTCAAACAACCAAACTGACTCATGACAAACAATCAAGGCGTAGAAAGAGAAACGAAAGATGAAACAGTACATAGTGAGAGGTTGTGCAAGTAGGATGATTTTCTGTACCAGCTTTTTTAATGAATTGGAGAGGATGATGGCGAAGAACTCGAAAGCCATTGGTGTCTTGTGGTCATTTCCATACATTCTGCTACAGCACAACAACCCTTCTTATGACCGCAAGACACCAATGGTGGTCATAAGAAGGGTTGTTGTGTTGTTGCAGAATGTATGGAAACGACCACAAGACACCAATGGCTTTCGAGTTCTTCACCATCATCCTCTCCACTCGACACCTCGATCCTCGACCCCTCGACCCTCGACCCCTTGACCCTCGACACCTCGATCCTCGACCCCTCGACCCTCAACCCCTCGACCCCTCGGCGATCCTCGACCCCTCGGCGACCATCGATCCCTCGACCCTCGACCTTCTTTTCCTTCTTTTCTTTCTTTTTCTACTTTTTCTACTTGTTTTCTTCTTCTTCTTCCTTCTCTTCTTCCTCTTCTTCTTCCTCTTCTTCCTCTTCTTCTTCTTCCTCTTCTTCCTCTTCTTCCTCTTCTTCTTCTTATTTTTTTTCATATTTCTTCTTTCTTCTTAACCTAAACTAAACCTAAACCTAAAAAACAGAAGAAAAAAAAAACCTAAACCTAAACTAAATTAAATCTAAACGTAAACCTAAAACTAAACTAAATCTAACTAAACTAACTACACTAACAGAGAAAAAAATGAAAAAAAGAGAGGGGGAGGGGGCTCACCGGAGTGGGGGAGGTGGAGGCCGATGGAGGAGGGGGGCGGAGCGGCCTGGGGCGGCCGCGGCAGGGCCCGGGGGTGCCGGGGCGGCGGGGGCGCCGGGGTGGTGCGGGGCGCGACGGGGGCGGCGGGGTGGTGGGGCGGTGGCTGTGCTTGGCGGCGGTGCAGGCGTGGGCGGAGAGAGAGGGAAGAGAGAGAGGGATGGGGCCGGGGAGAGAGAGGGAGGGGGTTATCGTTAGTTTGGATGGGGCCAAGCTCTTTGTCGTCTGCTAGCAGACGGCAAAGAGGGGGGTGGGCCGTTACAGCGTTGCCCTAAAATGGCCCCACCCAACCTCTTTGCCGTCTGCTAGTGGACGGCAAAGAATTGTGACGGCAAACTGCATCTTTGCCATCAGCCAGTTCTTTGTCGTCTGCTTTTTCTGAGCTGACGGCAAAGACCTTCTTTGCCGTCAGCTAGTGGATAGCAAAGAACTGACAGACAGCAAAATATTTGATTCCAGTAGTGTGGTGTTGGTAACACTCATCTGCGAGGAAGTCGGTCAGCCCGACATTTGCAATAAATTGGGCGAATTCTTGATGGAACCCGGCCTTGTCCATGAAAGCATTATGTGGCCATTCGCACGGCCGCACCTCCGCCATTCGCGGAGTGTTGAGGTCATTGTTTGATGATTCCCCAATGAGTCCCTTGGAATTCTTTTTGGAGGAAAACTTCTTGAAGATACTCATCTTTTCCTATGAATAAAATTCTGAAAATTTTGGTCCACAAAATTTTTGTCAACAAAACTTCGCGAGATTGATAGCAACTAATCACAAGGATGCCTAGAGGCCATATTAAGCATTCAAACTACTTAGAACTCTAAGAAATTAAAATGCAATCCCATTTACAGCAGCACCAAGAGTAGCTAATTATTCAAAATATAAACCACTAGAACAAAAACTAATTGGAGCAATGGAGGAGTCACATACCAAGTAGCAATCCCCCAAAACAGTTTTGGAAACGGAGCTTCGACCAAAGAGATCGAAATCCGCGGGTTTGAGAGTAAGAACACGATATATATATATATATATATATATATATATATATATATATATATATATATATATATATATATAGAGAGAGAGAGAGAGAGAGAGCAAGAGTGATTTTTTGGAGGTAGGAGATGACATGGGCTAAAGGGATAGGTGAGGGGACCCACGAGGGGCCCACCACCCACCAGGGCGCGCCTGGGGTGGTTGGCGCGCTTTGGTGTCTTGTGGGCACCAGGGGCACCCCCCTCTGATGTTATTTGTACTAGAAATTCAGAAATATTCAGAAAAAAATCGTGTTAAAATTTCAGGGCATTCTAAGCACTTTTATTTTTGGGTCATTTTTTTTATTGCACCGAAAATCTAGAAAACAGGGTAAACATGGCATTTTATTTTATTTAACTAAGAAAAACAGAAAACAAAAGGTAGGGATAGAAAGTTGTGCTTACTAAATTCATCGACCACATGCCTCTCGAAAACAATCCATTAATAAGGTTGATCAAGTCTTATTAACAATCACTTTTGATTAACATGAACCCGAAGAACTTTCGTAAAACACTAAGTTACCTCAACGGGGATATGCATATCCCCAACAATAAGTATGTCATATTTATTTTTGGCAGTAGGTAAAGGGATTTGAAAACTTCCAATAGTAATTGTCGGAGATTTTTCAATAACATTAATACCATTCTCTTGAAATTGTTTCTTCGGAAAGTGCACCGTATGCTCATTACCATTGATATGAAAAGTGACTTTGCTTTTATTGCAATCAATAATAGCCCCTGCAGTATTCAAAAAGGTCTACCAAGGATAATCGACATGTTGTCATCCTCGGGCATCTCAAGTATAACAAAGTCTGTTAAGATCGTAACATTTGCAACTATAATGGGCATATCTTCACAAATACCGATAGGTATGGCAGTTGATTTATCAGCCATTTGCAATGATATCTCAGTAGGTGTGAGTTTATTCAAATCAAGTCTTTTATATAAAGATAAAGGCATAACACTAACACCAGCTCCTAAATCACGTAAAGCAGTTTTGACATAATTTCTTTTAATATAGCAAGGTATAGTTGGTATTCCTGGATCTCCAAGTTTTTTAGGTACTCCATCCTTAAAAGAATAATTAGCAAGCATGGTGGAGATTTCAGCTTCAGGTATTTTTCTTTTATTGGTGACAATCTCTTTCATATATTTTGCATAAGGGGCCATCTTTAAAATATCGGTCAAACGAGTGCGCAAAAAGACTGGCCTAGGCATTTCAGCAAAGCGTTCAAATTCTTCATCATCTTTTTTCTTAGATGGTTTAGGTGGAAAGGGCATGGGTTTCTGAGCCCATGGTTCTCTTTCTTTACCATGTTTTCTAGCAACAAAGTCTCTCCTATGATAACGTTTATTTTTGGGTTGTGGGTTATCAAGATCAACAACAGGTTCTATCTCAACATCATTATCTAGTTCTTTTTCATTGTCTGGTTGAGTATCTTCATGAACATCATCATTATCATTTTCATTATCACTAGGTGAATGTTCGTTACCAGATTGAGTTTCTGCATCTGAGATAGAGACATCATTGTTATCTTTAGGAGGTTTTTCTATTTTAGGTTCACTAGAGGTATGCAAAGTCCTATCATTTTTTCTTCTTCTTCTTTTTAGAAGGACTAGATGCACCAATATTAATTCTTTGAGAGTCTTGTTCAATTCGTTTAGGGTGTCCCTCAGGATAAAGTGGTTCCTGAGTCATTTTGCCTCCTCTAGTTGCTACTCTAACATCATAGTCATTCATATTATTATTCATTTCACTAACTATTGTCTTTGAGATTGAGCAACTTGTTCTAACTGAGTTTGAACCATAGAGACATGTTTTCCTACACCCCTAACATCATTAGTGATTCTAAATAACAAGTCACTCAAGCGAGCAATCATATCAGAATTTTGTTTCAATTGTTTCATAACATTTGCATTGAAGTGATCTTGTTTCCTAATGTAATTATCAAATTCATATAGGCATTGGCTAGGATGTTTATTGTAAGGGATGTCACCTTCATCAAACTTTAATAAAGAATTTACCTCTACCACCTGTGGTGGTGGTGTATCAAGTCCATGTATTTCTTTAATAGGTGGTAAATTCTTAACATCTTCAGCTTTAATACCTTTTTCCTTCATACATTTCTTTACTCTTGCATATCTTCAGGACTGAGAAATATGATACCCCTCTTCTTCGGAGTGGGTCTAGGTGGTGGTTCAGGAAGAGTCCAATCATCATAAATCTTCAATATATTATTCAATAATTCCTCAGCTTGTTCAACAGCTCGTTCCCTGAAAACACAACCAGCACAACTATCTAGGAAGTCCCTAGAAGCATCGGTTAGTCCATTATAGAACATATCAAGTATTTTATTTTTCTTAAGAGGATGATCAGGCAAAGCATTAAGCAATTGGAGAAGACTCCCACAAGCTTGTGGGAGACTCTCTTCTTCAATTTGCACAAAGTTAAATATTTCCTGTAAGGCAGCTTGTTTCTTATGAGCAGGAAAATATTTTTCAGAGAAGTAGTAAATCATATCCTGGGGGCTACGCACACAACTAGGAGCAAGAGTATTGTACCATATCTTAGCATCACCCTTTAATGAGAACGGAAATAATTTGAGGATATAGTAATAGCAAATTTTCTCATCACGAGCAAATAGGGTGGCTATATCATTTACTTTAGTAAGATGTGCAACAACAGTTTCAGTTTCATAGCCATAGAAAGGATCAGATTCAACCAACGTAACTAACTCTGGGTCGACAGAGAATTCATAATCCTTATCAGTAACAAAGATAGGTGAAGTAGCAAACTTAGGTGTAACACCCCCAGTGGTTAGCTACAGTAATCCCACATGATAATGCCAAGTCACCATGATTAACAATGCTTAATCATCATTGGGATCATATCTCATTTCATATCCAATTCAAATTGAAATTCAAATATAAAGTGAAAATAAAAGTTTTCCAAATCCAGGAACTAAAATGTTCATCATGCTGTAAATAATTCAGAGACAGATCTAAAATTGTAATCGACATTTACTAAATTAATTAAGTGACTCTAAGAGCAAGAAATAGCAACAAAACAGAAGTATTTAATCTATTTATAATTAAATAAAATTCATTTGAAGTCATATGGATTCAAAACCTTTTTATGGCAGTGGTTAATATTGCACTATATTTATCTGGCTAGTTCACATATTTTATAAAGCTATACATGAGCCCACACATTTTGCAAATCAGTGAAACAAAAGAAAACAGAAAAGAAAAAGAAAGAAAAGGAAAAAGCCCGCAGCTACTGGGCCTAAGTCACCGGCCCAACTCCCCCTTCCCCTTCCTACTGCACACGCGCGCGCGCGTTGTCGTCTCGTCCGCAGCCGCCGCGCCTGCCCCCCCCCCCCTCTGCTGCTCGACACCGCGCCTAGCCGCTCGCCGTGGGCGGATAAGAGCCCCCTGGCTCCCCACTGAAACCTCTGGTCTCTCTCCTCCCCTCTCCAGCGCCTCTCCTCTCTTCTTCTCCCCACGCCCGAGCGCCTCCATGTGCGCGTCGCCGTCGCCCCGATACCACCGTGGCCAGTGGCCTCCCCGAGCCGCGCAGGCAAGTCCAGGAGCTCCACCGTGCACCTCCATGTCGTCTCCGCCCTCAAGCCCGAGCCGGGAAGCCGTCAAGTCACCGCCATCGCCGTCTCCTCCGAGTCACGGCCGCCATCGTTGACCTCCTCGATCTGCCCCACCGCGAGCTCCCCGGCCTCCCCGTGCACGTCATCGAGCTCGATGTGAGCTCCCGCTTCCTCCTGGCCTCTCCCTTCTCCTCCTCGTGCCCCGTAGACGTCGAACCATCGAGCGTCGCCCGTAGCCGTGTCGGCCATCGCCGTTGCTGTCGTGACCGGCCACCCCGCAGCCTCCTGCTTGCGCCCGCTGATGCGCGTCGTCGCCCAGGTCCTGTAGCAGTGCGTGGCGGACCAAATGGTCGCCGGAGATGGCCGCTAGGGCCTCGCCGCTGCCCCTATAGATCGTCGCCGACGGGCACGCGCCCCCGCGCATGTTAACCAGTGGGTTGACCCACTGTAGTGTGGGCTCGCCCGTTTAAATTAGCCTAACCCCTAATTAGTCTAACCCTAAACACTGACTGACAGTTGGGCCCCACGTAGTTAATTAGCCAAATGAAAATGATTTAGTTAAAATTAATGAACTGACATGTGGGGCCCACTTTTACTATTCAAACGGATAAGGTCTGCTGACTGTGCCCTGCTAACTCAGCAGAGGGCCCACACGTCATCCACTGCTGACTGGGCCGTTGACTTGGTCAACCTGGCCCACTGGTCAGCCACTGTGTGCACTCTGTGTACACAGAGCTGGGTACCCGTAGCGTTTTCCAATTTAATTTCGAATTTAAATTAATTCCAGTAAATTCCAGAAAATGCTAAAATCTTTAGAAAATCGTAGAAAATAAACCGTAGCTCGGATCGAAAAACTTTATACATGAGAGTTGCTCGGAACGACGAGACGAAGCTGACCGTGCCATCTGTTTCCGTGACGGGACCCTCTACGGAGGTGAACCCGCAACTTTTAGCCTATTTCCGTTAAGTGAATAGTGCCTAACTGCCGGTTAATAACTCCAACTTAAACCCTAAAATAACTTATATGCCTTAGACATGTTTTTAGGAAACCCTGCACTACACGTTAGCATAGCAAGCTCTGTGTTACTTTGTCTGCCTTGTATTTATCTGTTTCCTCCCCCTCTTCTCTCTCGATAGAGCCCGGTACCGACGCAGCTCCGGAGACCGACTACACTGTTGAAGACCTTGCCCTTGCCGCAGAGCAACCAGGCAAGCCCCCCCTTTGATCATCCCGATATCGTCCATTCTATTTTCTCATGCTTGCATTAGATTTTGCTACTGTAATTGATTGCTCCTATTCTGTTGCATAGCCTATTTTTTGTAAACTACTATTGATACCTGCCTGATATCCAAACTGCTTAGTATAGGCTGGGTAGAGACCCACTAGAGAACCCCACTTTGTCCCTTGTTGCCCCGCTGGAGTATCAGAAGACCCGATCAACGGGATCGAAGACCAGACCCCGGCACCGCACATCACCCCCTTAGTTGACGACACTGCAGCATTACGATCGAGTGCCGACGGTGATACCTCGTATAGCACTTCTGATGTTAACTCTGTAGAGTAGCTATTCGATTGTGGTCATCGAGGGTGATTCCTCGTTCACCACTCCCGATAACGACGCTGTCGCGCAACACCTCAAGTGTGAACCCAGCAAGGGTGATTCCTCCGAGTTCACCTTGACGACTACATTAGGTGGAATCCATCAAGGGTGATTCCTCAGGTTTCCCCCTGGTGTTTGGACACACACATACTTGGACTTTACAACTGATACTTGGAAAGGCGGGTCGACCCTGAGGGGTACCCGCGAATGATGGGATGTCGGGTTGACCTGGAGGTTACCCGTGTGATGAATACGAGGCGTGGCCGGGCATTCTTGGCCCTTGCCGCAAGTCCTCGAGATGAGGCGACGGGGTCACATCGATCGTGAGTCTCTGCTGGTTACCGCAAGACCCTAGTCCACTAACGATTTGGATATTTGATCCGAGCAGGCCTCTGGCCTGATAGCACTAACCATCACGTGGGAACAGTTATGGGCACTCTACATCATGGCATCAGCCCAAAGCTCTGTCAGACGTCTAGTTCAGCATTGCGGCCGGGACGGACCGGCGCCCTCCTGGTGCCTGGCTTCACCCTGCTCGCAATGACCCGGAGTGCACAGGGCGATGGCCCAAGACCCCTGAGCGCTTAGGATGTAGACCGGCGGGGACCTCTCTGCTGAGCTCTAGGTAGGGTTGCGGTGTATCGTTTGGCCGAGGCCGGGCATGACCTAGGAAAGTGTGTCCAGCCGGAGTTAATAGAGCGTGGTGGGTAAGTTGGTGCACCCCTGCAGGGAAGAAAACATCTATCGATAGCCGGTCCTACGGTAAAGGACACTCGGAGTTGTATCCCAATCGATACAACTAGAACTTGAGATGAGACCTGGATATGTGGCTCTGGGATTGCTTTCTCGCAGGGAGTCGAGAAAGGATCTCTGGGCGAGGTAGATGATGACTATATGGCTCTGGGATTGCTTTCTCGCAGGGAGTCGAGGAAGGATCTCTGGGTGAGGTTGATAACATTACTACTACATTATATTGTACTGGTCTACTCTCTTCTATTGCTGCAAGACCGCTGAAGATGCTAGTCTTCGATAGGACTAGGCCTTCTCTCTATTTTGGCATTTCTGCAGCCCAGTCCACATATACAACCTCCCTTTGATAATGTTGCATAGGTAGTGTAGATCCTTGCTTGCTGAGTACTTCGGATGAGTACTCACGGTTGCTTTGCTTTCTTTTTCCCCCAAATCCATTTGATGCAACCAGATGACGGAGCCCCTGAGATAGCTGCCCCGCCGACGACTACTACTACTACCCCGAGGGTGGATACTTCTACGAGTTGGCTGACGACCAGGAGTAGGATCGGAGGGTCCCAGGCAGGAGGCCTGCGCCTTTCGATCGTAGTGTTTTTCTTTTGCCCCGCCTTTTAAGGGCCTATCTGTGCTTTCTTTTATATCTGTACTCTGATATCTGATGCTTCCATTGACGCTTGTACGCAAGCTTATGTATTCGAGCCCTCGAGCCCCCTGGCTTGTATGACTTTATTTATGTTTTAGAGTTGTGTTGTGATATCTTCCCGTGAGTCCTTAGGCTTGATTGTGTGCATTTGTGTGTATGATTAGTGCACGATTGAGCCGGGGGCGTCACAAGTTGGTATCAGAGCCGACTGCCTGTAGGAATCCCCCTTTCCAACTCCTTGGCCAAAGTTGAGTCTAGTACTTGAAAACCGTTTTACTAACATGGCTGTGTGGGTTGCGGGCCCACGTCGCCAATTGGGTGGTATTAGGATCTTTTATTCCTCGTCTATACTCTGGGAACTCTGATCTCTCTTCTATTCGGGTTAAATGATTTTGCTAACTCTGGCATTAGGATCTCATAACCACTTCCTCCCGGAGAGCCCCTACACTACAGATGATTGTCTGCTTCATCAGAAGATTCTGAAGATACTCCTCGACGTTAACTGAGACCCTGTGCCACTGCTTTGCAGTTCCTCACCACCGATAAATCCTGACGAATAACTACTTACACTCGTCGTACATATATTCATTCCAGTCACTCTTTTGTTCCATCCGACATATCGAAATACTATCCGACATTTCAAAAATTCTCTGAACCCGCTGCCTTGCAGTTCCTTTTCGCCTGAACATACTTACGAATAATTCCTCACATTTCCGAGAATCCATTCATCCCCAGTTGTTCTTGTGTTTCACGAAATACTTCATATTGCTATCTGATCTCCCGAAGATCCTCTGTAGCCTAGTGCTCCCGAAAGTCTTGTCTGCCTGCATTATAGTTAAATCCATACATCCGGCAATATTCATTAACATCCTTTGTCATTGCCATCCTGAGCCTATTGATTCATCATGTTGCGAATGCTCGCAATCAATAGTCGATTCCTAGAACTCATCCTTCTGGCTCAGACGTCAATTTGGACATGAGTTGGTTCTCGGCTAATCAACTTGCAATCGATTTTCCATCGTATTCAATAACCTTGTGAGTTCTTCCCTGATGCAATACCTTCGGTAAATTGTATCATCTGCTTTGACTTTGACACTTTGCTTTCGAACTCGTATCCCTTGCTTTGGTTGATGGTTGTATAGACTCGTAAAATGTCTCGATGGGTTGTATCTATGCTTCTGCCATCAGCGAGAACCCAGAAACTTCTACGACTCATACTCTACTGGTGTTACACCAGATAAATTTCAACATTTCAACTTCACTAAAAGAGAAAAGTGAATGAGAGGTTATGCATTGAAGAAGTGGGGGTCGACCTTGAACTGTGTGTTCATGCCCATGGACCCGATGTAGAACTTATCATGGAAGCTGCTCGAAAAAATAATTATTTCCTTGGTACAAGTCCATCTTGTATCTATGAATTGATCCTTTCCAATCGTGGTTCCGACCATATTCCTCCTTGATTCCATTTCCCGGATAAGTTAAAATACTTATCCTCTACAAATCATTTCCCCCGTCCAACCTCTAGTCCGATTTACCTTCCGGTATTACCCCTAGTACTTGTTACTGGGAAGTTTAATACCCCATCACATCATTCCTAGCCTGATCGGCTATATTTTTATCGTGCCAACTTTTAACTGTGCTACCTGGTCCTTATGCCCGGAGCAACTTCCAACGCTGAGCTAAGCTTACGTCGATCTTCCTCATCTTATCATTCCACTCTGAACAACAAGCTTGCCTTCGAGCTTGTGTCGAATCCGTGGTTCTCATAGCCTTTCACTTCATCCTTCCTTGTGCTTGATGTCGTCGCTGCTCGATGGCATCTTCATGGAGTCTCTCGACAAAATTTGTCGTGATCACCGTCAACACTTTGACTTCTTCAGAGATGTCAATTGAATTCATGGCTAGAAACACTATCCCTGCCCCTCGATGGTTTGTGATATCATCAATGACAACCTTGACTTCCTTCCAACACAGACCTAGTCATGTTTGGTTATTCCTTACATTCCGAGATAATCTTGTGTAACACCCCAAAAATGTTTTCTGAATTATTGAAATCTTTCCTTTAAAAATAAATGCTTTGAAAACCATATTTGGATCATATTACTTTTCTACCATTTGAAAACCCTTTCAAATTTTAATTGGGTTTCAAATTTTTCTTTAATGATTCTGTTTGAAAGATTTAGAATTATTGGGCTATTAATTTGGGGGTTTTCGAACAATTGCATTTAGAAAAGTTTTTGGAAATAATTTAAAATTTTCAAAGGAAATAACCTTTTCACTTCCTTTTAGCCCTCCTGAAGTCTTCCAATAATTTATCTGCCACTCCAAATTTATCCCACAAGTCAAGCACATCTTATAGGATAATATCCAACTCCTTTCCACCTCACAAAAATATTCTTTCAATATTTTATAAATTCCAATGTTGGAATTTATATTATTCAATATCCCTTTGGTTTACAAAGGAACCACAATTTCTACAAGGATTCTACCTCCACCAAAATTTCCTCAGCAAATATATGGTACCCACAACCCATTTTTCCAAAAACATGGGGTGCCACATATCAAAATTTTCAAATTCCACTCAATTCAAATTTGGACCAAATTCAATATTTCTGATCCAAACATATTTTTAAATGCTCCAAAAATTCCCAAACTTTGCCAGGCCCTCTCATATGCATCAATACATCACCACAAAAATTCCTCAAAATTCTAAAAATCCCTAGCACTCTCTGCCATGGGATCATATGAGTGTCTGTACACTGTTCATAGCTGAATAAGATTCAGTTAACTGAATCTTCAGGGAGCAGGGGGTGATCGAGCCGTGCACTGCACTCGATCCATCCACTTCTCCTCCACACCTTCCCTTGCCTTAAATGTGCAGCCGTGGGGCCTCCTCGTCAGCCCCTCGCCGTCAACAGGCTGGAGGCTGGCCGGTACAACGGCCACCACGCTCGGCCACACCAGGCCGAGCGGATTAGCTCGCGCCACCGGCCTCATTCACTGCATCGCACCCTGCTAACCTACTTCCCTCTCCACGCGTCGCTTCCCTCCGCAGCCCTGCGCACTGACCAAACCCCTAGACCCCATCCGGCAGTCGCCGGAGACGGGCACATCCGCCGTGCCCGTACTCCGACCTCGCCGTGGATAAGGCACCCAAGCTCGAATTCATCCGCGCTGGCGCTTCGGACAGCTTCCACCACTCTCACTGACACCCACCGACCACGGCCACTGCCCAAACCTACCTCGCCGACCACCGTAACTCCGGCGTGATCTGAACCTCGCCGGACCGCCTCGGATCGCCTATAAAAGGCCCTCCCGAGCTCCATTCTCCTCAACAATCGCCTCCACCACCTCCCAATCGCCCCTATGCCACTTCCCTGACCTCGAGGAGGTCTCCTCCCTCCTCTCCGATCACCGCTCCGCCACCTCTGTTCCCGATTGGCTCGACACTGTTACGCCACCACCACAGCTCAAACTTCACCAGTAGCCATATTATCCACCAAACCATCAATTCCGCGCTCCAATTTCACTTCACGAGCCCTCTCCGGCGAATTCCAAAACCACCGAGCCACCGTCCGCCGCCGTTGACCTCGCCGGCGTTCAGGTGCTCTCCGGCGACCACCACCACTTCCCTCCGATGCATCACTCCGCCCTGGTCACGTTCCAACCATCGCCAGCTGCAGGAACCCCGGCGATCGCCGCCGGCGACCGCTGTCACTTCACTGCCTCGCGTGCGATCGGGTTCAAATTTGAACCTGACGGGTGGACCCCACCCCGGGCACTCTTTTTTTTCTTTTCTCTGTTTAAATCGAAGTCATATTCTTCTGTTTACGCCTTCCGCGCTGAGAAGCGTACTTCGGCCCGAAGCGTTTTCTATTTAAACTGTGCAGGGACTGCTGTTTTACACAAAAGCCCCTGGTTTTGAAAGTTTAATAACTTTTAAAGCACAACTCTGATTGAGTTGAACTTTTTTTTGAAATTCTTATTTTTCTCTCTAGTTTTTTTTAGTATTTATTTAAAAATGTTTTGAGACAACTTTTTGCACTGTTGACAAAATTTTAATTCGGGTTGAATTTGAATATATTCAGAAAAAGAAGAGGGAAACCTTGCTGAGAATTTCGAAGGGTTTTCACCTGACTACTTTGGACAAGGCAAGCATTATTGAACTTGGGATATGGTGATTGCATTTGCATTTGCATGTTTGCATCGGTTGGTGTCGCACCACATATATCACAAGTGCATGCATGTTTGGTCATATCACTTCTTATGCTTGTCTTGCACTTCACTCAAACAAGGTAACTTAATGACTTGGTATAGCTGTGAGATATTCAGGAGAGTGTCTCCTGCCTTGGACGTGCTGGTAGGCACGGGTCATTATTTTGACACGGTGGTGTCACGTGACTATGTGGAACATACCGGTAATGATAATTAACACCTCCTGAGTCGGCCTAGATCGAGTCTTGTTCCGTTACACCTAGCTGGATACCGTGCTGCCATGAGTCCTTTCGCAAGGAAGGTACGGCTGAGTAAGTTGTTAACCCCTATCCAGGTACACACCGTACAGAGGGCCACGATGAGGGTTTCCAGGGCCTTGGACTAAATCCTATCATCGGGTCAGGAGGCATGGGTGTTCCGGTTGTAAACGAGAGGGGGGCACCCCTTGGAATCCACGCGTATTAATAGTGATCCCATGCAGGACATTGGTCTCTCCGTCTTAGAGTTTTTCTTGAACGATGCTTTGGGTGATTCCTGGCATCCGGAAAGTTAATCTGGTGTGTGCTGGTCAGGTGTGTTTTCAACCCAAAGACCGTAATGGGAATTAGTCAGTGTCACGGTGCTGACTAAAGAAATCCTTTACTTGTGGGTAAAGAGTACACCCTCTGCAGAGTTTAAACCTTTCGAATAGCCGTTGTCCACGGTCAAGGGCGTTAGCTGGGTGGGTCAAGTGTCGGTCCCGGTGTCGGTCTCCGGAGGAAATAATTTTAATATGCCTGAAATATTTTGCAGCATAATTATTGACACCCTGATGTTACCATGAATATTTTATGCATGTTAAATATTATTATGGTTATGCATATTATTAAGGACTAACCCGTTTCTCTTATTTTTATATTTCTTGAGTGTCTCAGGGGCTGGCCAGACTACCCCGGGCACTCAATTTTATTTTCAAGACCTCTCGTGGCGTCTCTTGAGTTAACAGGTGGTTCCGCCACTACTCTTGTGGACACCCGACTGGCATTTCTCTTCAAGTCCGACCGTGGCGTCACTTGACACCCGACTGGCATTTCTCTTCAAGTCTGACCGTGGCGTCACTTGACACCCGACTGGCATTTCTTTTATTTTGCTGAGTGTCACTTGGGCTGGCTAGACTACCCGTGGCATTCATTTGTTTAATAAGTTTGATCATGACTAACATGCTTTGTTTACGTTCATATCATTTATTTGTCATGATTTCACTTTCAGTTAGCACGAGCATATGCATCCATTATATCTTTTGTTCTTAATGTTTGCGAGTACATTCCAACGTACTCACTGGCTTGTCCCTGGCTATTTACTTGGCCAGACTTGGAGGAGGACGAGCTTGTGGAGGAGGATTGCGCTAGCGAGCCCGACGCTTAGAGGAGTCCTAGTCAGTCAACCTGTGAGATAGGAGTCTACCACTTGTATCATCCGCTGAGCTTCCGCTACACAAATAAAATAGTCAAGCCTCACACTGACGCTTGACTCTATGTTATTGTACTAGTATTGTATCACCACCACACCATTGTCATATTCCGCCACTGTCATCTATTGGCAAGTTTGTAATAAACTTTGTTTAGCCCTCAGACTCAACCCTGTGTAAAATTATCTTGTACTGGTTATCTGTATCAAGGAAGTCCACCAGTTGTGTTGATCTTGGGGCTGGTGTGACTTAGGGCTATTCTGGGAATTATTCTCAGAAATGGGCCCGACAGGACTTGGTACCAGAGCCAGGCTGACTGTAGGAAGCCCTAGGCACGATCGCTGGCACTCGAGTCAGTACTAACATTTTTAGCATGCATCTCATGCATTGTAGCATTTTTTTTTCCATGGTCATCATATACACATGATATGACTATTTGGATTTTTGTCTACTGATGTAGATGTCTGGCGGCAACTGCCCATCCCAGATTTTTGCCAATGAGCCTGCGGGATATTCCCATCTTCTTACCATCATTGCTAGAGATGCGATGAGATCTCCGAGCCGTCCAGAGTACACCGTTTTTCCTGACAGGATCACAAACACTCTGACTATGTACCAGGCTTCGGTATATATTCGGGGTGGAAGTACCTTGTCTTTCCGCAACTACCATTTTATGGGGAGAGGCATGCTATCCAGATGGCCGCCCGTGAGGCTATTGCTCGTGTCAGGGACATCCTGCCTATTCTGCAGACCCGTCCCTATCACTACCTTCCGTGCCATGTTCCTTATACCAACCATTATGCTTTTTCCTGCACCGCAGGAGAAAGGGATGAGGCGATCCAGCCCCTTGTCCAGTATATCATGGCACTAGAGTCGGTCTTCACCGCACTGGTGGACGACCATCTTGCTGCACGAATGGACTTGGCTCGTGCGAGGATCACTCGCAGGAGTGAGTTCCGTTCACCTTCACCACGTGCCCCTCGTATTCCGACTCCACCACACTATTCTCCTGCTCAGCCCGCGGTTCAGCACTCATCCCCGAGTGATGAGGCTAGTCACTTGGCTGCTCCTATTCCGATCAGAGCTCCACTACCGACGCGCACAGTGCCACCTCAGACAGGGGTAGCATCGACCTCTACCCAACTGGAGACCATTCCAGAGGAGGAGGAGGTTGAGTCTCCAGCACCTCAGTTGGGACTTACCCTCAGCGGAGCCTACAGAGTCTCGGACACCCCGTGAGGACAGATCGAGCGTCAGCACCACAGTAGTCTTTTATGAGACGTGGTTCTAAGATATTTATTTTCTGTATCTTCTTCTTTTTGTAAGATGGCGAGTAACAGACTCGGACCACAGCACGTTGAGAGGACGAGGTAGTACGCTAGTTGAATAAGTGGTCGTGTAGTATACAGTTTCTGCAAGCATCTTGTATAATTAAATCCAGCATGTATGATATAACCTGTTGTACTTGCATCCTGGGGGGAGATTTTCAGTCTCTTAAAAAATTTATTTGCTGCCCTTATAATTTTTTTTCTCATCAGAGTTACACAAATACCCCCAGAAAGAAAATGCATCGCCCTGGACCCGTTCTATGCCAAGTCCGCCAGAGAGCAACCATGGACAAATGGGAAATAATTTTACACAAGGGCAGACTAGTCAACAGGGCAGTGACTCAGCATTTCACAAGTGTGTCGTCTGTACGAACAAAGCTAGCAATAGCACCAAGAGATGATGCAGCATTTAATCAGTATGGGAAATCACCAAGGACAAAATCAGAACAGGTCAAAATTATCTGAGCTCCAGAAGACCAATCCTACTGTGTTTTCTCACACCGACAAACCATTGGAGGCAGATGATTGGCTACGTGATATTGAAAGAAAATTGGTTATTGCCCAGTGTACGGACCGGGAAAAAGTGCTTTATACCCCATACTATTTTTCTGGTACAGCAGCATCATGGTGGGAAAACTTATGCCACACTCATCCCAACGGAGCCAATATGACATGGGAACAATTCAAGGAAAACTTTCGGGGAGCACACATTCCTAACAGTATCATGAAATTGAAGAAAAGGGAATTTGAGGATCTCAAGCAGCGAGGCACCACGGTAGCCCGGTACCTGGATCAATTTACTCAGCTGGCCCGGTACGCCAACGACGAATACATGACAGAAGACAAAAAGATGGAAAATTTTCTCGACGGACTTATCCCATCTTTAAAGTGCCAACTGGTAGTCCACACCTTTCCTGATTTCAAAACACTGGTGGACAAGGCAATTATACTAGAGAACGAACACCGCAACATGAATGAAATACGCAAGCACCGTATGAACCAGTCATCTCAGGTTCGCAACAACAGGCCCAAGAATGAATTTCAGAAGCCTACAACACCCCGACCAGCAACTCCGCTACCCCGACCAGCAGCGGTAGCACCACAACAGAACCGTAGTGCTTTCAACAACAGGACCAAAGATACGACATTCTATCCAGGCATCACCTGTTATGCCTGTGGAGGAGAAGGGCATTACTCCAGGCAATGCCCAAAGCAAGGAAATAATACCCCCAAGTCCAACAACAATGGCCGTGGTACAAACACAGCCCCCAAACGCAACAACTCCAACCCCAATAACAACCAGAGGAAGGGACAGGTCAACCACGTGACCTTTGAGGAGGCACAAAATGCACCAGATATTGTGTTTGGTACGTTTCCTGTCAACTCAATTAATGCTACAGTCTTATTTGATTCCGGAGCTTCCCATTCATGTATCTCAAAAAGATTCGCTTCGAAGAATCGATTTTCTTTTTCGCCTTTGCAAAATTCCATGGTTATTCAGTCCCCGGGATCGAAGCAAAGCACACAATGGTACTGCAAGGATGTGAATATTGAGATCAAAGGAATGGTATTTTTAGCCAACCTTATTGTTCTGGAAGCAGTCGAACTGGATGTTATACTAGGAATGGATTGGTTAACCAAAAATAAAGGTTTCATACACTGCTACAACCGCACAGTGACTCTTACAAGCTGCCAAGGAGAAACAATAAAATTTGGCACAAGGAGAATTTCTGCATCACAAGGAAAATTAAATCAAGTGGATGCGGCAAAATTAAGTAAGGTTCCTATAGTCTGCGAATACCCCGATGTATTTCCTGAGGAGCTACCAGGAATGCCCCCGGACCGTGAAATTGAATTTGTTATTGAATTGGCACCTGGAACGACACCCATTTATAAGAAGCCGTACTGAATGGCTCCGACAGAATTGGCTGAGTTGAAGAAACAGATTAAGGAACTGATGGAAAAGGGTTATGTTCGACCCAGCTCATCACCATGGGGATCGCCAGTTTTATTTGCTAAGAAAAAGGATGGTACCCTAAGGCTATGTATTGATTATAGGGCACTCAATATGGTCACCATTAAAAATAAATACCCGCTGCCCAGGATAAATGACTTGTTTGAACAGCTAGCAAAAGCCAAGGTTTTCTCAAAAATAGATTTGAGGTCAGGCTACCATCAATTAAAAATCCGATCGGCAGATATACCCAAGACTGCCTTTACTACCAGATATGGATTATACGAGTTCACAGTGATGCCTTTTGGCTTAACCAACGCTCCTGCTTATTTTGTGCATCTCATGAACAAGGTCTTCATGAAATATTTGGACAAGTTCGTGGTCGTATTTATCGATGATATACTTATTTATTCCAAGACACCCGAGGAACACGAGCAACACCTACGAATAGTCCTGGAGGAATTGAGGAAAAATCAACTATATGCCAAATTCAGTAAATGTGAATTTTGGTTGCGAGAAGTTGGTTTTCTGGGACATGTACTGACACAAGATGGGATAGCAGTGGACCCAAGTAAAGTAAAGGCTGTCCAAGAATGGAAGCAACCCACAAACATGACAGAGGTCAGGAGTTTTCTTGGTCTGGCTGGCTACTACCGGAGATTTATAGAAGGATTCTCCACCATAGCTAAACCCATGACCCAACTACTTAAGAAGGATAAGAAGTTTGATTGGACTGAAGCCTGTGAGAAAAGTTTCCAATAATTGAAAAAGAGGCTAACAACGGCACCTATTCTGGTCGTGCCCGATGTGGACAAAAATTTTGAGATATAATGTGACGCGTCTAGGAAAGGCCTTGGATGTGTATTGATGCAAGAAGGAAAAGTCGTGGCATATGCCTCAAGACAGCTACAATGACACAAGGAGAATTATCCTACTCATGATTTGGAGCTAGCTGCAGTAATACATGCACTCAAGGAATGGCGACACTTTCTTCTTGGTAAACGATGTGAAATATACACAGACCACAAAAGTCTTAAGTATATTTTCACCCAGCCAGAATTAAACTTGAGACAACGTCGCTGGCTTGAGTTAATAAAGGATTACGACATCGGAATTCATTATTATCCAGGTAAAGCAAATGTTGTGGCAGACGCCCTCAGCCGAAATCCCTGCACCAACAATAGTAGTGCGCAATTCTTACAGCATGAGTTTAATTAGGAATTTGCCAAACTCAATATGATCCTAGTCACAGAAGGAACCGTTGCCCAACTGGAAATAAAACCAACATTAGAGGATCAGACCAAAGAAGCCCAAAAAGGACACCCAAGTATTGAAGGGATTAAGAGGAAAATAAAATTGGGCAAGGCGACTGAATTTACCATAGACAGTCAGGGAATTTTATGGTTCAGAAGAAGATTGTGCGTGCCTAATAAGGAAGATTTAAAGCAACAAATTTTGGCAGAAGCCCATACCACTCCATATTCTATTCATCCAGGAGGGACAAAAATGTACAAGGATCTACAAGAAAATTATTGGTGGCACGGAATGAAGAGAGATATAGCCGTATATGTCGCACGTTGTGATTCAT
Organism: Thinopyrum elongatum; assembly: GCA_011799875.1. Classification (NCBI taxonomy): domain Eukaryota; kingdom Viridiplantae; phylum Streptophyta; class Magnoliopsida; order Poales; family Poaceae; genus Thinopyrum; species Thinopyrum elongatum. Next base: position 410,768,974 of record CM022301.1, read on the forward strand.
GCCAGCGTGTAAAGGCAGAACACCAGAGGCCAGCAGGACTACTGCAGCCACTCAGAGTACCTGAATGGAAATGGGACGTAATAGGAATGGATTTTATCGTCGGATTGCCAAGGTCATGACACGGAAATGATGCTATCTGGGTTATAACAGATTATTTAACCAAGGTGGCACATTTCATTCCGGTCAAAACCACATACTCCACACAGAGACTTGCCAGATTATACCTCTCCCGGATTATTTGCCTACACGGAGTACCCAAGACCATAGTCTCTGATAGAGGCACCCAATTTGTCTCTAGATTTTGGGAGCACCTACAGCAAGCCCTAGGGACTCAACTGACGTTTAGCACAGCTTACCACCCACAGACCGAAGGACAAACTGAGCGGGTAAATCAAATATTAGAGGACATGCTGAGAGCATGTGTGCTCACTTACGGAATTAGCTGGGAAGATAGTTTACCATACGCGGAGTTCTTATATAACAACAGTTATCAAGCTAGTTTGAAAATGTCACCTTTTGAAGCCCTGTACGGACGAAGGTGCTGTACTCCACTCAATTGGTCTGAAACCGGAGACAGTCGAATTTTCGGTCCCGAAGTTCTTAAAGAAGCAGAAACAAAAGTGAAGCTTATTGAGGACAAACTGAAAGCGGCTCAGAGCCGTCAAAAGAGTTACTATGATCAAAAGCACCGCCAAATCAGTTTTGAGCCCGATGAATATGTGTATCTCAGAGTATCTCCAACAAGAGGACTACAGAGATTTAAGGTCAAAGGAAAATTGGCACCGAGATTTATTGGACCATTTAGAGTGATCGCAAGAAGAGGCAAGGTTGCTTATCAACTAGAACTACCGACAAAGTTATCAGATGTTCATGATGTGTTTCACATATCACAGCTAAGGAGATGTGTCAGTAACCCAGAAAAGCAAGTCCAGCATCAGGACCTGGATATCCAACCATATCTTACCTATAGGGAACGTCCTATAAAGATTTTGGAGGAGTTTGAATGGAGAACCCGGCGAAATGTAATAAAATTTTACAAAGTTCAGTGGAGTAATCACATCGAGGAAGAAGCAACATGGGAAAGAGAGGATCACCTGAGGACTGAATATCCGTACCTGTTTGAGGGACAACTGAAATCTCGGGGACGAGATTTTTCTTAAGGGGGGTAGGTGTTGTAACACCCCAAAAATGTTTTCTGAATTATTGAAATCTTTCCTTTAAAAATAAATGCTTTGAAAACCATATTTGGATCATATTACTTTTCTACCATTTGAAAACCCTTTCAAATTTTAATTGGGTTTCAAATTTTTCTTTAATGATTCTGTTTGAAAGATTTAGAATTATTGGGTAATTAATTTGGGGGTTTTCAAACAATTGCATTTAGAAAAGTTTTTGGAAATAATTTAAAAATTCCAAAGGAAATAACCTTTTCACTTCCTTTTAGCCCTCCTGAAGTCTTCCAATAATTTATCTGCCACTCCAAATTTATCCCACAAGTCAAGCACATCTTATAGGACAATATCCAACTCCTTTCTACCTCACAAAAATATTCTTTCAATATTTTATAAATTCCAAAGTTGGTATTTATATTATTCAATATCCCTTTGGTTTACAAAGGAACCACAATTTCTACAAGGATTCTACCTCCACCAAAATTTCCTCAGCAAATATATGGTACCCACAACCCATTTTTCCAAAAACATGGGGTGCCACAGTTCAAAATTTTCAAATTCCACTCAATTCAAATTTGGACCAAATTCAATATTTCTGATCCAAACATATTTTTAAATGCTCCAAAAATTCCCAAACTTTGCCAGGCCCTCTCATATGCATCAACACATCACCACAAAAATTCCTCAAAATTCTAAAAATCCCTAGCACTCTCTGCCATGGGATCATATGAGTGTATGTACACTGTTCATAGCTGAATAAGATTCAGTTAACTGAATCTTCAGGGAGCAGGGGGTGATAGAGCCGTGCACTGCACTCCATCCATCCTCTTCTCCTCCACGCCTTCCCTCGCCTTAAATGTGCAGCCGTGGGGCCTCCTCGTCAGCCCCTCGCCGTCAATAGGCCGGAGGCTGGCCGGTGCAACGGCCACCACGCTCGGCCACGACAGGCCGAGCGGATCAGCTCGCGCCACCGGCCTCATTCACTGCCACACCCTGCTAACCTACTTCCCTCTCCACGCGTCGCTTCCCTCCGCAGCCCCGCCCACTGACCAAACCCCTGGACCCCATTCGGCAGTCGCCGGAGACGGGCACGTCCGCCGCGCCCGTACACCGACCTCGCCGTGGATAAGGCACCCGAGCTCGAATTCGTCCGCACTGGCGCTTCGGACAACTTCCACCACTCTCACTGACACCCACCGACCACGGCCACCACCCAAACCTACCTCGCCGACCACCGTAACTCCGGCGTGATCCGAACCTCGCCGGACCGCCTCGGATCGCCTATAAAAGGCCCTCCCGAGCTCTGTTCTCCTCAACAATCGCCTCCACCACCTCCCAATAGCCCCTATGCCACTTCCCTGACCTCGAGGAGGTCTCCTCCCTCCTCTCCGGTCACCGCTCCGCCACCTCTGTTCCCGATCAGCTCGACACCGTTACGCCACCACCACAGCTCAAACTTCACCAGTAGCCATATTATCCACCAAACCATCAATTCCGCGCTCCAATTTCACTGCCCGAGCCCTCTCCGGCGAATTCCAAAACCACCGAGCCACCGTCCGCCGCCGTCGACCTCGCCAGCGTTCAGGTGCTCTCCGGCGACCACCACCACTTCCCTCCGACACGGCACTCCGCCCTGGTCACGTTCCGACCATCGCCAGCTGCAGGAACCACAGCGATCGCCGCCGGCGACCGCCGTCACTTCTCTGCCTCGCGCGCGATCGGGTTCAAATTTGAACCTGACGGGTGGTCCCCACCCCGCGCACTTTTTTTTTCTTTTCTCTGTTTAAATCGAAGGCGTATTCTTTTGTTTACGCCTTCCACGCTGAGAAGCGTACTTCGGCCCGAAGCGTTTTCTGTTTAAACTGTGCAGGGACTGCTGTTTTACAGAAAAGCCCCTGGTTTTGAAAGTTTAATAACTTTTAAACCACAACTCTGATTGAGTTGAACTTTTTTTTGAAATTCTTATTTTTCTCTCTAGTTTTTTTAGTATTTATTTAAAAATGTTTTGAGACAACTTTTTGCACTGTTGACAAATTTTTAATTCGGGTTGAATTTGAATATATTCAGAAAAAGAAGAGGGAAACCTTGCTGAGAATTTCGAAGGGTTTTCACCTGACTACTTTGGACAAGGCAAGCATTATTGAACTTGGGATATGGTGATTGCATTTGCATGTTTGCATCGGTTGGTGTTGCACCACATATATCACAAGTGCATGCATGTTTGGTCATATCACTTCTTAAGCTTGTCTTGCACTTCACTCAAACAAGGTAACTTACTGACTTGGTATAGCTGTGAGATATTCAGGAGAGTGTCTCCTGCCTTGGATGTGCTGGTAGGCACGGGTCATTATTTTGACACGGTGGTGTCACGTGACTATGTGGAACATACCGGTAATGATAATTAACACCTCCTGAGTCGGCCTAGATCGAGTCTTGTTCCGTTACACCTAGCTGGATACCGTGCTGCCACGAGTCCTTTCGCAAGGAAGGTACGGCTGAGTAAGTTGTTAACCCTTGTCCAGGTACACACCGTACAGAGGGCCACGATGAGGGTTTTCAGGGCCTTGGACTAAATCCTATCATCGGGGCAGGAGGCATGGGTGTTCCGGTTGTAAACGAGAGGGGGGGCACCCCTTGGAATCCGTGCGTATTAATAGTGATCCGATGCAGGACATTGGTCTCTCCGTCTTAGAGTTTTTCTTGAACGATGCTTTGGGTGATTCCTGGCATCCAAAAAGTTAATCTGGTGTGTGCTAGTCAGGTGTGTTTTCAACCCAAAGACCGTAATGGGAATTAGTCAGTGTCACGGTGCTGACTAAAGAAATCCTTTACTTGTGGGTAAAGAGTACACCCTCTGCAGAGTTTAAACCTATTCGAATAGCCATTGTCCACGGTCAAGGGCTTTAGCTCGGTGTGTCAAGTGTCGGTCCCGGTGTCAGTCTCCGGAGGAAATAATTTTAATATGCCTGAAATATTTTGCAGGATAATCATTGACACCCTGATGTTACCATGAATATTTTATGCATGTTAAATATTATTATGGTTATGCATATTATTGAGGACTAACCCATTTCTCTTATTTTTTATATTTCCTGAGTGTCTCAGGGGCTGGCCAGACTACCCCGGGCACTCAATTTTATTTTCAAGACCTCTCGTGGCGTCTCTCGAGTTAACAGGTGGTTCCGCCACTACTCTTGTGGACACCCGACTGGCATTTCTCTTCAAGTCCGACCGTGGCGTCACTTGACACCCGACTGGTATTTCTTTTATTTTGCTGAGTGTCACTTGGGCTGGCTAGACTACACGTGGCATTCATTTGTTTAATAAGATTGATCATGACTAACATGCTTTGTTTACGTTCATATCATTTATTTGTCATGATTTCACTTTCAGTTAGCACGAGCATATGCATCCATTATATCTTTTGTTCTTAATGTTTGCGAGTACATTCCAACGTACTCACTGGCTTGTCCCTGGCTATTTACTTGGCCAGACTTGGAGGAGGATTGTGCTAGCGAGCCCGACGCTTAGAGGAGTCCCAGTCAGTCAACCTGTGAGATAGGAGTCTACCACTTGTATCATTCGCTGAGCTTCCGCTACACAAATAAAATAGTCAAGCCTCACACTGACGCTTGGCTCTATGTTATTGTACTAGTATTGTATCACCACCACACCACTGTCATATTCCGCCACTGTCATCTATTGGCAAGTTTGTAATAAACTTTGTTGAGCCCTCAGACTCAACCCTGTGTAAAATTATCTTGTACTTGTTATCTGTATCAAGGAAGTCCACCAGTTGTGTTGATCTTGGGGCTGGTGTGACTTAGGGCTATTCTGGGAATTATTCTCAGAAATGGGCCCGACATCTTGGAAGTGTTCCCTTGAATAACTTGTGATCTTCAGATCCTACTCTTACCCGAAACACCATGTTATTGGTACCTCGAAGCATGACTGTGGTATTTTGAACAACAACATGAACATTGGAAGCACATTGCCAAATTTTTCTCGATCAATTATCCGAACACCGTTGTATGGGTAATATCATGATTCTTCCCTCGCCCCCTCTATTTAAATGCTTTTGAACTTGCTGTCCTATCATGTATATCATGCTCCGCTTATCTTTGGGGAAGTATGTACTACCAATTCTGGTGTGTAAACACATTTTTCCTTTCCATTGGTTTGTTTAACTTTTCTTGTGATCTATATGATATAAGCAGAAACAATTCCCTGCTTATGTAACACCTCGGTGTACAACTCTATCAGTAAGACCATGTTACTATTGTTGATGACATTCCGGTAACCCCCGATGGTCGAGAACTTTGCCTATTGGTCCGCCTCATTCTAATGAGCAGGAAATGGTTCTCTTCGTCCCTCGCCCTTGGTACCGAGGTTGCCACCGACATAACTGACATACTATCCTCTGACATACCTTGTTGTCGTGACTGGTAAGGTGACACCGCTCTCCCTACTCTCGATCGACACCCCCCACAGTTCCACAAGATCGGAACCTGACTCTCCTGAATATCCTTAATTCCGAAGTATCATTTGCTCTTGGCCTTGTTTGTTATCCCGGGCCACCCCTCGAGAGATGATCTACTCCCGATACCCTGAACCCCTGTTCACACTTCGTTCAGGTATCGGTCGAATGTCCATTCGCTCGATACTTCTTATCATACCGTCGTACTTTGTTCTCGGTGTTTTCTTAAGTTTCAACTTGAGAGATACTTCTGCCACATTCCCTGAATTGTTCACCAGACAATCGACCCTATAAGGGTCAGTTCTCCTGAAATTACCCTTTTCTTCCCCACTTAAATCTCGAGACGAGATTTCTTGTAGTGGAGGAGATTTGTAACACCCCCAGTGGTTAGCTACAGTAATCCCACATGATAATGCCAAGTCACCATGATTAACAATGCTTAATCATCATTGGGATCATATCTCATTTCAAATCCAATTCAAATTGACATTCAAATATAAAGTGAAAATAAAAGTTTCCCAAATCCAGGAACTAAAATGTTCATCATGCTGTAAATAATTCAGAGACAAATCTAAAATTGTAATCGACATTTACTGAATTAATTAAGTGACTCTAACAGCAAGAAATAGCAACAAAACAAAAGTATTTAATCCATTTATAATTAAATAAAATTCATTTGAAGTCATATGGATTCAAAACCTTTTTATGGCAGTGGTTAATATTGCACTATATTTATCTGGCTAGTTCACATATTTTATAAAGCTATACATGAGCCCACACATTTTGCAAATCAGTGAAACAAAAGAAAACAGAAAAGAAAAAGAAAGAAAAGGAAAAAGCCCGCAGCTACTGGGCCTAAGTCACCGGCCCAACTCCCCCTTCCCCTTCCTACTGCACACGCACGCGCGCGCTGTCGTCTCGTCCGCAGCCGCCGCGCCTGGGCCCCCTCCTCTGCTGCTCGACACCGCGCCTTGCCGCTCGCCGTGGGTGGATAAGAGCCCCCCTGGCTCCCCACTGAAACCTCTGGTCTCTCTCCTCCCCTCTCCAGCGCCTCTCCTCTCTTCTTCTCCCCACGCCCGAGCGCCTCCATGTGCACGTCGCCATCGCCCCGACACCACCGTGGTCAGTGGCCTCCCCGAGCCGCGTAGGCAAGTCCAGGAGCTCCACCGCGCACCTCCACATCGTCTCCGCCCTCGAGCCTGAGCCGGGAAGCCGTCAAGTCGCCGCCATCGCCATCTCCTCCGAGTCACGGCCGCCGCCGTTGACCTCCTCGATCTGCCCCACCGCGAGCTCCCCGGCCTCCCCGTGCACGTCATCGAGCTCGATGTGAGCTCCCGCTTCCTCCTGGCCTCTCCCTTCTCCTCCTCGTGCCCCGTAGACGTCGAACCATCGAGCGCCGCCCGTAGCCGCGTCGGCCGTCGCCGTTGCTGTCGTGACCGGCCACCCCGCGGCCTCCTGCTTGCGCCCGCTGATGCGCGTCGTCGCCCAGGTCCCGTAGCAGCGCGCGGTGGACCAAATGGTCGCTGGAGATGGCCGCTAGGGCCTCGACGCTGCCCCTGTAGATCGTCGCCGGCGGGCACGCGCCCTCGCGCGCGTTAACCAGTGGGTTGACCCACTGTAGTGTGGGCCCGCCCGTTTAAATTAGCCTAACCCCTAATTAGTCTAACCCTAAACACTGACTGACAGTTGGGCCCCACGTAGTTAATTAGCCAAATGAAAATGATTATTTAAAATTAATGAACTGACATGTGGGGCCCACTTTTACTATTCAAATGGATAAGGTCTGCTGACTGTGCCCTGCTGACTCAGCAGAGGGCCCACACGTCATCCACTGCTGACTGGGCGGTTGACTTGGTCAACCTGGCCCACTGGTCAGCCACTGTGTGCACTCTGTGTACATAGAGCTGGGTACCCGTAGCGTTTTCCAATTTAATTTCGAATTTAAATTAATTCCAGTAAATTCCAGATAATGCTAAAATCTTTAGAAAATCGTAGAAAATAAACCGTAGCTCGGATCGAAAAACTTTATACATGAAAGTTGCTCGGAACGACGAGACAAAGCTGACCGTGCCGTCTGTTTCCATGACGGGACCCTCTACGGAGGTGAACCCGCAACTTTTAGCCTGTTTCCGTTAAGTGAATAGTGCCTAACTGCCGGTTAATAACTCCAACTTAAACCCTAAAATAACTTATATGCCTTAGACATGTTTTTAGGCAACCCTGCACTGCACGTTAGCATAGGAAGCTCTGTGTTACTTTGTCTGCCTTGTATTTATCTGTTTCCTCCCCCTTTTCTCTCTCGATAGAGCCCGGTACCGACGCAGCTCCGGAGACCGACTACACTGTTGAAGACCTTGCCCTTGCCGCAGAGCAACAAGGCAAGCCCCCCCTTTGATCATCCCGATATCGCCCATTCTATTTTCTCATGCTTGCATTAGATTTTGCTACTGTAATTGATTGCTCCTATTCTGTTGCATAGCCTGTTTTTTGTAAACTACTGTTGATACCTGCCTGATATCCAAACTGCTTAGTATAGGTTGGGTAGAGACCCATTAGAGAACCCCACTTTGTCCCTTGTTGCCCCGCTGGAGTATCGGATTACCCGATCAACGGGATCGAAGACCAGACCCCGGCACCGCACATCACCCCCTTAGTTGACGACACTACAGCGTTACTATCGAGTGCCGAGGGTGATACCTCGTATAGCACTTCTGATGTTAACTCTGTAGAGTAGCTATTTGGTTGTGGTCATCGAGGGTGATTCCTCGTTCACCACTCCCGTTAACGACGCTGTCGTGCAACACCTCAAGTGTGAACCCAGCGAGGGTGATTCCTCCGAGTTCACCTTGATGACTACATTAGGTGGAATCCATCGAGGGTGATTCCTCAGGTTTCCCCCTGGTGTTTGGACACACACATACTTGGACTTTACAACTGATACTTGGAAAGGCGGGTCGACCCTGAGGGGTACCCGCGAATGATGGGATGTCGGGTTGACCTGGAGGTTACCCGTGTGATGAATACGAGGCGTGGTCGGGCATTCTTGGCCCTTGCCACAAGTCCTCGAGACAGGGCGACGGGGTCACATCGATCGTGAGTCTCTGCTCGTTACCGCAACCCCCTAGTCCACTAACGATTTGGATATTTGATCCGAGTAGGCCTCTGGCCTGATAGCACTAACCATCACGTGGGAACAGTTATGGGCACTCTGCATCGTGGCATCAGCCGAAAGCTCTGTCAGAAGTCCAGTTCAGCATTGCGGCCGGGACGAACTGGCACCCTCCTGGTGCCTAGCTTCACCCTGCTCGCAACAACCCGGAGTGCACAGGGCGATGGCCCAAGACCCCTGAGCGCTTAGGATGTAGACCGGCGGGGACCTCTCTGCTGAGCTCTAGGTAGGGTTGCGGTGTATCGTTTGGCCGAGGCTAGGCATGACCCAGGAAAGTGTGTCCGGCCAGAGTTAATCGAGCGTGGTGGGTAAGTTGGTGCACCCCTGCAGGGAAGAAAACATCTATCGATAGCCGGTCCTACGGTAAAGGACACTCGGAGTTGTATCCCGATCGATACAACTAGAACTTGAGATGAGACCTGGATATGTGGCTCTGGGATTGCTTTCTCGTAGGGAGTCGAGAAAGGATCTCTGGGCGAGGTAGATGATGACTATATGGCTCTGGGATTGCTTTCTCGCAGGGAGTCGAGGAAGGATCTCTGGGTGAGGTTGATAACATTACTACTACATTATATTGTACTGATCTACTCTCTTCTATTGCTGCAAGACCGCTGAAGATGCTAGTCTTCGATAGGACTAGGCCTTCTCTCTATTCTAGCATTTCTGTAGCCCAGTCCACATATACAACCTCCCTTTGATAATGTTGCATAGGTAGTGTAGATCCTTGCTTGCTGAGTACTTTGGATGAGTACTCACGGTTGCTTTGCTTTCTTTTTCCCCCAAATCCATTTGATGCAACCAGTTGACGGAGCCCCTGAGACAGCTGCCCCGCCGACGACTACTACTACTACCCCGAGGGTGGATACTTCTACGAGTTGGCTGACGACCATGAGTAGGATCGGAGGGTCCCAAGCAGGAGGCCTGCGCCTTTCGATCGTAGTGTTTTTCTTTTGCCCCGCCTTTTAAGGGCCTATCTGTGCTTTCTTTTATATCTGTACTCAGATATCTGATGCTTCCACTGACGCTTGTACGCAAGCTTATGTATTCGAGCCCTCGAGGCCCCTGGCTTGTAATATAAAGCTTGTATGACTTTATTTATGTTTTAGAGTTGTGTTGTGATATCTTCCCGTGAGTCCTTAGGCTTGACCGTGTGCATTTGCGTGTATGATTAGTGCATGATTGAGCCGGGGGCGTCACATTAGGATCACATTTCAGTCTAGCATTCAAAGATTTTTCTTTCAGTTTCCATAATAATTTCTTAAGATCATCTCTATCCTTGCAAGCAAGAAAATCTCTAGCTACCACCTCATCCATAACATAACCCTCAGGTATCTTAGGCAATTCAAATCTAGGAGAGCTAGGTCTAATAGGTGTTTCATAATTCTCAGTTTCAAAGACTTCATCAGTTTCAGTAATTTCATCAGTTTCAGCATTCTCAATATATTTAGCTCTAGCAAGTTGTTCATCAAGAAATTCACCTAGCGGCACATTATCATCAAGCAAGGTACTAGCATCATCATATGCATCATTCATAGCAGAAGTAGCATCATCAATAACTTGCAGCATATCAGGATTAATAGCATGTGGTGGTGTTGCAAGTTTACTCAAAACAGAAGGTGAATCAAGTGCAGAGTGTGAAGGCAATTCCTTACCTCCCCTCGTCCTAGAGGGAACGATCTTGGTTTTAGTATCTTTCAGATTCTTCATAGTGATAAATAGATATAAATCCCAAGTGGCTCAACAAATATAGCTATGCTCCTCGGCAACGGCGCTAGAAAAAGGTCTTGATAACCCACAAGTATGGGGGATCGCAATAGTTTTCGAGGGTAGAGTATTCAACCCAAATTTATTGATTCGACACAAGGGGAGCCAAAGAATATTTGTAAGTATTAGCAGTTGAGTTGTCAATTCAACCACACCTAGAGATTAAATATTTGTAGCGAAGTGATCAGTAGCACAGTAGTATGATAGTTTTGATAGCAGTGGTAATAGTAGCAATAGTAATGGTAACAGCAGTAGCAATTTTGTAGCAGTTTTAACAGTAGCAATAGCAATAGTAGCTTAGCAAGAACAATATGTGGAAAACTCGTAGGCATTGGATCGGTGAATTCATTGATGATATTCATCATATAATAGTCATAACCTAGGGCGACACAGAACTAGCTCCAGTTCATAAATATAATGTAGGCATGTATTCCGTAAATAGTCATACGTGCTTATGGAAAAGAACTTGCATGACATCTTTTGTCCTACCCTCCCTTGGCAGCTGGGTCCATAAGGAAACTAAGGGATATTAAGGCCTCCTTTTAATAGAGAACAGGAACAAAGCATTAACACATAGTGAATACATGAACTCCTCAAACTACGGTCATCACCGGAAAGTATCCCAATGTCGGTGCAACAAACCCTGGGTCCATTGCACGGACTGTGCATAGGCCAGAGACAAGATTACAAGACCAAGATCAGACCAAACAAGGAGGATCAATTCCTTTGAAGGATCCAAGTGCAAGTCGAGAAGGCCAAGGTGAGCCAGAGGAACAAGGCATCGCTAAGGGAAGGACCAACCTTGCCGGGCAGGAGAGCCCGACAGGGTTGGGTTTTGCCCCGGAAGCAAGCTCCCAGATCGTCCCGGCAGGCCTGCCGGGGCTGGCGGAGGCAAGCCACTCCACCGCTCCACCTCACAAGCGACGCAAGTCATTAATCAAAGCGGTGTCGAGCTTCAAGGTGACTAAGTGGCTGCTTTTTGCCACATGGCAGCCACTTCCTACAGCAAACACCTTCATATGACACCCGTCCTGAGACGTGTCAAACGAGCAGGCGTGAAGCTGGCAAAACAGCCCGGCAGGACCTGCCGGGTGAGCTGTGATGTGACACTGAGCGGCGCATTTAATGCGCTTTGTCAGCCTGCAGAGTTAGATATGATAGCACTGTTAGCTATTTAATCAGTACGCAAAGACTGATTTGCCACTGTGATGACCCCTTAATCTATAAAAGGAGGCCCATGGCGACCGTAGAAAGGGTTGGACCCTCGCAAATTCATACGCGCGTAGCCACTCTCGCCCCAGCGACCTTGCCGGGCGAGTGCGCTACATCCACCACCATTATCCACCATCAATCCACCAAAGCAGGAGTAGGGTTTTACGCCTCACGGCGGCCCGAACCTGGGTAAAGACTGCCCGTGTGATCTCTGTCGTGCTGCGCGACGCTTCTCTGCTCTTTGTGCAACATGCACATCCCCCCGCCAAACCAAAAGGGGCTCATGGCCCCATAGGTGGCCGTGGTTTCCCACAACATCTTTGGCGCACCAGGTAGGGGGATCACTTGCGCGAAACCGAGAGCGTACGCTGCGCGTCATCTTCATCGACATTTTCGTCGTCGACGGCGTCATCGACTATGGCGCCCAAGAGGAAGCCCGGAGCTGCAAATCACCTGTTCACCTCGAAGGCTCCGCCGTCCGCGATCGCCGACGTCGCGGGGAATGCGGGGGCTCGCGAGGGTGTGGATGCTGCGGGGGACGTGGTCGGCGCAGGCGGCGCCGCTACCACCTCCCCCACGGCCGAAGCAGGAATGGGAGGTACCGGGGTAGGACAGCATCAGCAACATTTCAACGGCCATGCTCCATGAGGTACGGATGGAGGGATCATTCCGCCTGAACCCCTTCTCCTCGCCAACGGGCACAGCCACAGTGATGATGCTTGTGCTGGGGCGAATCGCAACCCTCCGGCCTCCCCCACTGCGGGCGCGACCGCAGGGCACGCGCCACCCCCGGGCGGGCTGACCCAGCTACTGTGCCCAACGAAGCCGCTGGCCCTCAGGCGCCTCCGCCGCGTCACCATGCCGTCCAAACGGCTAGTTCGCGGCATCAAGGGCGCGGCGTGATCGCCACCGGCAACGTCAGGAGCTGAGCGACACTACGATCTACATCGTCATCACCTATGCCAAGCACTGCCTCCGAGGCCATGGCGCGAGCCCAACTGCTGTTGAGATTTCCACTGGCGGCAGACCAGATGGATGAGTGCCGAGCCACCATCCAAAGTCTGATTGGTTTTGCCGAGGCGGAAGGATCACAGCAGGCCGGACCGCCATGGCCTTCCCAGGCAGCAACGACGGCTCGTGCGGCTAGTCGTGCGGGAGGGGCCACCCTCACGGTGGAATCCCCACCATGGCAAGCCACCCGGGAGCCGCAAAACCAAGCGGCCGATGACGTCTCGATGGCCTCGTCAGACCCTCGAGCGCGTCAAGGCCGACTACGTGCCCCGGAGGGCAGGCGAAGGGAAGGCACGCGTGTCATTGACGAGCGGCGCCGCGACAACCCCCGCCGGTCCAATGGGTGTGATGGCCCGGACGTCGATGAGCCCGCGCTCAGAGATAGCGGGTGCCTGCCTTTCGAGGTTGGGTGCCCTGCCTTCACCCGTGAGCTGCGGCAAGTCCGTTGGCCGTCCACTCGCACGTTCAAGCCAGAGATACCAGAGAAGTATGATGGGAGACTAAACCCGGCAGAGTTCTTGAGCATCTACACCATCGTTGTTCAAGCTGCCGGGGGAAGAGATGAGAAGGTGTTCGCCAACTACTTCCCTTTGGCCCTCAAATCAAATGTGAGGTCTTGGCTGATGCACCTGCCGGAGAACTCCATTTCGAACTGGGTTGACCTATGCCACGAGTTCATTGGTGCCTTCACGGGCGGCCATCAAGAACCAGGGCGGCCCAGCGACTTGCAGCTTCTCCAGCAGAAAGAAGGAGAAACTCTACGGAAGTACTTGCAGAGATTCAGTCGAGTCCACAGAAATATCCCAGATATCCACCCAGCTGCCGTGATAGCTGCCTTCCAATCCAACGTGCGCAACCACAGGATACGTTCCAAGATGAACGTTCGGTTGCCCAAGACTGTGAAGGAGCTCTACGCTTTGGTGGACAAATGTGCTCGGGTGGAGGAGGGGAGGAAACTTCCTGGAGAGGAAGATTGCGTCGACATCGACTCAGAAGATGACGACGAAACCATCAGTAAGAAGAAGAAGAACAAGAAGCACAACAAGAAGCGCAAGGATAAGGGTGTGATGACTGTTGAGGGGTCAGGCACGCCTAGTACCGGCAAGAAGGCCAAGGCTGAAGCCCCCGGCAAGGAGGCTACCGCATGCGCTGACTGCCGGGAGGCGGCGGTTGCCGAGAAAGCTGGGAAAAGTGATGGGCCCTACTGTAAGATTCATCGGACCAAGGGCCATGATCTCCAGGAATGTCATCAGGATGAGCAGCTCGTCAAGAGGCAGAAGGCTGAGTATGAGAAGCACGATAAGGAAAAAGGTCAGAATGGCGCTGGCGGGAAGTGCCGGGGTGGTGAAGCAAATCGCCCCGGCAAGGCTCCTCGGAACCAAGGGAAACCCGCCAAAGGCCGAGAGAAGGAGGATTGCAGTAATGAGAGTGATGGAGGGAATGAAGAGGAAACCAGCGAGCAGGAATTCCAGAAGGCCACTGACGCCCTGTGCATTGACGGGGGTGCATCTTTGCACTCCTCTCACCGCCAACTTAAACAGTGGGCACGTGAAGTCAATGTCGTGGAGCCACCGGCAGATTCTCGGAAGCCGCTCAAGTGGTCACGCACGCCCATCATCTTTGATGAAGAGGACCACCCCGACCGCATTACTGTGGTAGGGTGCTTGCCATTGTTGGTCTCACCAAGAATTCGCAACCTCAAGGTCACAAAGATGATGGTTGACGGCGGGGCCGGGTTGAATCTGATTTCCCCAAAGGTTATCAGCAAACTCCAGATAGCATAGGAAGAACTTAAGACCACAGGCACGTTTCAAGGAGTCAATCCCGGCAGGAGCCGTCCTAAGGGAAAGATTACGTTGCCAGTGACATTTGGAGGAGAGTTGAACTATAGGACTGAGAAAGTTGTGTTTGATGTGGTTGACCTCCCCCTGCCGTACAACGGGATCCTTGGGCGCCCGGCCCTAGCCAAATTCATGGCAGCATCCCACTATGCCTACAACACATTGAAGATGCCAGGGCCGGTGGGAGTCATTTCCGTTCCGTCGGACAAGAAAGACGCAATTATTTGCATGGATAAGATGTACCGGGACGCGGTCGCGGCAGAGGTCGCGGAAGCCACAGTTCCCGCCAAGGAAAAGCATAGCAGAGGCACTGGCAAGGAATCCGGGAAGCGTACCTCTGTGGAACGTGCCGTGCCCGTTGATGACACGCCAGAGAGTTCCAACAGCAAGATATCCAAGGCTGCTCCACCCCAAGTGAAAAAGGTCATGGCAGGGCTGGCTGGCACTGATGGTACTTTCACTATCAGTGCCACCCTTGATGACAAATAGGAAAGCGCGCTTGTTGCCTTCCTGCGGGTGAATATCGATGTGTTTGCCTGGCAACCATCTGATATCCCCGGTGTTCTCAGGGAGGTAATCGAGCACCACCTTGCTGTCTGCCCACATGCCCGGCCCGTCAAGCAGAAGGTTCGGAAGCAGGCCTTGGAGCGGCAGCAGTTTATTGCCGAGGAAATCAAGAAACTTGAAGTAGCTGGTTTGGTCAGAGGAGTACTGCATCCAACATGGTTAGCAAACCCAGTGGTTGTGCGCAAGCCTAATGGAAAATGGAGGCTTTGCATAGATTTCACGGATCTGAACAAGGCATGCCCAAAGGACCCATTTCCCTTGCCGCGCATCGACCAGATCGTGGATTCTACTTCAGGATGTGAGTTGCTCTCTTTTCTGGATGCATACTCTGGATACCATCAGATTTTTATGTCCAAGGAAGACAAAGAAAAGAGCTCATTCATCACCCCATGCGACACATACTGCTTTGTGCGCATGCCTTTCGGGTTGAAGAGTGTCGGGTCCACTTTTGCAAGAGCAGTCCAGATTGGCTTTGAACCATAGTTGCACAGGAACATTGAAGCCTATATGGATGATATTGTGGTCAAGACCAAGGACAGATCAACCCTCATCCAGGATTTAGAAGAGACATTTGCTAATCTGCGCAAGATCAACTTGAAATTGAATCCGGAGAAGTGCGTGTTTGGCGTTCCCTCCAGCAAGCTACTTGGTTTCTTTGTGTCCCACCGTGGGATAGAGGACAACCCCAATAAGATCAAGGCTATTGAGCAGATACAGGCACCCAAGACAGTTAAGGATGTGAGATGTTTGACAGGATGCGTTGCCGCGCTTAGCAGATTCATCTCCAAGTCTGCCGAGCGCGCCTTGTCGTTCTTCAAGATTTCGAAGAGGGCAGGACCCATGAAGTGGACCCCGGAAGCAGATGCAGCGCTGCAGGATTTGAAGGCCTACTTGTCTTCTGTGCCTACTTTGGTCGCACCCAAACCACAAGAACCGTTGCTGCTATATCTGGCAGCAACTAATCAAGTGGTTAGTGCGGCCCTAGTAGCACAGCGGGAAGTAGAAGAAGCAGCCACCTCAGCAAGTGTCCCACCCGGGGAAGAGGAAGAGAGTGGCCCGGCAAGGTCAGATACGGATCAAGACAAAGAGGAGCACGGCAGCGGAAGCAACCCCAAGGACACGGCAAGGAAGAAGGTGGTGCAGCGCCCAGTATACTTTGTCAGCTCACTGTTGCAGGGGGCTAGATCCAGGTATTCTGGCATCCAAAAATTGATCTTTGGCCTTGTCATGGCCTCAAGGAAACTGCGGCACTACTTCCAAGCCCATGAGATCACGGTTGTCACCCGCTTCCCGTTGCAAAGGATACTTCGAAACCCAGAGGCCACCGGCAGCATAGTGGAGTGGGCATTGGAGTTGTCCAGCTTTGGCCTGAAGTTTGAAAGCTCATCAACAATCCAGAGCAGGGCATTGGCAGAGTTTATTGCAGAATGGATGCCAACCCCTGATGAAGAAGTACAGAAAACAGTTATCCCCAGCAAGGAAGCGCCCCAAGAATGGATCATGTATTTCGATGGTGCCTTCTCCCTGCAAGGTGCAGGGGCTGGCATGCTTCTCGTGGCTCCCACTGGAGAGCACCTGAGGTACATCGTCCAGATGCACTTTCCCTGGGAGGAGGCGACCCACAATATAGCAGAATATGAAGGGCTTCTTGCCGGGCTCAGGATTGGCATAGAATTGGGAATCAAGAAGTTGATCATTCGAGGAGATTCACAACTGGTGGTGAGACAAGTCAACAAGGATTACCAAAGCCCATTGATGGAGGCATACGTCGAGGAAGTGAGAAGATTGGAGGAGCGCTTTGATGGGTTGCAAACAGAGCACGTACCCCGTGCGGAAAACAGCATTGCTGATCACCTGTCGAAGTGCGCTGCGCAGAAGCTTCCTGTGGAACCAGGAACTTTTGTTCTTCATCTTACTCAGCCCTCCGTATCCCCGACAACAATGGCCCGAAAGAGGAGGAAATTGGACTCCAGTAAGCCTCTCCCGGTAGAGCCTTTCGGGGCTCCTGGCAGGGCCCTGCCGGAAACAACTCCCCTTCGATTGCCGGGCTGCACCCTCCTGCCGGGCCACTGGTCCCCGCAGTCAAGGGATGCGCCCCCACGAATGAGGAGGTGCCACTAGTCCTCGTTGCCGAGTCTCAGGCTCCAACTTGGGCAAGGCAAGAAGAAGCTGAAAGAGTAGCCCGGAGGGCCAGTATGTATCAGTTTGTCGATGACACACTATACAAAAAAAGGCCCAACGGTATGAAATTGAAGTGCATTTGCCGGGAAGGAGGAAAGGAACTGCTGGCAGAGATACACAAAGGCATGTGCGGCTCCCACATTGGATCAAGGGCTTTGGTTGGGAAAGCATTCCAGCAAGGATTCTATTGGCCCACAGCCCTCCAAGATGCGGTTGAGCTCATCACCAAGTGTCAAGCCTGTCAGTTCCATTCCAAAAATATCCATCTGCCTGCCCAAGCACTCCAGACAATCCCTTTGTCATGGCCGTTTTCGGTCAGGTGGCTCGATATCCTCGGCCCTTTCCCCCGAGCTGCCGGGGGCTTTGAATTCTTGTTCGTTGCAATCGACAAGTTTACAAAGTGGCCGGAAGTAGATACCGTGAGAAAGGTGACTGCTCACTCAGCTATCAAGTTCTTGAAAGGATTGGTGTGCCTCTTCGGGGTCCCTGATCGGATCATCACCGACAACGGCACCCAGTTCACGAGCCGCGCCTTCATGCAATATGTTCATGCCCTCGGAAGCAAGATCTCATTTGCCTCTGTCGCACATCCTAGAAGCAATGGACAAGCTGAGAGGGCGAACGCTGAAGTGCTGCGGGGACTCAAGACAAGAACGTTTGGTAAGGTGCGGAAGCACAGCAGGCACTGGATCAATGAGCTGTCGGTGGTTCTTTGGTCCCTTAGAACAACACCAAACCGAGCTACCGGGCAGACTCCCTTCTCCCTAGTCTATTGGGCAGAAGCAGTTATCCCCACGGAACTCATTTACGGTTCACCTCGAGTGCTTGCCGTGACGACGCCGTGCTTCTCGAGGAGAACTGTCTCCGGGCTGCTACGCGTGCTGCACGCTATCAGCAAGCCCTACATCGCTATCATAGCTGCAGGGTTCATGCCCGGTGTTTTGAGGAAGGCGACCTTGTCCTTAGGCATGTTCAGTCCGCCAAGGGTACAAACAAGCTGTCGCCGAAGTGGGAAGGCCCTTACCGGGTAGTACGAGTCACCAGACCTGGCGCAGTCCGTCTGGAGACCGGAGATGGCTTTCAATTGCAAAACTCATGGAATATTGAGCATCTCCGCAAGTTCTACCCATAAGGCGCGGCTGTCGGGCCCTGCCCGGCAGCCACCCTTTTGTACAGGCCTTGCCTCAGCTGCATGTAACCCCTTGTACAAAGCCAGGCGCAGACCCTGAGCAATAGAGAAATAAATGAAGCACTGAGGGGCCCCGACAAGTTGCATGCATGCATAAGCATATCATAAGCATCGCATGATTTATGTAGATAGGTTGCATGATCATGTAGATAGATTGCATCTGGCATCATCTTCATTTGCATAAACTGCAGGCTCCTGCCGTGGACTTAGTCCTAGGAAGAGGATGCGAAGACAAGCCAGCACTGCAGTCTTCGGCAGGCCAAACAGATAAGTTCCATCTCTTATCCATACATGTTCCGTGAGTAGGACTTGTGCATATGAAAACCTCGCTGCCTCGGAAACAAAGGTGCTCCCATCTACTGACACGAATGATGCTTCGGTCAGGATGGTCGTAGTGGCCTTTGGCTGAAAGGGGTTGGCGGGGGGCTAGTCTCTCCCAATGGGTTCTGCGCCCGGCAGGCTCAGCCTCATGGCAGCAGTCCTATGGGGTACCGGCAAGGTAGCTTACCGGGATCTACTTGTTTACATGAAAGTATGGAGGCGTTTCACCTCTGCATGGATATCGTACATGCACAAGTGCCCGGCAAAGCTTATCTTTTTCATTAATATGCTGATCGACAAGTACAAATCTCACGGAACATAAACATGGATACAAGAGATTACATTATTTGAACTAAAATTTGGCAAGTGCCTATAGATTTAAGATTTAAAAAAATATAAGTGCCCCGTGATCTCCTCTTTTCATTTTTCCTCCACCAGGTATTGCGGTGGGAAGAGAAGACGGCTAAAAGAGCACCCAAGCAGGAGCCCACCCCCAATCCTATCATGGCCTACCGGGCGCGGCCTGACAAGATCGGGAGTGGCGAGGCTACGAAGGAGGGGCACAAAGAGCAGCTCGGCGATGCCTTGGTCACCACCTCCAGGACCAGCAAGAAGCCCCAGCTCGAGCACCGGAGGGATCAACCACCGACGCCTAGCTGGAAGACTGCTGGAGGAGGGGGAAGGCACCAAGGGAACATCCCTCCCCGTCTATCACCCGAAGAGGCTGGTGATGGTGGTGCCGGGGAGGGAGGGGAAGAGCGGAAAGACGAGGCAGCAGGTCGACAATACGAGACGAAGGTGTCGGTGCCATCGTACTCCGACCTGACGCCCTGCCTCCCACCTCCCCCGCCTTCCCTCCATTCCTCTCCATCACCGTCGCTCCAGGGCGACGCCGGGCCCCCAGCTCGGCACCTCCCCCGAAGAGACGGCGGGCGACTACGACGAGCAGGACACTCGAGGCGCGCCGCTCCCCACCTTGGCGGAGAGGAAGATGCCGCCGTCCTTAGCAAGAATGCGAGATCCGCCGGAAGGAGCAGTGCTGGGATTACCAAGGACCCCATATACTGCATCCCAGGCGAGCATCAAGAGCCCCGGACACCTCGCCAACAGGGTGGCGACCCCCGGCGACGCGCGGCACCAGATCAGACTCACTCCCCAAGCATCAGCACGAGCATTTGACATCATCAACAACTCCAAGCTAGGACCCGGGGCCTGGCCCCGGGCTCTTCCTTTCAGCATACCCAGAAGAAGCAGAAGGCGGAGGAGGAAAGGGATGTGGATGAATGCCTCCACTCCTCCCCCGCTCCTCCTTTTATAGGCGAGCTGGGGCTGGGGGCTGATTCCCCGGCGAGTACCCACCGTCCTCCTCCACCAATCCAAAAAGATCGGGCCCCTGCCTTGATGCTCTCCCGCACCACGCGCCTCCATTACCTACCCCACTCAATGCATGCAACATACGTGGCTAAGGATAAGGGCGAGGTGGGAAGAGTGAATTGGCAGTTATCCGCCCGTGCAT
Organism: Thinopyrum elongatum; assembly: GCA_011799875.1. Lineage (NCBI taxonomy): Eukaryota > Viridiplantae > Streptophyta > Magnoliopsida > Poales > Poaceae > Thinopyrum > Thinopyrum elongatum. The sequence goes on from CM022301.1 coordinate 410,789,394, forward strand.
TAAAGTCATTCACGGGCCATTACAAGAATGACCCCACCACAATTGGCGTTGCACGACGCGCGGGAAAACCGGAAACTGACCCGAGCTCAGGTTAATGAAGAAGAAAAGAAGATCTCAAAGGGCAGAGACGCCCTTACATTTCTGCCTGTGCACTGGTTAGGGCCTACCCCGACGACGCCCAGCGGCGCATTCGTGCCAGGCCCGGGGGCTCCTGTCGGTGCAACAAACCCTGGGTCCATTGCACGGACTGTGCACAGGCCAGAGACAAGATTATAAGACCAAGATCAGACCAAAACAAGGAGGATTAATTCCTTTGAAGGATCCAAGTGCAAGTCGAGAAGGCCAAGGTGAGCCAGAGGAACAAGGCATCACTAAGGGAAGGACCTACCTTGCCGGGCAGGTGAGCCCGGCAGGGTTGGGTTTTGCCCCGGAAGCAAGCTCCCAGATCGTCCCGGCAGGCCTGCCGGGGCTGGCGGAGGCAAGCCACTCCACCGCTCCACCTCACAAGCGACGCAAGTCATTAATCAAAGCGGTGTCGAGCTCCAAGGTGACTAAGTGGCTGCTTTTTGCCACATGGCAGCCACTTCCTACAGCAAACACCTCCATATGACACCCGTCCTGAGACGTGTCAAACGAGCAGGCACGAAGCTGGCAAAACAGCCCGGCAGGACCTGTCGGGCGAGCTGTGATGTAACACTGAGCGGCGCATTTAATGCACTTTATCAGCCTGCAGAGTTAGATATGATAGCACTGTTAGCTATCTAATCAGTATGCAAAGACTGATTTGCCACTGTGGTGACCCCTTAATCTATAAAAGGAGGCCCATGGCGACCGTAGAAAGGGTTGGACCCTCGCAAATTCGTACGCACGTAGCCACTCTCGCCCCCAGAGCGACCTTGCCGGGCGAGTGCACTACGTCCACCACCATTATCCACCATCAATCCACCAAAGCAGGAGTAGGGTTTTACGCCTCATGGCGGCCCGAACCTGGGTAAAGACTGCCCGTGTGATCTCTGCCGTGATGCGTGATGCTTCTCCGCTCTTTGTGCAACGTGCCTATCCCCCCGCCGAACCAAAAGGGGCTCATGGCCCCATAGGTGGCCGTGGTTTCCCACGACACCCAATTACTGTCACCCTAGGGTTTATGTATCATAACACATAATAGGTGCATATGACTTGCAAGATCGGATCTAGAACATAGAGATAATGGTGAAAACATAAACGGTTCTGACCTGAAATCATGGCACTCGGGCCCTAGTGACAAGCATTAAGCATAGGAAAGTCATAGCAACATCAATCTCAGAACATAGTGGATACTAGGGATCAAGCCCTAACAAAACTAACTCGATTACATGATGAATCTCATCCAACTCCTCACCGACCAGCGAGCCTACAAAGGAATTACTCACTCCCGGTGGGGAGCATCATGGAATTGGTGATGAAGGAGGGTTGGTGATGACGAAGACCGAAGATCCCCCTCTCCGGAGCCCCGAACGGGCTCCAGATCTGGCCTCCCGGTATAGAACAGGAGGTGGTGGCAGCTCCGTATTGTAAAATGCGATGAAACTTCCTCTCCTATTTTTTTGGAAAAATAGGATTTTATAGCATTGGAATTAGGGTCAGCGCAGCCCCAAGGGCCCCACCACCCACTAGGGCATGCCAGATGGGGGTGGCGTGCCCTGGTGTCTTGTGGGCAGCCAGGGCACCCCCTCCAGTGGGTCTTGGTTCTAGAAATTATTATATATTCCAAAATAATTCTCCAAAAAGTTTCGTCCAAATCCGAGAACTTTTATTTTTGCACAAAAACAACACCATGGCAGTTCTGCTGAAAACAACGTCAATCCAGGTTAGTTTCATTCAAATCATGCAAATTAGAGTCCAAAACAAGATCAAAAGCGTTAGTAAAAGTAGATACGATGGAGATGTATCAGCGGAGCAGGCAGCGCTGCTGGATTCCTACCGCTCTACCGGCGACATCCACCGCAATTGCTAGCAGTACCCGGTATTAGGCGGAACTGGAGGCCGCCTACAAGGAAATGGACGAGGTGACAGACGAGGTGTTTGGCAAGAGCGACGACGAGGGCATCTCTAGCTCTGCCAAGGCTGCACCCCGCCGCCACGACCACGAAGCAGGCACGTCCACGGGCGCTGCTGGCAACGAGAAAGAGTAGTGCTTGGTAGGTCACCGCCGCTTGAGTCCCAAGAAGGCCACAGCTCTTCCCCTCCGCATGAAACCAAGCTTGGCAGGCTAAAAATCATTGGCCGAATAGCCACTCAAGCTGCGGTGGTGGAGATTGCGGAGGCCGATCTGGAGAGCGCCGATGCAGAACTGGAGAAGGCGAAGGCAAGAGACTGAGCTTCAGTCCTCGGGGCTCATGGCCAGACATGGGGAACAAGCACTGGCGATTATTTATATTAGGTTTAGAATAGTGTTTAGTTAAAAAATGTCCAAAATGTAATGAATTTCATCCGTTTATATGAAAAATGTCCGAAATGTAATGAATCTCGTCCGGTTTATATGAAAATCCACAGTGTTTGCATGAATTTTGTCCGGTTTAGTTGAACCATGTTTGAAATGTATGCGGGTAGCGTTGGATGGCCACCTCTCGCATTCGTGTCAGCGGACTGGCCCTCCTGTCCTCGGACGGATGTCGGCGCAAATTTGCGGGTCGGCGTTGGAGATGCCTTAAGTTTTACTATTTACCTCATCAATTTGGATAACACTGAATTGGTTCTATGGCTTTGCCCACTTAGCCAGGTCAAGCAGATTGAAGCTAGTGTCAGCCCATTATATGTCACAGAAAAATCAGCAAAAGCCCACCCTACCCTAGAAATCATGTTAACTTTTCTTCTTCTAAAAGTGATAAATTAGAACAAGTTTAGCTAGCTACCTTACAAGATTTGGTTGTAATTGTGCTTTTTTTGGCAGGGAAGGTGGTAATTGTGCTTCTAGCCAAAGTGGCTTGGCACGGTAGGACTCTTCTGGGACATGAATAATCATATGCCTCAAACTGGGTGCACCAATCCCATCTAGGTGCAAATGCCAACATAGAGGAAAAGGAGATTCCTTGTAGGGTGTAAGGAAGCCATGGGTACAAGATAGCTCCTTCAAGAGAAAAGGATTGATTCTTGAAGGGAAGGAGAGATTTGGACAAAAAGAGAGAACATATGAACATATGGATGCAAAGTGAGAGGCGTATTTTTTTCCTTGAGGGTTCATTGTGTTGGTAACTTCAATTGAATGATAAAAGCATATGTTTTTCTAGGTCTTGGTTGACCGGGATTTTCTTCAATCACAATAGCTTCAAAAAATGTGTAACTTCAACTCAATAAAAATGCATATTGAAAATTGAAATAGACACTTTCCTAGAAAAGTGAAAAGGTGCAAGTTGTGCTTTTTCACTAAATTTAAGTTGCACATTCCTAAATTGATGAAGAATTTAGAAAATTTCAATCAACTTAGACATAGAGGAACCCTATACTCCTAGAGCTGTTGCCGGTGGTATAGTCCAAGATTTTTGTTGAGGCCTCAACCTTCTTCTGACTCCTACTAGGGTTAATCAAGTTTAAGATGATAATCTTAAACTAGTTGATTTACCCTCTCCTTTACTGAATTTGTTCACCCGGGTCTAATCCTACTATGCTAGTTAATTTTTCTTTTACGAGATCTCGGCTCTTCTCTCCTATATAATAGAAAAGGGTCCTATTACCATGAGTCGATCTTACGTTGGCTCGTAACCCCATGTTTGTATACGAATAGTGGGGAATATCTTATCAAGGCGATGAACAGTAGCTGGTCCGAGAGGTGTGATGGGGTTTGAGTCCATTCAACATTTTCTTTTTCAAACCCCCATGTGTAGCCATGTCCATGGTAGTTTTTGTTGGACCCAACTAGCGGGCCATGTATGCACACGGGTCCCATGAGCAAGAAGAGGGGCTGGGTCCAACTAGGCATAATGGAGAAGGCCCATTTGGCCATGGCCTTAGTAGTTTTGGTCAAATCAAACCCGTGAGCCATGTTTGCATGTGAGACCCACGACAAGGTGGGTTCAGCTAGACATAACTGTGGAAAGCTTGTGTGACCATGCTTATGGTGGTATTGGTTGAACTGAGACTGAACCAAGCCGCGAGCCACATATGCATGAGACAACACACACTGACAGGAGATAAAGTCTAGCTAGAAGAAAGATGAAAGCCTCAAATAGTCATGTTCGTGGTGGTTTTGGTTGAAACTAGCCTGCAAGTAATATGTGCATGCGGGGCTAGATTCTTTGACTCTAAGTCAAGTGACTTAGTGTCACTGACGTGTGGGTCCACAAACCAACTGGCCCACATGTCAATGACACTAAGTCAGCTGACTTAAAGTCAGCGAATTTAAAAAGGTGCATGTGTGCCCCATGGCATGGTCACGAGTGAGGATTCTAGCTAAATATAAATAGGAAAGCCTCTACCATTGTGACCATGTCCATGGTCTATTTTGGTTGAAATAAACCCAACTTAGCCCGCGAGCCATGTGTGCACGTAGGCCCCATGTCAAAGCAGAACCCTAGGTAGACACAAGTGAGGAAGTCTCGGGTGACCATGTCTATCGTGGCATTGGTTCAACCTAGCCTAAACCACAACCCACATAAGCCATGTTGACTCACATGGACATGTGAGGCATGAAGTCTAGCTAGAAAGGAACACATAAGATTCATGTAGCAACATTTGATATAATTTTCGTAAAACCAAGCCCATGAGCCATGTGCACGTGGACCACATGGGCTAAACTACAAGGGCAAATCTGCAAGGGGGGTTTATTGTTTGATAGAAAAATGTGGAATTCACACTTTATAATGTCCATGGTAACATTGATTGAATCATATATGAGAAGGTGTGCACACGGTCCCACAAGAAAGAGAGATAGATGGAGTCCAACATGGAAAAAACGCTAAAGCTCTGCGTACCCTTGTGCCATAGTGGATTTGGTTCTACCCAACCATGAGCCACGCAAGCACAAGCGATGGGGCGAGGACAGGAGTCTAGCTAGGTAGAAACCTCCAATCGAAGGAAAGAAGAGATATACATCATGCTCTTTTGTATCCAGCCCACCCTTCCATTTCTTGTCATGTGCGTGTGGGCCCACCATGCCACGTGACGGAGCACACAATAGAAAACCTTCAATTTTACCTGATTCGGCATGTGCTCCCACTCGGCATTCACTCGATGGCTCCTTGTGCCATGGGCACCCGCATCATCTAATGTTTCGCCTCACAGTATTAGTTTCCCCTCGAGAACCTTAGCAGCTCAACCAGACCCCTCCCTCCCCTCACAATGGACGACGACCTCATGCACCACAGCCGTCTCTTCATGTGTTGGGCCCACATGGACACCCGACACTACGTAGTTATGTTGCATGGCGGCATTAATTCTACCTAACCACTCGCCACATGTGCACGAGCCATGAGGCAAGGGCAAGTAGGCAGAAAACCTCGAAGCAGAGAAAAGATGAGATAGACATCCCACGCACCATTCCATTTGTGTGTGGGCTTGCTACTTATGATAGGTGTTGGGATTTACCTGAAGAAGAAGAAGCACGAAGCAGTGTAGCAGCGAAAAGTATTTCCCTCGGTTAAGAACCAAGGTTTATCGAACCAATAGGAGACACCACGTGAATTAGATAAACGGTACATGCACACACACACACAAATAAATGCTTGCACCCAACGACAGCAAGGGGGTTGTCAATCCCCTCGTTCTCGCCAATTTCAAGGATTAAATCTGGTAGTGATAGATAGATAAAATAAAAGTAAATAAATTGCAGCAAGGTATTTTAGGGTTTTAGTAAATATAAAGTGAATGGACCCGGGATCCATAGTTTCATTAGAGGCATCTCTCTCATAAGCATAGCAATGTTGGGTAAACAAGTTATTGTTGGGCAATTGATACAATAGTGCATAGTTATGATGATTCTTCATGCCATGATCAATATATAGGCATTACATCCGAGACAAGTAGACCGAAATCCATCTGCATCTACTGCTATTACTCCACCCTTCGACCGCTATTCAGCATGCATCTTATGGTATTAAGTTCATAACGAACAGAGTAATGCTTGGAGCATGATAACATAATGTAGACAAAGTAATACAAAATAATATGTTCGAACCCCGTCATTTTACCCTTAGTGGTAATAATACAATATGTGCCTTGCAACTCTTCGTGTCATAGAGTAAGGACACCATAAGATTGAAACTACTACCAAGCACTTCTCCCACTATAGATAAATCAATCTACTTGGCCAAAGAAGACAGATAGATCGAAGAGTATCACAAGGCTATAAAATCACACATAATAAATCCCAGAAAAGGCTCAATTACTTTCAATGAATAATCTAATCATAAACCCACAATTCATCGGATCCCAACAAACACAACATGAAAGTTTAGGTCGGATTGGTCTCAGATGAGATCATTGTATTGAAGATCGAGAGAGAGAGAGAGAGAGTCATCTAGCTACTGCTATGGACCCGTAGGTCCTGTAGGAACCACTACACACATCATCATGGAGGCAACAAGGTCGATGAAGATTGCCTCCCCAATGGTTTCCCCCTCCGGTAAAGTACCGGAAAAGGCCTCCAGATGGGATCGCGGAAGAACAGAGACTTGCGGCGGTGAAAAAATTGTTTCGGGTATCGCTCTGGGGGTTTCTGTAATTTAGGGAATTTATAGCACTGGAATTAGGTCAAATGGAGCAATGCGGGACCCACAAACTCATAGCCCCCCCCCCCCAAGGCGTGCCTCCTGAGCTTGTGGATCCCTTGTGTCTCTCCTGGCCTCCTCTCGAACCTTCTAGGGTCTCTTCTGGTCCAGAAAAAATCACCATAAAATTTCATCGTGTTTGGACTTCGTTTGTTATGGTTTTTCTATGAAGCAAAGAAATAGCAAAAACTGGCATTGGGCACTAGATTAATAGGTTAGTCCAAAAATAATATAAAATTGCATATAAAGCATACAAGATTGTTAATATAATTGCATGAAACAATCAAAAATTATAGATACGTTGGAGATGTATCAGGGCTCACCATAGTCATCCGGCGGTATGCGAAAGTGGTCGTTTCATGTTTTGCTCAACGCTTTATCTGTTCCCTCTCAACGTTCACTCGACGGTCCTCGCAACACCATTGACACCTGCATCATCCCGCATTTTCCTCACTGTATTAGTATCGGCTTGAGAACCCTAGTGGCCTGACCAGACTCCTCCCTTCCCTCGCCATAAACGATGACCCAGTCCACCGCAGCCACCTCCTCCCACCGTCGAGCCCACATGGACACCCAACACTACGTGGTCATGTGACATGATGGCTCTGATTCCATCCAACCACGAGTCACGAGGCAAGGGTAGAAGCCAACTAGGAAAAAAAACTTGAAGCAAAGAAAAAATGAGATAGACACCCACGCAGCTTTCCATTTTCATCACGTGTCTGTGGGCCCACCATGGGCATGTGGCGGCACACGAGAGAGAACGCTTCATGTTTTGCTTGATGCTCCATATGTTATGTCTCGACGTTCACTTGACAGCTCTTCTTCGCGCCGTCGGCACCCACATCATCTCGTGTTCGGCTTCACCGTATTAGTATCCCCTCGGGAACCCTAGTGGCCTGACCAGACCCCTCCCTTCCTCCCCCCTTGCCATGGACGACGATCTAGCACACCGCCGCCACCTCCTCGCACTGCTGAGCCTACTTGGACACCCAACGCTACACAGACATGAGCCACGGTGGCTTTGATTCTACCCAACCATGAGTCATGTGTGCACGATCCATGAGGCAAGGGATGAAGGAGTCCAACTAGGCAAAAAAATCTCGAAGCAGAGAAAAAATGAGATAGACATCCCATGCGCCATTCCATTTTTATCATGTGTGTGTGGGCCCACCATGGTCATGCGGCGGCATGCAAAAGAGATTGTTTCATGTTTTGCTCGATTCTCCATGTGTTCCCACTCAACCTTCACTCGACGGATCCTTGCCGCACCATAGACACCTGTATTATCCCGCATCTCACCTCCCAGTATTGTCATCCCCTTGATTACCTTAGCGACCCGACTAAACCCCTCCATTCCTCCCTCCTCTTGACATGGATGATGACCCAGCGCACCGCCGCCACCTCCTCCCACTGTCAGGCCCACATGAACAGCCAACACTACGTAGCCATGTGCCACGGTGGCTTATTCTACCCAACCACAAGCCACATGTGCATGGGTCATGAGGCAAAGGCGGAAGGAGTCCAACTAGGCAAAAACCTCAAAGCAAAGAAAAAGTGTGATAGACACACCACCCGACGCTTCATGTTTTGCTTGATGCTCCATGTGTTCTGTCTCTGCATTCACTCAATGGCTCCTCGCTGCACCGTCGGCACCCGCATCATCCTGCGTTCATCCTCATCGTATTAGTATCCCATCGAGAACCCTAGCGGCCTGACCAGACCCTCCCATCCTCCCTCCCCTCACCATGGGCGACGACACAACGCAACTCCGCCACCTCCTCCCACAGTCGGGCCCACAAGGACAACCAACACCACGTAGCCATGTGCCATGGTGGATTTGATTCTACACAACCATGAGCCATGTGTGCATGAGCCATGAGGCAAGGACGGAAGGAGTCCAACTAGGCAAAAAAACTCGAAGCGAAGACAAAATGAGATAGACACCCCACGTGGCTTTCCATTTTCATCACGTATGTGTGGGCCCACCATGGCCATGCGACAGAAACGTGAGAGAGAATGCTTGACGTTGTGCTCGATGCTAAATGTATTCTGTCTCGGTGTTCACTCGACGGCCCCACGTGACACCGTCGACACCCGCGTCATCCTGCATTCAGCCTCACCATATTAGTATCCCCTCGAGAACCCCAGCGGCCCAACCAGACCCTCCCTTCCTCCCTCCCCTCGCCATGGGCGACGAGCCAGCTCATTGCTGCCACCTCCTCCCACTGTTGGGCCCACATGGACACCCAACACTACGTAGCCATGTGCCACAGTGGCTTTGATTCTACCAAACCATGAGCCACAAGGGCGGAAGGAACCCAACTAGGTCAAAAACCTCAGCGAAAAAAATGGGATAGACACTCCACACGCCTTTACATTTCGGTCACGTGTGTGTGGCCCCACCATGGCCATTCGGCGACAAGCGAGAGAGAACACTTCATGTTTTGCTTGATTCTCCGTGTGTTCCTTCTTGGCGTTCACTCGACCGGCTCCTCGCCGTATCGTCGACATCGCATCGTCCCGCGTTCAGCGGCACCGTATTAGTATCCCCGAGAACCCTAGGGCCCGACCAGACCTCCTCCTCCCCCCCCCCCTTGCCATGGACGACGACTTCGCGCACCGCAGCCACCTCCTCCCACTGTCGGGCCCACATGGACACCCAACACTACGTAGCCATGTGCTACAGTGGCTTTGATTCTACCAAACCACGAGCCACGAGGGCGGAAGGAGTCCAACTAGGTAAAAAAACCTTAGCAAAAAAATAGGATAGACACTCCACACGCCTTTACATTTCTGTCACGTGTGTGTGGGCCCACCATGGCCATGCGGCGGTACGCGAGAGGGAACACTTCATGTTTTGCTTGATTCTCCGTGTGTTCCTTCTCCGTGTTCACTCGACCGGCTCCTCGTCGTACCGTCGACACCGCATCGTCCCGCGTTCAACGGCACCGTATTAGTATCCCCGAGAACCCTAGAGGCCCCACCATGGCCATTCGGCGACACGCGAGAGAGAACACTTCATGTTTTGCTTGATTCTCTGTGTGTTCCTTCTCGGCGTTTACTCGACCGACTCCTCGCCGTATCGTCGACATCGCATCGTCCCGCGTTCAGCGGCACCGTATTAGTATCCCCGAGAACCCTAGGGCCCGACCAGACCCCTCCCTTCCTCCCCCCCTCGCCATGGACGACGACTCCGCGCATCACCGCCACCTCCTCCCACCGTCGGGCCCACATGGACACCCAACACTACGTAGCCATGTGCTACAGTGGCTTTGATTCTACCAAACCACGAGCCACGAGGGCGGAAGGAGTCCAACTAGGTAAAAAAACCTTAGCGAAAAAATAGGATAGACACTCCACACGCCTTTACATTTCTGTCACGTGTGTGTGTGGGCCCACCATGGCCATGCGGCGGTACGCAAGAGGGAACACTTCATGTTTTGCTTGATTCTCTGTGTGTTCCTTCTCCGTGTTCACTCGACCGGCTCCTCGTCGTACCGTCGACACCGCATCGTCCCGCGTTCAGCGGCACCGTATTAGTATCCCCGAGGAAACCATAGAGGCCAGAACAGGACCACCTCCCTCTACCATCCTTCCCCCCCCCACCCCCCCCCCCCCCCCCCTCCCTCGCCATGGACGACGACTCCGCGCACCGCCACCAGCTCCTCCCACTGCCGGGCCCACATGGACGCCCCCGCGCACCGCCGCCGCGTCCTCCCGCTGCCGGGCCCACATGGACGCCTACCACTAGACAGTCCATGCGTGTTCGCCCTCTCATCCCATCGACACCGACCTCTCATCCCGCCGCCGCCGACCTCTCCTCCTCCCTACACCGCCTCCCGCCCTCGCTCCGACTCCCGCCGGCCCACCCTGCCTCCGTAGCCGCCCGGTTCGTCCCGGGCTTCGGCTACTACCGCGTGCCCCCGCCACCACCACCGCCGCCGCTGCCGCCGGCGGCGAGCGGTGGCGCAGGATCCCATCACTCGCGCTCGCTGTCGCAACCCCAGTTCTTCTCCATGGACTTTCTCTTCCGGCCCCCGTACCCCGATCCGTCTGCGCCGGCGGCGATCGCGCTCTCCCCGCCGCCGCCGCCGCCGCCGCCGTCGGGCTCAGACCGGGGGGCGTCCGGACTGCCGCCGCCTTCGGGCTCCGAGCGGGGGGCGTCCGGACTGCCGCCGCTGCGGGCGGGGCATCAGCGGTCGCAGAGCGACGTTCTCCTCGCGTTCTCCTCCCAGCGGAACCTGCCAATGCCACCTCCGGCGCCGGTGAACGCGGAGTCCCTGGTGGCCGCGAACAACAGCACCCTCGACGGGGTCCTCGGCGCGTACATGAGTACGAATGGCCTGGGCGCGGTCGGCTCCTCCGGGCCCGTCGGCCAGGAGCGGCGCGACCAGCTGGACAGCCAAGCTCCCGCGTGGAGCCCCGTTGACAGCAGCGAGAACGAAGCCGAGAGCGCGGACGGCAGCTTGCCCAGGCATTGCCGCAGCTTGTCGGCGGACAGCCTTGTAGGGAAGTTCAAGTTTGGACCCTCCGGCCTGGAGCCGTCCAACTCCAACTCCAACCTGCCGCCTCCATCTCCGGGGCCGGGTGCTGCTGCTCGGCTGGCACGCAGTGGAAGTGGTTCCATTGGTGGTGCCGCTGCTCTCTTCGCCAAGGAATTCGCAAACAGTAAGGAATTCAGTGAAGCAGAGAAGAAGGTTATCATGGACAGTGAGCACCTCGCGCAGATTGTGCTGACCGATCCTAAGAGGGTCAGGAGGTGTGTTGGGCGTCCATTATCACAATAAGGTTGTCATTGGTAAAACTGTTTCTTTTACTGAAAATTGATCATCTTGTAAAATTTTCCAGGATCCTAAACAATCGGCTGTCTGCTGCTAAGTCAAAGGAGCGCAAGGCAAAATACATAGTGGAGCTTGAGGGCAAGGTTCAGGTGCTGCAGGGGGAGACTATGAACTTATCTGCACAAGTGAAAATGGTTAAGGTTCGTTCTCAGAAGTTGGTGGGTTTTTTTTTTTCCTTCTTCCAGACAAGAGGCTTTCTGGCCCAGCTTTATATGTGGTGAGCATATTTTGATTTGGATTTGAATGTTTGACAGTCTTACTGTGAATGCATATATTTTGCAGAAGGGCCAGGCTAGGCTTTCAATTCACAACCATGAGATGAGAATCAGGCTGCAAGCTTTGGAGGAGCAAGCACAGTTGAAAGAGGGTGAGTTTGCTTCCTTATTTTCCAGCATCACTTTTCATTTCTTGAAGTTGTGGTAAAAATAGATAATGAGTCGCAATAGTAGTCGGCATATGTATGATATATGAGTTGGTGCCCGGTGCTGTATGTTCTGACTGTGCATGTGGAGCTTGCGATGTTGTAATAGAAGTTATGATGATTTCTACAACCAAAACTTGGCTTTTTGTTTACAGTGATAAAAATAGATAATGCGTTGCAACATATAAGCATGTTGGGGCAACTGAATTCAGGAATTGTTTCGACTGTTAGGGCGACTGGGGTTTTCAATGTTAAGAATTGAATAGTTCAGAAAACCAAATGGTAGGATGGAGTCTAGGCATAACACCAAAACATTTTATGTTGAATTCTGGTGCCGCGTTGTCAAACTAGCGCATGTATGCATGCCTGAATAGTGTACTGCACTTGATATCGTAGAATATTCTAAATGTGCCACAAAACTTGGATCTTTTGACAATGGTTCCTCTTCTGGGTAACTTAATTCAAACAGAATTTGCATGTTATTGTTTAATCTCATAATGTTCTCATTCATTGGCTGGTATATTTGCTTTTCTTATTGACCGGTACGGCAAGATTTTTCTGCTGATTTACTTCAAGTTGTGTTCTTCCAATGGTTTATTGTAAACTATCAGTATTTTGCACTATTACTTCAGTTATGTTGAGTCCTCTTAGTCATGTGGTATGCTGTGTGCTTGTTACCCCTACTTCACCTATGTTAGAATGAACTTTATTGTTGATTTGTCATAGTCAATTAACTTGGGTTTTCACTACTCTGTGTCCAGCTCTGAACGAAGCATTGAATGCTGAGGTCGAACGCCTAAATCTGGTTGTTGCCGAGGCCAGTAATCCTCATATGCGGAACAGTTCAGACCAACGGATGAGCTCCCAGATGATTCAGCTTCACCAGCTGCAAATTCTGAGGCAACCATCACAGCTCCAGCAAGGTCAGCAACGCCAGCAGAACTTCTAGGATGCTTTCGCAAATGAGATCTTCCAAGGGAAATTTGATATTACAGATTCAGTTAAAAACACCATATGCTCTGGACAATACTTTACTTAGGTCATGGGAAACAATCATAGGAAAAAGAAAACCATCTCTTGTTGTGTCGAAATTATTTTTGTTCAATCCTGGGAAAAACTCCGGTCGATTTTTGAACTGTATAAAGTGTCTGTCCGTCTCTGTAGCTGTGTGCTGGATTCATCCGATTATGGTGCAATTCCTTGTGCCCCGACTTTGAACCGATAACTTGATGGAAATGTACGACATATTCTTTGGGGCAATTCCAGTGGCATGCTTTGTTGTTTGTGTTAGAACAGGGTGTTGTGCTGTGTGTAGTTATCTCATTGTATAGGGGCTGCTTTGCATATTTCCCTACATGTATATGTGCTGGCCTGTTGGCGCCGTGGTAATACAAGCTCATTTCATAACTTGGTATAAGAGCCAGGTTAGGTTTCCCGGCCGCCGCCTCTGGTCGCCGCTGCCGCGGCCGCCGCCGGCCGCTCCTCTCCATCGAGCCTCTCCCCTCTTCTTCCAGACCTGCTGCTGGTAGCCGCCGCCGCCTGCTGGTCCAGGCCGCCGCCGTTCCAGGCCGCTGCTGTCGCCGTCCTTCTCGGCCGCCGCCGCCGCCGCCTCCGCAGCCTCCCTGGCCGTCGGCCTTCTGCTCTTCAACTGAGCTGCTGCTGCTGCTCTTCAACTGAGCTGCTGCTGCTGCTCCTCCCGGTCTGCTGCTTCTCCTGGTCTGCTGCTTCTCCTGGTCTGCTGCTGCTCTTCAACGAGCTGCTGCTGCTGCTCCTCCTGGTCTGCTGAGCTGCTGCTGCTCTGGAATGACGCCCTCCTCCACCGGTGTTGTCCCAGTCCCACGATGTCCTGTTATCTTCAACGGACAGAACTACAGGGACTGGGTGTAGCACATGAAGCTGCACATGAGGGGCCAGCTGGTCTGGGAGCACCTCTCTGGTGCTCTGCCTTGCCCCCTGCTGCCCACTCCTCCGGCTGAGTTGGCCTTCCCGGTTGATGCCGATGAAACCAAGCAACGTGAGATGCTAGATGCCTTTGAAGAAGCCACTGAAGAGTATCAGAATCAACTCCACCTATACAAGCAATGGACTAATGATGATGCTCGAGCCTCTTCTATCTTGGTGAACAGCATGAATGTTGATCTCACCATGGATGTGGTGGCCCTTACCACTGCATATCAGATGTGGGAGCACCTTCGCTGCCGCTATGAGTCTACAGGGGATGCCATGTATCTATCTGTTATTCGTCAAGAGCAACAACTACAACAGGGAGATGCTACTGTGGATGACTTCTACAAGGAGATGTCAACGGTGTGGCGCCAATTGGACTCTCTGGGAGCTGATGTTTGTCGCAGATGTCACTGTTGTGTGCAGCAACAAGCTAAGCTGGAGGTTCGTCGCCTCTACGACTTCCTCACTCGCCTCCGTCCAGAGTTCGAGCAGAGTCGTGCTCAGTTATTGGCACGCCATCCTCGGCTCTCTACCCTGGAGGCCCTTGCTGAGGTGCGATCTGAGGAGCTGCGTCTACGGAGCACGAGCTTGTTGCCATCCTCTTCAGCAGTCCTGGCTGCCCGCGCTCCACCACCGCTGCCTTGTGTGCCCTTTTCTACACCGGTGGCAGCAGACTCCACTAGTGCTTTCTGCAATTACTGCAAGCAGGATGGTCACGTGATCATGGAGTGCATCAAGAGGAGGAAGCAGGGTCGCCGTGGTGGTCGTCCTCAAAAGGACTCAGGAGGCTCCTCAACTTCTCGTGAGGCCCCCATTGAAAAGGTTCAGCAGGAGATGCTCACCTTGCTGCGCCGCCTTGTTGCTTCTGCACCATCCTCAGGTTCTGCTGGTTCTGCTGGTCAGACATCTGGTCCACCACCACACTCTTCGTCAGGTACATCTTTGCCCTGGATTCTTGATTCTGGGGCCTCCTTCCACATGACACCACACATAGATCACCTTTGTGCTGTCACCTCTGTGCCTTCTCCACTTACGGTTCAGACTGCAAATGGCACTTCTCTTCCTGTTACCGCAAGAGGGACTCTTTCTACGTCTTCTTTTCATGTCCCTGCCATTTCTCATGTTCCTAAATTGACTATGCAACTTCTATCTGCTGGTCAACTTACTGACTTGGGTTGTCGTGTTATTCTGGATTCTGACTCTTGTTGTGTTCAGGATCGTCGTACGGGGACTCTGGTTGGGATCGGTCCTCGGCGCCATGACTCCCAGCGCCTTTGGGAGCTCGATTGGCTGCGCCTTCCTTCCGCTGCGTCCTCTAGCCAGTCGGACATCACCACCCCTTTTGCTTCAGCTGCCACCTCCACCACATCCTTCGCTCAGTGGCATCATCGACTGGGTCACATTTGTGGCTCCCGCCTGTCTTCTTTGGTTAGGAGTGGTGTTCTAGGGTCTGTCTCTGGTGATAGTTCCCTAAATTGTATGGGTTGTAAGCTTGGCAAGCAGATACAACTCCCCTATCCCTCTAGTAATTCTGTTTCTGAACGACCTTTTGAACTTGTTCACTCTGATGTATGGGGTCCTGCCCCCTTTGTTTCGAAAGGGGGTCACAAATATTATATCATTTTCATTGATGATTTTTCTCGCCACACTTGGATCTACTTTATGTCATCTCGTAGTCAAGTGCTTCAAATTTACAAGTCTTTTGCTACCATGGTTCGCACTCAGTATGATTCCTCTGTTCGAGTTTTTCGTGCTGATTCGGCTGGCGAGTATCTATCTCGTGCGCTTCGTGGTTTCCTTGCTGACCAGGGTACGCTTCCTCAATATTCTTGTCCTGGTGCCCATGCTCAAAATGGGGTGGCTGAACGCAAACATCGTCACATCCTTGAGACTGCTCGGGCTCTTCTTTTATCTTCTGCTGTCCCCCCTCACTTTTGGGCTGAGGCTGTCTCTACAGCAGTTTACCTCATTAATATTCAGCCTTCTGTTGCTCTTCAGGGGGGGATACCAGTTGATCATCTAGGTGATGGTCCAGCTGATTATAGTGGTCTACGCCTGTTTGGTTGTGCCTGTTTTGTTCTTCTCCACCCTCATGAACGCACCAAATTGACTGCTTAATCTGTTGAATGTGTTTTCCTTGGCTACAGCTTGGAGCACAAGGGTTACCGTTGCTAGGACCCTATTGCTAGGAGACTGAGAATCTCCAAAGATGTCACTTTTGATGAGCCTCGCTTCTTCTACCCTCGTCATTCTTCTTCTGCCACCACCGAGTCGTTAGTCGAGCCTCTCTCTTTTTTGACTCTACCTGATTCTTCACCTTCACCGTCACCTGTTAGGTCCAGTCCTAGCCCTTCACCTGTGTCTGCTCATGAGCTTCAACGTACACAGGATGAGGTTTTTGTTCCTAACTCTCCTACCCGTCGTGCTCCGCACCCTTCTCCCTCTGATGCGCTACCTTCCCCTCTCTCTCTGTTTCCTTTTGTCTACTCCCGTCGTGCTCAGCACCCTTCTCCCTCGGATGCTCCCACTTCGATTTCCACTCCTTCCCTGTTGGGTCCCGTTCCTTCAGAACCACCTACCCCCCTGCTCCTCGGTATAATCTGCGTGATCGCCACACTCTCCAGCCTCCTGCCTACTATGTAGCTGCTGCTACCACTATTGTTGAGCCGTCTACGTATCGTGAGGCGGCTGCTCATTCTGAATGGCAGCATGCTATGGCAGAGGAGATTCATGCTCTTGAGCGCACAGGCACTTGGGACCTTGTACCCCTGCCTACAGGCGTTAGACCCATCACTTGCAAATGGGTCTACAAGGTTAAGACACATTCAGACGGTTCCCTCGTGCGTTACAAAGCTCGTCTTGTTGCGCGTGGCTTCCAGCAGGAGTATGGTCGTGACTATGATGAGACTTTTGCTCCTGTTGCTCACATGACCACTGTTCGCACTCTTTTGGCTGTTGCTGCTGTTCGGCAGTGGTCCATCTCTCAATTAGATGTCAAGAATGCCTTCTTGAATGGTGAGCTGCGGGAAGTGGTCTATATGCAGCCGCCTCCTGGCTATACTGTCTCTGATGGCACTGTCTGTCGGCTTCGGCGCTCTCTTTATGGGCTGAAACAAGCTCCTCGTACCTGGTTTGAGCGTTTCTCCTCCGTCATCACAGGGACCGGTTTCTCTGCTAGTGCTCATGATCCCGCTCTGTTTATTCATACTTCTCCTCGCGGTCGCACCCTTTTACTACTCTATGTTGATGACATGATTATCACAGGGGATGACCACCAGTTCATTGATTTTGTGAAGAAACGTCTACATAAGCAATTCTTGATGACTGATTTGGGTTCTCTTCGCTACTTTCTTGGACTTGAGATCACTTCTTCCCCTGAGGGCATTTATCTCTCTCAAGCGAAGTACATCCAAGATCTTCTCACTCGTGCCTGCCTCACCGATCAGCGTACGGTTGACACTCCTATGGAGCTTGGTCTCCATCTTTGTCCTAGTGAGGGTGAACCCCTTGCAGATCCCACACGCTACCGCCATCTTGTTGGGAGCCTTGTCTATCTAGGCATCACTCGTCTTGACATTTCTTATGTTGTGCACATTCTGAGTCAATTTGTCTCTGCTCCCACTCAACTTCACTACAGTCATCTTCTTCGGGTTCTTCGTTACCTTCGTGGTACTGTGACTCGTCGCTTGTTCTTCCCTCGCTCCAGCTCTCTTCAGCTTCAGGCCTACTGTGATGCGACCTGGGCCAGCGATCCCACTGATCGCCGCTCTCTCTCTGCCTATTGTGTTTTTCTTGGCTCCTCTCTGATTGCCTGGAAGACCAAGAAGCAGACTGCTGTATCTCGCTCCAGTGCTGAGGCTGAGCTGCGAGCTATGGCATTCGTGACTGCAGAGATTACTTGGCTACGGTGGCTTCTTCAGGATTTTGGTGTTATCACTGCTGCACCGACCCCTTTGCTCTCCGATAGCACCGGGGCGCTCAGCATTGCCCGTGATCCTGTTAAGCATGAGCTCACCAAGCACATCGGTGTTGATGCCTTCTACACGCGTTCTCAGGTGCAAGAGAGGATTGTGGCCCTTCAGTATGTGCCCTCGGAGCTTCAGCTTGCTGATTTTCTCACGAAAGCTCAGACACGGTCACAACACAACTTTTTCCTGTCCAAACTCAGTGTCCAAGATCCCCCTTGAGTTTGAGGGGGGGTGTTAGAACAGGGTGTTGTGCTGTGTGTAGTTATCTCATTGTATAGGGGCTTCTTTGCATATTTCCCTACATGTATATGTGCTGGCCTGTTGGCCCCGTGGTAATACAAGCTCATTTCATAACAGTTTGTACCTCATATCATTGTTTTCCCATTTTGCGGTTTTGAGGGATGCACAATTGGTATTACTAGTATAAGCTTAGCTCCATTTGTTGTATGATCTAAGCTGCAAGATGACCGGACTGTTTCCCCCATCGTCGCAGCTTGGTGATAGTAGTTGTTTTCGGTTTGTTTGTTCTTGTTCCGAAGAAGAGCTCAGCTCCGGCTTCAGTTTCAGTGTTGTGATTTTTGCCGCCATTTGGAAGTTTGATTCAGGTTCTACAGTTGTAGATATTAGACTGGCACATATAATGCATTGCCAGTAACATTCATCAAAGTAAAGGGGGGTATGTCTCGGTAATAAAGGTGTAAAAGGGAAAGCTCACAAGGATATCTGCCAATATATGCTTTTGAGCAGAATGAAAAAGGCTGGAAAAGGTTTCTTGAGTTCATGGTATTTAATCATTGGCGATCTTAAGGTGTAAGTAAACATTGAGCATATAGAGGGACAAAGGACTACTGCCATCTTTTTGCCTTTAATTTTTTGATTTTAACAAGGGAAAGTTGAGTTGACATCTTTACCCTTTTGATCAAAGCTGCCTTTCATTTTCCTCCCCCCTTTTCTTTTCAAAAGAGGCAGCCAGACAAAAACTTGCTAACTAATCTCTGCACTTGAAATTAAACATATAATGTGCAACCATGATCAAGCCACAAATCACACAAATTTTCTGGTTTTAACAAGAGAAAGTAGAGTTGACATGTTTGCCCTTTTGATCAAAGCTGCCTTTCGTTTTCCTTCCCCCTTTTCTTTTTCAAAAGAGCCAGACACACAAAAACTTGCTAACTAATCGCTGCACTTCCAAATTAAACATATAATGTGCAACCATGATCTATTGATCTTGCCACAAATCACACAAATTAGGTCCAAGAAAAACCTTGTGGTTGATCGATAAGCACAGATCATCATCAACCAGCCAGCCATCTCCAACAGGCCAAGAACATCAACACCTAGACATGCTAGCACAAGTACAACAAAGAGCCATCAAGGAGAACGGCGGGAGGCTCAGCAGCCGGGGGAAGCCTCTGCCAGCGGTGGCGCCACCTTGCACAGGTTGGCATGCAGCACGAGGTTCTCGCGGCGGAGCGCGTCGGCCCTCTCCCGGAGCCTCTCGTTCTCCAGCAGGATGCGCCGGTTCTCCAGGTGGAGCCTCAGGTTCAGCATCGCCATCTCCGCTCCTCCAGCAGCCCCCCTCAGCTCCCCCCTCCTCTTGATCAGCCTTAACCTGCGAATATACAGGCGCAGTATCATGTTCCAGCCTGAACGCATCCGAAACTCCATTGCTGCTGCCCCTGCTGCTGCTTCTAGAGTTATTAATCTAGAGACTAGAGTTACCTCTTCCTCCTGAGAGTCATGGAGACATGAGGCTTCTTCTTCCCCTGCTGCCTGATGAACAACACGCCAGGAGGAGGAGACCACTGCTTCTTGGTGTTCCAGGAAGCAGAGCTGCACATGTTGCTGAGGCTCGTAGATGGCTAGATTCCAGTCACTTGTGACTTGTGAGGAGCTTTGAAATGAGCCGTTCGCCGGCAACACCGCATATATAAGGTGGCTTTGGCTTTGGTGCCGTACGTACGTGAGCCTGCCGTGGTGTGCTTTAGGTGTTTTGTTTGGTGGTGCATGCACACACGTACTATATACCTTTGAGGTTTGACATGACACCATGCATGTGAAGGATGATAGGAGATGGAGGCAGGCGTTCCTCTCCATCATGCCCAGCATGGACCAAAGGGATGCATATCTTCCATGAACTAATCATTCGGCACACAATCGCATCTCAAAAGTAAAGAAAAAGGTAGAGTGAATGGATAAAAATCGATGCGATTATTACATTGGTTTTGGATGCTATGGCACATTGCACATGAGACACCATGATCTACCTTTTGACATGGACGGCGAGGCTTGGAGGACAAAAGAAGAGAATCATTTCAGCAGGGAAGCTAAGCTCCAAGAAACCAGTGCACTTGGTTTCTACGCTCTTCTAATTAATCGTGCCAATCCGCTTCAAAAGTTGACTAAGAAAGAAAGGCATCACGCTCTGCATTGTGCGGAGTATCATTGAGACTTGAGCCAAGGTGTTGGCGTGCATGCATGATGAGACTTGAGAGTTTTTTCCTTGCTACTCCATCGAGGCAAAGCACGGAAGTCAAAAGGCTTTCGAGCGAGCGTATCATTCTTCTTTGCTCCTGCGGTTTCTTCACTAAAATGATACGTTGACACGCCTTTTGTGCGCTCCCCATCCTTCCATACATAGCACTTGCTTTTCACGACGAATACTACTTCCATTCGCACTTGGAGTAGTGATTATTACTCTCTTGCAATTTGCAAACTCTTCTTTTCAATCAGTCACTACAAAGTTGGAATTGTGCACTGCTGAACATGGAATTGCATGTACTTTAGTAAAATGTGAGTAGTTGTTTTGGTTTGCACGTTACATATGCAATAACTCAGGAATGAGGATGCAAAGTCTTAAAAATGCGACTAAGATTTATTCAGCCTCAGATATATTGCCATCACCCTATTGGCTAGGCTCGCAAGAAGCGAGTTAGCCCACCCGTGCTCGAGTCCGGAGTGGCACATGGTGCTTAGAGACTTTTTTTTCTATAAAAATATGCCTCCAAGAGTCAGTTGTAGATGGTCTTGGGTTTTTTTTTTAAATGGCCACACGTTGATGAGGATCTAAGAAACGCACAACTAATCTAGTCGAGCTCGGTCAAGTGTTGGTGGTCACGTATGATACACAATTAATGCATGGTGATACCATGATAATAAAGAAAATAATAAGAGTATTTGATTGTATTGATCATATAATCTTCACCAATACAAAAGAGGAAGAGAAGATTGTGTAATTAACGCACCGTCATAAGTAAGAAAATATGGAGGATAATAAATGATATTGATTACATAATATTCGGTCCATACAAACCAGGAAGGAAATATTTTGTAATTAATGCATGGCAATAACTAGGAAGAAAATCACAAAAGATCACAATGATATTGATTAGGTTGCAAAATGGCGACTCCAACAACTATAGCCTCCTGGCTCCTCGCGCCGTGACTCCCGACGGCGGGTCCCGCCTAAGAGCATCTCCAAGGGCAATGGGCAAATTTGAGCCCCTGTATGTCCATGGACATATCCGCGGACAGAAAGGGGTCAAGCCCTAGTTGTCCACACCGACAACGGTGCTCCTCATTTCCCCTCCACAAGTCCATGCAACATAGATCATTCCATCAAATACATTATATATTCCATCATTCAACATACGACAAATTAAAACATAGGACATGACAACATAGTTCAACGTAGGACGGGACACTGCAAAAAGGAGCATTAGAGGTGGTTTTGGTACATGGGCATGCAGTAGTTCCACACTTCACGTCAAAGTCTGTGTCACTAATACTCGGAAAATAGGAGGCGGTCTCTTCTACTTGTAAACTGCGTTGTGATTTCGCCGAAGAGGAGGGGTGAAGTAGTACAGTAAAGATAAGTATTTCCCTCCGTAAGAACCAAGGTTATCGAACCAATGGGAGAACCAAGTAAATTCTTGTCTTCAGCACCTACACACACAAAAACAAATACTTGCACCCAACGCGGGCAAGAGGGTTGTCAATCCCCTGGAACTCGTTACTTGCAAGGATTAATTCTGATAGTGATAGATAGATAAAAAGAAAAATAAAATAAAAGGAGTAAAATTGCAGCAAAGTATTTTTGGTTTTAATAATATGGTAAAAGTAGACTTGGGGACCATAGTTTTAACTAGAGGCTTCCCTCTCAAACACATAGCATACGGTGGGTAACAAATTACTATTGGGCAATTGATAGAAAAGCGCATAGTTATGACGTATTCATGCCAATGATCATCTATATACGCATCACGTCCGTGACAAGTAGACCGACTCCTGCCTGCATCTACTACTATTACTCCATCAATCGACCGCTATCCAGCATGCATCTATGGTATCTAGTTCATGACAAACAGAGTAACGCTTTAAGCAAGATGACATGATGTAGACAAAGTAAACCCAATCAATATGAATAAACCCAGTCGTTTTTACCCTTAATGGCAACAATACAATATGTGCCTCGCTACCCCTACTGTCATTGGGTGAGGACACCGAAAGACCCATTGAAGATAAATCAATCTAGTTGGCCATACCAAACAGATAGATCAGAGAGAAATACAAAGCAATAACAATCATTCATAATAAAGTTCAGAAAAGACTCAATTACTTTCAATGAATAATCTGATCATAAACCCACAACTCATCGGATCCCAACAAACACACCGCAAAAGAAGATTACGTAGGATAGAACTCCAAGAAGATCAAGGAGAACATTGTATTGAAGATCAAAGAGAAAGAAGAGTCCATCTAGCTACTAGCTATGGACCCATAGGTCTATGGTGAACTACTCACGCATCATCGGAAGGTACCAAGGATGATGTAGAGGCCCTCCGTGACCGATTCCCCTCCGACAGAGTACAGGAAAAGGCCTCCACATGGTATCGTGGAAGAATAGAAGCTTGCGGCTGCGAAAAAAGTGTTTTGGGTGGCTCTGTGTTGGTTTGGGAATATATGTAAATTTATAAAGGTGGAATTATGTCAAATGAAGTTGCATGGGGCCCACGAGCTCAGGGGGCGCGCCTACCCCTTGGGGCGCGCCCTGTGAGTGTGACACCCTGATTTTGACAACCTTTTCTTTTCAAACTTTTTCTGGTTTTATTTGGAATTTGAATGGATTTTTGAATCTTTCACTTGGTCTTGGACATTCTTGAATCTTCTTCCAAGTGCTCCAAAACTCCATCACCTTGCCAAAACCCTGCCAAGTACCCCAAGGATCCAAATTCCAATTAAAATTATTTTTCCAAAACCCTTTTCTTTTATTGGAGAATTTAGGGCATTACTATGGGTTGTGAAGCAACCTATAGCTATGATGCTCAGAAAATTCCCAAATAATTCCCAAAAATACTTTGGACTATATCTTGCTCCAATATCAAAAATATTCCATGACCTAGCTCCATTACTTTGCAAAATAAATCATTTTTGCTCCTGGACAGTTTGGACCTTTGTGAAGGAAGTGTATGCTAGGATTGTCCAATTGCTCTCAAATTTTTGTGGCATGAGGACACCTACAAATAACCTTCCTCCACCAAGTTTCAACCCCAGGAGATCATTCTAGTGAGCCGCACTTCAACATTTTGATTCTGGACCAGAAATGTAGTTTGTACATGAACTACCCTCAAACTTAAACCAAATCACCTCAAATTTTGTCAGCTCCTAGTCCTTCCAACCTAAATCACTCTGGACATCTCCATTGGCCCTACCTCCATCTCTCCAACCCTCCAGATCCCTCCCAAGTTCTCTGTCAGAGACTGTTGCTGATTCTACCATTCATCTCAGACCGAACCAAGCCAAACCAAGGACACAGGTGAAATGAGGGATCAAAGGTCGACGTGCTAGACAAGAAATGCCAGGCATACGTGGCCTCCTGGTGCCAAGCACCGTGGTGAGCACGGTGCTGGCATGGTTGTCGCCGCGCTCTGCCTCGCGCCAGGCTCGGGTCTCGTCGAGGCGAGACGCCAGTGCCGCAGCAGCTTGTCCAAGCATGCCGACATCGTCCCTGGATGCCACCTAGTCCCTCCAAAACCCTCGCCCTCGCCGAAGAAGCCCTCGGCGGCCGCCACGCCCGCGGGCACTGTTTTGCCCGTGCGGTCACAGTGCGGCGCCGCTCGTCGTCTTCCCCCCCGAGCTATCTCGTCGCATTTAGTGCTTCTGCTCGCTCCCATCGCTTCGCCCCACGCCACGACGGCCAGCTCACCGTCCTTGCGCCAGTGGCGGAGCCACGTCGCCGCCGATCCAGAGAGATCGCCGCACCCCTCCTCTTGGCTATAAATAGCCCCGTTCGGCTTCGTGTAGCTCCTCACCCCTCTCCCTCCATCCTCAATCACCTCCCCAAGCAAGAGCCAAGGCCGAGAGGCCCTCTGGCCTCGAGCTTCGCCGGAGCTCTGCCGTGAGTCGAGCTCCACCACCAGCTCTCTCCACTCCACCTTAGCCCCACCTGAGACCACCATAGTGCTCAGTGCACTCCACTAGAGCTCCCCGACCTCCTGCCCGACCGAATCATCGCCGGAATCGTCACCTCCGTCGTCCACCGCAGCCACCACCCGCCGGAGAAGAAGGGCACGACTCCGTCCGGCCATCCCCGGAGGAGCCACGGGTACAGGGAGAATCGCCGTTGAACACCCAATCCATCCCCACCATCCCCGAGCCCAACCGCCGTCGCTAACTCCGGCAATCACCGCCGGTGAGCCGCCCCCTCCCTCTGTTCTTTCTCCCCTCTCTGTTTAAACGGGCCCGGCCCCACCCGTCAGCCACTGTGGGCGCGCGCGCGAAGGGGTAAGTGGAGGCGTACTCTCCGTTTACGCCTTCGACGTGGCCGTTCGTCTGTTTTTCTGATTTTTGTTTATTTAACAGAATTAACCGGGAACTTTGACTATTAATAACTTTTTATAGGAAGGTCCATTTGACCTGATTCTTTTTGCATTGTGATTGTATCAAAGTCCTTTATTTTCTCACCAAGTTTGGGATTTTTCCAACACCCACAGAATTGTTGGTGAATAAAAAGGCTTTATGTGACATTTTCTTTTACTATTTGAAAATATTTTCAGAAGGGCAATCTTGTGGATTTGAAGACCAGGAGTTTCTGAACAACCCAACTGATCAAGGCAAGCTAGGACATCCATATTATGAAGCATTTCATAGCATAGCATAATTCATATTCATTTCTTGCATATATTTAACCTAGATAATTCATAGTAAATTATGGAAATGTTTAAAGTTGATAACTCAGAATGATATGATCAATAACTATGCTTGCTAAGTGAAACATAGTTGGTTGATCAAGAGTCACATGTCCGGGCTTACCCGTGCAGCCACATTTACCGGTATGGGACGGCCTTGACTTTGTCTGGCTCGGTGCTCTTTCACCGGTACCTCCAAAAGAGGGAGGGTTATGCGTGCGTGCTGCCCTGATCAGGTAGACGGCGATAACCCTGTGAGCCCAGTTGAGTTGTTTGCCGGCGTCCCCGTTTGGGACAGTTTAGTTAGGCCACGATGGTGGCAGGTGTCACGAGGTGACACGGAGCCACCCAAGGCTTGACTTCGGGGGAGTGTGATTGCCGGTGGTACGATGAAAGAGTCACGAGTCAGACAGGTTTCGTTGGAGCAATGTTGGTCCACCCGAATGGGATCACGAGGTCAGTGCTCCACAGTGTGGGTAAAGTGCGCAACCTCTGCAGAGTGTAAAATCTATTCGAATAGCCGCGTCCACGGAATTGGACAGCCCAACCAGACCTCTCTAGGTGATCAACCGTAATAACTGTAGTAATGATGGAAAAACTTGTCTTTTGAGCGGAATTATTCATTGGTATCGAGTATTCCGAGGGTTGTGAGGCAACCCAGAGATGAGTAAGTTGGTAACAGTAAGTGAATCACTTAAGACTTAACATATTGATTTGCCATGCTATTATTTGCTGCATAAATTGGTTGTCATGTGCTTGCGAGTACATTCAAAGTACTCACCTGGCGTATCATGCCAGATGTAGGAGAAGACTGAGACGGAGGTCTCGATGACCGTGTTGTGATGCCTAGGATGTGTCCTCAGCAGTGTCCTTGTGGATGGAGTTACTATCATGTTCCGCTACGCAGTAGTCTTCCGCCGTAGTATTCTGCAGTAATACCGAGGCCCTGATATGTTGGATAAATAATGTAGATATTGTCGTAGCACTAGGTGTGCTTTTGGCCTCGATGATCATGTAATATATGTGAGCTTGTACTCGCCTACTATCAATAAAAGTTCAGCTATGTTCTGTTCCAAGTTGTTGTGTGTTTCTAGAAGACATGATCTCTGGGTTGGAAACACAGGTAAACCGGTTCTCTGAGCCGGGGTGCCACAGTGAGCTCATGGCTCTCTCGTAGCTTTTCTGGCCTCCCCCCGAACCTTCTAGGGTCCCTTCTGGTCTAGAAAAATTCACCGCAAAGTTTTATAGTGTTTGGACTTTGTTTAGTATTGATTTTCCGAAAAACCAAAAACAAGTAAAAACATAAACTGGCACTGGGCACTGGGTTAATAGGTTAGTCCCAAAAAATGATATAAAATAGCATATAAATGCATATAAAGCATCCAAGATTGATAATATAATAGCATGAAACAATCAAATATTATAGATACGTAGGAGACGTATCAACATCCCCAAGCTTAATTCATGCTCGTCCTCGAGTAGATAAATAATAAAAATAGAATTTTTTATGTGAAATGCTACCTAACATGTGTATCATGTAATATCTTTACGGTATAATCATTGAGAAACAATGAAGTAACAATATCAACATAATAATATCCATGAATATGAGAAACATAATCATTACTTTTTCAAAATATTCGATCCTTAATGAATGTTATCCTCATTCATTTTATCATGTTAGCATGGCATGACTCCGCCTTCACTACATAAATATAAATCATGAGCACCCCGGTGTCAAACCAGGCAATTGGATCGTACTTCTAACGCGCTTCAGCATTTTTAACCTCACACAATACATGAGCGTGAGCCATGGATATAGCACTATAGGTGGAATAGAATGTGGTGATAGAGATTAATAAGGGAAGTCAAAAAGGGAAGAAAGTCTCACATCAACGCGATTAATCAACGGGCTATGGACATGCCCATCAACCGATGTCAATGCGAGGAGTATGGATTACCATGCAGCGGAGGCACTGAGAGCTATAAGTGTATGAAAGCCCAACGGAAACTAAGTGGGTGTGCATCCAACTTGCTTGCTCATGAAGACCTCGGCCATTTGAGGAAGCCCATCATCGGAATATACAAGCCAAGTTCTATAACGAAAATTCCCACTTGTATATGAAAGTGACAACTCAAGAGACTCTCTATATGAAGAACATGGTGCTACTCTGAAGCACAAGTGTGGAAAAGGGTAGTAACATTGCCCCTTCTCTCTTTTCTCTCATTTTTTTATTTTTCATCCGGAGACTCATCCCGACTTGTGAGGGAATCATAGTCTCCATCATCCTTTCCTCACTGGGACTATGCTCTAGTAATGATGATCATCACACTTGTATTTACTTACAACTCAAAATTACAACTCGATAGCTAGAACAATATGACTCTATATGAATGCCTCTGGCAGTGTACCAGGATGTGCAATGATCTAGTGTAACATGTATAATAATGATGAACGGTGGCTGAGCCACAAATATCATGTCAACTCTATGATCATGCAAAGCAATATGACAATGAACAAGTATGTCATGAAAACAGAACGGTGGAAGTTGCATGGAAATATATCTCGGAATGGCTATGGAAATACCATCATAGATAGGTATGGTGGCTGTTTTGAGGAAGATATAAGGAGGCTTATGTGTGATAGAGCGTATCAAGGCATGTGGTTTGGATGCACCGGCAAAGTTTGTGCCAGCTCTCGAGGTGAGAAAGTGCAATGCACGGTACCGAAGAGGCTAGCAAATTGTGGAAAGGTAGGACTGCGTAGAATCCATGGACTTACATTAGTCATAAAGAACTCACATACTTATTGTGAAAGCCTATTAGCCCTCGAATCAAAGTAGTACTTGAATGCCCCTAGGGAATTGGTTGGTAGGAGTTAACCATCGCGCGCATCTGATTATAATAGCACTCAAGGATTTCAATCAGAAATACAAATGCTCAAGCCTCCCAACCATGCCATGACCAACATTTAGATGAGCATTTAATAACAAGCTTTAATACCGATATTCCTACTAACCAATGATCATGAACCCATATCCTTTCATATTACGACATCAATATCATTAAACCATGTGTTTCATATTTAGTGATTTACATGAAAGTCTTTATTATATCCCCCTTGAATACCTAACCTTCTCGGACTAGTCTTATAACACGTGCACTTTACCACTTCCTATTTATGGACTCCCAAAAAGATTTAAGTGAAACATGAGAGTGCAATCATTTCTATAAAATATAACCACCGCCGTGCTCTAAAAGATATAAGTGAATGCTACTTGTCAGCTCTGTTGGAATTTCCTCGAAGAGGAGAGGATGATGCAGTATAGTAGAGATAAGTATTTCCCTCAGTTATGAAACCAAGGTTATCAATCCAGTAGGAGAACCAAGCAACGACTAGTAAACAGCACCTACACACAAACAACAAATACTTGCAACCCAACACGTGGAGGGATTGTCAATCCCTCAACGATTATGAGCAAGATTAAACGGTATAGTTTTTGATAGATAGATCGAACAAAAATACAAAATAAAATAAATAAAAGAAAATTGCAGAGAGGTATTTTTGGTTTTAATATATGATAAAAGATAGACCTGGGGGCCATAGTTTTCACTAGAGGCTTCTCTCAAGAAAATAGCATACGGTGGGCAGACAAATTACTGTTGGGCAATTGATAGAAAAGAAAATAATTATGACGATATCCAAGGCAATGGTCATATATAGGCATCACGTCCGAGACAAGTTGACCGAAATGATTCTGCATCTACTACTATAACTCCACACATCGACCGCTATCCAGCATGCATCTAGTGTATTAAGTTCATGGAAAAATGGAGTAACGCCTTAAGCAAGATGACATGATGTAGACAAGATAAACTCACGTATGATATAAATCCCATCTTTTTACCCTTAATAGCAACGATACATACGTGACATGTCCCTTTCTGTCACTGGGATTGAGCACCGCAAGATCGAACCCATTACAAAGCACCTCTTCCCATGGCAAGATAAATCAATCTAGTTGGCCAAACCAAACCAATAAATAGGAGAAGAAATATGAGGCTATAGTAATCATGCATAAAAGTGTTCAGAGAAAACTCAAATAATATTCATGGATAGATCTGATCATAAACTCACAATTGATCAGATCCCAACAAACACGTCGCAAAAAGTCATTACATCAAATAGATCTCCAAGAACATCAAGGAGAACATTGTATTGAAGATCAAAAAGAGAGAAGAACCCATCTAGATACTAACTATGGACCCGTAGGTCTGTGGTAAACTACTCACTCATCATTCGAGGGCAGCAAGGATGAGGAAGAGCCCCCTCCGTGATCGAATCCCCATCCGGCAGAGTGCCGAAAAAGGCCTCCACATGGGATCTCGTGGTTCTGGAACTTGCGGCGGCGGAAAAAGTATTTCATGGACTCCCCTGTTGTTTTCACTATTTTAGAGAATTTATAGAGGCGGAGTTAGGTCAAACTGAGCCACGTGGGCCCCACAAGCTACCAGGGCGCCCCCTGGGGTGCGCCCTGGTGCCTTGTGGGCTACTGCTCCATCTTCTCATCCCCTCACGAAGCTTCCAGGGTCTCTTATTGCCAGAAAAAAATAATCTTCAAAAAGTTTCGTGGCATTTGGACTTCGTTTGGTACTGATATTTTGCGAAACCAAAACAAGCAAAAAACAACTGGCACTAGGCACTAAGTTACTAGGTTAGTCCCAAAAAATGATATATAATTGCTTGAAAGTGTATATAAAACATCCAAGATTGGTAATATAATAGCATGGAACAATAATAAATTATAGATACGTTGGAGACGTATCAAGCATCCCCAAGCTTAATTCCTGCTCGTCCTCGAGTAGGTAAATGATAAAAATAGAATTTTTGATGTGGAATGCTACCTAACATATTCATCATATATTATATTCTTTTGTAGCATGGATATTTGGACTTGAATGATTCAAAGCAATAGTCTATAATTTGTTATGAAAACATCAATACTCAAGCATATCAACAAGCAACCATGTCTTTCAAAATATCAACGCTAAATAAAGTTATCACTAGCCCATTACGCTCAATCATTGATCCATTCATGAAACACACTCAAATATTAGCTACATCCAATATACAAGTATGACAATAGTGTTCTCTAGTTGGTGCTTTGTAAGAGAAGATGGAGACTCAAATAAAAATAAAAATGCATAAAAGTAAATAGATATGCCCTTCGCAGAGGGAAGCAGAGATTTGCAGAGGTGCCAGAGCTCAAAGCTTAAATTTAGAGATAAAATTATTTTGAGAGGCATGCTTTTCCTGTCAACGAAAATGACCGAGAATTCCCAATATCTTCCATGCTAGACAAATGATAGGCGGTTCCCAAACAGAAAATAAAGTTTATTTTCTTTCCACCATTCTTTCACAATCCATGGCTAGCCATATCCACGGGTGTCTTCCATACCAACACTTTTCAAGGAATTTATTATTATCTTCATTTTTTTTCATTTCGGGACTGGGCATCCCTATTACCGGCCACACTCTCCTGCAATGACAAGTGAATAAACACTCATCGTGAGAATAAAAAACCTAGCATGGAAAATATTGGCCACTCCAACCGCTTCATGAGCGGTACGGGCACACAAAACGAAAATTTATTTTGAAAATTTAGAGTTGGCACATGCAAATTTACTTAGAACGGCATGGAAATACCGCATATAGGTAGGTATGGTGGACTCATTTGGCACAACTTTGGTTAAAGGAGTTAGATGCACAAGCAGTATTCCCGCTTAGTACAACTGAAGGCTAGCAAATAAATTGAGAAGCGGCCAACCAAAAAATGAAAACGGTCACAATGCGCATTGATAACCCACAAGTATATGGGATCGCAACAGTTTTCGAGGGTAGAGTATTCAACACAAATTTATTGATTCGACACAAGGGGAGCCAAAGAATATTCACGAGTATTAGCAGTTGAGTTGTCAATTCAACCACACCTGAAAGACTTAATATCTGCAGCAAAGTATTTAGTAGCAAAGTAGTATGATAGTAACGGTAACAGTGGCAAAAGTAACAATAGCAGTTTTATAGTGATTGTAGCAGTAGCAGCAACGAAAATAACTTAGCAAAGATCAATATGTGAAAAGCTCGTAGGCATTGAATTGGCAATGATAATTGTGTTGGATAATATTCATCATGTAGCAGTCATAACCTAGGGTGACACAGAACTAGCTCCAATTCATCAATATAATGTAGACATGTATTCCGTATATAGTCATACGTGCTTATGGAAAAGAACTTGCATGACATCTTTTGTCCTACCCTCCCGTGGCAGTGGGGTCCTAATGGAAACTAAGGGATATTAAGGCCCCCTTTTAATAGAGAACCGAACCAAAGCATTAGCACTTAGTGAATACATGAACTCCTCAAACTACGGTAATCATCGGAAAGAATCCCAATTATTGTCACCTTGGGATATGCGGATCATAACTCGTAAATAGGTGTCTACAACTTGCAAGATAGGATCAAGAACTCACATATATTCATGAAAACATATTAGGTTCAGATCTGAAATCATGGCACTCGGGCCCTAGTGACAAGCATTAAGCATAGCAAAGTCATAGCAACATCAATCTCAGAACATAGTGGATACTAGGGATCAAACCCTAATAAAACTAACTCAATTACATGATAAATCTCATCCAACCCATCACCGTCCAGCAAGCCTATGATGAAATTACTCACTCTCGGCGGTGAGCATCATGAAATTGGTGATGGAGGAAGGTTGATGATGATGATGGCGGCGGATTCCCCTCTCCGGAGCCCCAAACGGACACCAGATCAGCCCTCCCAATGAAGAACAGGAGGCGGCGGCTCCATATCATAAAACGCGATGAATCCTTCTCCCTGATTTTTTTCTCCATGAATAGGTACTTATAGAGTTGGAATTAGGGTCGGAGGAGGTCCAGGAGGCCCATAAGCCTGCAGGGCGCGCCCCAGGGGGTGGGCGCGCCCCCAGGGCTTGTGGCCTCTGGGTTGCCCCCCTCTGGTATCTTTTTGCGCCAGTATTTTTTATATATTCCACAAAAATTCTCCGTAAATTTTTAGGTCAATCCGAGAACTTTGATTTCTACACAAAAATAACACCATGGCAATTCTGCTGAAAACAGCGTCAATCCGGGTTTGTTCCATTCAAATCATGCAAATTAGAGTCCAAAACAAGGGCAAAAGAGTTTGGAAAAGTAGATACGATGGAGACATATCAACTCCCCCAAGCTTAACCCATTGCTTGTCCTCAAGCAATTCAGTTGACAAACTGAAAGTGACAAAGAAAAACTTTTACAAACTCTATTTGATCTTGTTGTTGCAAATATGTCTAGCCAATATTTAGGTTTTCAGCAAAGATTATGAACTAACCATATTCACAATAACATTTAGGTCTCACATTTACTCGTATCAATGGCATAATCAACTAGCGAGCAATAATAAGATATCTCGGATGACAACAATCTTTCAAAACAATCATGATATAATATGACATAATGGTATCTCGCTAGCCCTTTCCGAGACCGCAAAACATAAATGCAGAGCACCCCTGAAGATCAAGGACTGACTAGACATTATAATTCATGGCAAAAGAGATCCAGTCACACTCATACTCAACATCAATTAATAACAAAACATATAAATGACAGTGGTGCTCTCCAGCTGGTGCTTTTAATGAGAAGATGATGACTCAACAATAAAAGTAAATAGATAGGCCCTTCGCAGAGGGAAGCAGGGATTTGCAGAGGTGCCAGAGCTCGAAGCTTTTAAAACAGGGATGAATATAATTTTGAGCGGTATGCTTTCATTCTCAACATAACAACCAAGAGATCTCACTACCTTCCATGCTAGACACGTTATAGGCGGATCCAAAATAGAATGGTAAAGTTTTTACTCCCCCTCCACCAACAATCACACACCACGGCTAGCCGAATCCACGGGTACCGTCCATACCAACAACAGTCCTGGGGAAGTTTTGTTTAATTATTATACTTTGATTTGATTTTGAGCATGGAACTGGGCATCCCGATTACCAGCCACTTTCTCGTGAATGACAAGTGAATAAACACTCATCGTGAGAATAACCCACCTAGCATGGAAGATACTAACAGCCCCTAGTCGCTACATGAGCGATTCGGGCATACAAAACAGATTATTATTTGAAGGTTTAGAGTTTGGCACATGCAAATTTACTTGGAACGACAGGTAAATACCGCATATAGGTAGGTATGGTGGACTCATATGGAACAACTTTGGGTTTAAGGAAGTGGATGCACAAGTAGTATTCCTGCTTAGTACAGGTGAAGGCTAGCAAAAAGATTGAGGAGCGACCAACTAGAGAGCGACAACGGTCATAAACATGCATTGAGATTAATCAACATTGAGTGCAAGCATGAGTAGGATATAAATCACCATGAACATAAATATCGTGGAGGCTATGTTGTTTTTTATTCAACTACATGTGTGAACATGTGCCAAGTCAAGCCAATTGAATCATTCAAAGGAGGATACCATCCTATCATACTACATCACAACCATTTTAAATGCATATTGGCACATAAGACAAACCATTATCCACTCCTAGCTAATTAAGCATGGCATGAGTAACTATAATCTCTAATTGTCATTGCAAACATGTTTCATTCATAATGGGTTGAACTAGGAATGATGAGCTAATCATATTTTAAAAAACAAAATAGGTCGAGTTCATACCAGCTTTTCTTCATCTCAATCATTTCATCATATATCGTCATTATTGCCTTTCACTTGCACGACCGAACGATGTGAATAATAATACGAATGCACGTGCATTGGACTAAGCTGGAATCTGCAAACATTTATTCAAAGGAGAAGACAAGGTAATATGGGCTCTTTGTTAGATCAACAATAATGCATATGAGAGCCACTCGACATTTTCATCATGGTCTTCTCCTTACGACCCAAAGAAAAGAAAAAGAATTTCAAAGAAACACACTGAAATATTTTTGGAGTTTTTGTTTTTCTGAAGCAAGTAAAACAAAAATGAGAAAAACTATTTACACGGGAAAGCTCCCAACAAGCAAAAGAAGAACGAGAAATATTTTTGGGTTTTCTTTTAATACTACTACTAAATATACTAGAAAGAAAAACTAAAAAGAAACGAGAAATATTTTTGGGTTTTATCAAAGTTTTTCAAACACACAAGAGAAAGCAAGAAAAATAAACTAACATGGATTATACAAAAAAAAAAGATGAACACCGACAACTTGAATGAATGTGTAAACATGAATGTAATGTCGGTGAGAAATATGTACTTCCCCAAGCTTAGGCTTTTGGCCTAAGTTCGTCTAGGGCCACGGCTCGAAATAACCCTCTCCTGGATACTGCAAAGGGTCCTGAGCGTTCCACTGGTTGGCGAGCTCCTGTGGCTCCCACTGATAAACAGGCTCCTGATACGGATCAGGAACTGGTGCTGGCTCAGGCACTGGGGGTTGCGTCAGTTCCCAGTACGCATAAATATTCGATGGTCGTTACAAGAGAGAGGGGATGCCTTCCGGGGCATCCCCAAGCTTAGTTTCTTGGGAGTCCTTGAATATTACCTTGGGGTGCCTCGGGCATCCCCAAGCTTAGGCTCTTGCCACTCCTTATTCCTTCATCCATCGTGATCTCACCCAAAACTTGAAAAATTCAATCACACAAAACTTAACAAAACCTCGTGAGATCCGTTAGTATAATAAAGAAAATCACTACTTTAAGTACTGTTGCAAACCCATTCATATTTTATTATTGCATTAGACCTATTGTATTCTAACTTTACCATGGCTTATACCCCCCGATACAATCCATAGATTCATCAAAATAAGCACGCAACGAAAACAGAATCTGTCAAAAACAGAACAGTCTATAGTAATCCAAATAATGACTATAATATGTAACTCCAAAAATTCTGAAAACTTACGAAAACGTGGGCAATTTGTATATCAATCATGTGTAAAAAATTCAGAATTTTTTGTTGCTCCAGTGATCTTTAACAATTCTGCTACTGGACGTAAAAGTTTCTGTTTTTGCACAGAATCAAAGCAACTATCTTCCAAATCATCCCAAAGGCTTTGCTTGGTACAAACACTAATTAAAACACTAAAACATAATCATAACAGTAGCATAATTGTGTATTTGTTGAAAAACAGAAAATAAACTATTGGGTTGTCTCCCAATAAGCCCTTTCTTTATAGCCATCAAGATAGGCTTGAAATTTCAACGATGCTCACACAAAAGATAATAATTGAAACACAAAGAGATCATCATGAAACATGTGACAAACACATTTAAGTCTAACTCTCTTCATATGCATAGGCATTTTATAAGCAAACAAATTATCAAGACACAAAATATCTAGCATATGCAAGCAAGAAGAAAGAAACAATATTTAGTAAGATGTAGATTTCTACAACCATATTTTCCTCCCTCATAATAATTACATGTGGGATCGTGATAAAATTATAAAATATAGCTATCATATAAAATATTCTCTTCATGATCCACATGCATAAAAGTTTTACAATCTTCCAAGGTAGTGGGGTTAACATCAACTTAAGTCATGACCTCTCCAAACCCACTTTTATCAAAAATTTCATAAGATTGAACACTCTCCAAATATCTGGGATTATTATTACCTAAAGTTGACGCTCTTCAAAACCCAATTTCAATATTATTATTGCAAAATTTATTGCCAATATCATATTCATCATGAGGCTTAAATAAATTTTCAAGATCATAAGAAGCATTATCACCCCAATCATGATCATTGCAATAAGTAGTGGACATAAAAAATTATCATCCCCAAGCTTGTAGCTTTGCATATTATTAGAACAATTGACATTAATAGAATTTATAGTAAAATCATTTCAATCATGCTTTTCATTCAAGGAGCTATCATGAATCACTTTATAATTTCTTTCATTTAACACTTCATCACAATTTTCACATTCATGATTTTCAAGCAAAACTTCATAGAGATAATTTAGTGCACTCAAATCACTAGCAATTGGTTCATCATAATTGGATCTTTTAAAAATATTAGCAAGAGGATGAGGATCCATTTTTTAATTTTTCTTGTTTCTTTTCTGTTTTTCGAGTCATAAAGGCAAAACAAGCAAACAAACAAACAGGCAAAAGAAAAGGCAAACAAAAATATTTTTGTGTTTTTGTGAAAACATTTTAGAAGTGGGGGAGATGAAAACGAGAGGCAAATGGCAAATAATGTAAATGCAAGGAGATGAAAGTTTATCCAAAGGTACTTGATAGTTGTTGATGATGTCTCCCCGGCAATGGCGCCAGAAATTCTTCCTGCTACTTGTGAGCTGTGTTGGATTTCCTCAAAGAAGAGAGGATGATGCAGTATAGTAGAGATAAGTATTTCCCTTAGTTATGAAACCAAGGTTATGAATCCAGTAGGAGAACCAAGCAATGGCTAGTAAACAGCATCGGCACACAAACAATAAATACTTGCAACCCAACGCGCAGCGGGGTTGTCAATCCCTCAACGGTTATGAGCAAGATTAAATGGTATAGTTTTTGATAGATAGATCGAACAAAAATACAAAAGAAAATAAATTAAAGAAAATTGCAGCGAGGTATTTTTGGTTTTAATATATGATAAACGATAGACACGGGGGCCATAGTTTTCACTAGAGGCTTCTCTCAAGAAAATAGCATACGGTGGGTAGACAAATTACTGTTGGGCAATTGATAGAAAAGAAAATAATTATGACGATATCCAAGGCAATGATCATATATAGGCATCACGTCCGAGACAAGTAGACCGAAACGATTCTGCATCTACTACTATTACTCCACACATCGACCGCTATCCAGCATGCATCTAGTGTATTAAGTTCATGGAAAAACAGAGTAACACCTTAAGCAAGATGACATGATGTAGACAAGATAAACTCACGTATGATATAAATCCCATCTTTTTACCCTTAATAGAAACGATACATACGTGTCATGTCCCTTTCTGTCACTGGGATTGAGCGCCGCAAGATCGAACGCATTACAAAGCACCTCTTCCCATGGCAAGATAAATCAATATAGTTGGCCAAAACAAACCAATAAATCGGAGAAGAAATACGAGGCTGATCATGCATAAAAGAGTTCAGAGAAAACTCAAATAATATTCATGGATAGATCTGATCATAAACTCACAATTCATTGGATCGCAATAAACACACCGCAAAAAGTCATTACATCAAATAGATCTTTAAGAACATCGAGGAGAACATTGTATTGAAGATCAAAAAGAGAGAAGAAGCCATCTAGCTACTAACTATTGACCCGTAGGTCTGTGGTAAACTACTCACACATCATCGGAGGGCAGCAAGGATGATGAATAGCCCCCTCAGTGATCGAATCCCCCTCCGGCGGAGTGCCGGAAAAGGCCTCCACATGGGATCTCGTGGTTCTGGAACTTGCCAAGGCAGAAAAAGTATTTCGTGGACTCCCCTCTTGGTTTCACAATTTTAGAGATTTTATAGAGGTGGAGTTAGGTCAAACGGAGCCACGTGGGCCCCACAAGCTACCAGGGCGCCCCCTGGAGCACGCCCTGGTGCCTTGTGGGCTACTGCTCCATCTTCTCGTTCCCTCCCGAAGCTTCCAGGGTCTCTTATTGCCAGAAGAAAATCTCCAAAAAGTTTTGTGGCATTTGGACTTCGTTTGGTACTGATATTCTGTGAAACCAAAAACAAGCAAAAAAATAGCAACTGGCACTGGGCACTAAGTTAATAGGTTAGTCCCAAAAAATGATATATAATTGCTTGAAAGTGTATATAAAACACCCAAGATTGATAATATAATAGCATGAAATAATCGAAAATTATAGATACGTTGGACACGTATCAGTGAAGTACTAGAGCAAC
Organism: Thinopyrum elongatum; assembly: GCA_011799875.1. Classification (NCBI taxonomy): domain Eukaryota; kingdom Viridiplantae; phylum Streptophyta; class Magnoliopsida; order Poales; family Poaceae; genus Thinopyrum; species Thinopyrum elongatum. The sequence continues at coordinate 410,827,437 of CM022301.1, forward strand.
TGCCTAGCTCAAAAGATATAAGTGAATGATAACCCACAAGTGTAGGGTGTCAATTGTAGCTTTTTCGATAAATATGAGTGTTGAAGACAACCAAGAGCTAAAGGTAGAATTTATATTCTCTTCAAGTTCTAATGACCACCGATACAACTCTTCGCACACCGACGTTTGCTTTACCTGGAACAAGTATGAAACTAATTTGCGGGAATAAAAATAAAAGTACTTTGCAAGAATAAAACTAGGAGTAATTTGCAAGAAATAAAAGTTAGTTTAGTACAGATCTTTTCTAACACAAGAGAAGGATTTGTCCCTAGGAAATCGATAACTAGACCGGTAATCACTATTGCAATTTTATATGAGGGAGAGGCATAAGCTAACATACTTTTCGTACTTGGATCATATGCACTTATGATTGGAACTCTAGCAAGAATCTGCAACTACTAAATATCATTAAGGTAAAACCCAACCATAGCATTAAGTAGCAAGTCCTCTTTACTCCCATACGCAACAACCCCCTTACTCGGGTTTGTGTTTCAGTCACTCACGCAACCCACTATAAGAGAATTATGAATGTATTGCAACACCCTACAGCGGTAATCCTACACGCTTGCGCGACACGGAGGGCACCATAGGACAACACCATAATAAAACATACAACTCAAACCAATCACGATCATCAATCAACCCATAGGACAAAACAAATCTACTCAAACATCATAGGATGGGCATACATCATTGGATAATAATATATAGCATTAAGCACCATGTTTAAGTAGAGAATTACAGCGGCAATAGAGAGGTTACACCGCTGCATAGAGGGGGAGAGAGTTGGTGATCACGGCAACATAGTTGTTGTTATATATCGTCCTCACGATGATTGCCCCAACAGCGTTCTGGCGCCACCAGGAGAGAGGGGGAGAGAGCCCCCTCCTTTTTCTTCTTCCTTATCCTCCCCCCTAGATGGGAGGAGAGTTTCCCCTCTGGTCCATGGCTCCCGGAGGGCAGGAGCCCCTCCGAGATTGGATCTCTCTCTCTCTCTCTCTCTCTCTCTCTCTCTCTCTCTCTCTCTCTCTGTTCTCTTCTGTTTCGTGTTCCTGTTTTCTGGCCGAAAACCATTTCTTATCTTCCCGGAGATCCGTAACTCCGATCGGGCTGAAATTTTAACACATTTTTTTCTTGATATAAGCTTCCTTGCCGCCGAAGAAGGGCCCCAACTGACTTATGGGGTGCCCACAAGGCAACCCCGCGCGGCCAAGGGGTGGTGGCGCCCTGATGCCTTGTGAAGGTTGTGGGCCTCAGTTTGCGTTAATTCCACCTCCCAAAAATCACATATATTCCAAAATAAGTATCCGAAAATTTTTATCACGTTTGGACTTCATTTTATATGGATTTTCTGCGAAACAAAAAAATGCAAAAAAACAGGAACTGGCACTGGGCCTGGATCAATATGTTAGTCCCAAAAATAATATAAAATGTTGCCAAAATTATATGAAAGTTCTAGAATATTGGCATGAAACAATAAAAAGTTATAGATACGACGGAGACGTATCAGCATCCGCAAGCTTAATTCATTCTCGTCCTCGAGTAGATAAATGATAGAAAAATAATTTTTGATGTGGAATGCTACCTAGCATAATCTTGATCATATAATCTAATCACGGCATGAATATTAAGATACGAGTGATTCAAAGTAATAGTCTATAATTTGATATAAAGACATCAATACTCAGGCGTACCAACAAACAATCATGCCTTTCAGAATAAAATGTTGAAGAACGATATCCCTTTAAAATCATATAGCCTTGTCATGCTCCATCTTCTTTACATGAAATATAAATCATGTACAACCCCGATATCAGCCAAGCAATTGGTTCATACTTTTTAACGCGCTTCAGCTTTTTCAACCTTCACGCAATACATGAGCCTGAACCATGGACATAGCACTATGGGTGGAATAGAATGCAGTGGTAGGGATTAATAAGGACAAGACAAAAAGGAAGATAGTCTCACATCGACTTGGCTAATCAACGGGCTATGGAGATGCCCATCAATTCATGTCAATGCGAGGAGTAGGGATTGCCATGCAACGGATGCACTAAGAGCTATAAGTGTATGAAAACTCAAACTGAAAACTAAGTGGGTGTGCATCCAACTTGCTTGCTCATGAAGACCTCGGGCATTTGAGGAAGCCCATCATCGGAATATACAAGCTAAGTTCTATAATTAAAAAAATCTCACTAGTATATGAAAGTGACAACGTAGGAGACTCTCTATATGAACAACATGGTACTACTCTGAAGCACAAGTGTGGTAAAGGATAGTAACATTGCCCCTTCTCTCTTTCTCTCTCATTTTTTTTCTTTTTTTTCTTTTTTTTTCATTTTTTTGTTGGGCTCTTTTTGTCCTCTTTTTTTGTTGGGATCTTTTTAGCCTCTTTTTTTATTTATTTACTCACTCAGACAATTGTCACAGCCCTAGCATTAGCCTTGGCTTGTCTTTGCATCTCATCATGTCATCATCATGTTAAGTTCATGAAAGTTGAATTGAGGTTAGTTGAAACCCTCATAAATCAGCTCAGAAATAATCAACTTTAAAATCTCATCAAAGAAGTCCAAGAAAATGTTCCTGTTAAATTATGAAAAATATTTGCAAGAATAAAATTCAAACCAATATTTTTAGAGGCTTTAAAATAATTATTTTGGGCCTTTGATTTAAATCATAAACTATTTGAATTGGATTGATTTCTGTTATAAAAGAGATACATGTCCAATAATCCTGAAAATTTATGAGTGGCTCTGGTATTACATCTAAAGACCACATGAATATTTTCAGGAGCAACAAAAATGATTTAGTATTTTTTACTAAATCCAAAACTACAGAAAAAAAATAGAAAACCGGAGAGAGAGGGCACTGTACCTGGCAGCCCACTTACCTGGCCCAGCTAGCGGCCCAGCCCACGCGGCCACCTGCCAGTCATCGTCCTCCTCCAGCCAGAAGGACGAGAGCGCGTGGCCACCGCGCGCAAGCACACGCCCCGGCCACCTCCTGCTTGCCGCCTTCCCCTGGACGGCCTGGATTCGCCACGTACCCCCCCTCGACTCCCTGCACCTCTCACCTCTCTCCCTGGACCTCCTCCCCTCCTCTGTCTCTCGGCCCCAAGCGAGACCGAGAACCGCCGTCGACGCCGCTCGCCACCACCGCGGCCACCGCCTCCCCCTCGCCTAGCCCTTGTGTCAGGAAGCTCCGCCGCGTCGTCCTCTTCGTCTCCACCGAGCTGTGCGTCGCCGGGAGCCGTTCTTCGTCCTCACCACCGTCGTCTTCAAGCCTGGGCGGTCGAGATCGCCGGCGTCGATTCGCTCCATCCAAGCCGACCCCGAGCACGAAGAGCATCTCTACGGGTTCCCTGTGAGCCCCTCTTCCCTCGCCCCTCTCCCCGTCGTCCTTTTCGCCCTCTAGCCGTGGTTTCCACCTCAGCCGGAGCTTGCTGCCGCCGCCGCGAAGCTCGCCGTCGCTAGCCGCCCCGCCTGGCCAACCCAAGCACGCAGTCGTGCTCCGGGCTTCCCCAGGAAGCCGTAGCGCGCCTCTGGTCGCTCGCTCGTGCACCATAGCCCTCGCGCCCGTGCAAGCCGCAGCTGCGCCGCCGCGGAACTCGACACCGTCGACGTTCCCGGCCACTCCAGCACCGCCCGAGGCCACCAACCGACGCGCCTCCTCGCTCCGGTTCCAACGCGCCCAGCCGCGCGAGCTCCCGTCACCGGAGTTGGCCGGACGGGCAACGCCGCCGCGTCCTGGTTACGCCGGCGATTATCGCCGGTGACTGCCACTGTTAGGGGTTAATCACCCCGCTAACTTAATCCTGTGCCACCGACACTTGGCCCCACTGCCTAGCTAATCCACGGTTTAAGTTTAAACCATTTTAATTAAAGCTACAGACGCTGACATGTGGGCCCCGGTAGTCAGGTTTGACCTGGGTCCACCCAGTTGACCTGGTGACGTCATTGTTGACCTTGCTGACACAGTTAATCATTTTCTGGATTAAAAATAATCCAGGAAATTCCAGAAAATAGCTAAAACTTCTAAAATTCATAGAAAATCAACCGTAGCTCCAAATAAAATAATTTATATATGAAAAATTATTAGAAAAATCCAATCTATCCATTGGTACTGGTTTCATGCATGACAAAGAAACTTAACCTTGCTGTATAGATCAAAACAAGTTAATGCACTTTGTAAATTCATAACTTAAGTTTGAATTTGAACCTTTGGTTCAAATAGGCTCAAACCCTTCTGGTTTTAGTTGCATTAGCTCAAACGCATCCATTTTGTCATGTCATGATCATGCATCATATTGTTGCATTGCATTGATTGTGTTCCCTCTTGTTTGCCGGTGTTTGTTCCCTCTCAGTGGACGTACGTAGTTCTGACGATGAGTTCGATGACACCGATGAAGAGTTTTACTATCTTCAGAAGTGCCAGGCAAGCAAACCCCCATTGAGCATTCCGATACAATCCCACTCTCTCGCTCTTGCTCTCTTTTACTGCATTAGGACAACAACGATTCAACTGTTACATGTTACGGTAGTTGAACCCATTCCTCTGCATGACCTGTCTTTGCCACAGTAAATAGTTGAAACCCACTAGCATGAGTAGGAGTTGTTTGAGCCATGATGTGCCTACTCATCCATGCTTGTTTGTTATGCCTGCTATGCTTAGAGTTGTGTCAGGTCTGATTCATCTGAGATGGATTGGAATGGTGATGAGCATGTCCTATTGTTGAGAGCTAAGTGTGTGAACACGATTTGGTAAAGGTAGCGATGAGAGGCCATGTAGGAGTACATGGTGGGTTGTCTCATTGGGATCGTCCTCAGGAACTGAGTTATGTGTTTGTGATCCAAGACAGTTACTACCACACATTGGGCTCCGGGCACTCCAAGCTCTCTCGACTTATTAATCGCCTTGTCCTCTGTCCATGAGTTGCAAGTAGTTTCTGGTGTTTGTAGTATGCTGGAGGTCGTGTGTAGCGCTGACCCTAGGGGTGGGCTATGATGCGGTAGGCAAGTGGCACGGTGTACCGGGGCACCCGTTTGGTGGGCTCGGGAACCCTGCACACATCGTTTGGGGCCGTAGTGGAAACCTCGGCCGGACTTCCTTGCGGATGGAACCCGAATAGGCGATAAACCTGGACTAGAGACTTGTGTGGTTAGTCAGGTCGTGGCTGACACCCTCGCTGGGCTTCCGCTTGAAGGTTGCCGAGTACATGTCGTGTAAACGGCGGTAAGTGGTGAGAGCGTGTGTGAAGAAGTACACCCCTGCAGGGTTATAAATGATCTATTCGAATAGCCGCGTCCGCGGATATGGACTACTTGGAACGCTTACATTGTTCATAGATAACTTGAAGTGGATACTCTAAAATGCGCAAGGTAAGTGTGAGTGCTATGGATGGCCTTCTCGTAGGGAGACGGGAGCGGATCCTTAGTGGTGTATTGATCTGGTGAATATGTGGACTCGTGTGCTCTTTCTCACCTCAATGGAAATGCTGGTAGTCGTAGTACATGATAGCCACCGAGTCAAAGCTGGCTTGCTGCAGTTGAACTCCACCACCTCTTTGTTGATACTGATGCATATGTAGATAGTTGTGATGTAAGTCTTGCCGGGTACATTTGTACTCACTTTTGCTTAATTTATATTTTTGCAGAGAGACTTCAGTCTCACTAGTAGTTCTAAGTGGGCTTCGACGATTAGCTTGGGAATCCCAGACAGAGGTCTAGTTCCTTTGGAGGGTCTTGTAGATAGACAGGCTTTCTAGCCTTCTTTCTTTTTAGATGTCTGTACTCAGACATGTTTATGCTTCCGCATGTGCTTGTTGCTTGTATGACTTGAATGCTGGGTCATGAGACCCATGTTTGTAATATCTGGCTCCTCGGAGCCTATTGAATAAATACCTTGAGTCATAGAGTTATGTTGTGATGCCATGTTGTATCTGCACATATCGAGCATATTGTGTGTATGTTATTGAAATGCTTTGGTATGTGTGGGGTCCGACACCTAGTTGTTTATTCTTGGTAGCCTGCCTTATGGGGAAATGTCTCCTAGAGCTTCCACTGAGCCATGGTAGCTTGCTACTGCTTCGGAACACATGGATTGATCGGCATGTGTCCTTCTTTGCTCTTGTGTCTGTCCCTTCGGGGAAATGTCACGCGGTGTTTTACTAGAGTCCTTGTAGCTTGCTACGACTCGGTTGCACACGCTGTTGACCGACACGTGCATTGCTGGGTCATGTATGCCTGTCCCTGTAAGTTTGTGCCACCTTGGGTTTACGACTAGTCATGTCGGCCCGGGTTCTCTGTCATATGGATGCTAGCGACACAATCATATACGTGAGCCAAAAGGTGCAAACGGTCCCGGCCTAGGTAAGGCTACAGCCGTGGGAATACCGTGCGTGAGGCCGCAAAGTGATATGATGTGTTACATGCTAGATCGGTGTGACTTAGGATCGGGGTCCTGACAACAATGCTCTAATAATGATGATCATCACACTTTTATTTACTTACAAGTTACAACTCAATATCTAGAATAATATGACTCTATATGAATGCCTCTGGCAGTGTACCAGGATGTATAATGATCTAGCGTAGCAAAGATATCAAAAACGGACAAGCCAAGAAAATATCATGCTTGCTATCTTACGATCATGCAAAGCAATATGACAATGAATGCTCAAGTCATGTATATGATGATGATGGAAGTTGCATGGCAATATATCTCGGAATGGCTATGAAAATGCCATGATAGGTAGGTATGGTGGTTGTTTTGAGGAAGATTCAAGGAGGCTTATGTGTGATAGAGCGTATCATATCACGGGGTTTGGATGCACCGCCGAAGTTTACACCGACTCTCGAGGTGAGAAAGGGCAATGCACGGTACCAAAGAAGCTAGCAAATTGCGGAAAGGTAAGAGTGCATATAATCCATGAACTCAAATTAGTCATAAAGAACTCACAAACTTATTGTGAAAGTCTATTAGCCCTTGAAGCAAAGTACTACTACTCATACCCCTAGGGAGAGGTTGGTAGGAGTTAACCATCACGCGCCCCCGACCTCCACGCAAAGGAAGACACTCAATAATAAATTATGCTCCAACTTCTTAGCATAACTAGAGACTATACGTGCATGCTTTGGGAATCACAAACCTTAACACCAATATTCATACTAAACCACAATCATTCACTAGAACCTCCCACATATCACCATCTTAATATCGCAAAACTATTGCAAGGAATCAAACTTATCATATTGAGTGATCTACAAGTTTTATGTAGGATTTTATGACTAACCATGTGAATGACCAATTCCTGTTTAACTCTCTAAATTGATATAAGTGAAGCATGAGAGTTTAATTCTTTCTACAAAAGATCACGCTCTAATAAAAATAAGTGAAGCAAAAGAGCATTCTAAAAATAACGATTTTCTAGATGTAGAGAAATAGGCATCCAAACTTCAAATGGTATAAGTGAAGTACATGAAACATTCTATAAAGCCATACTCAAAAGATATAAGTGAAGTGCAAAGAGCACTCTATAAATCAACTAAGGACTATCTCATACAAGCATGGTGCATTACTAAAAGAAAAAGAAAAAGCACACGACGCTCCAAGAATTTACGCATACCATGTGAACAAAACAAAAACTGAAACATACCGATAATTGTTGAAGAAAGATGGGATGCCTTCCGGGGCATCCCCAAGCTTAGACGCTTGAGTCTCCTTGAATATTTACTTGGGGTGCCTTGGGAATCCCCAAGCTTGAACTCTTGCCTCTCCTTATGCTCCTCATGTCGATACCTCCTCGATCTTCAAACACTTCATCCACACAAAACTTAACCGATTTTTTTATTAGAGGGGTTAGTACATATAACATCAAATCCCATCATGTCCTACTGTAACATTATTCTATAATTATAATCAAACATTACCCACTGTATGCTATCACAATTCTATGGCTCCCAAGTCAACGAGGCTCAACAAGATTTCAAACATACGCAAATAAAGAAACTATAACAGGGATCTGTGAAAACAGGACAGTCTGTAAAGATGCAGATGGTACATATACTTATGTAACTCCAACAATTCTGAAAAATTAGGAAATAAAAAAAAATCATAGAAGTACTGTGTAAAAATTTCAGAATTTTTCCACGTTCCAGTGAATTATCAAAATTCAAGCACTACAGCAAAAAGTTTCTGTTTTTTCACAACACACACAAAACAAGCAATTTAAACATCCTAAAGGCAAATCTTGGCACATTATTTTTATAATACAATGGATTTGTACAAGGGTATAATTATTTTTTTGAGGAACTTCCATGAAAAATTCTACATTGTTTCCATGAGCATGAACACAAGTGTTCAAGGTCGACCCTCACTTCTCCAATGCATAACTTTCCAATCGCTTCTCTTTTTGAAAAACTTTTAGGTTCCCCTCTATATTTTTTTGTTTTTAAACTTTTCAAAAGCACACAACAGAATAAAATGACTCTCTAAAACTTCCGGGTTGTCTCCCAGGCAGCGCTTTCTTCAAAGCCATTAAGCTAGGCATACGGTGCTCAAGTAATGGATCCACCCGGATCCCAAGGTATATCAAAGCCAATTTTAATTAACAGAGCACAAAGCAACATATATCACATAACAACAGAGTCTAACTCTCTTCCTATGCATCGGCATGTCATAAAAGAATAATTATGCACACATAATAAGGGCCAATGTATAGTATAAATAGTTTCTTGCAATTTTATCGTATTGGAAACATAGAGAGGTGGATATGTAGTTCCAGTCTCATAATAATTGAAATTAGGAGCAGCAAGCCCATCCATATTATATTCATTAAACTCATCATGTGTAATGTTAAAAGTTAAAATGCAACCCATCTATATAATCCTTAATAAGCGCAAACTTCTCCGATATAGTGTAGTTAGGAGAATTCAAAAAAATAATAGGACTATCATGTGTGGGTGCAATAGCAACAATTTCATTCTTAACATAAGGGACTATAGCAAGTTCATCTCCAAAAGCATAATTCAAATTGGCATCTTGGCCACAAGCATAGCAAGCATCAAGTTCATCAAAAAGGGATATTTCAAACGAATCAACGGGATCATAGCATTCGTCCTTCGGTAAGCATGAAGGGAAGTTAAACAATGTATGAGTTGAAGAGTTACTCTCATTAGAAGGTGGGCATGGGTGATCAATCCGCTCTTCCTCCTTTTGTTCTTCGCTCACCTCGTCATCTTTTTCATCTAATGAGCTCACAGATTTAGCAATTTTTTCTTCCATAGTTTCCTGCAAAATATTAGTCTCTTCTTGGACAGCGGAGACTTTCTCAATAAATTCATCAATGTGGGCATTGTATTTATAATTCTCATAGCAACATTTAAGTATAGCAAAATTTTCAGATCTGTAAAGAACATCATCACAATCTTCATACTCTTCAAACAAAGATTCAATTTCATAAGCACCCTACAAATTCTTCTATTTGTTCCACATCATAGTAATCATATATACCATTATCATAAGAAGCCAATGTATCATTATCATTAAGTTCACCTTGAAAATGGAGGTGTGGAGCCTCCATCTTAGAGCAACAAGTGCAATCATATCTAAAGCATAAATTTCAAGCATACCAACACAACATTTTAATTTGATCCCATAAGTGTTTCCCTTTTTGAGACAAACGATAATCCCAAAAGTATTCCAAGTGATCCAAGGTATCTCCCATTATCAAGTTGAATGGAGATTTATCAGGATTATCAAAGTAGTATTTAATGTTTTCCACATAACCAGCATCGATGGTTTTAGGAGGTTCCCCATCTCCATGAGTAGCAAGTACAACTAATTTTTTTGGTATTTCGTGTTCCATATCCATAACTAAAGATAGAGAAAAACTTAAAAAAAACTACTTAGTGATAAAGCAAACAAGCACACACGAGAATATTCACCCCATGCTATTGCCCCTCGGCAACAGCGCCAGAAAAAGGTCTTGTTAACCCACAAGTGTAGGAGATCAATTGTAGCTTTTTTGATAAATAAGAGTATCGAACCCAACGAGGAGCTAAAGATAGAATTTATATTCTCTTCAAGTTCTATCGACCACCGATACAACTCTCGCACACCGATGTTCGCTTTACCTAGAACAAGTATGAAACTAATTTGTGAGAATAAAACTAGAAGCACTTTGCAAGAATAAAACTAGGAGTAATTTGCAAGATAATAAAAGTTAGTTTTAGTAGTGAGCTTTTCTAACACAAGAGAAGGATTTGTCCCTAGGCAATCGATAACTAGACCGGTAATCATTATTGCAATTTTATATGAGGGAGAGGCATGAGCTAACATAGTTTCCGTACTTGGATCATATGCACTTACGATTGGAACTCTAGCAAGCATCCACAACTATTAAAGATCATTAAGGTAAAACCCAACCATAGCATTAAGTAACAAGTCCTCTTTACTCCCATACGCCACAACCCCCTTACTCGGGTTTGTGTTTCAGTCACTCACGCAACCCACTATAAGCGAATTATGAATGTATTGCAACACCCTACAGCGGTAATCCCACATGCTTGCGTGACATGGAGGGCACCATAGGACAGTACAAAAATAAAACATACAACTCAAACCAATCATGATCATCAATCAACCCATAGGACAAAACAAATCTACTCAAACATCATAGGATGGCCATACATCATTGGATAATAATATATAGCATTAAGCACCATGTTTAAGTAGAGAATTACAGCGGGAATAGAGAGGTTACACTGCTGCTTAGAGGGGGAGAGAGTTGGTGATCACGACGGCGAAGTTGTTGGTGTAGATCGCCGTCACGATGATTGCCCCGGCGGCGTTCCGGCGCCATCGGGAGAGAGGGGAAGAGAGCCCCCTCCTTCTTCTTCTTCTTTGGCCTCTCCCCTATATTTGAGGAGAGTTTCCCCTCTAGTCCATGGCTGCCATGGCTCCCAGAGGGTAGGAGCCCCTCCGACATTGGATCTCTCTCTCTCTCGCTCTCTCTCTCTCTCTCTCTATTCTCTTCTGTTTCGTGTTCCTGTTTTCTAGTGGAAAACTGTTTCTTATATTCCCAGAGATTCGTAACTCCGATCGGGCTGAAATTGTAACATGATTTTTCTCTCGATATAAGCTTCCTTGCGCCGAAGAAGGACCCCAACTGACTTACAAGGTACCCACAAGGCAACCCCGCGCGGCCAGGGGTGGTGGTGGCGCCCTAATGCCTTGTGAAGGTTGTGCGCATCTGTTTGTGTTGATTCCACCTTCCACAAATCACATATATTTCAAAATAAATCTCCGTAAAATTTTATCACGTTTGGACTTCGTTTGATATGGATTTTTTGTGAAACAAAAAACATGCAAAAAATAGGAACTTGCACTGGGCACTGGATCAATATGTTAGTCCCAAAAGTGATATAAAATGTTGCCAAAAGTATATGGAAGTTGTAGAATATTGGCATGAAACAAATCAAAAATTATATATATGATGGAGACGTATCAGTGAAGCACATAGAGTATTCTAATAAATCATTATAAATGTGTGTGCCTCTCAAAAGGTGTGTCCAACAGATGATAATTGTGGCAAACTAAAAGGCAAATAGAGAAAAACTATGGACAAGATGCTCCAAGCAAAACTCATATCATGTGATGAATAAAAATGTAGCTCCAATAACATATCGATAGATTGTAGAGGAAAGAGGGGATGTGATCCGGGGAATCCCCAAGCTTAGAAGCTTGGGTCTTCCTTGAATATTACCTTGGGGGCCTTGGGAATCCCCAAGCTTAGGGTCTTGCTGCTCCTTATTCCTTCATCCATCGTGATCTCACCCAAAACTTGAAAACTTCAGCACACAAAACTCAACAGAAACCTTGTGAGCTCCGTTAGTATAATAGACAAATCATAAACTATAGTTACTGTTATGAACCCATTCATATTTTACTCTTGCATAATACCTACTGTATTCTAACTTCTCCTTGAATGACCCACAACCCCCCCCCACCTAAACCCCCCCCCGCGATATAATCCATAGCATCATTAAAATAAGCAAACTATGCAACAAAAACAGAATCTGTCTAAAATAGAACAGCCTGAAATGATCTAAACAAACACTATACTTCTGTAATACCGAAAAATCTGAAATATTAGAACAAGTTGGCCAATTTGATATAAATCATGTGTAAATATTTCGGAATTTCATCACATTCTAGTGAATTATAGTAATTCCAGTACTGGGTGCAAAAGTTTTGTTTTTTTACAGAATCAAGTCAACTATCAACCAAATTATCCCAAAGGCTTTACTTGGCACAAACACCAATTAAAACATAAAAACATAATAATAACAGTAGCAATAATTGTGTCAACACACCAAAACAGAAAGTAAAAGAAAAAATTTAAGATAACTATTGGGTTGCCTCCCAACAAGCGCTATTGTTTTACGCCCCTAGCTAGGCGTAAGACATTGTTTCAAGTATTGTCATCCTTCACATTAATTCCATTGGTGGCCCTCGTAATAGATTCATATGGTGGTTTAATTCTCTTCCTAGGAAAGTGTTCCATCCCTTTCATTAATGGAAACTGGAACATGATAAGAATTTGATGATGTCTCCTCGGCAACGGCGCCATAAATTCTTTCTGCTACTTGTAAACTGTGTTGGGATTTCCCCGAACAGGAGGGGTGAAGTAGTACAGTGGAGATAAGTATTTCCCTGAAAGAGAACCAAGGTTATCGAACCAATAGGAGAACCAATCAAACTCTCGTCTTCAGCACCTACACACACAAAAGCAAATACTTGCACCCAACGCGGGCAAGAGGGTTGTCAATCGCCTGGGACTCGTTACTTGCAAGGATTAATTCTGATAGTGATAGAAAGATAAAAGGAAAAGTAAAATAAAAAGAGTAAAATTGCAGCAAAATATTTTTGGTTTTAATAATATGGTAAAAGTAGACCCAGGGGCCATAGTTTTCACTAAAGGCTTCTCTCTCGAACACATACCATACGGTGGGTAAACAAATTACTATTGGGCAATTGATAGAAAAGCGCATAGTTATGACGTATTCATGGCAATGATCATGTATATAAGCATCACGTCTGTGACAAGTAGGCCGACTCCTGCCTGCATCTACTACTATTACTCCACCAATCGACAGCTATCCAACATGCATCTATGATATTAAGTTCATGACAAACAGAGTAACGCTTTAAGCAAGATGACATGATGTAGACAAAGAAAACCCAATAAATATGAATAATCCCCGTAGTCTTACCCTTAATGGCAACAATACAATACGTTCCTCGCTACCCCTACCGTCACTGGGTGAGGACACCGCAAGATTGAACCCATTACAAAGCACCTCTCCCACTGAAGATAAATCAATCTAGTTGGCCAAACCAAACGGATAGATCGGAAAGAAATACAAAGCTATAACAATCATGCACAATAAAGTTTAGAAAAGACTCAATTACTTTTAATAAATAATCTGATCATAAACCCACAATTCATTGGATCCCAACAAACACACTGCAAAAGAAGGTTACATAGGATAGAACTCCAAGAAGATCGAGGAGAACATTGTATTGAAGATCAAAGAGAAAGAAGAAGCCATCTAGCTACTAGCTATGGATCTGTAGGTCAGTGGTGAACTACTCACGCATCATTGGAAGGCAGCAAGGATGATGTAGACACCCTCCGTGATCGATTCCCCCTCCGACAGAGTACCGGAAAAGGCCTCCAGATGGGATCACAGAAGAATAGAAGCTTGTTGCGGCAGAAAAAGAGTTTTGGGTGGCTCTTTGTTGGTTTGGGAAATATGTGAATTTATAGATGTGGAATTAGGTCAAATGGAGTTGCGTGAGGCCCACGAGCTCAGGTGGCGCGACCTGTGAGCTCGTGGTTCTCCCGTTGCTCTTCTGGCCTCCTCCCGAACCTTCTAGAGTCCCTTCTGGTCCAGAAAAAATCACCGTAAAGTTTCAATGTGTTTGGACTTTGTTTGGTATTGATTTTTTGAAAAGTCAAAAACAAGTAAAAAATAGGAACTAGCACTGGGCACTGGATTAATAGGTTAGTCCCAAAAAATGATATAAAATAGCATAAAAATGCATATAAAGCATCCAAGATTTATAATATAATAGCATAAAACAATCAAAAATTATTGATACGTTGGAGACGTATCAGTCTCGAATGTGTTCGCCTGTGAGAAGTTCCTACAATATAACCGCTTCCAATGCTTTAAGGCCCTGAGATGGTTTCCAGTACATAACCACCCAAAATACTTTGACATTCGAAGCGGCTTCCTTTTTACAACTCCCTCCAATAAGGTTCCCTTACCAAGCCATACCACAGAAATTTGAACCTCACATCGAAGATATATTCAACATAGGATGGGACACTACTACATAAAGGAGCATTAGAGGTGGTTTCCTACAATATAACCGCTTCCAATGCTTTAAGGCCCTGAGTACATAACTGCCTGGAATACATTATCATTTGAGCAGTTTCCTTTTTACAACTGCCTCCAGTAAGGTTTCCCTACCAAGTCGTACCACTAAAATTCGAATTTCACATAGAAGACATATACATATATAGAGGCGTACACATTCTCATTCACCGCACAAGTCAATTGCATCTCGTAATACATTCAAATATGTTGAAGATTTACACATACTTCACAATCTACATATGAAAGAAAGATCTAAAATCAAAAGATTTATCACATCTAACATAGGAAAGGAAGATCTAAGAGGATCTTCAAGACACATAAATTTACACATACATTCATCTTTAAATGCCTTTCCATCTTCTCGAGGAAAATAAATAAAATTGCTAACTCTCACAACATCTTGATGACCTTCAAGACACATAGGGTTACTGTAGCACTAGTGTAAGTAGTCCAACATAGTATTGTTCCCAGCGAAGAGCAGGAGGAGAGTGTTAATGCGAGTTTTCTGTCGCACACTAGTTGTCACGGACTTGAACGAATTAATTGTTTTGGTATCTGCAAGGATTATGATGCTGGCAGAAAGCAAGTAATTAACGAGCAAAGTAAAATTTCAAGAGTAGCGAACAAAGAATATAAAATAATAGACTAGAAATAACAGTGAGTTGTCTGCAATGGAGAGATTAGGCCTGGAGAAATTTAGGTCATGGCAGATGTCAAATGTGTCAGTGCAGCGGCAACACATAGCCACCTATTCATGTGATTATACCACTTGTATTCGACATCCGGTAGGCGATTCACTCTTGAATAGTCAAACTCCTCCTATCGAGATTATTTGACTCTGTTTTCCTGCCTTCCCGTGACCATATGCATGGATGGCTAGGCACACTGCAGGGATCCTCAAAAAAGAGAAGATTCGTCTCACATCCATTATTGACGATTTAGAAGTCCTAGTAGATTGTCTTCGCTCCTTGTAGATTCCCATTATCCTCGTATTCTCTTCGCTCCTCATAGATTGGAAAACAAGCATTATGCTCTTCACAGATAATGAACCTGATAATTAATCACAGAGGTAGTTTCACAAATAACGACATATAGATTAGGCACAAATGGATCTTACCTATCCCCTACATCTCCCACGCCTATGGAGGATTACTCACACATGAGAGAGGAATAATAATCAATCACAAAGATTATGCAAAGGAAAATCATTTCAATAATATTGCAATTCATCACAATAAGATGAATGATTAAATCAATCGCAACTTCTAGATCAAATACGAATAGAGTTACAAACCCTGGTGTACAGATTGGAATGTTTTTCTCTCTCTCTCTCTATGGCGATGGTGTCTAGTAATGGATGGGGGGACTATGAGATAGGGGAATCCGGAACGGATCTAAGTGAAGTTCTTCTCCTCTGTCCTGGTGTGATTTAGCGGCGTTATGGTCCTCTTCTCCTCGGGTTTTCAGTATAAAAGCGTCTCGTATAGGTGAGAGGTGGGCGGTGGCGGCTGGTACGACTGTGATACGAACAGCACACTCGTACCACATGTCGTCTTTGCTTCTGGATGGGCCAAATGGGTTTCTTCTCAACATGGAAGTTGTCCACTACATCCTCAATTATACTAATATGGCATGGGTCCCTTCCTAAAATGAATAAACCTTCACAACAAGTCGAGGAACCAAGGTTTTTTTTTGTTTCTAAAAGGTTATTCTTAGTAAAAAAAAAGGCGAAAACAAGCAAGAATCTTGCATGAAACCAAACAAAATACACATGAAAAAGTGTCATAATATAGAGCCATCACAGCTCCAAGAAGCAGGAGGTGGGGCAAAGCCAGCATGCTATGTTGGTTTCGTCGTGGTTGTAATCCAACAAAATCTTTCTCATGAGACCTCCAATCCATAGCCGATTTTTTCTCTATGTGTGGTGCAACTAAACTGGTTATATGTTGCAAGTGAATACTTTTATCTGGTTTTCATCAACTAGGGTAATTAATTTAGAGGTATATATAATATACAAACCTCAGATAACAGAATGAACCTTAATTTTTGACATAAAAGGCATAACTTCTTTTGCTAGCACGAGTTTAAGAATTTTAGTTATTCTTCGACACATACCTGCCAAAGTTAGACATGCCTTTGAGATATCTAAAGGTTATGAGTTTCATCATCCTCGATAACGTAGTGCTACATATTGCTCTTCTTCATCCGCAAAACATAGATTGACAATTATTACTCCATTAACTAAACTTTCGTTAACACTTATATGACATGCGTCGGCATTCAACGTATTCCACTTGCAAGCATGAAGAAAAACTAAGAATATCCCTCACAATGATAAGAGACTCATGGTTTTCTAAACATGAATAACAAGGAACGATTCCATGCTCTATGACAGTCATGCTCCATACATCGGCACCGCGAATGTGTAGCTACGACGATCATTTCCTCTTGAAGAAATCTGTAGACTCACAAAATAGAGAGTGTATTTTAATTATTGTCTATAGCATATTCATGCACTAGTTCTTTCTTGATCACACTCAAGCCATTAGTCATGTCAGAATTTTTAATTTAGCATGCGTCTATACCGTATTTATGTACATATATATGAGTGTCTGCATCTGTACTGAGTTTAAAAAAGAAATATTTTTTCTCGAATACTTAAAAAAGAAATTTTCATATGCAAAATAAATATTAAAGTTTCGGTCCCGCACGCCATTTTTCCTTGGACACGGTGAGCTTGGAGGACAAAAGAAGGGAATCATCTTAACTACTAGGCTTCTAAAAAAATAAAATTGATTGAGCTTCTAGAATAAGCTGGGTAGAGAGCAGCTTATTTCAACTTATTTTAGTAGCCACCAAAAGAACTGGCCCTAATTAATGGTGGTGGTGGTAGTCTTCTTTCAACAGTTGACTAAGAAGGCATCACGCCTTACATCAAAAGCAGATGGTTGTGAAGTGTTGTGCGGAGTATCATTGATCCTTGAGCGAAGGTGCTTGCACGCACGAGGCTTGAGCTTTTTTTTCTTCGCACTCGATGGATGTACCAAGTCAAAAAGGCTTTCGAGCGTATCATCTTTTTCCTGCTCGTGCAGTTTCTTGGCTAAAATGATACCCTTTGCGCGCCTTTTCTGCTCTCCATGATGCGCTACACTCCTCTTCCCCCTCCGTGTCCTTCCGGAAATAGCACCCGTTTCTCTGCCACCCAAGGACCTTGCACTTCATTAGCAGCCCTCCATCGCCATTACGGACCATCATGGATGGAGGAGAGAATCTTTCTTTCGAGAGAGAAAACAAGGAAAGACGCTTTGCTTTGCCAAAAGATGCACTCATGGCTCACACACAGCAACCAGGGGCATGAATTTGTTTGTGGACTCTGAATTGTCTTAAGATAGTGATGCATGTGTGTGGTTACCGGATAGATCCGGTACCATTTCTGTTAAATCTTTGTATTCGGCTCTGAAAACAGCTCAAGTTATATGCCCTTATAAGAACCTTTGGTTTATTAAAGTCCGGCTCAAAATCCAGAAACTCATAGCGGCATGCAGGGGTACGCATATGCCCAACTGTGCCTACCGCCTGATTGCCTCACGATCTGCAAAGTCGTTGGATCCCGCACGAGGGCATAACAAGTTTTAAGTTTTAATTTCTGAACTTACAAGTTTGCTGGCCGCGGGTTCTAAAATTTAAGATTTTGTCGGTTGCTCGTATCAAGTTTCAGAAGTTAAAACTTAAGGAAGTTTTAAAAACTCGCCAAGTATTCAAAATGAATCTCATTTGAAAGTCCACGTCACCAGAAGCACGAATATGCAAACCAAACTTAATTTGGGACTTTTGGTTCAAAAGATATGAAAGATTTTGAATCGAAAGCCAAAAGAAAATGGGGCTGCGTGCCCCTGCCCCTGCGTGCTACGAATCCCCTCCCATTCAAAATCAAGGTGTTTGGTCGTTGGTTGTTAGGAAAAAGCATTCTCCTTTGCTGAAATAGGTTGGAGGGAGAATAGCAAGTGTGCGTTTTATAATGAGAAAGAGAGTATTTATTTTATTTTTTATTTGAAGGAGAGGCAAAAGCTTTGCCCCATTCATCAACTAAGGTGTTAGAGAGTTATCTCTCGATGAGCGCATCAGAAAGGAGATCTACAAAACAATTCGCGGCATTATGGTATCCAAATGCTTAGCCCATGCCGTGATCAAAAGCTTAGCCTCGTCTTGCACGAGCTTCAAGATGTAGTACGACGTGTAGATTTCTTCTGGAGGGCCCGTTCATTCCTCCCATTCCACAAGATCCAGCTCACTAGCACAGTTGCGGGATGCCATTGGCTTCCTGTTCGTGGTGTTGGGACCCGACAAGGCAGTCCACCAGGCTCGGGCAGACCGGTGATTCACCCAACTAGAGGTGTCCAACATATCCAAGCCGAGCCAGTCCTTGATCATTCTCCAAAATCTCTTAGTGTATCGGCACTTGAAGAACAAGTGGGGCACAGTCTCATTAGCTCTCTTACACAAGGTGCATACCCCCACAATTAGTCCAACCTCTCTTCTCCAGGCAGTCGACAGTCCAGACCCTATTCTGAATAGCAAGCCACACAAAGAACTTAACCTTGGGCAGGAGGGGGGCCTTCCAAACAGTCTTGCTCATTGTGGCTAGCATAGCTCCCATGAACTGTGCCTTGTAGGTGGACGATGCTGAGTACTCTCTGTTCGCCGACAATCTCCATGTGATGTCATCATCCTCAATCTCATCGCACAACTAGACATGACTCCGAAGGGTCCATAGGTCAACATACTAAAAAAATGTGTTCAATAGTGAAACCATGAGATGCGTCAATCTTCCCAATCCAAGCATCATCCCGAAGAGCCTCCCTCACCGTCCATTTCTTCCCCTCGGAGGCGGCAAAAAAATGAGGGATGCAATGTCCTTGGGCTTCCTCCCTTGCAGCCACAGAGAGTCCCAGAAAGGTACCTTGCCACCATTTCTAATGTCAATGGTGGTGGAGGCATAAAAAAGGGGCCATGTCTATCTCGTCGCACGGATTCCCCATACCAACCCACATCCGGCCCGGATCTTCCATTTGAGCCTCAGCCTGAGAGTATGAGCAAACTTCTCCATGTGTAGAATCCCCAAACCCCCTAAATGAGTGGGGTGGCAAACCGTCTCCCAATTAACTTTGCACTTCGCCCCGAAGGCCTTATCCATCATCACCCAAAGAAAAGCACGCTCCACCTTCTTAATGCTAGATAGCACGCTTGGGGGAACAA
Organism: Thinopyrum elongatum; assembly: GCA_011799875.1. NCBI lineage: Eukaryota > Viridiplantae > Streptophyta > Magnoliopsida > Poales > Poaceae > Thinopyrum > Thinopyrum elongatum. The sequence goes on from CM022301.1 coordinate 410,847,179, forward strand.
TTAGAGGGGTGAGGGGATACACCACCTATGACATAAGCATCAATTTCACAATGCATGGTCGGCCAGTTGTGGTGATTCCTCTCCCCCTGGTAGGACAGAATCCTCGCGACAACCTTGGCCCCAAGGTATTGAAATTCGATCCTATTTAGTTGCCAAACCGAAAGCAGAAGGCCAAGATATCTGATGGGAAAGAGGGTTCTTGAGGCCAGAAGACTCTGGAGGATTGCATCAAGATCGAGGTGGCTACATTGAATAGGAACAACCGAGCTCCTGTGGAAGTTGGTAGCCATATCGATAACCTCGTCAAAGGCCCTTAAAATGACTGCAAGGTAACCTTGCTAAAGAGAGTATTGATCATATGTTCTTTAGTTGTCCCATCGCACGCTATGCATGGGGTGCGATTAAAGTGGCCTTTAGTTTCGATATGGATATTAACAAGGTAGATGAGATAGTGGGGCGGGCTATGAATTTTAGGTAGGGGGGGGGGGGGGGGGGTGGGGGGGGGGGGGGGGGGGGTGGTAGCAGAAACCTTGTTGTTGTAGGAGTTGCTGCGTTGCTCTGGTCGATCTGGAAAACAAGAAATGCCGTGGGTTTTTTTATAGTAAGTTTCCCTATGATCCTGCATTCCTACTAGTGTAATAAGTAGCTCAAATGGCTAGATGGTGGACCTTTTAGAGTGGATTGTTTTTATAGTAAGTTTCCCTATGATCCTACATTCCTACTAGTGTAATAAGTAGCTCAAATGGCTAGATGGTGGACCTTTTAGAGTGGATTGCATAGGCAACGTATATGAGGAACGCAACTCCAACCAACTGCTGCCAGTTGCAGCAGATATTTTCAGCTGGCGCAGGGAGTGGACTCCGTTGGTGCTTGGAATTGCTGGATAGAAGAGCAGCAGAGCAAAGGAGAGAAAAAAAAAGTAAAGAGAAGAAAGGGAAGCAGCAAGTTAGACAACGAGGCTGAAAGGTTCTGAGTTTTGAAGCGCGAGAAGTTCACGGTTATTTACAGTTTGTGTGTGGTTTCCCAGTTTTAATGGCACGTAAGATTTGCTGAAAAGCGTGGGTGTTGGCTTTGTATTATCACTTTCAGCAATGACTCAAGTGCCTTGAAGCTGCTCCCACCCTCCGATGCTGCGCCGCAGCTTCCCGATGCGCGACACATGTCGAGTCCAGGTTCCTGCATCCACCCAAGTGCAGGTTTCATTCCGATGCTAGATGCTTGACCTCCACGCGCCATTGACAAGGCACCAGCGACCATTGCCGGCCGTGCATGAACCTGTCCTGGTCCACCGTTGTTTGGCAATAATGAGCATGTGTCCATCATGAACACACGCACGAACCAAGTCAAGTACCAGGAAGTGTCTATCTTGGCTCAAAATTTACTAAATTAGCATCATGAGGAGGGAGGGCATCGTCGCACCGAAGCGTAGGGCAATGTGCTTCAAGGGCCTCTTTGGCTCTCAGGAATTTCACATCAAAACGATTCGATCTCTTAACAACGGATAAAAGTATGCAAAGGTGAAAGTGAATCTGGTACTAACATTCAGTGATCAGTATCAGACATGGCACGCTTGCATGTCATTCAAATGCAGCAAGTTTAGTAAGTTTCTTCCTACATATTAGATTTCAGGGTGGATTTTTTTGGACTGACATTTGTATTATAGATGGACAAAAATAAGTTTCTCTCGTTCTGTCAGTAATCCTTTTTATGGTGACCCTCTGAGTAACTTTCTTTGTCTACCTTCTTTACATCCATCATTTGCATTTTCTCAAATCAGGTGTGGCAGATTTGCAAATTAAGAACGGTATTCAAATCTACGGAAGAAAAAACTCTGTCATTCAAGAAGCTTCCACCTCTTAGTAAGAAGGAAAAAGAAGCTGAAGCTTCCACCCGACAGACAGATGTTCGAGAAAGAGTGCATACACAGGTTATGGACTGTTGCTGTTAGTGCTTTCTTGGGACCCTTTGTAGATGCGGTAAGCAGCTATGCACATTGTTAAGTTACCGATCACCGTTAGAGCGCCTTGAATCGCCACAAGTACCTGCAGATTTTGAAACGAAATCATCTCAACAAAGGAGAAAAGAAAAGGATACCAGATATCAATGGTTATTCAGCAAAAACTAAGTGGCCAAAGACATCAGAATATAATTGCTGAAAGCAGTTAGCAGTGTCTAGTACTGTAGTACATGATACTAGTATCAAGTGCATTGCGAATTTGCGATTAAGGAAATGGATCCCTTGAACTCTCAGGCTAGGCCAGGCGCACAATGGCAATTTACTTCTTTTTTTTCTCGAATACTCACGGGTGTGTGTATCATTCATTAAAGAAAACAATGGCAATTTACAAATGAGAACAGTCACAAAACTTGGGGCAGGTAGATGATGATATCGGTTAGCAGCGAAGGGAATACAACTGCTTTGCCTTAAGGTTAATATGTTACCTCGAGAGACTCTGAATTGTAGAAGAAATGCCAGGTGCACGCGCACATCGCTCCACCGAGAAGTGGAACCTGTTATTGGGCAGAAATGCAAACTTTGTTAGTGAACAAGCAGCACACGAACTGTCATCAACAAAACTTTGCTACTTGCAATAGCCATCTCAATGGAATGGATGCACACTTCAATAAGGAGGGTTCCTGAAGAAACACATATGCTTAGTTTATACTATTGAAGAAATCATCGGGTGAAGTGAACCAAATCATCTTCCAGAATCTCAATGACATACAAAGCTTGCAACATTTCACACATACTACAGATACGTATATCATCCACAACAAAATTCTTCAGAAAATGGCTTATTTACCAAAGCTCTGTATCAAAAAGTTTGCGCTTACCATCCCCCAGGAGAGGCCCTTCCAGCCCTTCAGCCCCGTCCGCTCCCCGTAATCCCAGACCAGCGCCATCGCCGTCACCCTGCAAGTGCAATCCTCCTCCTCAGAGATTTGACCTTTGCAATTCGCAGGTGCGGAAGCAGAAATCGTTCGGAGCTTCGATAGGAGTGGACTGTGGCAGATGAAGCATGTAGTACGTACCACTCGGCGACGCTGGAGACGTGGACGGCCCAGGTGGGCAGCGACAGCGCGTTCGCCGGCTCGGCCAGCGCTGCGAGCGCCGGCGGCGAGGCCGCGGCCGCGGCCATGGTGGCGGCCGCCGCCGCGAGGGCGACGCCCCTCGCCAGGTGGGCCGGGGGCGGCGGAGGCTTCCGCGGCTCCTGCCGAGATGAGGGCGGGGGTGAGGGCGCCAGCGCTGCGACGAGCCGGAGAGACGCCATGAAGTGAGAAGAGCTTTGCTTTGCTTGCGTTCACAGAACTCGTGATAGCTTCTGTACAACTGGACGCATCCGTCAGTGTGACATTACTGTGAGCTTTAACCGTACGTATCCCACAAAGTGGCCTATATTTTCTTTTCTGATTATTTTTTAAGCTGCCTTACAAACAAAATGAGATGTACTCCAAGATTGTTATTATTGTCATTCTACTAGTTTGCAACTCGATTCAGAAAATAAAAACAGCTGCATAAGCAGCATGAGTGGATATTATTTATTTTGTCACAACAAATGCAAACGGATATCATCAGATGATAAATCCACCAGCACGGAGGTTTCTTCTCTCTTTCTATCTTCTGTCAGAATCAACTAGGGAGAGGTCATCCCTATGAATCCCTAAAACGTTACACAGACATCTTTCCACCAAGGATCAAAGGAAAAGAGAGTGACAAGGATCAGGACGTGTCACGGTGACCCTGGTCTCTCACTTGGCATCCTGGCCATCTATGCTCTACAATCGTCATCTTTCCACCAAGGATTGGGTTGTTCTTGGCGATTTAGTCAACGCCATCGAAAAAATCGCTGAGAAGTATATCGGCCGTCGATCCAGCCCAGTGGTTTTGCGGAGACTACACTTGCGTTTTCTTGGACCATAACATGACAAGACCAAACCCCATTAGGGACATCAGCACAACCTACAGAGAGGCAGGAAATATTAACTCCTACTAGTTGGTATCTGCGCAACAGATGGTAACAGAAAAGAAGTGATGATGCTGTGATTGCAGAGTCCATCATATATGGTACCTAGCTCAAATATACTGTATTTAGGAAGTGCTTTGTCTGAAAAAGCCACCTCGAAACACATGTAACTATAATTTTCTAAAAAGATATTACTCCGTGATACCGTGACGAGATTAAGACAAAACACCATAGCTGCTCTTTAGATGAAAGTCACTTAAGTTACGTTTAAAAGCGAATAATCAAAACAGTTCATGCTTAATGCGGATATAAAAGCAACAGACGGGGCCTTGGGGAAGTAGACATACTGATACTGCTGGAGGCACTCCCACCAGAGGGTCTGGGAAGAACCTGTTTGCTAAAGCAAGAGCAAGAAGGCTACTTTGCATCCCTGTAGGAAATACTGGTAAGACAAGAAGCAACCGCAAACAACATACCGTAATCCAATTGCAAACAACAACATACCTGTCTCAAAAGATATCGTTCTTTGCAGGGCCTTCACATCAGCTGACTTGCGGAACCAAGTACCAGCAAGATGATACCCAGCTACAAAAGATGTTGTATGGAATGCAAAAAGCAGAAACACAATGGATAGTCCATATGGTGACAAAACAGCCTTGATATTTATAGCCAATGGTGAGCCAACACATAAAGCAGTCACAAACACCGATAGTGGAGGGAGAAATGGTTGAATAGCCGAACAGAGTCTTGGGAGAAATCTTCGTAGTATTGAGAAACATGAAGTCAGACACATTAACACAAACTCTTTGAATAGATATTTACTCTAGGTGGGCAGCAAAAGATAAAAAGCACATAGCATAGACTGTGTCAGATCTAGCACAGTTATCTCTTATACTTCAGACAGAGAAATTAAGTGGGTACCTATTCAGAAGCAATCCAGCTGCAATTGGAGCAACCACTATTTGGACAATGCTGGACATCATTCCTACGACGTCAACAGGTAATTTCTTGCCGATAAGCAAGTAAGATAAAGTTGGGGTAACAAAAACCGCACAAGCTGTCGATAGTGATGTCATAACAATGCTGAGGGGAGCCATATGTGGATCTGTCAGGAACGTTGCATAGTTTGACAATTGTGCTCCGCTCACACATGAAACCAACATGATCCCAGCACCTAGAAACAAGTCCAAGTCAGGGTTCACTTCACTACGCTGCCTGCAATGTCCCTTATGAAATCATACTAAAAGTGAGTAAAATCAAACCTCCTACCTACAGCAGTAGGAAGATTGAAAGTATTAACTGCAAGTGTGCCAAAGAGGAATCCAAAGAAAGGTTTGGCAATAAACTGTCCAATATAGCCAGCAGCGATAGCATCTGGCCTTTTTATTGCTTCAATGAAGTCCTTAACGCTTGAATTGACACCTACAGCAAACATCAAGAACCCCAATGCGGGTGCATAGTATCTGCCAGGTTATTAGCACACAGTCACACTCATATAAAAATGCAAATAGCCATATGCACTAGCACAACGCTGATTGTATTGCGTCGAGCATGCTATCAACATGTGTTTTGAGCTACTGAATGTGGGATTTGCTTGTTCATGGAGTATTTCAGTTGTACTTGTGGAATGCAGCTGTTTCTTGACTGGTTCTACCTGAAGACCCGTTTGATTTAGTTAGATTCAGTTTTAAGAAGTTTAAATGTTTCTGAACCGTTCTTTCATTCAGTTGATACCATTTGGTTTCTGTGTTCCTTCACAAGTATGTTCAGTTGAGTTCCCAGTGAATTAGCCCAAACTGTAACTTTTGCTTGTTTTCCTAATACCTCGAAAGGTACCATCTCTCTGAAAAATTGAGTACATGGAACATTTATACATCGCCATCTTAGCACTCATTGTATGATTGTATTTTATCCAGTGAATTCAAATTAGTGCAGAACGTATAATTGTGCTGGTCTTTGGGACAAAGCAGCCTTTAGATTTCAGGAGCTGAATCAAAGCAAGCGGCGAAAACATTGCATAACCGACCTGGTCGTGAACCATGTAAATGAAGGTGGGTACAGGAGGGCAAGAATGGTGCTCCCCAGCACTACATGGGGAATAACGGAGTTGGCACTCTTCAGGATCTTGAGAAAATCAACTCTGCCCTCCTCCACCCCCTGCAAAAGACAAGTGTGAAGCATGAAACAGGCAGCCACAGAAGCGAACAACCAATGGTCTTATTCTGCTAGAAACAAAAAATACAGTAGTAATATTACTACTCGGCAACTGCATCAGAAGAGCACCTGAGGAGGAGAAGCTGACGCGGCGTCCACCCGAATGCGATCTTGCTCGAACGAACCACCGGCCCTCGCCCAGACTCGTCCCCTGATGGGCACCCCAGATCCCTGCTCTGCTTGGAAACAAGAACCATCGAACAAAAGTCAGTACTACCAAGAATCTCTGGGGATTTTGCTGCCCGCGACCACAGGGGAACCCAGAGAATATCCTACTGGAGACTCCACTCATCTGCTACACGGCATGGAAAAGCTCTCCGGTCCGGAGCACGTACCCCATGAGACGCGCGGCGGCGAGGCCGCGGCGGGAGCCAGCGAGACGCGATCCGCCCTCCCGCAGAGCCGCCGCCCGGCCGACGGGCAGGAGCTGGCGAAGTGGGCCCGTCTCACGACGGCGGCGGCGGCTGGTGCCATTTGACCACGGTGAGAGCGAGGAGGCGGAGAGGGTTCAGGTCTGCGTGCGTGGGTTTCAGAGTTCAGACGTCGGGTGGAGGGGATGGACAGGAGGCCGGAGATCATGGGCAGTTTGGGACAGGGACAGGAAGATCATTATATTACTGACTACCGATTAGCACCTTCTGATTTGGATTTATGCGAGTAGCGTTGAGATAGAGTGGAATAGTAGTACCTCGTGTCACGTCAGTAACCCTCGAACAAAATCGTGTCACGCCAGATTTTTCTCGTGATGTAGCTGAGAGAGCGGAGTCATTACTCGGGGACTTGATGGTGGTATCTCCATATGATGTATAATAAGGCATTTAAAGTACTCCTTCCGTTTCAGTTTACAAGCCCTGCGCGTATATCTAGGTTGTCAATTTTATCACCCTAATATAAACTATATAACACAAAAATTATACCGTTTGAAAATAGAACATCTAAAGTTTATATTGGTATATTTTTTGTAATATATGACTTGTATTAGGTTGGTCAAATTGACGACCTAGGGGTACGCGCACGCCCTCTAAACTGAGAGAGAGAGAGAGAGAGAGAGTAAGTTTTAGGATAGTAGAGAGAGAATTTAGGGCACCAAATGTTCTACCGTGCCAGGCATGTAAAATAGGGCACAAGAAAATTTCCTGATGATGTCTAATATGGCACCAAATAAACATGATTGCATATTTCGGCATTTTCAAACTACCGATCAAAATTAAACATAAGCTCAAACTTAAAACATGAAAATGACAGTACTTGGGATAAACACACTACTCATCATCACTACTCAGCCCGAGGTTGTCCAGTTCAATAGCATATGACTCACCGTCGTTATCTGACTCTAGCTTGATCACCCCAAAGGGGCCTGCCTCGTCCTCTCCTTCTTGAGATCCCCGTTCCTCCTGGCAAAGAATTCGTGCTTCGCCTCCACGAGGTGTGGATTGGCCTCGGCGAACCTCGGCATAGGCACCGCATCATTCGCATGGCCGATGTGTTGCTCCACGACTAGGCGGTCTTTATTCTCCCCTTTGCGGGAAACAGACCGTACATCGAGAGTGAGGAACTCCACTGTTGGTGCAATATTTGCCCTTCTATGTTTTGGAGATTGTTGACAGAAACATGCATGGACTGATTTGTTTGCAAGTGCACACAGAGAGAAATAGTCCATGCAGAACCGAAGAGAATGATGTCTCCGGTGTCAAGTTCGAGGAACTTCACCGAAGAATATCTGCGTTGCAGAAAAGAATGAGCTACATATGTTGAAGACATGTAGACGAGAAGATTGATGTGAAGGAGTTAACCCCACGAAAGTTTATTGCTGAAGCGAAGCAATTAGTTCGGAGCTGTTGTCCGAAGAAAATTGACTGCAGCGAGTGGATGTCGAAGACAAAGTGAAGACTTAGTTTTCATTTCGTTATTCTTCTTTCATTTATTTGAGTCATAGGACCTCCGTACTATGAAGAGGGGTATAGGTTCTCGAAGCTTAGATCCGTTGTGATGCTTAGCCCAAACCTATGCGAGACTGAGAGAAATCTCTTTATGTTTCGAATGATTACCTGGCAGCAGTAGACGTTGTTCTTCGTGCTGCAGGAGATATCTTTCGAACTGAGGAGTTAGCATTACTTGCTCCGCAGGAAATATTACCGTTGTGCTCAGATTTCCGACCATTAGACTCGTGTCGTTCGGCCATTGGCTGCTCCACATGTTCAATTTGGTCATTTCCCTTCAGGGAAGGCTGCGGCTATAAATAGCCACCCCGCTCCAACGTTGCCCGTTGGCTGCTCGCTTAAGATTTCTGAGAAGATTGACTGAGCATCCCCTCTCCGAGTGATTTGAGTTTAAGATCCACCGAGAGAAAAATCAAGAGCCCAAAACTTAGACAGTGGTTTAGCATCACAGTAGTTCTGAGTTTAGAGTTCTTGTACCTATTACTCTTGAGAGCTGCGCACTCTCTAGACGGATAGGTGTCGGCTCGAGTGTTGAAGAGTTGTTGTCTTCACCGAGCTAGATCTTCAGCAGCCAAGAGTCATTGTGGTTCGCGAAGGTCGTTCGAAGGTTTGGAGATCACCGACAAGTATCTACCACGAGTGAAATCAACTGGAGTATGATCAGCTCGGAGTTGAAGGAGAATAGGGCGAAGAGAGTTTATCTTCTGTGTTAAATCACAACCCTCCAACCAGACTAGTCCTTTGACAGAATGGCGAACTGGTCTACCAAATCCATCTGTCGCCATCGAGCACCACTGGTTCAATCTACTTCACTGCATTACTTCAGCAGTTTACTTTCGTGCTCTATGTCGATAGTTTATCTGATCAATCTTTGTCTGGTGCATATCATTCGTTGTTACCATCTGTTATCATTCGTTGCTCACAATGTTGCATTATCATCATTCTGTGTGGTCAATTCAGTCGCTCACTCTTCTGCTCGCACTTGTTAAGACTCGTGTGACTCCCCTGTGTTGTTTTCATTTACCCTGTCATAATTATCTCTCGTATCTTTCCCTTCATAGTTCATTCCTTGTTTTCTCTTATGCTGCTGCATCTGTTAGCATACTGTATTACCATCGTCATTGTCAAACCTGTGATATCCTATGCTCGTACCATTATTGCTTCCTACCTCGATAGATATGTTCCTAGATAAAGTGCTTGGTTGAGTTTATATCTACCAAACCTTAATTCCGCTATTGTGCTTGGGATCCATTCATATCATTCGCAAGAATTTTTGAATCTCCCATTCACCCCCCCTCTGGTCGATATACTATCGGTCCCAACAATTGGTATCAGAGCAGGCACTCCCTGTCTCTACTTATTAAAGGTTTAACCAACTTGGAGTTTTGAGTATGTCGTATGCAGGTAGATCCTCACACTCTGAAAGGTTTCTATCTTCGATGGAAATGACTATGTCTACTGGAAAGAGAGAATGAGAATCAGACTTCAAGCTATCAACATAGATCTGTGGCAGATTGTGGAAAATGGATATATCATTCAGCACCCAGATGCACCAAATTCTGATGACAAAGCTATACTGAGGTTGAATGCTCAAGCAAAAGATATTATCTGTGAAAGTATCTCCAAAGACATTTTCATTCGGTTTCGAAAGCTTGACACTACAAAGCAACTCTGGGATGCCATAAAAAATGCTCATGAAGAATTCATTACCAGAACATATTCTCACACTGAAATGCTCCGTGCCATGTTTGCTGGTTTCAGAAGTCTTTGTAAGGAAAGTGCTATGGAACTCTGTAGGAACGAAGTATGTCTACCAGAGGGGGAGGGGTGAATGGGAGTTTTATATTTTCTTCGGAAAACTTAAATCTCTCAGAACCTAGCAGCGGAATAAACAATGAACAGACTAAGAAGAACTACAACATATGACTGAAGGGAAACTAAAGCATGCATCGAAGTAAAATACATGAATAAAATGCATTGAAGGTAAACTTGAGTAACAGAGGTAACTAGTGGTGCTCGATGGCGACAAGGAATTTGTTCGACCAGTTCATCCTTCTGCACAAGGACTACGTCTAGTTGGAGGGGTTGTGACTTAACACGGAAGATAAACTCTCTTCACCCTATTCTCCTCGACAATCAATTCATCAACCGATGCCGATTACTCGTGGTAGATACTTGAAGGCGATCTCCAAATCTTTACAGACTTCTTCTTCGAGAACCACAATTACTCTTGGTCTCTGAAGAACTTGACACCTAACCGTCTAGAGAGTTTGCAACTCTCAAGAGTAATAGGCGGAGCGTACTAAACTTAGATTCCAGTGATGCTGAACCACTATCTAATTCTTCAGCTCTAGGGTTTTTCTCTCGGTGGATTTTAAACTCATATCACCCAGAGAGGGGGTTGCTCAACAATCTTCACAGAAATCAAACGGAGCAGCCACCGGACAAAGCCGGCGCGGGGTGGCTATTTATAGTCGCACCTTCCCAGATGGGAAATGACCATTTTGGACACGAGGTCCAACCAATGGCCAACCGACACGTTCTCAACGGTCGGATTTTGGAGCAACGGTAACATTACTTGAGGAACAAGTAATGCTAACTCCTCGGTCCGAGGCAAATCTCTCGCAGCGAAGAAGATCACAGTCTCTTGCTGGCAAGTATTTGCTCGAAGCACAAAGAGATTTCTCTCACAGCTTTCATAGGCTTGGGTTTAGCATCAGAGAATCAAAGCTTCGAAACGCTATACCCCTCTTAATAGTACGGTGGTCCTATGACTCAATGAAAGAAGAAGAACAACGAAATAAATGCTACGTCTTCACTTCTTCTTCTTCATTCTTCCTCGAACGCAGTCATTTGCTTCGAACAATCACCAAACCAATTGCTTAAACTTCAGCAATTTTTAGGGGTCACTCTTGTTAGCTTTATCTTCGGTGATAACCTTCGCTGCCTCGCAGGGAGATTATCTTTGTCGTTTTCATCAAACTCCTCGATTACTCCAGGGACCTATTACTCTGTGTGCACTAGCAAACACATAAGTCCCAAACTGTTTATGTCAATAAACTCCAAAACATAAGGGGCCTATCGTTGCACCAACAATCTCCCCCTTTTTAGACGATTGTTGACAAAACAGATAATCATTGAAGTGAAGATAGATAAGAAAGTTTTAAATCGAACAAGAGTGAACTTGCGTTACTTGACTCGATGATGAAATATACTCCCCCTGGATGTATGCAGGTTCAATTGGTATATAATGGAATTCCTTGCAATTAATTTGAGAGTGTGGAGAATTTTCAATCATGCGAGGTAATGATTCGTACTGATGATGGATAATCCAATGAGAGAAAAGTGCAATCATTCATAACTTCTGTTAATAATTTCACCTGCAAAACAAAGAGCTTCGAGAGAGAGAGTGCAGCAGGTGGGGTTATTAATATTATAGCCCATAACAGAAGTTTTACATTAGAGCACATGAAATGGTGCAATTATCTCAAGGATAGAGAAGGAAAAACATAAACACCAAATCCAATAGAGCAAATCTATGAAACTCTCGATGTTATTCTCCCCCTTTTTCTCAACTAGTGTCAAAAAGGTGATGAAACAACATGAGTGGAAAACTGTGAATATGATTCACTCTGAGGCATCGCCTGAGGAACTGTCTAACGAAGTTTCTGATTCGAAAGTGTGCGGAATCTCTTCATCTTCAGTGGCAACAGCAGCAGCTGATCCTTCGAGACTGACTTGGGTCTTGGACGAGGAAGGAATATTGGGGCCAGCCTCATCACACTTGCGAGACAGAGGATTTTCTTCAGAAGGCTTGACAGTTGGCGAAGTGGCTTCTGATTCATCGAGCAATTTGCGCAGCTGTATTCGAAGTAAATTCGTTGTAGGTTCACGAGCTGGCAAAGGTGGAGTGGAGCGATCGTGAAAATCTTCATCAGTAAAGCCTTGGTCAATGTACTGATAGAGTTCTTGAAGGTGAGATTTGCTGAGTTGCTTCTTGGAGAAAAATTTCCGAAGCAATTTCCACAGGCGCTTCTTGTTTTCTGCTGTAATCATGTGCACAACTTTTGTTCAGTTGTGAATAACATTAAGTTCAGCAGCCAGATGTTCTTTCTCTTGGCGGTCTTCGGCCATATGCTTCAATAGCAACTGCTGAGTGCGCATGCTTACCTCAAGATGTGAAGGAGGTTGAGTATTCGGCAGACGATCACGCTTGGGCAGCTTCGGTCCATTGAAAGTGTTGTGATAGTCAGAAGTGCTTGACCCTGGTGCTTTTCGTGAAGAAATATCTTCCATAACTTTGAGTGTATCATGCACAGGAGGAATGAAGCTCTTGTGACTGACTTTAGCAAGATATTCGGTCTTCATTGCATAGTCAACCACTTTCTGAATCCATGGTGCGAATACCTTGATGGTTTTAGGACACTGAGCTGAATCCATTAGGATGCGCAAGAACATGTCTTCGACATCGAAGATATAACCCTGAGAGATGGCATGGATGGTGTTCCGAAGAACATCAGATATTACATTGTCAGTATTCATTCCAGCCAGCGGACAAATGGTATATGTGAGGATGTGGTAGAGAGTCTGATTGTCGAAGGTTAAATGTTCAGGCAGAGGAGAACCATGGTAGTCACGAATCTTTTCTTTATCCATTGTGCATCGGAAATCTTCATCAGTGACTGCATCAATGTTGTGAACGCGAATCTCAGTTTTGCCATGTTCAAATCGAGGAAAATGAAAATGGGAGACAAAGTCCATAGCAGAGCATTTGATTCTTTTTCCTTCTGTCATCCATTCCATTATCCACTGTGTGCTATCTGTCTCATCGCCGGAGATATACAGAGTTGCATAAAATTGAAGAATAATCTCACTGTTCCATGGATGCTGATAGCCTAAGACACGAGTGAGACCATAGTCTTCGATGTCTTGCAGAATTTGATTGAAGCATCTGATGCTTTTCATGGCTGCAAAGTCTGGGAACTCATGAGGAAAATCTTCAGGCTGTCATACAGAATACGAGAGTAGTATATCGCCTATTCCTGAGTCCAAAATCGAGGAGAATTAGATGTCTTGGGTTTGCTGTAAGGACTCTCTCGAAAGAAAAGTGGGTGAGTATTTCTGTTGAACAACGACCCTTTAATGCCGACACCAGTGGAAAATAAAGGCAGTCGCTCGCGAGGATAGGGGTACTTTAGTTCTTCTTCAACAGAAAGTACTTCATCACCATAGATGATGGAATCCGAATGATGAGCTGATGGTGAGTTTGCTGCAGAAGGGTTAACATCTAAGGGTCTTCGAGCTGCGATGAGTGAAATACTCAAGGGAGAGGGATTTGTTACTGGTGCAGGGACAGATTCAGGCACCGAAGCTTTATCATTCAGTTGGGGCAGTTGAGGAATTGCTTCTGAAGTTGGTGTAGCAGAGGGAGGAGCCGAATCTTTAGGTTCTTCGATGACAGGAGAATCACGTTGTTCTGACCGAGGAATCTCTCCTTCTTCGGATACTTGACACTGAGTTGGATTTTCATCATGAGCGGGAGTAACCATAGGCACTGCTTCAGTTGGCCTTGGTGAGGATGGCTCATGTACAACTGGTTCTTGAGGAGCCGAAGAACTAGCTTGCACAGGAGAATTTTCTTTCTGAGTGTCAGCTTCTGGAGGGGGAGGAGCATTCTTCTTTGCAATTTTCTTCCTTTTCTTCTTTGAAGGATCAAGGTGTCCTTTGACAAGATCATTGTAACCTGTCACACTTGCTTGATGATCAAGGCAAATTTTGCGAACGATCTGGTCCAGATCCGAATGAAATCCTAGCCATCGGTGTCGAAGAACTTTCAATTCCTTATTGATATCAGCATAGGATTCTACAAGCTGCCTGATGACAAACTTGGACTTGGTAGCTCTCATGCGGTTGTCAAGCTCTTTGAGTTGACCAATGAGGTCATTTATCTCTACTGAATCATTTCTCATATCTTCGATCAGAACAGAAGCTTGAGAGATAACTTCAGAAGGAATTGGCAAAGATGCCACTTCTCCATCAAATAAATTTTCAACAAAACGGTCTAGTTGCTCCATGATGAACTGATGATCATAAGAATGTGGTGCAGCAGTATCTTTTTCAACCTGAGCAGTCGATGGAGCAGAGGGAGCAGTCTGAGCCAAATTTGGTTCGGTTGGAGGCATAGAAGCTAGAGGTTGAGTCAGTTTCGAGGCAAATTGTGCAGCTTTTTCTTTCACAACATCAGACTTGGGAACTTCCTGCTTGGCATCAGTTCCTTTGATTTGCTTCAATTTGTCTTTCGGAAGCTTTTCTCCTGGCTTTGCAGTGTGAACAGGTGCTTCGACCACCAAGTCTTGCAAGTTAATTGCATCAGGATGAGGTTCGGTGTTCACCTTGTCAACCATGGTAACAATGGTTGCTGGGGTCTTCCTCTTTAAGGTGTTCTTCTTCGGGGGTGGGACTGGAGCAGCATCCACATGAAGATCTGGTAGAACAGTGGATGTGGTGACATTCACTTGTTTGGAGAGAGTTGCATCGATTTCCTCTCGAGTAAGTGGTGGATCATCTTGATCAGAGGAATTACTTTCAGGTTCAACTGGCTTCGCATGCCTTTTCCTTGGGGCGCTCTTTTTCTTCAGAGCAGCTGATTTTGGATCATGCTTATTCTTCATTCTGTGCTCATCTTTTCCTTCAGCTTTTCTCTTTTCGACGTCTGACTTGATGAGACGATGATTTTTGTCTTCCTTTGCTTGATCTTTGGCGGCCTTCTTGGCATGCTTCTCAGCATTCTTGAGGCACTTGGCCTTTTCTTGGGGATAGGAATCTGGAGTCTTGATGGAAGATTCATGAGCATCAGGAGGTGGTGGAGGTCTTTGCTGTGGTCCACCAACTCGAATGAGCCCAATCTCGCGACAGTCACCCCATGGGGGATGGAAGGAAAAGTTCTTGGCGTACCGAGGGTGAACCATCTTGTAGTTAAACCATTTCTTGACCCAATGGCGCCGAATCTTTTGCACACGTCCTTTTCTCTCATTTGAATCTTCTCCTGGAATGGTGTTATATTCATCGTGAGAAACAAGCTCAGTTGTGTTTTTGATTGGTTGTCTGCCACCTCTCCTTTTCTTCGGAGCATCTGCTTCTTGCTCATTTGTATTTTGTTTGGCACATTTTCTTTTGCTCGTTGATGGGCCTACCGTTGGGCCCTTTGGTGCTTTGGACTCGTCAGCAGTTCCCATGAAAGCTTCTTCATCGTCAGCCATACTGTGAATCTTGGCAGAATCTGCAACTGACTGCATTGACCTATGAAGGAGAATAGAAGCGAGGGAAAATGGGGACAGAGTCACAAATGCTCATAGCGAAAGATTTTCTTGAACAAAACATTTTGAGGAAGAATCAGACACAGAATTTGAGAATTGTGTCGATAGAATGAAACATATAGATCGAGCTAGTAAGTCTGAGTAAAAATACTAGACAGCGAGCTAGGCATTTCATTCGAGTGAAGCATAATCACAAACCCTAGATCTGACAGATTCGGATGCGAGGAAAAACTACAAACCACATCCGCACTAGAGAAGTAAAAACCTAGATCTAAGATAAGCGGTAAAATCGGTGAAAATTAATCACGAACGAACTCAAACCGGAAGGAAGGAAGTTCGAGCACGAACTACACGTACCCTAGCTTGGTGATGTGCAGCAGCTACGGCGGCGTGAGGGAGAAGATATCTCCCGGCAGCGTGGAATGACTCCGGTGACCTCTTTCCGGCAGCTAAGCGGCGAAGGGGTCGTCGGCGTTGAGCTTAAGAAGGAGCAGTGCGGCAAGGGTTTCGGTGGAGAGAGGGAGCGAGGAGAAAGAAGGAAGGAGGACGAAGGGGGTGGTGCGATTTATATATAGGCGAGGAAAATAACTGCACGCCGAGGTTAAGATCGAACGGTTTCTATACAGGGACAATTGCAATTCAACGGATAGGATGGACTGTCAGTTGATGAGCAGCACGTGGCAACCATCACAGAACATGGTCCTGACATGGGCGGGAAAGCCCAAACTTTGGAGGGCTTTCGCCAAAACAGATTAAAGTTCGGTCCGAAACAAAATCGTGGTCAAGGACACCAGATAAGTTTCGTTCCAGATAAAATTGAGCATTTGCAACAGAACAGCATAAACTGAAAGAGATAGATCAGAGAGAAAACAGGGTCCTTTGCATTTCACTCAGGCAAAAACACAAACACACGAGAAAATGGCAATGAGAGAAATGCATTCGGACAGAAGTCAAATCTATCGAATCGAAGAGAAACTCATCAAAGAAAAAATGTGGTGGCGTAACCCACCGTATAAGAACTGTATGAGCCCGAGCGTCGCACAATTATCATGGCACTCGGTTAGTCTAGTTCTTCGTTAATGTATTCACTCTCAGAAAGAAACTTTCACTTTGTCAAAAGTTTCAGACTCTTCGAGTGTTATGCACCCATTCCTTTCAAAGATATGGAAGTGTTAGCACGGGTATCGAGTCCAGCTTACTGCATGTTTGTGAAGTCTAGGATATTTAGCTCACAGCGTAACGCACAGAATCTTTTCTCGTCGAGAGGCTTGGTGAAGATATCAGCGAGATTGTCTTCGGTCTTGACGTGATTGATAACAATATCCTCTCGAGCCACATGATCGCGAATAAAGTGATGTCTGATGGCAATGTGCTTCGTGCAAGAATGCTGCACATGATTGTGTGCAATTTTGATAGCACTCCTTGATGCCATAATCCTTCAGTGTCTGCTTCATCCACAATAACTGAGTGCAACAAGAGCCAGCAGCAATATATTCGGCCTCAGCCGTAGATAGAGATACACAATTCTGCTTCCTTGAAGACCAACAGACCAAGGATCTACCGAGGAAATGACATGTCCCTGAAGTAGATTTCCTATCAACCAAGTCACCAGCCCAATCTGAGTCTGAATGACCAACAAGATCAAACTGTGCTCCCTTAGGATACCATAAACCTAAGGTGGGGGTGTGAGCCAAATATCTCAGAATGCGCTTGACCACTTGGTGATGCGATTCTTTCGGTGCAGCTTGATAGCGGGCACACATGCAAACACTCAACATAATGTCAGGTCTGGATGCACATAGGTAAAGAAGAGATCCAATCATCGAACGATAGGCCTTCTGATCATAATCCTTACCGTACACATTTGCATCTAGCTTACCATTCGTGGGCATTGGAGTTTTATAGCCCTTCATTTTGGAATCTTGCATTTTGAACTTCTTCAGACACTCCTTCAGATTTTTTTCCTGAGAAATGAAGATGCCATTCGCTTGTTGACGTATTTGTAGTCCAAGAAAGAATTTGAGTTCATCCATCATGGACATTTGATATTTATCGGACATCATTTTCCTGAATTCTAAGCTGCAAGCATTGTTAGTACAGCCGAAGATAATATCATCCACGTAGATTTGACAAACGAATAAATCATTGTCAACAGCACGAGTGAAAAGAGTGGGATCAGTGGATCCTGGTTTGAACCCCTTGTCGAGCAAAAACTTCTTCAGGGTGTCATACCAAGCTCTAGGGGCTTGTTTTAGCCCATATAAGGCTTTCTTCAACCTGAAAACTTTGTTAGGAAACTCAGCGTGTTCAAAGCCAGGTGGCTATCTAACATAAACTTCCTCATCAATTTCACCATTGAGGAAAGCACTTTTCACATCCATTTGATACAGCAGGATATCATTGTAATTTGCATAAGCAAGTAGAATGCGAATAGCCTCAAGGCGTGCAACAGGAGCATATGTTTCAACAAAGTCAATGCCTTCTACCTGTGTGTACCCTTGAGCAACAAGTCGTGCTTTGTTTCTTACCACAATACCAATTTCATCTTGCTTGTTGCGGAAGATCCATTTTGTGCCGATGATATTGTGCTTCTTGGGATTCGGTTTGTCAACCAGTTCCCATACATCATTTAGTTCGAATTGCACCAACTCCTCTTGCATGGCATTCATCCAATCCGGATCATTCATGGCTTCTTCATATTTGGTAGGTTCTGCTAATGAAACAAAGGAGAAACTGCCACAGTAGTTAGCCAAACGAGTACGCGAATGAGTTGTGGGTCGATAACCTGGATTCTCAAGTTCATCGAGAATTAGTGAGGGATCAACTCGATTTGCCACTCGAGGATGAACATTTTCTTCGTGATGGTCATTATCATCAGCATCTGCATTTGTATCATCATTCCCTTCAGGATTGCCATTTTGATCGGCACTTGCATTCTGATTGCCATTTCCATTCGGAGGAACATTTGCTTCGGTAGAGGCTTGACGAGTTCTGCTTCGAGTCATGGGAGCATCATCATCAGATGACTCAGGTGCATTTCCCTTAACAGGCTTGACACTCCCAATGGCCATTTGCCGAATTGCATTCAATATCAGAGGTTCATCTATCACATTTGGCAAGTGCTCCTTTTGAGAGCCGATAGATTCATCAAACCGCACATTTACCGTTTCCATAACTTTCATGTGGTGAGAGTTATAGACTCGATACGTATGCGAGTTTGAGCCATAACCAAGAAGAAAACCTTCATGTGAAATTTGGAAGAATGATTCATGTCAAGAATATAGCAAGGTGCACCAAAAACATGAAGATAAGAAACATTTGGTTTCTTGCCAGTGATAAGCTCATATGAAGTTTTCTTAAGGAATTTGTGAAGATAAACTTGATTGATAACATGACATGCAGTGTTAATAGCATCAGCCCAGAAGCGAATTGGAGTTTTACACTCACTGAGCATTGTTCTTGCCATTTCAATGAGAGTTCTGTTCTTCCGTTCACCAACTCCATTTTGTTGAGGAGTGTAAGCAGCAGAGAACTCATTAGTGATACCATGATCATCGAGAAATTCAGCAATGTGAGTATTTTTTAACTCGGTTCCATTGTCACTTCTGACATGCTTAATTCACACATCATATTCATTCTAGGCCTTCTTAGAAAAACTTTTGAAGATATCTTGAGTACAAGTCTTGTCTTCGAGGAAGAATATCCAAGTGTATCGAGAGAAATCATCAACAATAACCAGGCCATAATGACTGCCACCGAAGCTTGCATAATTCTGAGGACCGAATAAATCCATATGAAGAATTTCCAGTGGTCTTGTTGTGGTCATGACTGTCTTGGATGAATGATGTTTCTTAGCCAATTTACCAGCTTCACAAGAAGCACAGAGATGATTCTTGTCGAATTTCACATCAGGAATGCCACAGAGATGATTTTTCTTCACCAGATTCTGCAAGTTTCTCATACCAGCATGACCAAGTCTACGGTGCCACAGCCATCCTTCGGTTGCTTTTGCAAGGAAGCAAGTTTGGACTGATAGACCCTTAGAGAAATTAACAATATAAAGATCACCCTTTCTAATTCCCTCAATGTCGTGGGAAAACACGGCCACCTATGGGGCCATCGGCACCTTGTGGTTCGGCAGTGGGGAATGACGCATTACGCAAAGAGCGGAGGGCGCGGAGTAGCACGACAGCGATCACACGGGTAATTTTTACCCAGGTTCAGGCTGCCGCGAGGCGTAAAACCCTACTCCTGCTTTGGTGGATTGATGAGAGGACCGAGGTGGAGACGTAGCGCTCTAGCCCAGCAGGGTCGCCTCGGGGCGAGAGCAACTACGCGCGTACGAGTGTACAAGGGTCTGAATCCTTTATAAGGTTGCATTGGCCCTCCTTTTATAGATCAAGGGGTCACCACAATGGCAAATCAGTCATTGCATACCGATTAGATAGCAAACAGTGCTATCATACCTAACTCTGCAGACAGGACAGAGCGCATTAAATGCGCCGCTTAGTGTCACATTGTAGCGTAGCCCGGCAAGCCTTGCCGTGCCGTTCGGCCACCTTCTCACCTGCCTGCGTGACACGTCCCTGGACGGGTGTCATTTGGAGGTGATTTCCTCTGGAAGTGGCCGCCACATGCCAAATAGCGGCCACTTAGCTACTTGGGGGCTCGACACCGCACCGATCGATGAATTGTGTTGCTGTGAGGTGGAGCGGTGGAGCCTTGGCGGGGTAATCCGCCCTCGGCGCCCCCGGCAAGCCTGCTGGGGCAATCTGGAGACTTGTCTTTGGGGCAACCTCGTCCCCTCCAGGCTCACCTGCCCGGCAAGGGAGGTTTTTCCTTAGTGGTATCTTGCTCCTTTGGTTGGTCTTGATATTCTTGATCCGCCCTTTGATTTCTCAAAGAGCTGATCTCTTCTGCTTGGTCTTGTCTTGGACGCTGCAATCTTGTTCTCGAGCCTGTGTACAGTCTGGGCAACACACCTGGGGTTTGTTGCACCGACAGGAGCCCCCGGGCCTGGCCTGAACGCACTGCCGAGCGTCATCGGGGTAGGCCCTGTGCAGTACATAGGCGGGGAGGCTGCGGTAGCTCACCCTTTGAGATCTTCTTTGCTTCTTCATTAATCTGAGCTTGAGTCAGTTTCCGGTTTTCCCGCGCGTTGTGCAAGATGTTGCGGGGGAGATTATGAGCCATGATCCATGGGCTACCCACGCCCCATGTTCACGGGGTGGTAACTGCCATTCCATTATCTTTCCCACTTGCAGCGCTTCTGCCACATGTACTGCATGCATTGAGCGGGGTTGGTGGCGGACACGGAGGGCATGGAAATGCGTGCCATGGCAGAAACCCAGACGCCATGGATTGGTGTTGAGGGTTGGCCTTGATTCCACAAGCCGTTGGTGGGGCGGGGAAGCCGGATTGGAGGAGTAAGGCGGTTGCCTTCAGGGAGAGGAGCCAGCCCCCTGCCCCGTTCGCCTATAAAAAGGAACGCAGGGCAGGGTGCTTCTCCACACATCTCACCCCTTCCTTCTCTTTAGCAGTTCTCGTCCACCATGGTGAGGGGCCAGGGTCGTCGCGGTTCTCCGGCGGCGGCGACGAGGGCTTCTACTCAACAGCGCCTCCCTCCTCCTGTTGAAAATGCAGGGGCGGAGCCCGCCGTGAGAGGAGGTGGGAGGGGGCGAGGTCGCGGCCGCCATGGTGCCCGGGGTCGAGGAGGACGGGGTGGTGCTCTGATGGCACCTCCGCCGGCCGCTCATCCCCCAATGGAAGGCCACGTCGGAGACCAACCACTGGAGTTCATCATCAGGTTGTATAAGCCCCCGTGCGGCCGCCTCCGCCTCCCTACTCCATTTGCAAGGGTGATGGAGCTTGAAGAATCGCGCGCACTGAAGCTGCACATGAGGGGTTGCTGTAATGGCAGCATGCGGGTGGATGTGGATTTACCTGCCCCTCATGTCATGCTCTTCCGACACGGCTGGAAGACTTTTGCCCGTGCCCACAACTTGTCGGAGGGGCACGTCCTCCATTTTAAATTAATGGACGTCGAGCTGCTCTCCATCAAGGTCTTCGGATGCTCGAGTGCTCGCTTAGGGTGCTGCGCGGAGAGCTCAACCAATGACGAAAGCTCCTCCTCGAGCGATAGCGACGAGGAGGACAGTGACGGCGATGATGACGGCGCCGACGGGGAGGGCGACGGCTCCGACTCCGGCTGAACACCAGCCGCACCATCACCGTTAGGCGGTGGCACCATCATCTGCACCCGCATCTCCTTCTCGGCAAGGCGATTTGCCGGGGAGTTGGATGCAGAGGTGGGGGTGGTGCCCTTGGCTCCTTCAGCAGCCTTCCAGCTAGACCCCGGCAGGCCTCCTCTCGGGCTGCAGCTTCATTCGCCCTGCCGCGTCCTGGTGGCCCTGGTGGCGGTGGCCAGGGGGACCCTTCCGCCGCTCTCTTCACCATCACCTTCGCTCGTGCCCTCTCGATCTTATCGGGCTCCTTGTTGTGGGGCCCGACGGGGTCAGGCTGGGCTTCTGCTCAGGCACCCCTTTTGCCCTGTTCTCTTCTCACCGTAGTGCCTAGGAGGAGAGGGACAAGAAAGGGGTTACGGAGCACTTATCTTTTTTCAGTTTAAAATGTGCAGGCATCAGCCAAACTTTAGTCTAAATAATGTAAACTTCTTTATCCATGTTTGTGTTCTGTAAGATCTGTACTGGCTTATCAGCATATTAATGAAAAAGACAAGCTTTTCCGGGCACTTGTGCATGTACCATATCCATGCAGAGGTGAAATGCCTCTATACATTTAAGTAAACAAGTTTCCCCGGCAGGCTATCCTATTGATGCCCTTAGTTTGTTGCCGCAGGGCTAGGCCTGCCGGGCAAAAAACTGTAAAAAGGGACTGGCCCCCCGCCGAACCTTTTCCGCCAAAGGCCACTGCGACAACCCTGACCGAAGCAGCGTTCGAGTCAAAGGGTAGGAGCACCTATGTTTCGAAGGTGGCGGGGTTTTCATATGCACAAGTTTTCAAATTACAGAACATGTATGGATAAGAAGGAACTTATCTGCTTGGTCTGCCGGGGATCGTCACGTAGGCTCGTCTTCATTTCTTCTCTTCGGGATCAAGTCCACGGCAAGAACCCTGCAACTTAGTGCAGATGAAAACAATGCCACATGCGACCTCATCTACATGATCATGCTATGCTCATGATATGCTTATGCATGCATGCAAGTTTCGGGGGCCCCCCAGTGCTTCGTTTATTTCTCTTTTGCTCAGGGTCTGCGCCTGGCTTTGTACAAAGGGTTACATGCAACTTTGGCAAAGCTTGTACAAAAGGGTGGCTGCCAGACAGGGCCCGACAGCCGCGCCTTACGGGTAGAACTTACGGAGATGATCAATGTTCCATGAGTTTTGCAATTGAATGCCATCTCCGGTCTCCAGACGGACTGCGCTAGGTCTGGTGACTCGTACTACCCGGTAAGGGCCTTCCCACTTCGGCGTCAACTTGTTTGCACCCTTGGCGGACTGAACACGCCTAAGGACAAGGTCGCCTTCCTCAAAACTTCGGGGATGAACCATGTGGCTGTGATAGCGACGCAGGGCTTGCTGGTAGCATGCAACACGCGTAGCAGCCCGGAGACGGTTCTCCTCAAGTAGCACAGCGTCGTCACGCCGGTGTTGTTCCTGCACTACTTCATCATAGGCAAGTACTTGAGGAGACCCGAATATGAGTTCCGTGGGGATAACTGCTTCTGCCCCATAGACTAGGGAGAACGGAGTCTGCCTGGTAGCTCGATTTGGTGTCGTACGGAGGGACCAAAGAACCACCGGCAGCTCGTCGATCCATTGCCTGCCGCACTTCTGCAGCCGATCAAAAGTTCTTGTCTTAAGACCTCACAGCACTTCAGCGTTCACCCTCTCAGCTTGCCCGTTGCTTATGGGATGGGCCACAGAGGCAAATGAGACCTTGCTTTCAAGGGCATGAACGTATTGCATGAAGGCATGGCTTGTGAATTGGGTGCCATTGTCGGTGATGATTCAGGCAGGTACCCTGAAGCGGCACACCAATCCTTTCAAGAACTTGTTAGCTGACTGCGCGGTCACCTTTCTCACGGGCTCTACTTCCGGCCACTTTGTAAACTTGTCGATTGCGACAAACAAGAATTCAAAGCCCCCGGTAGCACGGGGGAAGGGGCCCAAGATGTCGAGCCCCCAGACCAAAAATGGCCATGACGAAGGGATTGTTTGGAGAGCTTGAGCAGGCTAATGGATATTCTTGGAGTGGAACTGGCAGGCTTCACACTTGGTGACTAGCTCAATTGCATCTTGGAGGGCTGTGGGCCAGTAGAAGCCTTGCCGAAAAGCTTTCCCAACCAAGGCCCTTGATCCGATGTGGGAGCCACACATACCCTTGTGTATCTCTGCCAGCAGTTCCTTTCCTTCTTCCCGGCAAATGCACTTCAATTTCACACCGTTGGGCCTTCTTCTGTATAGCGTGTCGTCAACGAACTGATACATACTGGCCCTCCGGGCTACTCTTTCAGCTTCTTCTTGCTCTTCGGGAAGTTCTCCTATTTGGAGGAAATGAACAATGTGCCGCGCCCAAGTTGGAGCCTGGGGCTCGGCAACAAGGACTAGCGGCACCTCCCCATCGATGGGAGCGCATGCCTCGACCACAAAGACTGGTAGTTCGGCAGGAGGGTGCAGCTCACTGATCAAAGGGGAGTTGTTCCCGCCAAGCTCTCTGCCGGGGGCTTCGGGAAGCTCTGCCGGGAGAGGCTTGCCGGAGTTCAATTTCCTCCTCTTGCTGGCCATTGTTGCTGGGGATACGGAGGGTTGAGTTAGATGGAGAACAAAAGTCCCTTGTTCCACAGGGAGTTTTTGCGCAGCGCACTTTGACAGATGATTAGCAATGCTGTTTTCCACACGCGGTATGTGCTCTATTTGCAATCCGTCAAAGCACTCCTCCAACTTTCTCACTTCCTCGACGTATGCCTCCATCAATGGGCTTTGATAATCCTTGTTCACTTGTCTCACCACCAGTTGTGAATCTCCGCGGATAATCAGCTTCTTGATTCCTAGTTTTGTCATAATTCTGAGCCCGGCAAGGAGCCCTTCATACTCTGCAGTATTGTTGGTAGCCTTCTCTCGGGGGAAATGCATTTGAACGACATACTTAAGGTGCTCCCCAGTGGGAGCAACGAGAAGCACGCCAGCTCCTGCACCTTGTAGGGAGAAGGCACCATCAAAATACATAATCCATTCTTGGGGCGCTTCCTTGCCGGGGATGACTGTCTCCAGTACTTCTTCATCAGGGGTCAGCGTCCACTCCGCAATGAACTCTGCCAATGCTCTGCTCTGAATAGTTGACGTGCTTTCAAACTTCAAACCAAAGTTGGATAACTCCAAAGCCCATTCCATGATCCTGCCAGTGGCCTCGGGGTTTCGGAGTATGCGTTGCAAGGGGAAGCGGGTGACAACCGTGATCTCGTGGGCTTGGAAGTAGTGGCGCAGTTTCCTTGAGGCCATGATGAGGCCAAAAATCAACTTTTGCATGCAAGAGTACCTTGACCTAGCCCCCTGCAGCAGGGAGCTAACGAAGTACACTGGGCGCTGCACCACCTTCTTCCTTGCCATGATCTTGGAACGGTCTCCGCTGCCTTGCTCTTCTTTGTCTTGAACTGCGTCTGACCTTGTCGGGACGGGTTCACTTTCCTCTCTAGAGGGGACGGCAGTGGCGACTGCTGCGTCATCTACCTCCCGCTGCGCCACCAGCGTTGCACTAACCACTTGATTGGTCGCTGCTAAATATAGTAGCAATGACTCTTGTGGTTTAGGAGCGACTAAGGTGGGAACAGAGGAAAGGTAGGTCTTCAAATCTTGTAGCGCAGCGTCTGCCTCCGGGGTCCACTCCACGGGTCCTGCCTTCTTCAAGATTTTGAAGAAAGGCAAGGCGCGTTCGGCGGACTTGGAAATGAACCTGCTCAGTGCGGCAATACATCCAGTCAAACGCCTCACGTCTTTAGCTATCTTGGGTGCTTGTATCTGCTCGGTAGCCTTGATCTTGTCGGGGTTGGCCTCTATCCCCCGATAGGACACAAAGAAGCCAAGTAGCTTGCTAGAAGGAACGCCAAACACACACTTCTCCGGGTTCAGCTTCAAGTTGATTCTGCGCAGATTTGCAAAGGTCTCTTCCAAATCCTGAATGAGAGTAACTCTGTCCTTGGTTTTGACCACTATATCATCCATGTAGGCTTCAATATTTCTGTGCAGCTAGGACTCAAAGCCAATCTGTACTGCTCTTGCAAAAGTGGATCCAACACTCTTCAACCCGAAGGGCATTCATACAAAACAGTACGTGCCACATGGGGTTATGAACGCGGTCTTCTCTTCGTCTTCCTTGGACATGAGGATCTGGTGGTACCCAGAGTAGGCATCAAGGAAGGAAAGCAGGTCACACCCGAAGGTGGAATCCACAATCTGGTCGATGCGCGGCAAGGGGAATGGGTCCTTCGGGCATGCTTTGTTCAGATATGTGAAATCTATGCAAAGCCTCCATTTCCCATTCGCCTTGCGCACTACCACTGGGTTTGCTAACCATGTTGGATGCAACACTCCTCTGACTAGACCAGCTGCCTCAAGTTTCTTGATCTCCTCGGCAATAAACTGCTGCCGCTCCAAAGCTTGCTTCCGGACCTTCTGCTTGACGGGCCGGGCATGTGGGCAGACAGCAAGGTGGTGCTCGATTACCTCCCTGGGAACACCGGGGATGTCAGATGGTTGCCAAGCAAACACATCGACATTCGCCCGCAGGAAGGCAACGAGCGCGCTTTCCTATTTGTCATCGAGGGTGGCACTGATGGTAAACGTACCGTGAGCGCCAGCCAGCCCTGTCGGGACCTTCTTCACAGTGGGTGCGGCAGCCTTGGACCTCTTGCTATTGGAACTCTCTGGCAAGTCATCAACAGGCGCAGCGCACTCCGAAGAGGTACGCTTCCCGGATTCCTTGCTGGCTTTCTTCTTTTTCTTGCTTTCCTTGGCGGGATCAGTGGCTTCCGCGGCCTCTGCAGCGACTGCTTCCCGGTACATCTTATCCACACAAATGATTGCGTCTTTCTTGTCTGATAGAATGGAAATGACACCCATTGGCCCTGGTATCTTCAAAGTGTTGTAGGCATAGTGGGATGCCGCCATGAATTTCACCAGGGCAGGGCAACCAAGGATTCCATTGTACGGCAGGGGGAGGTCAACCACATCAAACACGATCTTCTCAGTCCGGTAGTTTAACTCCCCCCCCCCCCGAATGTTACCGACAGTGTGATCTTCCCCTTAGGACGACTCCAGCCGGGGTTGATCCCTTGGAATGTACAAGTAACCTTGAGCTCTTCATCTGCTATCTGGAGTTTGCTGATGACCTTTGGAGAATTCAGATTCAACCCGGCCCCACTGTCAACCAACATCTTTGTGACCTTGAGGTTGCTGTGGCGCCCCCGACTCAATCATGCACTAATCATACACGCAAACATGCACGATCAAGCACAGGGACTCACGGGAAGATATCACAACACAACTCTAACACAAATTAAACGGAGATCCACAATATTACAGACCAGGGATCACGAAGATCCGAATACATAAGTCAGACATACAAATATAATCTGAGTACAGACATAGTTAGACAAGTTTTGCCTTAAGAAGGCTAGCACAAACAACGACTCTAGATCGAAAGGCGTTGGCCTCCTGCCTGGGAGCCTCCGATTCTACTCCTGGTCGGCTGGCTCGATCCAGTAGTACGTGCCCTCTGGACCCTCCTGGTAGTAAGCTCCTGAGGTGGCATCTGGCTCCTGGACTCCATCGTCTGATGTATCATCAAGGTGGGGTATGGGGAAAAAGAAAGTAAAGCAACCGTGAGTACTCATCCGAAGTACTCAGCAAGCAAGGATCTATACTTCATATGCAACATTATCAATGGAGAAAGGCTGTATATGTGGACTGGGCTGCAGAAATGCCAGAATAGAGAGAAGGCCTAGTCCTATCGAAGACTAGCAACTTCACGAAGCCATCATCTTGCAGCAGTAGACGAGAGTAGAATAGCATTTTATTTAGCAAACATGTTGAAGCAAAGCCTAGAGATCCTTCCTCGACTCCCAGTGAGAAAGTGATCCCGAAGATTCAATTATGTACAAGTATCCAGTTCAAGTAGTAGATCGGGATACACAAACTGAGCGTCCTTTACCGTAGGACCGGCTATCGATAGATTATTCATCCCTGCAGGGGTGCACTACTGTTATCCAACACGCTCGATCAACTCTGGCCGGACACACTTGCTGGGTAATGCCCGTCCTCGGAAGATCAACACGAAGCAACACTCTACCTAGGCTCGGCAGAGATGTCAGCACGCCGGACTAACCTATGCACCCAGAGGTCTTGGGCCATCGCCCTGGGCACCCTGCGCGTTGCGAGACTGGCCGGGGTGCAGGCGCGACACTGAACTCGTCAGTGAAGTATCCAGCCCAATCCCGACAATCAGCCCGCACAGTGAATCATGACGTCTGACGAGCTTTCGGGAGAAACGTACGTCGCAGAGGGCCCCATAACCATAATCCCGCGTGGTGGTAGTGCGTATAGGGCACGTCGACCCACTCAGATCACACACCCAAATCCAATAGGCTCATTTAGTACCACGCGAAGACAATCAGAGTCTCTGAAGCTCCGCCACAATATCACACTCGAGTGCCCTTCCGGCACACCCGACATCGTAGATCCCCAGCGGGTACCCACCAGGGTGGACCCGCCTGTAACAAAGGTCAAAGTAACCGTGTGGTCATATCATCAAAGGGGAAACCTGAGGAATCACCCTCGGGGAATTCCACTCGATGAAATCATCAGGGTGAATGTATGAGGTATCAACCTCGAGGTTCACACTGAGGGGTTACACGAAAGATTCGTATCGAAAGTGGAGAAGGAGGAATCACCCTCGATGACCACGACCGAACAGCTACACTGCAGAGTGTGCGTTACGAGGTATCACCCTCGGCACTTGATAGTTACTATGCAGAGTCGTACAACTAAGGGGGGTGTGAAGTGAGGTGTCGGTCTCTGGTCGACGATCACATTGATCGAATCATCGATGATCAATCAGGGGCAACAAGGGTAAGATGGTGGGGGTCACTGATGGTTCACTACCAACCTATACTAAACAGTTTATCATAGGCAGGTAAGGTAACAACGAACAGGTTACAACAACAGGCTATGCATCAGAATAGGAGCAAACATTTAACAGTAGCAAAATCTAATGCAAGCAGGAGAAATGGAATGGGCGATATCTGGATGCTCAAGGGGGGGGCTTGCCTGGTTGCTCTGGCAAGAGAGAGAGATCGTCAACGGGCTGCTCGTCGGTAGTGTAGTCGTACCCAGCTGCAGCGTCGTCGGTATCAGCGTCTATCGAGAGAGAAGGAGGGGGAGAGAAACAATAAATTCACGGCAATAATGCAAACAATATGCATGACATGCCTAAATGATATGCTGGGGTGTTTTACTGCCTAACTAAATGATTTAGTTAATTTAGGAATTTAACCAGATTTATTTAATCAACGTTGGGCACTATTCATTTATCGAAAATGGTCTAAAATTTCAATGTTCATACAGCTAGGGGCATCTGACAGGAATATAGAGGGCGTATTCGGGTTCGTATTGAAATTCTGAGCAAGTTCCATATATAAATTATTTTCATCGGAGTTACGGTTTATTTAATATGATTTTCTAAAGTTTTAAACATTTTTTTAATTTAATTATTTATTTAAATTCAAATTATCCAGAATAGTGAATGATGATGTCAGCATGAGGTCAGTGTGATGTCAGCAGGTCAACTCTGGCTGACCAGAGTCAAACCTGACAAGTGGGGCCCACATGTCATACACTGTGGCTTTAACAGAGAGGTTAAATTAACTAATTGGGTTAATTAACAGGTGGGGCCCAGCAGTCAGTGACTGATTAGGATTTTAATTATTTTTATTAAACTAATTAGTTAATTAAACACCTGACAGGGGGGGGGCCCATAGGTCATAGACACAGGGAGAGGGGCCCCACCAGTCAGTGACTGGGCAGCGCCCAGTCAGCCAGTTGACCAAGTCAACTGGTCAACTGGGGCCGGCCAGGTCCACAGGCAGTGGCACTGGGGGTGGGACCCACCGGCCATGTCGGACGCCGGACGGAGAGCGCTCCGGCGAGCTCCAATGCGGCGGAGCGAGCCGGCGAGGTTCGGGATTCGCCCACAGGGCGTCTCCGGGGCTGGGGGAGGGTGCGTTCGACGCGGCTCGACGTCGCGCGTCAAATGGCGGTGGCGCGGGGTGCTGGGGAGGCCGGAGTGGAGCGCCAGGAGCTCGTCGGCGGCGAGGTTTCTCGGGCGAGCTACGGGAACGGCGCCACGGCGTGTTTTACGAGCGAAGCAAGGGGTAGGCGAGGCCTATGCGAGGCGGCGAAGCGGACAGGCAGCAGCACAAGACCAAATGGTCGTCGGACGGTCGCCGGCGACGAGGTCCGCGGCGGTGGGCTCGGGCAACTCGAATGCGGTCACTACGGCGTCGATAGCGAGAAGAAAAGAGAGGGGGACGACGTCGACTGCTCACCGGGCCCTGTAGGTGTGCAACAGCGGGCTCGGGGAAGGCTTAGCGGAGCGAATCGACGGTGGCGACGCAGGCGGCCGTAGGGGAAGAAGACGATGCAGGCCGGCGATGCAGAGGTGTTCGGCTCCAGCTCGTTGGCGCAGGCGGCGTAGCGGAGCACGGCGGTGACGCTGGACTAGGCGGGACGGCGTGGCGGAGGCGGTGGCTACATGGGCGAGGGAGCAATGGCGATGGCCGCGTCGGCCATGGCGGTAAGCGGGCGAGGGAGGGGGAGAATGAGGTGAGAGAGAGCCAGAGAGGGCGTGGGGGATACTCTTATCCACCAGGGAGGCGCGGGCGCGTTGTCGCGCGAGGGAGAGGAGGGGCCCGGTGCGTGCGCGCGGCACGCGCGGGGTGTTCGACAGCGGCGCAGGGGAGCAGTGCTGGAGGTGGGAGGAGGAGCTACGCGGGCTGGGCCGCGCTGTAGCAGTAGGCTTAAGTGCACAGTAGCTACATTAGGCCTTTTTCTTTTTCTCTTTTCTGTTTTCTTTTCTTTACTGCTTTGCTAGTTGTTTAGGCACCAAATGAATTTTGTAAAAAGTGTGACCTAGTCCATAATTAGCAGTGCACTAAACCCTAACACCAAAAATTAGTTTGGGCAAAACATCAGTCCATATTTAATCTAGATTAATTAAAATGTTATTAAATATTGCTTTCAGCCACTGTTAGAGGATGTTTGAGTTAGTTAATTAATTTATTAAATGTTGGTTACAATTTTATAATGGTCCCTAGAATATTTGCTATTTATTGAACATTTTAGTTGTTATGTTTGAACAACTTTTATTTTCCACTTTCATTTAAATTTGAATTTTGACTTAGGAGTTGAAATGCAATATGATGCTAATGATGATCATGCACTGTTGAACTTGCTGACTTGTGATTATCAAAAGTGATTACTGTGGCTAATGACATGGGGTGTTACAATTCTCCTCATCTATCAAGAATTCTCGTCCCGAGAATTAAGAGGAAGACTGGAAGAAATCGGGGTATTCTTCGCGAAGACGATCCTCGCGTTCCCAAGTGGCTTCATCTTCAGAATGATTCGACCACTGAACCTTGAGGAATTTGATTGACTTTTGACGAGTTCGACACTCAGCTTGATCAAGAATACGGATGGGATATTCTGGATAAGACAGATCTTCCCGTAATTCAAGCATTTCGTGATCCACAACTCGAATAGGATCCTTGAAGCAGCGACGGAGTTGGGATACATGAAAGACATCATGCACTTGAGAAAGATTTGGCGGCAATTGCAATTGATATGCCACCTCTCCTCGACGGGCAAGAATACGGAACGGGCCAATGTAGCGAGGAGTTAACTTGCCTTTGATTCTGAACCGGTGAGTGCCTTTCAACGGAGTGACGCGGAGGTAAGCTTGCTCGCCAGGCTGATAGACCATTTCCTGGTGCTTTCGGTCATAGTTGCTCTTCTGACGAGACTGAGCAGTTTTCAGATGTTCACGGACAATGCGGACTTGTTCTTCAGCTTGCTGAATAATGTCCGGTCCGACGAGTGAGCGTTCCCCAGTTTCTGACCAATTCAGAGGGGTTCGACACTTACGACCGTATAGAACTTCAAACGGTGCCATCTTCAAACTAGCTTGATAGCTATTGTTGTAAGAAAATTCGGCATATGGGAGAGATTCTTCCATTTCTTACCGAAGGAGATGACGCAAGCTCGAAGCATATCTTCGAGCACTTGATTAACTCATTCGACTTGACCCTGTGACTGAGGGTGAAAAGCGGTGCTGAAAGACAAGTGAGTTCCCATAGCTTCTTGGAAACTATTCCAGAATCTTGAGGTAAAGAGGCTGCCATGATCCGAACTGATCTCCAACGGAACACCGTGGAGTGACACCATTCGGGAAACATACAAGTCTGCTAACTGGCTAGCAGTGATTGTCTCCTTAACTGGCAGAAAGTGAGCAACCTTGGAGAATCGGTCAATGACGACAAAAATAGCATCATGACCCTTCTGAGATCTGGGAAAACAAGTAATGAAATCCATTTGGACTTTGTCCCATTTCCATTCAGGAATTTCAAGGGGTTGCAGAGTTCCAGCAGGCCTTTGATGTTCTGCTTTAATGCGTCGGCAGACGTCACACTCAGAAACATAACGAGCAATATCTCGCTTCATATTTGGCCACCAGTATCTCTGACAAATGTCACGGTACATCTTTGTGCTACCAGGATGAATTGACAGAGGAGTGTCATGAGCTTCCTTCATAACGTGTTCTCTCTCATCCTTGAACTTGGGTACAAAGAGACGGTGTTGGAAAAATAGGATCCCATCCTTATCAAGATGGAATTCCGACGGTTTTCCTTTCTCGAGGTACCGCTTAATCCTTTAAACTTCAGAGTCATACTTTTGTATAATCTTAATGTTGTGCTCTAAATCTGGTTCGACAACCAGGGTATTGAGATAACCCTATGGAAGAATATGGAGGTTCAACTTGTGAAGCTCTTCATAAAGCATAGGTTGTGCTTCCTGAACCAT
Source organism: Thinopyrum elongatum (assembly GCA_011799875.1). Lineage (NCBI taxonomy): Eukaryota > Viridiplantae > Streptophyta > Magnoliopsida > Poales > Poaceae > Thinopyrum > Thinopyrum elongatum. The sequence continues at coordinate 410,879,768 of CM022301.1, forward strand.
AAGATTGTTGCAATAAGCCTTACGACTCAAAGCATCGGCCATTACATTAGCCTTGCCAGGGGTATATGAGATATTCATATCATAATTGGCAATTGTTTCAAGCCATCTTTGTTGACGAAGGTTTAGATCTGGTTGGGTATATAAATACTTCAAACTTTGATGATCCGTGTATATCTTGCAACGATTACCGAGAAGGTAATGTCGCCATAGCTTCAGGGCATAAATAACCGCAGAAAGTTCAAGATCATGCACTGGGTAATTTTCTTCGTGAGGACGTAATTGTCAAGAGGCATAAGCAATGACTTTACGCTCTTGCATTAGGACACAGCCTAATCCTTGACGAGATGCATCACAATATATTACGAAATCCTTTTGGGAATCTGGGGGTGCTAGCACTGGGGCAGATGTTAACTTATCTTTTAGTGTCTGAAAGCTTTCTTGACATTTTTCTGTCCACTCAAATTTAACACCTTTGTGAAGCAGATTTGTCAATGGTTTTGCAATCTTGGAAAAGTTCTCAACGAATCGACAGCAATAACTAGCAAGTCCGAGAAAACTTCTGACTTGCTTAACATTCTTCGGGGGAGTCCAGTCAAGAATAGCCTGAACTCATTCGGGGTTAACAGAAATTCCATCCTTGGAAATCACATGACCAAGATAGGTCACTTCAGATAACCAGAATTCACATTTGGAGTACTTGGCATACAACTTGTGTTCTCGAAGCCTCTCCAGAACAAGGCGAAGATGTTCGGCATGTTCTTCTTCATTCTTGGAATATATAAGGATATCATCCAAATAGACCACGATGAATTTGTCGACGTAATCCATGAATATATAATTCATCAGACGGGAGAACGTAGCTGGAGCATTCGTTAGGCCAAATGACATGACGGTGTATTCATAGGAGCCATAACGAGTGACGAATGCAGTCTTAGGAATATCCTCTTCACGGACACGGATCTGGTGATAACCCAACCTCAAGTCGAGTTTAGAGAACACCGATGATCCAGCAAGTTGATCATAAAGATCATTGATCCGGGGCAGTGGGTATTTATTCTGGATTGTGGCTTGGTTAATGGGCCGATAATCTTGAACCAATCGGTTAGTTCCATCCTTCTTCTTAACAAAGAGTGAAGGTGCTCCCCCAAGCAGAGGAACTGGGGCGGATGAAACCACTCTTAAGTGACTTGTCGATTTCTTCCTTAAGCTCGAGAAGGTGGTGCGGAGGCATCTTATAAGGACGCTTGGCAATAGGGATAGTGCCAGGCTTCAAGTCAATGACAAACTCGACAGCCCTAACCGGGGGTATTCCTGGGAGTTCTTCCGGAAAGACGTCCGAAAAATCTTGAACGACAGGAACATTCTCGATTCCTTCCAGAGGTGAGGCGTTCAAAGCATTCAGAACATATATCTGAGCTTCAGCATCTCGAGTAATTCGGGCAGTGTAGTTCACTATCTCATCAGAGGGGTGAAGAAGTTGGACGACTTTAGTGGCACAATTGATCGAAGCAATGTGAGCTTTCAACCAATCCATTCCGAGAATGAGGTCTATGGTGGAAGACTTTAAGACGATGGGTGAGGCAAGGAATTCCAACCCTTTAATTTCGACGGTAACGTCTGGTGCTATCACGTCAGCATGACAATGACCTCCGGGAGTTTTAATGACTAACGGAGTATGCATCTTCTCATATCGAATGCCATGCATGAATGCAAATTTTCCAGAGATGAATGAATGTGATGCTCCTGAATCAAATAAAACAGAAGCAGGTACTGAGTTAGCAAGAAGGGTACCCATCACAGTAGCAGGTTGATCCTGGACTTCTTCAATGTCAATGTTGTAAGCGTGTCCATGACCATGTGCAGCAGACCCAGTATTATAGTTGCTGGTCTGATTGTTGCCACGACCATTGCCACGGCCAGTACGAGGAAAAGCTAACTGATTTTGAGTCTGGTGGGAGTCTTTGGCCTGGTGACCTGGTTTGCGGCACTTGAAGCACATACCATCTTCAGGACGAAGAGGAGCATTGTTTTGAATAGCTTGAGCTCTGGGCTGCCTCAGTGGTGGAGGAGGCAGACGTGGTGCAGCATAGTTGTTCTTGGGTGCAGAGGTGTTTGGACGAAACACATTGTTGGGAATCCAGACTTTAAGCTTCTGTGCTGAGCCCGAAGATGAGCCAGCATCACGATAGCACTTCTGCGAGTCCTTATGCTTCAACTGAGCGGTCTCAACAAGAATAGCCTTGTTCACAAGAGTTGAAAAGTCGTTGAAGTCTTGAGCAGCAAGTGCAAGCTCGAGGTCTGGGTGGAGTCCATTACGGAACTTCTCTTGTCTACGGGCATCTGTGGCGATGTCTTCTTCAGCATAGTGGGAGAGGTCAAGAAATTCCCGCTGATAAGCTTCGACAGTCTTGTTGCCCTGAGTGAGGTTGCAGAACTGGGTCTTCATCCGTTCCATAATTGCCTGAGGGATGTAACATGTATGGAAAGCAGCCTGGAACTCATACCAGGTAACCACCGTTCCAGCAGGCAGTGAACGCTTGTGGGTGTCCCACCATTGAGCAGCGGGACCCTTCAGGAAAAAGGCCGCGAAGGTGACGAAGTTGGCAGGGGCGACATTAGCAGACTCCATCTCGTGAGTGATGTTGCGGAGCCAGTCATCAGCATCCAGTGGCTTGTCAGAATTGCAGAACTGAGTGGGGTTAAGCCGCATAAACTCCGGTAGAGTTATTAAAGGAGGGTTCTGGTTCTGGTTGTTCTGATGCGGAAACTGAGCCATGATCCCAGTCATGAACTGGCGGTTGAGCTCGAATTGTTGCATCATAGCTGCCATATAGTCTGGCGGTGGTGGGCGTTCAGGGGCACCATGACCACGACCACCTGGTCTAACCATCCTGCTAAGTATCAACAGGGGGTAGTTTAGTAAAAGCATTTGCGAGTGTTTAGCGACAAGCATGATGTAACTCGACAACAATTAAGCAGTGTAACAGATGCATAACAGTAGTCAATTAAGACATACAGATCCATACATAGAGTCGGGTACATGCGGACAGCACAATGGCGCAAATTTAGAACTAGACATACTAGGCGGCGCGCAGGCACGCGGTAAGGAAGTACACAACGAGACATAGCAAAGGCTACATCAACGTCGGAGAAAACCATTGAAACGGGGTAACTGCGAGTGCGGACGACGAATGTTCGTCGCGGTGGGATCCTGCGCTCCATGCACACTCTGATGCAGAACCCGGTCTCGAGCTGTAAGAAGAGGTCCACGTGCAGGTGTGTGACCTCCAACAGCAGGCCAATCAATACCAGCATACATCTGAGTCCTGCGCGGATAAAGGATGTGCTCCGGATGTATCCCTGCGCGAACAGCGGGTAGCAACTGCATCATAGCATCATAGAGACGTGCTCGAGTGGCAACCAACTCGACGACAAGAGCCCGAACAGTGCGATCCAGAGCCTGAGTGCACTGAATCAGAATGCGCTGGTCGTAGCGACGAGGCTCGTACGGGGCACAGATAGCTGTGTAGTATCCAGTAGCATCTCCAGCAGGGGCATACGGAATGTATCGGAACTCAGAGTCATCCAAGATATCACTGAACTGTCCTCAAAGATGTGCGACAGCAGAGTAGGCGGCATCATGGACTGCCATCTCAATCGTCACGCCGACACCATGGAAAAGGTGCAGCTCGGTGTCTGAGTCATTTTGCTGATCATAGATACGAACATCAGCATGATACTGCTCCTAATTGAACTCGCGGTAATCCTCGTAGACCATGAACTCGGGATACCAGCTGTAGCCAAGTCTGGTCAGGAGGGCGATCAGGACAGCTGGAAACCCAGGGGCATCACGAGCCCAAGTGCGAAGCACAAGCTGTGTCGTAGGACGCGGTGGAAACAAACGGTCCATCTGAAATTGAGGAAAATCCAGAATTGTCAAATGACAATGAGAAGTTTAACACAACTCAGAGAGAAAGGTTAAACAAAACAATGGAAAGGAAAATGATTATCTGACTAATCAGATCAATGACAGGGAAATCGCACAGATATCCAGCTCTCCAAGTAGATGGGATTTACGAGATCCTAAGTGTCGGAGTTAGTAAAATTTATTTAACCCGAATAGAAGAGAGATCAGAGTCCCAGAGTATAGATGAGGAATAAAAGATCCTAATACCACCCAGTTGGCGACGTGGGCCTATAAGCCACACAGCCAAGTTAGTAAAATAGTTTTTCAGTTTCTAGACTCAACTTCGGCCAAGGAATTGGAAGGGGGCTTCCTACAGGCAGTCGGCTCTGATACCAACTTGTGGCACCCCCGACTCAATCGTGCACTAATCATACATGCAAACATGCACGATCAAGCACAGGGACTCACGGGAAGATATCACAACACAACTCTAACACAAATTAAACGGAGATCCACAATATTACAGACCAGGGATCACGAAGATCCGAATACATAAGTCAGACATACAAATATAATCTGAGTACAGACATAGTTAGACAAGTTTTGCCTTAAGAAGGCTAGCACAAACAATGACTCTAGATCGAAAGGCGTTGGCCTCCTACCTGGGAGCCTCCGATTCTACTCCTGGTCGGCTGGCTCGATCCAGTAGTACGTGCCCTCTGGACCCTCCTAGTAGTAAGCTCCTGAGGTGGCATCTGGCTCCTGGACTCCATCGTCTGATGTATCATCAAGGTGGGGTATGGGGAAAAAGAAAGTAAAGCAACCGTGAGTACTCATCCGAAGTACTCAGCAAGCAAGGATCTATACTTCATATGCAACATTATCAATGGAGAAAGGCTGTATATGTGGACTGGGCTGCAGAAATGCCAGAATAGAGAGAAGGCCTAGTCCTATCGAAGACTAGCAACTTCACGAAGCCATCATCTTGCAGCAGTAGAAGAGAGTAGAATAGCATTTTATTTAGCAAACATGTTGAAGCAAAGCCTAGAGATCCTTCCTCGACTCCCAGTGAGAAAGCGATCCCGAAGCTTCAATTATGTACAAGTATCCAGTTCAAGTAGTAGATCAGGATACACAAACTGAGCGTCCTTTACCGTAGGACCGGCTATCGATAGATTATTCATCCCTGCAGGGGTGCACTACTGTTACCCAACACGCTCGATCAACTCTGGCCGGACACACTTGCTGGGTAATGCCCGGCCTCGGAAGATCAACACGAAGCAACGCTCTACCTAGGCTCGGCAGAGAGGTCAGGACGCCGGACTAACCTATGCACCCAGAGGTCTTGGGCCATCGCCCTGGGCACCCTGCGCGTTGCGAGACTGGCCGGGGTGTAGGTGCGACACTGAACTCGTCAGTGAAGTATCCAGCCCAATCCCGACAATCAGCCCGCACGGTGAATCATGACGTCTGACGAGCTTTCGGGAGAAACGTACATCGCAGAGGGCCCCATAACCATAATCCCGCGTGGTGGTAGTGCGTATAGGGCATGTCAACCCACTCAGATCACACACCCAAATCCAATAGGCTCATTTAGTACCACGCGGAGACAATCAGAGTCTCTGAAGCTCCGCCACAATATCACACTCGAGTGCCCTTCTGGCACACCCGACATCGTAGATCCCCAGCGGGTACCCACCAGGGTGGACCCGCCTGTAACAAAGGTCAAAGTAACCATGTGGTCATATCATCAAAAAGGAAACCCGAGGAATCACCCTCGGCGAATTCCACTCGACGAAATCATCAGGGTGAACGTATGAGGTATCACCCTCGAGGTTCACACTAAGGGGTTACACGACAGAGTCGTATCGGAAGTGGAGAAGGAGGAATCACCCTCGATGACCACGACCGAATAGCTACACTGCAGAGTGTTCATTAGGAGTGCGTTACGAGGTATCACCCTCGGCACTCGATAGTTACTATGCAGAGTCGTACAACTAAGGAGGGTGTGAAGTGAGGTGTCGGTCTCTGGTCGACGATCACATTGATCGAGTCATCGATGATCAAGCAGGGGCAACAAGGGTAAGATGGTGGGGGTCACTGATGGTTCACTACCAACCTATACTAAACAGTTTATCATAGGCAGGTAACGTAACAACGAACAGGTTACAACAGCAGGCTATGCATCAGAATAGGAGCAAACATTTAACAGTAGCAAAATCTAATGCAAGCAGGAGAAATGGAATGGGCGATATTTGTATGCTCAAGGGGGGGGCTTGCCTGGTTGCTCTGGCAAGAGAGAGAGATCGTCAACGGGCTGCTCATCGGTAGTGTAGTCGTACCCAGCTGCAGCGTCGTCGGTATCGGCGTCTATCGAGAGAGAAGGAGGGGGAGAGAAACAATAAATTCACGGCAATAATGCAAACAATATGTATGACATGCCTAAATGATATGCCGGGGTGTTTTACTGCCTAACTAAATGATTTAGTTAATTTAGGAATTTAACCGGATTTATTTAATCAATGTTGGGCACTATTCATTTATCGAAAACGGTCTAAAAGTTCAATGTTCATACAGCTAGGGGCATCTGACAGGAATACAGAGGGCGTATTTGGGTTCGTATCGAAATTCTGAGCAAGTTTCATATATAAATTATTTTCATCGGAGTTACGGTTTATTTAATATGATTTTCTAAAGTTTTAAACATTTTCTGAATTTAATTATTTATTTAAATTCGAATTATCCAGAATAGTGAATGATGACATCAGCATGAGGTCAGTGTGACATCAGCAGGTCAACTCTGGCTGACCAGAGTCAAACCTGACAAGTGGGGCCCACATGTCATACACTGTGGCTTTAACAAAGAGGTTAAATTAACTAATTGGGTTAATTAACAGGTGGGGCCCAGCAGTCAGTGACTGATTAGGAATTTAATTATTTTTATTAAAGTAATTAGTTAATTAGGCACCTAACAGAGGGGGCCCATAGGTCATAAACACAGGGAGAGGGGCCCCACCAGTCAGTGACTGGGCAGTGCCCAGTCAGCCAGTTGACCAAGTCAACTGGTCAACTGGGGCCGGCCAGGTGCACAGGCAGTGGCACTGGGGGTGGGACCCACCGGCCACGTCGGACGCCGGCCGGAGAGCGCTCCGGCGAGCTCCAACGCGGCGGAGCGAGCCGGCGAGGTTCGGGATTCGCCCACAGGGCGTCTCCGGTGCTGGGGGAGGGTGCGTTCGACGCGGCTCGACGTCGCGCGTCGAATGGCGGTGGTGCGGGGTGCTGGGGAGGCCGGAGTGGAGCGCTAGGAGCTCGTCGGCGGCGAGGTTTCTCGGGCGAGCTACGGGAACGGCGCCACGGCGTGTTTTACGAGCGAAGCAAGGGGTAGGCGAGGCCTATGCGAGGCGGCGAAGCGGACAGGCAGCAGCACAAGACCAAATGGTCGCCGGACGATCACCGGCGACGAGGTCCGCGGCGGTGGGATCGGGCAACTCGAATGCGGTCACTACGACGTCGATAGCGAGAAGAAAAGAGAGGGGGACGACGTCGACTGCTCACCGGGCCCTGTAGGTGTGCAACAGCGGGCTCGGGGAAGGCTTAGCGGAGCGAATCGACGATGGCGATGCAGGCGGCCGTAGGGGAAGAAGACGATGCAGGCCGGCGATGCAGAGGCGTTCGGCTCCAGCTCGTTAGCGCAGGCGGCGTAGCGGAGCACGGCGGTGACGCTGGACTAGGCGGGACGGCGTGGCGGAGGCGGTGGCTACGTGGGCGAGGGAGCAATATCGATGGCCGCGTCGGCCATGGCGGTAAGCGGGCGAGGGAGGGGGAGAATGAGGCGAGAGAGAGCCAGAGAGGGCGTGGGGGATACTCTTATCCACCAGGGAGGCGCAGGCGCGTTGTCGCGCGAGGGAGAGGGGGGGCCCGGCGCATGCGCGCGGCACGTGCGGGGTGTTCGACAGCCCGCAGGGGAGCAGTGCTGGAGGTGGGAGGAGGAGCTGTGCGGGCTGGGCCGCGCTGTAGCAGTAGGCTTAAGTGCACAGTAGCTACATTAGGCCTTTTTCTTTTTCTCTTTTCTGTTTTCTTTTCTTTACTGCTTTGCTAGTTGTTTAGGCACCAAATGAATTTTGTAAAAAGTGTGACCTAGTCCATAATTAGCAGTGCACTAAACCCTAACACCAAAAATTAGTTTGGGCAAAACATCAGTCCATATTTAATCTAGATTAATTAAAAGGTTATTAAATATTGCTTTCAGCCACTGTTAGAGGATGTTTGAGTTACTTAATTAATTTATTAAATGTTGGTTACAATTTTATAATGGTCCCTAGAATATTTGCTATTTATTGAACATTTTAGTTGTTATGTTTGAACAACTTTTATTTTCCACTTTCATTTAAATTTGAATTTTGACTTAGGAGTTGAAATGCAATATGATGCTAATGATGATCATGCACTGTTGAACTTGCTGACTTGTGATTATCAAAAGTGATTACTGTGGCTAATGACATGGGGTGTTACAGTTGCGGATCGTTGGTGAAACCAACAACGGCAAACACCCTACCGCGGTAGTGCGGTCGGGGTGATCCTCCTCATCAAAGATGATGGGCGTGCGGGACCACTTGAGCGGCTTCCGAGAATCTGCCGCTGGCTCCACGGCATTGACCTCACGCGCCCATCTTTTGAGTTGGCGGTGAGAGGAGTGTAAGGATGCACCCCCGTCAATGCATAGGGCGTCAGTGGCTTTCTGGAACTCCTGCTTGTTGGTTTCCTCTTCATCTCCTTCATCACTCTCGTCCTCACAATCCTTCTTCTCATGGCCTTTGGCGGGTTTCTCCTGATACTGAGGAGCCTTGCCGGGGCGACCTGTTCTGCTGCCTCGATCCTTCCCGCCAGCGCCATCTTGGTCTTTCTTCTTATCACGCTTCTCGTACTCAGCCCTCTGCTTCTTGACGAGCTGCTCAACCTGATGACACTCCTGAAGATCATGGCCCTTGGTCCGATGGATCTTGCAGTACGGCCCATCACTCTTCCCAGCCTTCTCGGCAGCCACGGCTTCCCGGCAATCTGTGCACACAGCAGCTTCCTTGCCGGGAACCTCGGTCTTGGCCTTCTTGCCAGTACTAGGTGCACTCAATCCTTCAACGGTCATCACCACTTTATTCTTGCACTTCTTGTTGCACTTCTTGTTGTTCTTCTTTTGGTTGGTGGCATCGTTGTCATCCTCTGAGTCGATGTCGATGCCATCTTCTTCACCGGGGAGTCGTCTCCCCTCCTCTACTCGGGCACACTTATCCACCAGAGTGTATAGCTCATTCACAGTCTTGGGCAACCGAACGTTCATTTTAGAACGTATCCGGTGGTTGCGCACGTTGGACTGGAAAGCGGCTATCACAGCTGTCGGGTGGATGTCTGGAATATTCCTGTGCACCCGGCTGAACCTTTGCATGTACTTCCGCAGACTCTCTCCTTCTTTCTGTGGAAGGAGCTGCAAGTCACTGGGCTGCCCTGGTTCTTGATGGCCGCCCATGAAGGTGCCAACAAACTCATGGCACAGGTCAGCCCAGGTCGAGATGGAATTCTCTGGCAAATGCATCAGCCAAGACCTCACATTTGGCTTGACTGCCAAAGGGAAGTAGTTGGCGAACACCTTCTCGTCTCTTCCCCCGGCAGCTTAAACGGCGCTGGTGTAGATGCTCAAAAACTCTGCCGGGTTCAATCTTCCATCGTACTTCTTTGGTATTTCTGGCTTGAACGTGCGAGCAGAGGGCCAATGGACTTGCCGCAGCTCGCAAGTGAATGCGGGGCACCCAACCTCGAAAAGTAGGTACCCACCTTCACCGGGCGTGGGCTCGTCGACGTCGGGGCCATTGCGCCTATCAGACTGACGTTGGGTTTCGCGGTGTCGTTCGTTGGTGGCGCACGCGTCTTCCCTCCTCCTGTCTTCCAGGACTCATCGCTGGTCTCGTCGTGCTCGAGGATCGGACGAAGCCATCGATACATCATCGGATTCTTGGTCGCATGGCTCTGGTTGCGGCCCCTGCGCTTGCTGCCGCGGAGGGGATTGCACCGTGGGGGTGGCCCCTTCGGTACGGCCAGCGGCTCGGGCCGTTGTCGCCGCCTGCGAAGGCCGTGACAGGCCCGCTCGCTGTGATCCTCCCGCCTCAGCGAAACCAATCAGGCTCTAAATGGTGGCTCTCCACTCATCCATCTGATCGGCCGCCGGTGGAAATCTCAATAGGAGTTGGGCCCACGCCATGGCCTCCGAAGCAGTGCTCGGCATGGATGACAATGTAGACAGTAATGTCGCCTGGCTTCTGATGGTGCCGGTAGTGGATGCGCCGTGCTCTCGTTGCCGTGAGCCAGTCGCCAGGGTGGCGTGATGACGAGATGGTTGTGCTTGGGGATCGGCGGCTCTGTTCGGCGCATCGGCTTGGCCAGCCCGTTTCGGGGGTGGCGCGTGCCCTGCGGCCGCACCCGCAGCGGGGGCGCCCGGAGGGTTACGGTTCGCCCCAGGGAGAGCGCCACCGCTGTGGCTGCGTCCTTCAGTGGGGTGGAGAGGCGCGGATAGGATGATCTCTCCACCCGCACCTTGTGGAGCGTGGCCACTGGGAAGTTGTTGGCGCTGTCCTTCTCCGGTGCCTCCCGCTCCTGTTTCGGCCATAGGGGAGGTGGTGATGACGCTGCCTGTGCCGGCCATGTCCCCACAGTGTCCACGTCCCCGTGCGCCCCCGTAGCCTCCACAGTGTCGGCGACCGCGTGCGAAGGGGCCTTCGAGGTGGACGGGTGAGCTGCGGCACCGGGTTTCTTCTTGGGCTCCATGGATGATGAAGCCGTCGATGATGAGAATGATGATGAAGATGATGCGCTGCATACGCTCTCGGGTTCACGCAAGCGCGATCCCCTACCTGGCGCGCCAAAGATGTCGTGGGAAAACACGGCAACCTATGGGGCCATCGGCCCCTTGTGGTTCGGCAGTGGGAAAGGACGCATTGCGCAAAGAGCGGAGGGCGCGGAGCAGCACGACAGCGATCACACAGGCAGTTTTTACCCAGGTTCGGGCCGCCACGAGGCGTAAAACCCTACTCCTGCTTTGGTGGATTGATGAGAGGACCGAGGTGGAGACGCAGCACTCTAGCCCGGCAGGGTCGCCTCGGGGCGAGAGCAACTACGCGCGTATGAGTGTACAAGGGTCCGAATCCTTTCTAAGGTTGCCATGGCCCTCCTTTTATAGATCAAGGGGTCACCACAATGGCAAATCAGTCATTGCGTACTGATTAGATAGCAAATAGTGCTATCATACCTAACTCTGCAGACAGGACAGAGCGCATTAAATGCGTCACTTAGTGTCACATCGTAGCATAGCCCGGCAAGCCTTGCCGTGCCGTTCGGCCACCTTCTCGCCTGCCTGTGTGACACATCCCTGGACGGGTGTCATTTGGAGGTGATTTCCTCTGGAAGTGGCCGCCACGTGCCAAATAGCGGCCACTTAGCCACTTGGGGGCTCGACACCGCACCGATCGATGACTTGCGTTGCTGTGAGGTGGAGCGGTGGAGCCTTGGCGGGGTAATCCGCCCTCGGTGCCCCCAGCAAGCCTGCCGGGGTAATCTAGAGACTTGTCTTTGGGGTAACCTCATCCCCGCCAGGCTCGCCTGCCCGACAAGGGAGGTAGTTTCCTTAGTGGTATCTTGCTCCTTTGGTTGGTCTTGATCTTCCTGATCCACCCTTTGATTTCTCAAAGAGCTGATCTCTTCTGCTTGGTCTTGTCTTGGACGCAACAACCTTGTTCTCGAGCCTGTGTACAGTCTGGGCAACACACCTGGGGTTTGTTGCACCAACACTCAAAGATGAAGGAATGGTCAGAGGCCATGAAGACAATGCATTTGGATATAGAGAATAATACTAGCATGCCTAAATCACATAACTTGCCAACTGACATAAGATCGAATCTGAGGGATTGAACAAGTAGCACATCATCAATAGATTTGTCCCTGGAAATAGCAATTTTACCTAAGCCAATTACCTTCCCTTTGTTATTGTCACCAAAAGTGATATACTTCAAAGGAGAAGCAGTCAAGTTGGGGTCGACAAACAATGACTTGTCTCCGGTCATATGACTAGTGCATCCACTGTCCATAATCCATTCAGTACACCTGGAGACATAGTCCTGTAGAAGAATTAGGCTTTCTTAACCACCCACATCTTTGTAGGTGGCTTCGAAACAAATGAACGAGTAGGATATGATTTCTTTCGATAAGCATAGTTGTTACTCGATGAGGAGCGAGTATAATTGAAAGAGTAAGCATTGAAATTCTTTCCAGATGAATGAGCATAGTGATTGTTTCCTGTGTGCATATATTCATTCTGTTGAATCCTTTGTGCCTGCATGGTTAGTTGAGCAGAAACTGGCAAAGCATCAACAGTTTTCTTTCGCACCCAAATAGCTCTCTTTGGGGGGCCATTTCTGTTGTTCGGTCCAACATAGCGAGTAATCGTTTCACCATGTTGATCTTTGAACAACTTGTAGTTGTCTAGGGAATCATTATCAGGATATTCAGGAATGGGAGAGTCATATCCAGAAAGCAATGCAGGGTCGAGCGTTTTGCTCTTTGCAGGGACCCACACAGTCTGAGGATATTGATGTGGTTCCCAGTAAGTACCATCTTCATTCAGTTTCCTTTCGAAACCGATACCTTCCTTTCTGGGATTTTTGTGAAGAATGGATTTCTTCAGAACATCGCAAAGGGTTTGGTGCCCTTTGAGAGATTTGAACATTCCCGTCTGAAGAAGATCCTTCAACCTAGCATTCTCATCAGAAACAGAACTATTTTCCTCGATTGAGGGGTTAGCACTCACAGATGATTCAGCATTAGATTCAGCATTGTTTCTTTCAAGACATTTTAAACATGGTGGCTCAAACAATTCAGGTTTCTCCTTAAGTTGTTGGGTGAGAAGAGAATTTTTTCTCATCAAATCCTCATGAGCCTCTCTCAACGCCTCGAGTTCCTGTTTCCTTTTCAGGTAATCGCAAGTCAATCTTTCGTGGTCTGCTGAGAGAAAATCATGACGAGTTGAGAGTTCATCCATTCGGGACTTGAGAGAGGAATACTCTTCGGTCAGCGACTGGTTTTTCTCCATCTCCTCAACCAACAACCCTTCGGATTTCCTGGGGGTTTGCTCAATTTTCTCAAGAGAATTTTGTTGAATATTAGCAATTTTGATCAACTTAGCACGGTCATCCTCATCAGAAGAATATTGATCACTGGAGTGAACCTTATGATGTTTTGAAGATACCTTTTGTTTCGAAGCCTTGGCCATGAAGCACTATGCAGGAGATTCATCGTCACTTGAAGGATTCCCGAAGAAGTTTGTCGTAGTAGAGGAAGCACATGCTATGCCAGCAATGCCAGAGTTAGAATCTTCATCAGATTCTTCTTCTTCTTCGGAACCTGACGATTCTTCTTCTTCAGAATCCATTTCCTTGCCGATGTAAACCTTTGCCTTGCGAGAAGTGTTCTTGCGGTTGGAGGAGGACTTGGAAGGATTCTTTGAGGAAGATCTTGACGAAGATTTTGAGGTGGAGCTGTCCTTCTTCTTGAAGAACTTCTTTGTTTTCTTCTCATCATCTGAATTGTAGTTCTTGCTCTCGCCTTTGCTTCGATGGTTGCTCAAATCATATCTCCCACTTGCACAGATTTTAGCTTCCCAGAGAGGGCAGTCTGAAATGAAGTGTCCGGGCTTTTTGTACTTGAAGCAGGTGTATTCTCCGGCAGGTTTTGAAGATTTTGAACCCCCAGAGTTGCTTGAACTTCTTTTCTGGAACTGGCTCTTCTTGTGGAAATGTTGGAATCTTTTCGTGATCAGTGTGAGATCTTTGCTGAGACGTTCTGGATCATCTGAATCTTCTTCTGCATTTCCTTCTGAGGAGGAATCAGCCATAGCCTTGAGAGCATGATTTTTGTGTTGAGTTGAGCCATACAGATCTCTTTTTTCTTCTTCCTGTTCCTCGTGTGTGTTCAGTCTTTCCATCACATCAGCAGAGTTGAGGCTTTTGAAATCAGGACGCTCTCGAATCATCAGAACAAGCGTGTCAAATGAAGTGTCAAGAGATCGCATCAGTTTCTTCACAACCTCATGGTCAGTAGTATCTTGGGCGCCGAGTCCTTGAAGTTCATTTGCTATGTCACTGAGGCGATCGAAGGTTTGCTGACAGCTTTCATTTCCAATTCGCTTGAAATGATTGAACTTCGCTCGGAGAGTATCAATCCGGGCCTCTTTCTGAGATGAAACTCCTTCATTGATCTTTTTGAGGACATCCCATAGCTCCTTAGCAGTCTGACACTGGCGATACCGAAGGAATTGACCACGAGAGAGATGGCCACCAATTTCATCTTTGGCTTGAGCATCTAGTTGAATGAGCTTCTTTTCTTCATCGGTAGGAGCTTGAGGAATAACAACTATGAACCCGATATGCACCACGTTCCACATATCATCATCTATAGCTCGCAGACGGATCTTCATCTTCTCCTTCCAGAAGGGATGGTCCGCCCCATCGAATATGGGAATCTTGAGATGCGACTTGTAGTTCACTGAAGACATACTTCAACTCCAAAGTCGTTAGACTAAAATGAGCAGAGTCAAAGAGTACCTCACTCTAATACCAATTGTAGGAACGAAGTATGTCTACCAGAGGAAGGTGAATGGGAGTTTTAAATTTTCTTCGAAAAACTTAAATCTCTCAGAACCCAGCAGCGGAATAAACAACGAACATACTAAGAAGAACTACAACATATGACCGAAGGGAAACTAAAGCATGCATCGAAGTAAAATACATGAATAAAATGCATTGAAGGTAAACTTGAGTAATAGAGGTAACCAGTGGTGCTCAATGGTGACAAGCAATTTGTTCGACCAGTTCGTCCTTCTGCACAAGGACTATGTCTGGTTGGAGGGGCTGTGACTTAACACGAAGATAAACTCTCTTCACCCTATTCTCCTTGACAATGATTAGTCAACCGGTGCCGATTGCTCGTGGTAGATACTTGAAGGCAATCTCCAAACCTTTACAGACTTCTTCTTCAAGAACCACAATTACTCTTGGTCTCTGAAGAACTTGACACCTAACCGTCTAGAGAGTTTGCAGCTCTCAAGAGTAATAGGCGGAGCGTACTAAACTTAGATTCCAGTGATGCTGAACCACTATCTAATTCTTCGGCTCTAGGGTTTTTCTCTCGGTGGATTTTAAACTCAAATCACTCAGAGAGGGGGTTGCTCAACAATCTTCTCAGAAATCAAACGGAGCAGCCACCGGACAAAGCCAGCGCGTGGTGGCTATTTATAGCCGCAGCCTTCCCAGATGGGAAATGACCATTTTGGACATGAGGTCCAGCCAATGGCCAACCGACACGTTCTCAACAGTCGGATTTTGGAGCAACGGTAACATTACTTGAGGAACAAGTAATGCTAACTTCTCGGTCCGAGGCAAATCTCTCGCAGCGAAGAAGATCACAGTCTCTTGCTGGCAAGTATTTGCTTGGAGCACAAAGAGATTTCTCACACAACTTTCATAGGTTTGGGTTTAGCATCAGAGAATCAAAGCTTTGGAACGCTATACCCCTCTTAATAGTACGGTGGTCCTATGACTCAATGAAAGAAGAAGAACGACGAAATAAATGCTATGTCTTCACTTCGTCTTCATTCTTCCTCGAACGCAGTCATTTGCTTCGAACAATCACTGAACCAATTGCTTAAACTTCAGCAATTTTTAGGGGTCACTCTCGTTAGCTTTATCTTCAGTGATAACCTTCGCTGCCTCGCAAGGAGATTATCTTCGTCGTTTTCATCAAACTCCTCGATTACTCCAGGGACCTGTTACTCTGTGTGCACTAGCAAACACATAAGTCCCAAACTGTTTATGTCAACTAACTCCAAAACATAAGGGGCCTATCCTTGCACCAACAAACTCACTGGTCGGTTGACCAATATTGTTGAAAGGCTTCATCAACGAGGAGTAACAGATATCACCGATAGAGATGTGGTCAACAATCTACTGAGTGCTCTTGGTCCAACCTTCGATCCAATCGTAGCTGAAATCAAGCAAAGACCAGACTATGAAGAACTTCACTACGTCGAGGTCATGACACTGTTGTCCCTTCACGAAGAAAAGACAGAACTTGAAAATGCAGATCAAAAATCTTCTTCAGAAAGTGAAGGGGAAATTTTCTCACACTATGGCAGCTCACAAGAAGAAGATGTTGAAAATCAACACACCATCACAAGGGAACTGGAAATGCTCACAGAAAGACTAGGTGATCTTAGAAGACAGAATTTGTGTCTCACAAATGACAACGAATTTGACTTGCCTGAATCTTCGAGAAAGTTGCCACCAAAAGAAATGAAGTGCTTCAAGTGCAAACAATTCGGTCACCTCATCGCAGACTGTCCTTGCTAGGATAGAAAACCAAGCAACAGATTGGTGTATCTTCACGGCAATGGATTCACTCGAATGGATCGTCACACTAAGATCTCAAAGAAAAATGAATCTTCCTCATCTTCTTTGACAAGACCAGTCACTGACGTGAAAGCTAGAGAAACCATCGAGTCAAATATGAAGAGAATATCTCAGCTGAACAAAGCATGTGCTAATACGAACCTGGATTCTGAAGATAAGACATCCGAATCAGAATCAGAAAATGAAGAGCTTCACAGAAGGATAGGAAGAAGCAATGCTTTCGTGGCTTGTGAATCATCTGAGAAATCACTCGAATCAGACACTGATGAAAATGCCTCAAGTGATGATGAATCTATCACATTCTGTCTCATGGCAAAAACCTCTAAGGATCAGGTATCAGCAAAACACCGAAAATCTATGAATGAATATTCTCCTGAATATATTGCTTATGCTAAGCTGGTTAAGATTGCAAAATCTCAACAAGATGAGCTTGAAAAACTTGAGAACAATCTTAGGAAAACTAAAGGATTACTGGTCAAAGAGATGGAGAAGAATCGAAAGTTGATCGAAG
Organism: Thinopyrum elongatum; assembly: GCA_011799875.1. NCBI lineage: Eukaryota > Viridiplantae > Streptophyta > Magnoliopsida > Poales > Poaceae > Thinopyrum > Thinopyrum elongatum. Next base: position 410,896,689 of record CM022301.1, read on the forward strand.
AGCATGATGCTTTTTCTTCAACTGTTGATGATCTTTCTAACCGATATGATTCCCTTACAGTCGACTATGAGAGTTTATCAGATGAACTCCTTAACAGGAATCAAGAACTCGAGTCACTAAAAGAGTCTCATAACGTGCTTGCGAAAGAAAAAGCTTCTCTCTTCACCAAACAATCTGAACAACTTCCTGATGATTTTATGCCTCCTTGCTTAAAATGCCTAGAACATAGTAATGCTAATTCAAATGCTGAAAGATCTACTGCTGTCAATGAGAATGTTGCAACTTCTACGAATGATATTTCTAACCGCTCTTCCGAGGAATTTGCTGTTGTATCTGATGAAAATTGCAGATTAAAGAGCTTGCTTGAGACTGGAATGCTAAAGAGCCTCAAAGGGCATGAAACTTTCTGTGATGTGCTCAAGAAGTCTATATTGCACAAAAACCCTCGAAAGGAAGGTTTGGGTTTCGAAAGAAAACTTAACGTTGATGGAACCTACTGGACACCCGAGCAATATCCTCGAACAAGTTGGGTTCTTGCTAAAAGTAAAACTCTCGAACCTGCAATTATGTCTGGATATGACTCTCCTATTTCTGTTGGTTCTGACGAGTCTGATGACTCAAACTACAAATTCTTCAAACAACAAAATGGTAAAGTTTTCGCTCGGTATGTTGGAACTAATTGCAGGTTTGTCTCACCCAAGAAGCAAATCTGGGTGAAAAAGTGCATCATTAAAAATTTATCTGTCATTGCTAACTTGGCTATGCAGAGTAATTCTCTTCGAGGAAATGATTATTATTCGCAGATTGGAACTGAAACTTCCTCGAATGGATTTCACTCAAACTTTCGATAGAAGGAGTACATGCGTACCTCCTCGAATCATTATGCTCATGTCTCTGGAAACAATTTCAATGCTTATTCATATGATTACTCTCGAAATGCACAGGTGAACTACAGATCTCACCGAAGGAATGTTCCTACTCGGACTAAGCAAAAGAGATGCTCGCTACCCACGCAAGTGTGGGTTGTGAAAAAGAACTAACCCTTCTTGCAGGAACTCTCTCAGGGATTCTTATCGTTTCTTCTCAGCCCTGAGATTTACATTGTTGGTGCACGCTCTTTGTGTTCATTTGCTCTTGTTTCTTAGTTTATCTTCGTTTCTCCGTGTTTGTGTTTCGTCCGATAAATAACTCACTCATAGCTCCATGTTTATGTGTTTTCCCCTCGTATGACTGTCTGTTTTGTTTCGGACCCTGTTATCCCTCTATTATTTCTCATCCAATCTATGTTGTCCGTCATAAGCATGCAATTTGATCTGAAGAAAATTTTTGTCCGACGTCCTTGGTCGCGAAAGAAATCGACTTCGAACTTTAATCTGTTTTGGCGCTTGCCCTTCTTCAAAACTTTCGGCCTCCCGCTCTCGTCCTGAGTTTTTCGCAGGAAATGGTTGCCATGTGCCCACGATCTCCACGATCGTGATCGTGTTCGTTGAATGTGGAACATCCCACTTCTGAGGGTCGTGGATTTCGGAGAGGTGGTTCTGCTCGCTAGCTATAAATACCCCTCCCGATGTCTTCTTTCTCACTTGTTCCTCAAACCCTCATCCTCTTCCTCCCAAGCCCGAGCTCGTAGCAACTTCGGCGAGGTGCCTTGCCGTGCGACTCCGGTGAAGTCTCGTTGTAGTTGATCACGCCCGTGCGGTAATCTTCTCTTCCGCACTACCGTAGCTGATCCAAGTAGCCAAGTTAGGGCGCTTGGATCTAGAACTGCTCATGTCTCCTCCTCTGTTCTTAGGGTAGTTCTTTCTGGCACCATTTCCTTTGATTTATTTCTCTGCGGTAGATCTTTAGGAATCACTAGGTTATGACTGGTACGATTTGTAGTTTTTCCATCGTACTGGTTCTCCTCGTTCTAGGGTTCATGGATATTGTCCGAAAGATTAGATACTTCTTAACCAGTCTTGAACTCTCTGTGGCTAGGTTAAAATCTATCAAAGATATCTTCTCTAAGTATACCATGGATTCCTATGTTCCTTCCGAAAAACATTCATTTTCATTCAAAAATGCTTTTGTGCATGTTTATGACCCTACCCCATTTTCTCTCGTGTCTATTCTTTTCACAGGTTGGTCATGGCTCAGAGTTCGGATGAGTACACAGAGTCTAAAGGAGATTTGCCTCAGTATCCTCCCAGATCTGACCGAATGAGATTGACTGGTGGAGGAAAATCATGAAAGCCTCCCAAGACACCGAAGAAGAAATCCGAGTCTGAATCTGAAGAAGAAGATGATGAAATTCTCTCTGCTCACAGTCAGCCTGAGGATGAACTGATCACTGACGCCCTAACTCTCTTCTCCGATGGAAATCCCAAGAAGTGTGGTCGTGGCAGAGAAAAGAACACCACTGCTGAAGTGTCCGAGCCTGATGGTTACAGAACTCCACATGGGGTTGAAACAACTATAGAGCACAATAATAGGCTGCAAAGGATTCGCCGCCACTAGGCAAAGAAATGGTTCAACTATGAAAACGTTCGCGAAAAGTATCAGATCTTGTTTGCCTTCACACCATGTGGAACAACTGCATAGCTGAAAATTGCATTGGGCGAGACGATGAAAAAGTCAGACCACCAGCGCCTTCAAATGCACATCCTGAATCCCTCAAAACCATCGCGGATTTTCCCGATGAGGTAGCCAAGAGGGTGAAGGCTAAAGCCAAGCGTGATGCTAGGCAAACGAAGAAAAATCAAGTCAAAGCTAAAAACGTTGCGCTGACTCAGCAAGACGTGCAGAAGAAAAAGGATCGTGCATCCAAAGGAAGCAAGTCCAAAAAGTCAGTTTCTCCTTGTGCTTCCCGAAAGAAAACCATTTCTAGGAAATCCAAGAAGGCAGTTTCTAGCTCTTCTAATGAGTCATTCAGCGAAGATGCTGATGAAATTCCCATATATGATCAACGTGTCATTCTCAACAAACTGGCCAGCAGCCCCTCAACAGTGAAGGTTTCACCATCACCAAGAAAATCTCCAAGGCATGCTCCAAGTCCCCTCACTGACAAACCTTCGGGTTCTACTGCTGCGAAGAGAAAGCTGCAGCCTATAGGAAAAGCTGAAGCATCTGCCAAGAAGGCCAAACACAGTGTTCCTGCTTCCACAGAGGAACAAAAATATGACTTCAATCTTATGATTGATGTGATTGAAAGTGCTGCTTATGATGCAAAATCTGCTGATATAAGCAGTCTGGGACTTCCTGATGATGTTACCAGAGTGGTAACGAAACATTTCATTGAGCTGAGGAAAATTACCAAGAAGCTGAATCAGGCTGTCAAGGACAAGCAAACCCTCGAGCAAATAAGGAGAAATGCCAATACTGAATCCGAAAGGAAAGGTCTGAACAAAGAGATTGTTGAGCTCACAAAGGCACTCAGTCTAATGAGAAATGACAAAATTGATTGGCTCTCGCGACTGAAAATGAAAATTTCTCAGCTGTGTGACAGAAGGAATGATGAGTTTGAGCGCAAGGCAGATCTTGCTTGAAGGAGAATCAAAGATGAAAAATGTCAGAAGGCTAAGGCAAGAGCCAGAAAACCGAAAGGAATCAAAGATCGCCGCCTTCAGACTGTCGCTGATGCTCAACCCATTGATTCCAGTACTCCCTTGCAGCAGACCCGCCATCTCCACCTCATGAGGATGAACCCATGCATCAGGTTGGCCAAGTGGAAGTTATCATTCCTACTCCAGCAGCGCAAGAGCAACAAGATGTTGTTGATATCTTCCTCGATAAGGATGATGAAGGAAATGCCTCACCCAACACTACTTCAGGATGCTGCTAACGCGACACTACGATCAGAGACCCTTTGACGAAACTGTGTGCGATGCATTAATCGCAAACGGTGATGTAAAAAAAATCATCAAAAAAGATGCAAAACGTTTGCGATGGTGGAGCATCAAACACGGTTTAGATTTTAGTTGCGTGTGCGATGCAGGGCACATGGATGATCCATACAAACTGTTTGCAATGAGACAGGACAACAAAAACGGGCAGCCATATCAAGGTGTGTGCGATATACGGCATACAGTTTGCTCAGATGAACTGTTTGCTATTAGGGAGTGCAACAGAAACGGTTAGCCAGATCAAGGTGTGTGTGATATATGGCATACGGTTCACTCGGATGAACTATTTTCGATTAGGGAACACAACATAATCGGATCAACTTAACAAGATGTGTGTGATATGCGGCATACAGTTCACATAGATGAACTATTTGCGATGAGCTAAAAGAACACAAACGAGTCGTGTAAACAAGATGTGTGTGATACGCGGCAAACAGCCCACTCGGATGAACTGTTTGCGATGAGAAATTACAACACAGACGGTTACTACAGTTAATTCGTGTGTGATTCTGTGTGTACAAAAAACTTTGAAAATTGCAAACTAGTTGCTTGCGGTGGCTAGGAGTATCGCACACGATGCGTCTGCGAGTACTCGTGTGCGATGATTAGTAAGTTACACATATGTTTCCTTATGTTAACACGTGTGTGAATTTGCAATATGGACAATTAATATGCAAATGCCTTTTGGACATCGGTGCTGATCGCCACATCCAAAACATGGGCGTCCTCTACTCTACCGCTCTACCGGGCACATGCTTAAACTCAATGAACTGTGTATGAAACTAATACTTTCCATGAAAATTTAAGAACTTGGCTAACAACATTTGAGTAACATATATATAGTGGTTACACTATTCGACAAAAGGAGGACCTTCGTAACACGGTTTTGACAACCATATGGTCCATTTCTACATACTTAACATAGTAACAACTATCACATTTTAAGAGGCTGAGGGCCAACAACCATATGGTCCATATCTACATACTTAACATAGTAACAGCTAGCACATTTTAAGAGGCTGAGGGCCAACAACCACAACTATCCGTTGGAAGCAGCTTGATCACGGCGACTCAATGTCTCGTCAATGAAAAGGAAGAACCCTCCTATGCCTTGGTAGAGCATGAGTAGAACAGTGTCTACAATTTTCCAATATGAATGCATTGCCACGACAAGCGAGAACTTGTTAATTTGAATGGTTCCATTTCTGCGGGAAATGCAGTACCTTGCAATCACTTTGGCGTTATTAGCAGGTACAAGTGTAATTCGACCATGCCGGGAAATCGATCCAGGAACAGCTACAACGGGCAATTTCTGTTGAAATGTAGAATAAAAACCAATTGTAACATATTGTTGAAGATATATATAGTTTATGAGCATCAACATAAAAATAAGACTTTGTACCAGCGTTTTGTGCACACAATTGGTCTTGTTCAATGTGTGCACCATAGGTATAATTAATCCCATCCAAAATCCAATGTTCATAAGTTGTGCCATCTCTGTCAGATTATCAACAAAGTTTATGACATGCTTCAAGTCCTTCCAGTGAAATTTGGTATGCTTAGTAACATACAGATCGTTAACTATGCATCCAACATATCCTGCTTAAAAGGTAGAAAGGTATTATTTATTCAGAACATGGCAGAAGAATATACAGTGCGCATAAATTGGTAAATAGAATTTGTTACTGCCTAGGAACAGAGTCAGAAAATGAAATCATAATTGGTTGCTTAAATAGTGATCAATTAGTCAGAACAAATACCCTAATTTTGCTAAGTAATATGCCAGCATGGAGAAAGTTGAAAGGACACTAACCTCGATCAGACTTTGATCGGCTGATGACGTTGGGGAAGTAAACATCCATGTTAATTAGACGAGGCTGTGGTGCATGCACTAGAATTTTATTGCCAGCTTTCAGTTCATAACACTTAGACATTTTTCTCCAAAGGTCCGCATCAAAATAGGAGTGACCATCTTTATCAAGTTTTACGCTAACTGTCATTGTAAATCCATGTTGTGTTGTCAATATGACATCCATGGAGTCATCAACAAAGTAAAGCCCAAGATTTCCTTCTACTCCTGTTCTTGCAAAGCAAGGGATGTACTGCTTGAAATGAAAATTAAGATCGTAAATTAGATATATTGAAATAACAGAGCAAGATGCAAATATGGGAGTAACTGATAGAACATATCAATATATAGATGAAAGCAAAGTACAAAAATATATAATTAAAAATAGATAATGTAACAAAGATTTGATGCAAATATGAGAGTAACTGAATGAACAATACATCATAAATTTGCCTAATATAGGGGGGGAAATCGGCTTCGACATCTAGGCTGCGCGTGGCACCATACCTTTTATCCAAATGAAGCAATAGACGGTATATGTTCACAAATTTAGGCCATGCCGACCGTGGTAGGGTGAGATTGAACATACCGAGCGCTCCCTGAAGTCATCCGGAATGGTGAGATAGAACTTCGTTTCCGACTGGCCGCGACCACACTTGCCCGATTTGTGCTCTCACTGTGGACACATGAATGAATACCCTCGAATAAGCTTGAAGAAAAATGAATCCACGGTGATTTCCGCCGGTTGATTAACAGCGACGGATGGACTGCGATAAAAGATGAGTGAATATTTCGCTAAATTGATTACCTTCTCCATGAGAAAAATCCCCGGCCCAATCCCGCAAAAAACCCCAATTGACCAGAGTCTAGAATGTCGGTGCAAGTTGGTGCAGATAGGCGGCGGCAAGTGGTAGGGGCGAAATCCCGTGCCCTTTGGAGCGGGACCTCCGCCCGCCGACGACAGCCGTCGAGCTTAGGGTGGCCGCCACGATAGAAGTTGATGAGGTGCAGAGTTACGGAGGAGTCCGCGGCGAGTGGGTGGGGACGAAGTGGGCGAGGGTTTTCTTTTTTCCTTTTGCATGCGTGGGTGAACACACATGGTTCGCAGAGGCGATGGAGATGAATCGTGTGCGATAGTAAATCACCGAGATTGAAGGGGAATCCAAATTTCCTTTGTCCATGAGTTTTTTTCTACGATGAACATAAACCCTGCAAATCACCGTGTTCAAATTGGGCACTTTTCTGGGTTCATTTACAATATTTAGGGGATTATGTGCATTTTCTAGGCATTAATACACATAATTCAAATTCAAACAATCGGTGCATGAAAAGGTGCACGAGAACGGTCTGGAAAACCATGCTCGTGCTATTTAGTAAATTCTCATGCCTTTTACAAGGAATGGGCAGAGATTTCACGGAAATGTGTGGCAATAGTCAACCACAAACACGTCGTTTATTGGTTTTTAAACTATAGAAAAATGAAATACATGCTTGAAAAACATGACGGCTGGCATGGTGCCATGGTATGGCCTCACCATGCCCTGGTAAAAATTTAAGAAGGTTTGGCTTATGTCGTCATGCACGCCATTCATAAATCGAACCATCACCGAGGAATTTTCATGGTTTCGAGGGGGAAATCACCAAGATTGAAGGGGCCAGGAATCCAAATTTCGTTCCTAGTTTGTCATTCAGTTTTTTTACAATCAACATATCCCCTCCAATGCAACGTGTTCAAATTTGGCATTTTGCCGGGCTCATTTACCATATTTAGGGGATTATGTGCATTTTCTAGGCATTAATGCACATAATTCAAATTTGAACAATCGGTGCATGAAAAGGTGCACAAGAATGGTCTAGAAAACCATGCTCGTGGTATTTAGTAAATTCTCATGCCTTTTACAAGGAATGGGCAGAAATTCAACGGAATGCGTGGCAATAGTCAACCACAAGCGTGTCATTTACTGGGTTATCAACTATAGAACAATGAAATGCGTGCTTGAAAAACATGACGCCTGGCATGGTGCCATGGTATGGCCTCATCGTGCCCTGGTAAAAAGCTGAGAAGGTTTGGTTTATGTCATCATGCACGCCCTTCATAAATCGAACCATCACTGAGGAAGTTTCATGGTTTCGAGGGGGAAATCACCAAGATTGAAGGGGAATCCAAAATTCCATCCTAGTTTGTCATTCAGTTTTCCAACGATCAACATACCCCTCCAATGCAACGTGTTCAAATTTGATATTTTTTCAGGCTCATTTACCATATTTAGGGGATTATGTGCATTTTCTAGGCATTAATGCACATAATTCAAGTTTGAACAATCGGTGCATGAAAAGGTGCACAAGAACGGTCTGGAAAACCATGCTCGTGCTATTTAGTAAATTCTCATGCCTTTTACAAGGAATGAGCAGAGATTTCAAGGAAATGTGTGGCAATAGTCAACCACAAACGCGTCGTTTACTGGGTTAACAACTATACAAAAATGAAATACATGCTTTGAAAACATGACGCCTGGCATGGTGCCATGGTATGGCCTCACCATGCCCTGGTAAAAATTTGATAATGTTTGCCTTATGTTGTCATGCACGCCTTTCATAAATCGAACCATCACCAAGGAAGTTTCATGGTTTCGAGGGGGAAATCACCAAGATTGAAGGGGGATCCAAATTTCCTTTGTCCTTTGTCCATGAGTTTTTTCTACGATGAACATACACCCTGCAAATCACCGTGTTCAAATTTGGCACTTTTCCGGGTTCATTTACCATATTTAGGGGATTATGTGCATTTTCTAGGCATTAATGCACATAATTCAAGTTCAAACAATTGGTGCATGAAAGGGTGCACAAGAACGGCCTGGAAAACCATGCTCGTGCCATTTAGTAAATTCTCATGCCTTTTACAAGGAATGGGCAGATATTTCGATGAAATGTGTGGCAATAGTCAACCACAAATGTTTGTTTATTGGGTTTTCAACTATAGAAAAATGAAATAAATGCTTGGAAAACATGACGCCTGGCATGGTGCCATGGTATGGCCTCACCATGCCCTGGTAAAAATTTGAGAAGGTTTGGCTTATGTCATCATGCACGCCCTTCATAAATCGAACCATCATCGAGGAAGTTCCATGCTTTCGAGAGGGAAATCACCAAGATTGAAGGGGAATCCAAATTTTCTTCATTCTTTGCCCTGGAGTTTTTTTCTGCGACGAACATACACCCTGCAAATCACCGTGTTCAAATTTGGCATTTTTTTGGGCTTATTTACCATATTTAGGGGATTATGTGCATTTTCTAGGCATTTAGTGCATATAAATCCAATCCAGCTACAGCTGCACGGGTGTGATGTGAGGGACGTGGATTGCCGTTCGATCGCGGCGCATCTTACGATGCACACACGCGATCCGCGTGGCTGGGGTTCCGTCCAATCATAACGCAACACATAATAGGCTCAGCGCACACTGTTTTCGGAGGCGACGGAGATGAACCGTGTGCGATAATGAACGAGCAAAAATGTAAGGGAAGCCTAATTTCCTTCATCGTTTGTCGTTGAGCTCTTAAAAACCACCGCACAGTACGGCTGCCCGGCCACTCCGTCCCAGAGCTCTCTCCAAGTGTCGTTCATGGCACCGTGGCGCACAGTAACTGGTAAGGAAGCGATGGCATCCTGCCGCGCCACGTTCCTCGCCGCCCGTGACCACACACATGGTAAGGAAGAGATGGCATCTCGCCGCACTGAGTTCATCGCCGCCGGCGGCCACACAGTTACGTGGGCGGACTTTGAGGCTGCCATGGCCGAATGGGCGGTGGATCTAGAGGTGGCCAAAGCCGCACAGAAGGAGCGGAAAAGGCAGAAAGCAGTCAAGAAAAGAGAGTCCTGCTGCCGCAAGAAAGAAGAGGCCACACGCCATGCTGAGGAGAGCTCGGCGGAGATCGAAGCATGGTGGGATGTCGCCTACAAGGCCGGGAAGGAGAACACCGGCGTCTGGCCAGCATGCCCCGATGGCAGCATGTGAGAAGTAGTTAGTGCGTGTGTCGCCCGTAAGTTTGTATAATCAATTACGAGCATCTACCAGTACTACATACGTACTAGTTTTAGAGCAAATTACTAGTAGTACTTTAAGTTGGTACTATCTATTATTAACAATGTCGGTAAGCGCATCCTTTGAGGGCTTTGAGCGTTGATTAGCATGTGTTCACTGAAGTTTTGTAGCCACACCCCGGCCCTAAATACTCCCGAAACGTCCGCCCGCAGCCACCGGAGGAGACTAGAGCTGGCCGCAGCTGGTTTTTAGTCCCACCTCGCCGCGCGAGTTGGCCGCACACCGGCTTAAATTGCCGCGCCGGCGGATGGCAGCAAGCTTCTCTCTTGTTGCATAGGATCAAATCTGGCTATGCGAGCGAGGCAGGTTGACACTTGATTGCATTTCATATACCGATGATTGCTCATCGGGTGTCACCTTGCCTCGTTCATGAACATTGAATAATCTTGATACAATGAAAGAGATTTTTGAAATTAGGTGCGGTTGGAGATGCTGATAGATATAAGAATTATTAGAAGATCACAAAACACACGGTTTCTATGGCGTACCCGTGTGCATTTTTTTGCATTAATGATCCATAAGTCAGTTACCTGTGCGATGTTTCCTAATAAACCAGGCGTACCATTGACCGAAAAAATCAACTACACATGTACATTTTTTTGGAGACGGGATCTGCCAATTTTCTCTTTTCTCGCACACAAGCATTTTACGCGCTTCGTCTGTGTTGTGTGTTTCCCCCGCCCAAGTTTCAAGTTTCACAGCGAAATTTTCATTAGGCGCACAATTTCAGAATTTATTCCTCCCACGACATCCCCACCCATCAAATTTCCTCAGTATCTCCCCCTCCCCCCCTCCCCCTACCGGCAGCTCAAACCGCCGCCGCAGCAACCACAGCTTCAACCACATCTACGTTCTGCCCGAGCATCGTCGATCCAGTCAGGTAACCCACCGATCTCTATCACGGCCCCAGCTTGATTGCTTAAATGGCACCTACGAAACATCCTCATGCCTCCAAATCCCCACCGCCCCTACCTCCAAAGCATCGCCACGCAAGCCCAACCACATATCACGTGGAGGTCGAGGAGTTGATGGCGGTCGATGGCGCGATGGCCGCTGTGCGTGTTGACCCGGAGGAACACCTTGCCTCTGCCACCGCCGAATTGGTGCAGGCTCTGGCCCAGATGAAGTGCCCCAGCGACAACCCCCCAGGACTTACCAGGTATGATCTGACCAGCTCAATCTTACCAATACCACTTGCAATGGCTATGTTTTGTACGGTTGATGTATTAAGCATGTTCGTGCCTTGTTTATTTCAGTACTGCACACTGTGTGATGTTCAAGTATTAACTGTCCAGCTCAATTTCACCAATACCAGCAACAAACTTACAATACATGACTCGGGATATCACTAGAGATGCTGCCCATTTGCTATTTTTAGTGGATGCTAACACTGTTGTACTTAACATGCCTGTCCATGTACTTACGCAGGGTCATAATGGCCAATGCTATTGTTTGCCGTCGACGTTAGCTGCATCCCATGTCTTACAGTATTTCACATAATTTGTGCAATTGCAGTTTAACTTCTAACATTTACTGGTTGCCTGTAGGTACACATGTCAGTGGTACTGATCCACGCTTCGACCCGGAGGAACAGCTCGCCTCCGTTGCCGCTGACTTTGGGCGGTCTCTGGCCAAGATGAAGTGCCCCAGCAACTACCTCTCAGGAGTCAGGACTTACCAAGTATGAACTCACTAGTTCAATCTTACCAATACCAGTTGCAATTAATGGCTATATTTTGTACGGTCGATATATTAAGCATGTTGTAGTAAACATGCCTAATATGTTTTAGCTATTTTCCCTACCTTTTTATAGACAACTGGGCCATTCTCTGCTCTGGCAGCACCTGCCTTGTGATGTTTAACTCTGTCAATTGCATTTTTATCAGTACCGGTTTCAATGGCTATTAAGCCTGTTGCAATTAACAGTTGTATCCATTTTTAAACAGTTATATTTCAATGGCTACAAACTTACAAAACATGACTTAGGATGATGTTAAGCCTGTTGCAATTAACAGTTGTATCCATTTTTTAATCTGTCCCTTTGCTACCATGCTACTCTCCGCAATGAAGATATACTAGAGATGCTGCCCATTTGCTATTTTTTGTGGATGCTAACCCTGTTGTACTTAACATGCCTTTCCATGTACTTACGCACGGCCATAATGGGCGATGTTGTTGTTTGCGGTCGAGGTTAGCTGCATCCCATGTCTTACAGTATTTTACATCATTTGTGCAATTATAGTTTGGCTTCTAACATTTACTTGCTTCTTGTAGGCACACATGTCGGTGGCACTGATCCACGCTTCGACCCGAAGGAACAGCTCGCCTCTGCCGCCGCTGACTTTGGGTGGGCTCTGGCCAAGATGAAGTGCCCCAGCAACTACCTCTCAGGACTTACCGAGTATGAACTCACCAGTTCAATCTTACCAATACCAGTTGCAATTAATGGCTATGTTTTGTACGATCAATGTATTAAGCATGTTGTAGTAAACATGCCTAACACGTTTTAGCTATTTCCCTACCTTTTTATAGACTGGGTCATTCTTTGCTCTGGCAGCACCTGCCTTGCGATGTTTAACTCTGTCAATTGCATTTTTATCAGTACCGGTTTCAATGGCTATTAAGCCTGTTGCAATTAACAGTTGTATCCATTTTTAAACAGTTGTATTTCAATGGCTACAAACTTACAAAACATGACTTAGGATGCTGTTAAGCCTGTTGCAATTAACAGTTGTATCCATTTTTTAATCTGTCCCTTTGCTACCGTGCTACTCTCCGCAATGAAGATATACTAGAGATGCTGCCCATTTGCTATTTTTGGTGGATGCTAACCCTGTTGTACTTAACATGCCTTTCCATGTACTTACGCAGGGCCATAACGGGCGATGCTGTTGTTTGCCGTCGAGATTAGCTGCATCCCATGTCTTACAGTATTTTACATCATTTGTGTAATTGCAGTTTGGCTTCTAACATTTACTTACTTCTTGTAGGTACACATGTCGGTGGCACTGATCCACACTTCGACCCGGAGGAACAGCTCGCCTCCGCCGCCGCTGACTTTGGGCGGGCTATGGCCAAGATGAAGTGCCCCAGCAACTACCTCTCAGAACTTACCAAGTATGAACTCACCAGTTCAATCTTACCAATACCAGTTACAATTAATGGCTATGTTTTGTACGGTCGATGTATTAAGCATGTTGTAGTAAACATGCCTAACATGTTTTAGCTATTTTCCCTACCTTTTTTATAGACAATTGGGCCATTCTCTGCTCTGACAGCACCTGCCTTGCGATGTTTAACTCTGCCAATTGCATTTTTATCAGTACCGGTTTCAATGGCTATTAAGCCTGTTGCAATTAACAGTTGTATCCATTTTTAAACAGTTGTATTTCAATGGCTACAAACTTACAAAACATGACTTAGGATGTTGTTAAGCCTGTTGCAATTAACAGTTGTATCTATTTTTTAATCTGTCTCTTTGCTACCGTGCTACTCTCCGTAATGAAGATATACTAGAGATGCTGTCCATTTGCTATTTTTGGTGGATGCTAACCCTGTTGTACTTAACATGCCTTTCCATGTACTTACGCAGGGCCATAACGGGCGATGCTGTTGTTTGCCATCAAGGTTAGCTGCATCCCATGTCTTACAGTATTTTACATCATTTGTGCAATTGCAGTTTGGCTTCTAACATTTACTTGCTTCTCGTAGGTACACATGTCGGCGACACTGATCCACGCTTCGACCCGGATGAACATCTCGCCTCCGCCGCCGCTGACTTGGGGCGGGCTCTTGTCCATATGAAGTGCCCCAGCCACTACCCCTCAGGACTTGCCAAGTATGAACTCACCAGTTGAATCTTACCAATACCAGTTGCAATGGCCATGTTTTGTACGGTTCATGTATTAAGCATGTTGTAGTAAACACACCTAGCCCATCTTATCTATTTTCCCTACCTTTTAATAGATAACAGGGCCATTCTCTGCTCTAGTAGCACCTGCCTTGCGATGTTTAACTCTGACAATTTCATTTCTATCAGTACCAGTTTCAATGGCTATACTAGGTTGTCTGTTGCAGTAAACAATTCTATCCATTTTTTAATCCGTCCCTTTGCTACCGTGCTACTCTTTTGCAATGAAGATATCACTACAGATGCTACCGTTTTATTACCATTTGCTATTTTTGGTGGATGTTAACCCTGTTGTTGTTAACATTGGCTTTCCATGTACTTACACAGGGCTACAATGGGCGATGCTGTTGTTTGCCGTCGAGGTTAGCTACATCCCATATCTTATACACCATCTGTTCCTAAATATAAGTATTTTTAGATATTCCAATATAGACTACATACGGAGCAAAATGAGTGAATCTAGATTCTAATCTAAACTATATCTATAATTCTATATACATCCGTATGTAGTTCATATTGAAATCTCTAAAAATACTTGTACCTAGGAACGTAGGTAGTTGTATTTTACATCATTTGTGCAATCTCAGTTTAGCTTCTAACATTTACTGGTTGCTTGTAGGTACATATATGAGCGGTACTGATCCACGCTTCGATCCCTTTTGCGTATGGGGCAATGAGATATTCATGAACAATCGTCAAGTGAGGAAACTAAGAAAGATTGTTAGACGAAAGAAACGGGTGATGGGAATTAAGCTCTTTATTTACACTTTGTCCAAGACAACAGTGAACTTTAGGATGGTAAGTAATATGTTGCCTTTTCCCCCTGCCCACAACAAGTTACTCTATTAGACCTCAGTATCTGAAATTTTTCTCTTTTCAGTGGTTTCCGAAGCTATTTACTAATGATTACCTTGCAAACTACATGACCGGAGTGGAGGCAACTAAGGTTAGAGTATATAATTCATGCTACCATGATAATGCTCTAGAAGTCTTCCTGAAGGTGGTGAAGGATGGGCGGGCGATCGTCACAAGGGATTGGACAAAATTTGTCCATGCCTATGGCATGCAGGAGGGCACATTATGGGCATTCCACTTCTTCAACACCATCGGCAGCCAAAATGATTTACACTTGTCTCTTCACCTTTACCGCCTCTAAATATTGTGGTTCATCATAGTTAATTGTTGTCTAATCCTGTAATTACTGAACATATTGTACTGACAATTTTATGTATGGATTCGTTGTTGAACCATTGTGCTGAAAATTTGAATTCCACGTTTCATATTTCAAAATTTCCAATTCGAATAATAAATTACAGGAAAAAATAAAATTATACAGGAGCGAATAAAATAATGTGCACACGGTTAGAAAGAAAATAGCATGTGCGATGAAAAATAGAGAACAGACGGTTCTTTGACGTGAAATGTTTGCGATGCCCGACGGACGCACACACGGTTTTGTCTCATATGCGTGTGCGATTCATGGTAATACGGCAAATGTTTCAAACCAGTGTGCGTGTGTGATAGGAATACCTATCACACACAGTTATGAAAATGGACACGTTGGCATTAGTAGAGGCACCGCACACATTTTACATTCTTGAACTATGTGCGATAACATACCTATCGCAAACATATCGGTAGATTAAACGTTGATTTCCACCTTTTTCACACGACTATAGCGGTGTAATCGTTTGGGATGTCTCTCGGATCAGAAATGTAATGTCGAGATGTAACGTGTGGGACTGGGGCGGCTTCTCATACGTTTATTCTATGGCGATCGTCAGTAGCCGCTCGCCTATCCCCGACGGTTTCTGGGCCATGTGGGAAGGACCCCCCTATCGCAGTCACTCACTTGGCAACGGTTCAGAATGTCGTCGCGGAAAGGGTTAAAACCCGTTTGTATAGCACCTTACGGTACCAGTGCAAGGAGCAAGCCCTAGCTGATGATGATGTTGATGAGAAGATTGAGGTTGAGAAGGCAGACCCATCGCCTCCGAACAAATTGCAAGTTGAGCCCTCCGGATCTAACAAGGAGGAGAATGAAAAGATTGAGGGGGAGTTAAATGCTTCCCGAGATAAAACCACCCCGGTCACATCATCTGGTGCCCCTACCTAGATGGATGTTGATCCTGCTCCTCGTTCTACTGCTACATAGTTGGAAGAGGAAGAGAAGAAATCTGAAGAGCCCATGGCTCATGAAGCAGTTACCCCAACAGTTGTGTCCCAAGCATCCGATAAAGAAGCCGTTGTGCCCCCAGTCGAAGGAAATATCGTGAAAGAAAAGGCCCTAGTGCCTGAAAGCCAGAAAGCTACTGAAGGAGTTCTAGTAAGCAAGAATGATGGTCAGTCTAGTTCCTCAAAGAAGTCTGCTCATGAGAAGTCAAGGAACCCTCGTGCTCCACTCAAGCCAATCGAGGAAGGTGTGCAAGCACCAGATGATTCGGACCCGGAATGTGAGCGGAGAACATCTGAAAAATCCTTTGGAAATATTTCCCTTGTTCCCAGTTGAAGATGGCCCAAATGGTCCTGCATTTAACAAGCAGTTTCATCTTTCGAAACTTGCATTCTTTGGGATCAGCCCATATGAAGGAGAAAGAACTTCATTGTCGCCAAGGTTCTGGACTAAGGAACAGGCTGTGTATTATGCTCGCATTCTGTATGAAAAGAATCGCATCTTCAAGCACAAGATTCTGGATTTTGCAGAGCTTGAAAGTTTACCCTGTTTCTGTCACACCATAGAGCAAATTGAACTTGTTTTCCTGAAGAGTTTCCTTCACTTCAATCATGGCTGGAATCGTGAAGTTATTCATCAATTCTATGCCACTCTTATATCACAGCAGATCTCACATATAGCAGCTCGTGGATCCTCGAATGGATGACAGGAGAGGAAAAGATTAAATGTTTGGCAAATTAGTTCTTAGCACTGTTGAATCTTCCTTGATGCGAATTTGATGCAAATCGTGAACACATGCTGCACTATTGGGAAGTATCCAAAGCTCAACTTCATATCCTGATGGACCCCAAACTTGTTGGTGATGAATGCATTGAGATAAACCCAAAGAATCTGGCATATGAGAACAAAGTACTATTCTACATCCTCTGCAACTCCCTCACTCCAACTAATAGGCCAGAAACCATCAATGGCATCGTGGGAAATGCACCTCTTGCCACTGCTCAGGTATTCACTTTGATATCCCAGATCTTTTCATTCGCAACTTGGCATGTGCAGCTAACATCCCTCAAGCCTTGAAGCCATATGCACCCTGGGTCATGTATGCCATTGAGCAGCTCCTTGAAGAAAAGTTCTATTGTCCATATGTCCGAAAGTTTACATGCCACCAGTCCGCGACACACTCAGAGTTGTGAAGGACATAGGCAAAGGAAAGATGCCGATGGATGCTACCACTTCTGCTATGCATGTCTCTGCTAGTGCTCTGAATGTCAAGAAGGCTAAAGTTGAAATTCCTCGTGAAGAAAATCCTTCGCTATATGAGATTTTTCTTTGCACTCAGCAAGCCTTGGAAAGCCACATCAAGCTTGATAGGAAAGTGAAGCTGGAAATGATGACAGAGATCAATTTGCTTCACAATTACTCTCGCCAAACTCTCCTATATGAGAAGGAACAGAAGAAGCACTCCTGGACCCTTCTGCACAAGCATTACACTCGCAAGCAACTTTCTGCCAAGGGTATCGAGAAGGAATATGATCATCTGGAACTATTTGAAGTACCTCGCATTCGAAGGCAAACCCCAGTGCTCCCTCAGCGTTCTGCCTCAATTGACCTATTGTTTGTCGAACCTGATGATTATCTTGAAGACACGGCAGGAACTTTTATCTACAAGCCAGATGCACCTCACGCTGCTACTCCCAAAGATGTTCCCGAAGCCCATGCCGCGTCTCCAACTCCCGCTTCAGCCTTGACCATTGCTCGCTCTGCTTCTCCGAACAGTTCGAGTTTTGATTCTGAGGATTCTGAGGACGAGTAGTTCCTCGCATGCATTCTCTTTCCTTTTTGACACTTGTTGACAAAAAGGGGGAGAAGAACATCGAGTGATAGATCAGCGGGTTATTCGCAGGGGTGTTTCCATTCGCCATTTGCTTTAATTTGCTCTCGAACTATTTGGCTTTCTTTGAACAATTTGCTTTTTGGAACTTGAAGCACCGCATGTGGTGTTGAAATACTTGGTCGTCATGTACCGTTAATAACCCCCCTGCAATGCTATTTGCTTCCAAATTATCTGTTTGCAGGTGAAATCGAAAGTTTACTTCCTTGCAATGATTATCCTCGATGCTTATCATGCAGGGAAAGTAAAAGCATTTCAAGGAGGATTGGAATTTATGCTTCTCTAAAAGTGATATTTTACTCCTTGAAACTATATGTGTATTATGGTTAGATACTCTACAAAGATTATATCTTTCACCATCTAACCTTGCAGGAGAAGAAAATTAGCTTTAGATTAAATTTCTTAAGCTTCAAGCGAAATCTTTCTATCTGGTTCATAAGCTATTTTCCTCGCATATATCCTTTGTTTCATCTATGTTGCAGGAAAATCTCATTTGAATCATAACTACTCCGAGTAATACACCTTTGTTTCCCTTGCTCTGATTATCCTCGAGTATCTAACTTGCAGGGAACTTATATGTCGAGTGGATTCAAACTGTGTTCTGAGTGAACTCTCAAGACTTATTCTTCATCACAAATCATTTCAAAGTATTCACTTTATCTAACAGATCTTTTTCAAAGATTGTGTGTGACAGGAAACACCTCAGACATTGTCGAGTGTATTGAAAGTGACCACGAATGAGATCATATGTCAATAACACTCGTACGAAGATTCATCTCGCTACCTACCATTTTATCTTCCATGCTTTCGATGCATATCTTCAAGGGGAGCGTGTTTTATCTTCATAATTATCTCTTGTCTTCGTTATCCTTCGCATTCCATTTCATTCTACTATCTATCTTTTGATGTGTTCTGTTTTGTAAACAATCATCCAAAAAGGGGGAGATTATTGGTGCAATATTTTCCCTCCTATGTTTTGGAGATTATTGACAGAAACATGCATGGACTGATTTGTTTGCTATTGCACGCAGAGACAAATAGTCCATGCAGAACTGAAGAGAATGTTGTCTCCGGTGTCAAGTTCAAGGAACTTCACCGAAGAATATCTGCGTTGCAGAGAAGAATGAGCTACATCTGTTGAAGACATGTAGACGAGAAGATTGGTGTGAAGGAGTTAACCCCACGAAAGTTTATTGCTGAAGCGAAGCAATTAGTTCGGAGCTGTTGTCCGAAGAAAATTGACTGCAGCGAGTGGAAGTCAAAGACAAAGTGAAGACGTAGTTTTCATTTCATTATTCTTCTTTCATTTATTTGAGTCATAAGATCTCCGTACTATGAAGAGGGGTATATGTTCTCGAAGCTTAGATCTACCGTGATGCTTAGCCCAAACCTATGCGAGACTGAGAGAAATCTTTTTATGTTTCGAATGATTACCTGGCAGCAGTAGAAGTTGTTCTTCGTGCTGCAGGAGATATCTTTCGAACTGAGGAGTTAGCATTACTTACTCCGCAAGAAATGTTACCGTTGTGCTCAAATTTCCGACCGTTGGACTCGTGTCGTTCGGCCATTGGCTGCTCCACATGTCCAATTTGGTCATTTCCCTTCAGGGAAGGCTGCAGCTATAAATAGCCACCCTGCTCCAACGTTGCCCGTTGGCTGCTCTGCTTAAGCTTTCTGAAAAGATTGACTGAGCATCCCCTCTCCGAGTGATTTGAGTTTAAGATCCACCGAGAGAAAAATCAAGAGCCCAAAACATAGACAGTGGTTTAGCATCAAGTAGTTCTGAGTTTAGAGTTCTTGTACCTATTACTCTTGAGAGTTGCGTGTTGGGAAACGTTGCATGGAAAACAAAAAAAATTCTACGCACACGCAAGATGTATCAAGGAGATGCATAGCAACAAGAGGGTAGAGTGTGTCTACGTACCCTCGTAGACCGTAAGCGGAATTGTTTCACAACGCGGTTGATGTAGTCAAACTTTCTTCGCGATCCAACCAATCTAGTACCAAACGTACGGCACCTCCGCGTTCAGCACATGTTCAGCTCGGTGACGTCCTCCGCCTTCTTGATCCAGCAAGACGGTGAGGTAGTAGATGAGTTTCGTCAGCACGACGGCGTGGTGACGGTGATGGTGAAGTGATCTCCGCAGGGCTTCACCTAAGAACTACGAAAATATGACCAGGGGTGTAAACGGTGGAGGGGGGCGCCGCACACGGCTAACAATTGATCTGGTGTGTGCTAGGTGCCCCCCTCCCACATATATATAGGTGGGAGGGGAAGGGGAGGCAGCCTAGCGCACCGCATAGGTGGTCGGCCGGCCCTAGGGCTCCTACCCTGGCCGCGTGTAACACCCCTATGTAATAGCCACCATGATCAGCTGTTAATAATGCCAAGTCATATCATATGCAGTGATTAAACATAGTGGTTAACCAAAGTAAATCAACTCCATTTTTAAAAAAATCAACTTAAATTCATGAGTGAAATATAAGGTTGATCAAACTCTGCTGGAGAAATGTTATTTAATTAGCAAATAATCCAGTGGTCATGGCAAAATCATAATCATTATTTTTGGAGTTAGCTAAGTGAGTGAAACAAGATGAAACAGCACCCAAAACAGCAATATTAATTCATTTAAAATCATTGCAGATTCAAATGAACTCCAAAACTGTCCAAACCACTTTTTGGTGAGAGCTAATATTGCATTGCAATATTTGGGCCAACTCCCACATTTTTCGAAAGTGCACAAGTGCCCTAAACATTTTGAAACAGAAAAGGATAAAAGAAAATGGAGAAGCTAAAACAGAAAATCAAAAGCGGGACACTGTGCACTGGGCCTTAGTGCACTGGGCCCCGAGTCGCGGCCCAGCAGGCCCACCTCGTCTCCCTCCTCCCCGTGTCGTCCCCGCCGTGGCCGCGCGCGCGCGCGCCAGTCGGCCGGCGACACCGCGGCGCCACCGACGCTACAGGGAGGAGGAGGAGATAAGGCCGGAGCCACTCAACCCCCCTGGCTTCCCCTGGCATTCCCCATCTCTCTCCCTCGCTCGCTCTGCCTCCTTCCTCCTCAGATCCGAGGCGTCCGAGCGCCGACGACGCCGCACTTCGCCATTTGCCGTGGCCACCGGCGACCCCGCGCTCGCCCACTGTGCCGGCCAGCTCTGTCGTCGTCTTCCTCAACCTCTGGCGCCACTAGAAGGAGCCAGGGAGCCCGGCTACAAGCGAATCGAGCCGCCCCGCATCTCTCCGCTTCCGGTGAGCTTCGTCGTCCCCGGCGCCGTCTGCTGCTCCTAAGCCACCAAGGGCTTTCCGTAGCCGCTCGGTGAGCTTCCAGCCTTTCTCTCCTATTCTTTGCGCTGCCCGCCGTCGCCTGTAGCTAGCAGCCGACGACGCCGTGAGCCCGACGCCGCGGTTCAACTCGCCGCCGTGGCCATGGCCCCTGTCGTGCTCGTTTGAGCACGGCATTCTGTTCCTGCTGCTTCCAGGAGTCGAACGCGCCCGCGCACACGCTCTCCCGTACCCCCTAGCTAAGGATTCGTCGAAGCCCGAACTCCGGCGACCGCTCCACCGCTCGCCGCCGTCGCTAGAGGCCGTGTTCGGTCGAACTACCACCGTAGTTAGATGCGCGGGCGAGAGACCGATCGAACGCAAGTGGTTGCGGGCGATTTGACGCAGCGTAGCGGATTTCCGGGCAGCTCCGGCGAACTTCCGCCGCTGGGAAGGTCGCCGGCGCGTCTCCGGTCGCCGCGCTGGCGTGGCCCCCACGTGGCACCACCTGGGCCACTGACGGGTGGGCCCTGGGACCCCACTTTGACCTCGTTGACCAGAGTCAACGCGGCACTGTTCACCCCCTCTCTCTGACATGTGGGCCCCGGCGGCTAATTAACCTAATTAAGCACTTAATTAACTAAAATTAATTAATTTAGCCTAATGTCTCACTGACATGTGGGGTCCACCCCTCTAATCACCCTGTTAACTAAATTAATCCACTGTTAGTCTTAACAGAGACTGACATGTGGGTCCCACTGGACCCACATGACTGGTCAGCGACGCTGTTGAGCGCTGACGTCACAGTGACGTCATGCTGACGTCATAATTCATTTTCTGATAAATAAAATAATTCCAGAAATTCAAATAATCTTTAAAAATTAATAACTTTTAAACCGTAGCTCGGATCGAAAAAGTTAAAACATGAAAGTTGCTCAGAACGACGAGACGAGTCTGATCGTGCCGTCTGTTTCTCCATCGGAACCCCCTACGTAGAAGAACTCGTAACTCCGGACCCGAATCCGACAGATGAATAGTGCACACACGTCGGATATTAAATCCCAGAATAATTCTAAAAATAACTAAAATGACTTAGATGCATATTTAGGCAACCCTACACTGCATCATAGCATCACACGCACCGTGTTGCATTTGTTTGCATTATGTTTACCTGTTTCTTCCCCCTCTTCTCTCTCGGTAGCCCCCGACGTTGACGTAGCTCCCGAGGCAGACGCCGCACAGGAGTACGACTACGTCCCCGACGATACTATTGAAGACCTTGCCCTTGCCCCCGAGCAAACAGGCAAGCACCCCCATTTTGAGCATGCCTATATCGCCTACTCTTTTCTCTCTTATGCTTGCATTAGAACTGCTACTGCTACTGTTTTCCTATATCTGCTGCATAGCCTGATTATTGTACCCTGCTTTGTTACCTTACTGGTTATCCTAGACTGATTATTATAGGCTGGGTAGAGACACGACAGAGACCTCCACTTGATCCCGACTGCCCTGCTGGATATCAGAAGACCCGATCATCGGGATTGAGGACCAGACCCTGGCACCGCACATCACTACCCCTTAGTTGCCGACACTGCTGGGTTACCGTCGAGTGCCGAGGGTGATACCTCGTTAGCACTTCTGATGTTAACCTTGTAGGTTAGTTACTCGGTCGTGGTAAGCGAGGGTGATTCCTCCTACACCACCCCCGATAACGACATCGTCGCGCAACCTCTCAAGTGTGGACCTCGAGGGTGATTCCTCCTTCGTTCACCTTGATGATAACATCGAGCGGGAATTCCATCGAGGGTGATTCCTCATGGTTCCCTTCGGTGTCCGACACACAGTTACCTTGGATATTATGACTTGACTATGAACCACGATACTAAAGACGGGTCGGCCCTGAGGGGTACCCGCGCGAGCTTAACGTGAAGTGATGTGGAGTCGGGTTGACCTGGATGGTGCCCGCGAGATAACTACGAGGCGTGGCCGGGCATTCTTAGCCCTTGCCGCAAGTCCTCGAGACGGGGCGACGGGGTCACATCGATCGTGAGTCTCTGCTCGTTTCTGTTGGAAATATGCCCTAGAGGCAATAATAAAATGGTTATTATTATATTTCCTTGTTCATGATAATTGTCTGTTATTCATGCTATAATTGTGTTATCCGGAAATCGTAATACATGTGTGAATACATAGACCACAACATGTCCCTAGTAAGCCTCTAGTTGACTAGCTCGTTGATCAATAGATGGTTACGGTTTCCTGACCATGGACATTGGATGTCATTGATAACGGGATCACATCATTAGGAGAATGATGTGATGGACAAGACCCAATCCTAAGCCTAGCACTAGATCGTGTAGTTCGTTTGCTAAAGCTTTTCCAATGTCAAGTAACTTTTCCTTAGACCATGAGATTGTGCAACTCCCGGATACCGTAGGAGTGCTTTGGGTGCACCAAACGTCACAACGTAACTGGGTGGCTATAAAGGTGCACTACGGGTATCTCCGAAAGTATCTGTTGGGTTGGCACGAATCGAGACTGAGATTTGTCACTCCATGTAACGGAGAGGTACCTCTGGGCCCACTCGGTAGGACATCATCATAATGAGCTCAATGTGATCAAGGAGTTGTTCACGGGATGATGTGTTACGGAAACGAGTAAAGAGACTTGCCGGTAACGAGATTGAACAAGGTATCGAGATACCGACGATCGAATCTCGGGCAAGTATCGTACCGATAGACAAAGGGAATTGCGTACGGGATTGATTGAATCCTCGACATCGTGGTTCATCCGATGAGATCATCGAGGAGCATGTGGGAGCCAACATGGGTATCCAGATCCCGCTGTTGGTTATTGACCGGAGAGTCGTCTCGGTCATGTCTGCGTGTCTCCCGAACCCGTAGGGTCTACACACTTAAGGTTCGGTGACGCTAGGGTTATAGAGATATTAGTATGCGGTAACCCGAAGGTTGTTCGGAGTCTCGGATGAGATCCTGGATGTCACGAGGAGTTCCGGAATGGTCTGGAGGTAAAGATTTATATATGGGAAGTCCTATTTTGGCCACCGGAAAATGTTCGGGATTTTTCGGTATTGTACCGAGAAGGTTCTAGAAGGTTCCGGAGTGGGGCCCACCTGCATGGGGGGACCCACATGAACGTGGGTAGTGGGGGCAAGGCCCCACACCCCTAGTCAAAGCGCACCAAGATTCCCCCTTAGAAGGAATAAGATCATATCCCGAAGGGATAAGATCAAGATCCCTAAAAAAGGGGGATAACAATCGGTGGGGAAGGGAAAGGATGGGATTTCTTTCCTTCCACCTTTGCCAACGCCCCAATGGACTTGGAGGGCAAGAAACCAGCCCCCTCCACCCCTATATATAGTGGGGAGGTGCATGGGAGAAACAGCTCAGCCCCTGGCGCCTCCCTCTCCCTCCCGTGACACCTCTTCCTCCTCCAGTAGCGCTTGGCGAAGCCCTGCTGAAATCCCGCTGCTTCCACCACCACACCGTCGTGCTGCTGGATCTCCATCAACCTCTCCTCCCCCCTTGCTGGATCAAGAAGGAGGAGACGTCTCTGCTCCGTACGTGTGTTGAACGCGGAGGTGCCGTCCGTTCGGCGCTCGGTCATCGGTGATTTGGATCACGACGAGTACGACTCCATCAACCCTGTTCTCTTGAACGCTTCCGCTCGCGATCTACAAGGGTATGTAGATACACTCCCCTCTCACTCGTTGCTAGATGACTCCATAGATTGATCTTGGTGATGCGTAGAAAATTTTAAAATTCTGCTACGTTCCCCAACAGTGGCATCATGAGCCAGGCTTATGCGTAGTATCTTGCACGAGTAGAACACAAAGTAGTTGTGGGCGTCGATTTTTCAATCTTCTTGCCGTTACTAGTCTTATCTTGATTCGGCGGCACTGTGGGATGAAGCGTCCCGGACCGACCTTACACGTACGCTTACGTGAGACAGGTTCCACCGACTGACATGCACTAGTTTCATAAGGTGGCTAGCGGGTGTCTGCCTCTCCCACTTTAGTCGGATCGGATTCGATGAACAGGGTCCTTATGAAGGGTAAATAGAAATTGGCATATCACGTTGTGGTTTTGGCGTAGGTAAGAAACGTTCTTGCTAGAAACCTATAGCAGCCACGTAAAAACTTGCAACAACAATTAGAGGACGTCTAACTTGTTTTTGCAGCAAGTGCTTTGTGATGTGATATGGCCAAAGGATGTGATGAATGATATATGTGATGTATGAGATGATCATGTTCTTGTAATAGGAATCACGACTTGCATGTCGATGAGTATGACAACCGGCAGGAGCCATAGGAGTTGTCTTAATTTATTATATGACCTGCGTGTCATTGAAATTCGCCATGTAATTACTTTACTTTATTGCTAACCGTTAGCCGTAGTAGTAGAAGTAATAGTTAGCGAGACAACTTCATGAAGACACGATGATGGAGATCATGATGATGGAGATCATGGTGTCATGCCGGTGACGATGATGATCATGGAGCCCCGAAGATGGAGATCAAAAGGAGCAAAGTGATAATGGCCATATCATGTCACTATTTTGATTGCATGAGATGTTTATCATGTTTTTGCATCTTATTTGCTTAGAACGACGGTAGCATATATAAGATGATCCCTTACTAAAATTTCAAGAAAGTGTTCCCCCTAACTGTGCACCGTTGCGAAGGTTCGTTGTTTCGAAGCACTACGTGTTGATCGGGTGTGATAGATTCTAACGTTCGAATACAACGGGTGTAAGCCAGATTTATACAGCAATACACTTAGGTTGACTTGACGAGCCTAGCATGTACAGACATGGCCTCGGAACACAAGAGACCGAAAGGTCGAGCATGAGTCGTATAGAAGATACGATCAACATGGGGATGTTCACCGTTGATGACTAGTCCGTCTCACGTGATGATCGGACACGGCCTAGTCGATTCGGATCATGTAATCACTTAGATGACGAGAGGGATGTCTATCTGAGTGGGAGTTCATTACATAATTTGATTAGATGAACTTAATTGTCATGAACTTAGTCTAAATGTTACATATCTATCTTGTAGATCAAATGGCCAACGCTAATGTTACCCTCAACTTCAACGCGTTACTAGAGAAAAACAAGCTGAAAGACGATGGTAGCAACTATGCGGACTGGGTCCGTAACCTGAGGATTATCCTCATAGCTGCCAAGAAATCATATGTCCTTGAAGCACCGTTAGGTGACCCACCTGCTCTCCCAGCACTGCCAGACGATTTGAACGTTTGGCAGACACGCACCGATGATTACTCCTTCGTTCAGTGCGGCATGCTCTTCAGCTTAGAACCGGGGCTCCAAAAGCGTTTTGAGCATCACGGAGCATATGAGATGTTCGAAGAGCTGAAAATGGTTTTCCAAGCTCATGCCCGGATCGAGAGATATGAAGTCTCCGATAAGTTCTACAACTGTAAGATGGAGGAAAATAGTTCTGTCAGCGAGCACATACTCAAAATGTCTGGGTTGCACAGCCGCTTGTCTCAGCTGGGAGTTAATCTCCCGGATGACGCGGTCGTTGACAGAATCCTTCAGTCGCTTCCACCTAGCTACAAGAGCTTCGTGATGAACTTCAACATGCAGGGGATGGAAAAGACCATTCCTGAGGTATATGCGATGCTGAAGTCAGCGGAGGCAGAGATCAGAAAGGAACATCAAGTGTTGATGGTGAATAAAACCACTAAGTTCAAGAAGGGCAAGGGTAAGAAGAACTTCAAGAAGGACGGCAAGGGAGTTGCCGCGCCCGGTAAGCCAGCTGCCGGGAAGAAGTCGAAGAATGGACCCAAGCCTGAGACTGAGTGCTTTTATTGCAAGGGAAACGGTAACTGGAAGCGAAACTGCCCCAAGTACTTGGCGGACAAGAAGGCCGGCAATACCAAAGGTATATATGATATACATGTAATTGATGTGTACCTTACCAGCACTCGTAGTAGTTCCTGGGTATTTGATACCGGTGCGGTTGCTCATATTTGTAACTCAAAGCAGGAACTGCGGAATCAGCGTAGACTGGCAAAGGACGAGGTGACGATGCG
Organism: Thinopyrum elongatum; assembly: GCA_011799875.1. Lineage (NCBI taxonomy): Eukaryota > Viridiplantae > Streptophyta > Magnoliopsida > Poales > Poaceae > Thinopyrum > Thinopyrum elongatum. Next base: position 410,923,835 of record CM022301.1, read on the forward strand.
CGTCGGGAATGGTTCCAAGGTCGATGTGATCGCCGTCGGCACGCTACCTCTGCATCTACCTACGGGATTAGTTTTAAACCTCAATAATTGTTATTTAGTAGCAGCTTTGAGCATGAACATTGTATCTGGATCTCGCTTAATGCGAGATGGCTACTCATTTAAATCTGAGAATAATGGTTGTTCTATTTATATGAGAGATATGTTTTATGGTCATGCCCCGCTGGTGAATGGTTTATTTTTATTGAATCTCGAACGTGATGTTACACATGTTTATAATGTGAATGCCAAGAAATGCAAGGTTGATAACGATAGTCCCACATACTTGTGGCACTGCCGCCTTGGTCATATCGGTGTTAAACGCATGAAGAAACTCCATGCAGATGGACTTTTGGAGTCTCTTGATTATGAATCATTTGACAGATGCGAACCATGCCTCTTGGGCAAGATGACCAAGACTCCGTTCTCCGGAACAACGGAGCGAGCAACCAACTTATTGGAGATCATACATACTGATGTGTGTGGTCCAATGAGTGTTGAGGCTCGCGGTGGTTATCGTTATGTTCTCACCCTCACCGATGATTTGAGTAGATATGGGTATGTCTACTTGATGAAGCACAAGTCTGAGACCTTTGAAAAGTTCAAGGAATTTCAGAATGAGGTTGAGAATCAACGTGACAAGAAAATAAAGTTCTTACGATCAGATCGTGGAGGAGAATATTTGAGTCATGAATTTGGCACGCACTTAAGGAAATGTGGAATTGTTTCACAACTCACGCCGCCTGGAGCACCTCAGCGTAACGGTGTGTCCGAACGTCGTAATCGCACTCTATTGGATATGGTGCGATCTATGATGTCTCTTACTGATCTACCGCTATCTTTTTGGGGTTATGCTTTAGAGACTGCCGCATTCACTTTAAATAGGGCACCGTCAAAATCCGTTGAGACGACACCGTATGAATTATGGTTTGGGAAGAAACCTAAGCTGTCGTTTCTGAAAGTTTGGGGATGCGATGCTTATGTGAAGAAACTTCAACCAGAGAAGCTCGAACCCAAGTCGGAAAAATGCGTATTCATAGGATACCCTAAGGAAACTATTGGGTATACCTTCTACCTAAGATCCGAGGGCAAGATCTTTGTTGCCAGGAATGGATCCTTTCTAGAGAAAGAGTTTCTCTCGAAAGAAGTAAGTGGGAGGAAGGTGGAGCTTGATGAGATGGCCCTCGAACCGGAGAGTAGCGCAGCACAGGAAAATGTTTCTGTGGAGCCTGCACCGGCTAGAGAGGAAGTTAATGATAATGATCATGATCAAGCTACCACTGAACTTCGAAGGTCCACAAGGACACGTTCCGCACCAGAGTGGTACGGCAATCCTGTCCTGGAAATCATGTTGTTAGACAACAGTGAACCTTCGAACTATGAAGAAGCGATGGCGGGCCCGGATTCCGACAAATGGCTTGAAGCCATGAAATCCGAGATAGGATCCATGTATGAAAACAAAGTATGGACTTTGACTGACTTGCCCGATGATCGGCAAGCCATAGAAAATAAATGGATCTTTAAGAAGAAGACTGACGCGGATGGTAATGTGACCATCTATAAGGCTCGGCTTGTCGCTAAGGGTTATCGACAAGTTCAAGGGGTTGACTACGATGAGACTTTCTCACCCGTAGCGAAGCTGAAATCCGTCAGAATCATGTTAGCAATTGCCGCATACTATGATTATGAGATATGGCAAATGGACGTCAAAACGGCATTCCTTAATTGTTTTCTTAAGGAAGAGTTGTATATGATACAACCGGAAGGTTTTGTCGACCCTGAGAATGCTGACAAGGTATGCAAGCTCCAGCGCTCAATCTATGGGCTGGTGCAAGCATCTCGGAGTTGGAACATTCGCTTTGACGAGATGATCAAAGCGTTTGGGTTCACACAGACTTATGGAGAAGCCTGTGTTTACAAGAAAGTGAGTGGGAGCTCTGTAGCATTTCTCATATTATATGTGGATGACATACTGCTGATGGGAAATGATATAGAATTCTTGGAAAGTATAAAGGCCTACTTGAATAAGTGTTTTTCAATGAAGGACCTTGGAGAAGCTGCTTATATATTAGGCATCAAGATCTATAGAGATAGATCGAGACGCCTCATAAGTCTTTCGCAAAGCACATACCTTGATAAGATATTGAAGAAGTTCAATATGGATCAGTCCAAGAAGGGGTTCTTGCCTGTATTGCAAGGTGTGAAATTGAGCTCGGCTCAATGCCCGACCACGGCAAAAGATATAGAAGAGATGAGTGTCATCCCCTATGCCTCAGCCATAGGGTCTATTATGTATGCCATGCTGTGTACCAGACCTGATGTAAACCTTGCTGTAAGTTTGGTAGGTAGGTACCAAAGTAATCCCGGCAAGGAACACTGGACAGCGGTCAAGAACATCCTGAAGTACCTGAAAAGGACTAAGGATATGTTTCTCGTATATGGAGGTGACGAAGAGCTCGTCGTAAAGGGTTACATCGACGCTAGCTTCGACACAGATCCGGATGACTCCAAGTCACAAACCGGATACGTGTATATTTTGAATGGTGGAGCGGTAAGCTGGTGCAGTTGCAAGCAAAGCGTCGTGGCGGGTTCTACATGCGAAGCGGAGTACATAGCAGCCTCGGAGGCAGCACATGAAGCAGTATGGATGAAGGAGTTCATCACCGACCTAGGAGTCATTCCAAATGCGTCGGGTCCAATGGCTCTCTTCTGTGACAACACTGGAGCTATTGCCCTTGCCAAGGAGCCCAGGTTTCACAAAAGGACCAGGCATATCAAGCGTCGCTTCAACTCCATACGTGAACATGTTCAAGATGGAGACATAGATATTTGTAAAGTGCACACGGATTTGAATGTAGCAGATCCGTTAACTAAACCTCTTTCACGAGCAAAACATGATCAACACCAGTACTCTATGGGTGTTCGATTCATCACAATGTAACTAGATTATTGACTCTAGTGCAAGTGGGAGACTGTTGGAAATATGCCCTAGAGGCAATAATAAAATGGTTATTATTATATTTCCTTGTTCATGATAATTGTCTGTTATTCATGCTATAATTGTGTTATCCGGAAATCGTAATACATGTGTGAATACATAGACCACAACATGTCCCTAGTAAGCCTCTAGTTGACTAGCTCGTTGATCAATAGATGGTTACGGTTTCCTGACCATGGACATTGGATGTCATTGATAACGGGATCACATCATTAGGAGAATGATGTGATGGACAAGACCCAATCCTAAGCCTAGCACTGGATCGTGTAGTTCGTTTGCTAAAGCTTTTCCAATGTCAAGTAACTTTTCCTTAGACCATGAGATTGTGCAACTCCCGGATACCGTAGGAGTGCTTTGGGTGCACCAAACGTCACAACGTAACTGGGTGGCTATAAAGGTGCACTACGGGTATCTCCGAAAGTATCTGTTGGGTTGGCACGAATCGAGACTGGGATTTGTCACTCCATGTAACGGAGAGGTACCTCTGGGCCCACTCGGTAGGACATCATCATAATGAGCTCAATGTGATCAAGGAGTTGTTCACGGGATGATGTGTTACGGAAACGAGTAAAGAGACTTGCCGGTAACGAGATTGAACAAGGTATCGAGATACCGACGATCGAATCTCGGGCAAGTATCGTACCGATAGACAAAGGGAATTGCGTACGGGATTGATTGAATCCTCGACATCGTGGTGCATCCGATGAGATCATCGAGGAGCATGTGGGAGCCAACATGGGTATCCAGATCCCGCTGTTGGTTATTGACCGGAGAGTCGTCTCGGTCATGTCTGCGTGTCTCCCGAACCCGTAGGGTCTACACACTTAAGGTTCGGTGACGCTAGGGTTATAGAGATATTAGTATGCGGTAACCCGAAGGTTGTTCGGAGTCTCGGATGAGATCCTGGACGTCACGAGGAGTTCCGGAATGGTCCGGAGGTAAAGATTTATATATGGGAAGTCCTATGTTGGCCACCGGAAAATGTTCGGGATTTTTCGGTATTGTACCGAGAAGGTTCTAGAAGGTTCCGGAGTGGGGCCCACCTGCATGGGGGGACCCACATGAACGTGGGTAGTGGGGGCAAGGCCCCACACCCCTAGTCAAGGCGCACCAAGATTCCCCCTTAGAAGGAATAAGATCATATCCCGAAGGGATAAGATCAAGATCCCTAAAAAAGGGGGATAACAATCGGTGGGGAAGGGAAAGGATGGGATTTCTTTCCTTCCACCTTTGCCAACGCCCCAATGGACTTGGAGGGCAAGAAACCAGCCCCCTCCACCCCTATATATAGTGGGGAGGTGCATGGGAGAAAGAGCACAGCCCCTGGCGCCTCCCTCTCCCTCCCGTGACACCTCTTCCTCCTCCAGTAGCGCTTGGCGAAGCCCTGCTGAAATCCCGCTGCTTCCACCACCACACCGTCGTGCTGCTGGATCTCCATCAACATCTCCTCCCCCCTTGCTGGATCAAGAAGGAGGAGACGTCTCTGCTCCGTACGTGTGTTGAACGCGGAGGTGCCGTCCGTTCGGCGCTCGGTCATCGGTGATTTGGATCACGACGAGTACGACTCCATCAACCCCGTTCTCTTGAACGCTTCCGCTCGCGATCTACAAGGGTATGTAGATACACTCCCCTCTCACTCGTTGCTAGATGACTCCTGTTGGAAATATGCCCTAGAGGCAATAATAAAATGGTTATTATTATATTTCCTTGTTCATGATAATTGTCTGTTATTCATGCTATAATTGTGTTATCCGGAAATCGTAATACATGTGTGAATACATAGACCACAACATGTCCCTAGTAAGCCTCTAGTTGACTAGCTCGTTGATCAATAGATGGTTACGGTTTCCTGACCATGGACATTGGATGTCATTGATAACGGGATCACATCATTAGGAGAATGATGTGATGGACAAGACCCAATCCTAAGCCTAGCACTAGATCGTGTAGTTCGTTTGCTAAAGCTTTTCCAATGTCAAGTAACTTTTCCTTAGACCATGAGATTGTGCAACTCCCGGATACCGTAGGAGTGCTTTGGGTGCACCAAACGTCACAACGTAACTGGGTGGCTATAAAGGTGCACTACGGGTATCTCCGAAAGTATCTGTTGGGTTGGCACGAATCGAGACTGAGATTTGTCACTCCATGTAACGGAGAGGTACCTCTGGGCCCACTCGGTAGGACATCATCATAATGAGCTCAATGTGATCAAGGAGTTGTTCACGGGATGATGTGTTACGGAAACGAGTAAAGAGACTTGCCGGTAACGAGATTGAACAAGGTATCGAGATACCGACGATCGAATCTCGGGCAAGTATCGTACCGATAGACAAAGGGAATTGCGTACGGGATTGATTGAATCCTCGACATCGTGGTTCATCCGATGAGATCATCGAGGAGCATGTGGGAGCCAACATGGGTATCCAGATCCCGCTGTTGGTTATTGACCGGAGAGTCGTCTCGGTCATGTCTGCGTGTCTCCCGAACCCGTAGGGTCTACACACTTAAGGTTCGGTGACGCTAGGGTTATAGAGATATTAGTATGCGGTAACCCGAAGGTTGTTCGGAGTCTCGGATGAGATCCTGGATGTCACGAGGAGTTCCGGAATGGTCTGGAGGTAAAGATTTATATATGGGAAGTCCTATTTTGGCCACCGGAAAATGTTCGGGATTTTTCGGTATTGTACCGAGAAGGTTCTAGAAGGTTCCGGAGTGGGGCCCACCTGCATGGGGGGACCCACATGAACGTGGGTAGTGGGGGCAAGGCCCCACACCCCTAGTCAAAGCGCACCAAGATTCCCCCTTAGAAGGAATAAGATCATATCCCGAAGGGATAAGATCAAGATCCCTAAAAAAGGGGGATAACAATCGGTGGGGAAGGGAAAGGATGGGATTTCTTTCCTTCCACCTTTGCCAACGCCCCAATGGACTTGGAGGGCAAGAAACCAGCCCCCTCCACCCCTATATATAGTGGGGAGGTGCATGGGAGAAACAGCTCAGCCCCTGGCGCCTCCCTCTCCCTCCCGTGACACCTCTTCCTCCTCCAGTAGCGCTTGGCGAAGCCCTGCTGAAATCCCGCTGCTTCCACCACCACACCGTCGTGCTGCTGGATCTCCATCAACCTCTCCTCCCCCCTTGCTGGATCAAGAAGGAGGAGACGTCTCTGCTCCGTACGTGTGTTGAACGCGGAGGTGCCGTCCGTTCGGCGCTCGGTCATCGGTGATTTGGATCACGACGAGTACGACTCCATCAACCCCGTTCTCTTGAACGCTTCCGCTCGCGATCTACAAGGGTATGTAGATACACTCCCCTCTCACTCGTTGCTAGATGACTCCATAGATTGATCTTGGTGATGCGTAGAAAATTTTAAAATTCTGCTACGTTCCCCAACAGTTTCCGCGCGCTCCTAATCCACTACGGTTTGGATATTTGATCCGAGGGGCCTCTGGCCCGATAGCACTAACCATCACGTGGGCATAGTATGGGCGTTCTGCGTCGTACACATCAGCCAAAGCTTGTTTGACGTCAGTAAGGAGCGGCGCACGCCGAGTTGGACTGGTAACGCAACCGCGCTTGTATAAGGGGTTGCTAGGTCTGCTCTCGGTGGCCCCGTAACGTGCAGGAGTTCCCGGGGCGATGGCCCAAGACCCCTGGGGGCATAGGTTTAGTCCGGCGTGCTGACCTCTCTTATAAGCCTAGGTCGGGTTGCGGCGTGTTGCTTAGCCGAGGCCGGGCATGACCCAGAAAAGTGTGTCCGGCCAGAGTTAAGTGAGCGTGGTGGGTAAGTTGGTGCACCCCTGCAGGGAAGAAACTTCTATCGATAGCCTGTCCTACGGTAACGGACACTCGGAGTTGTATCCCGATCGGTACAACTAGAACATGTGATGAGAATTGGATAGTACGGCTCTGGGATGGCTTTCTCGCAGGGAGTCGAGAAAGGATCTCAGGTCGAGGTTGATGATATTACTACTACTACTTTACATTATGTTCATCTGCTCTCTCCTGATGCTGCAAGACTGTCGAAGATTGTTGAAGATGCTAGTCTTCGATAGGACTAGGCTTTCCCCCTCTACTCTGGCATTTCTGCAGCCCAGTCCACATATACAGCCATTCCTTTGACAATGATGCATATGTAGTGTAGATCCTTGCTTGCTGAGTACTTCGGATGAGTACTCACGTTTGCTTTATTTTCTTTTTCCCCCATTTTCCATTTGATGCCACCAGACGACGGAGCCCCTGAGCCAGAAGCCCCAGCCGACGACCAGTACTACTATCCGCCTGGCGAGTACTACTACTACGAGGAGCCGTTCGACGACCAGGAGTAGGATCGGAGGGTCCAGGGCAGGAGGCCTACGCCTTTCGATCGTAGTTTTTATTTTTACCCCGCCTCTGTGAAGGCTTATCTCTCTCTCTGTAATATATCTGTACTCAGATATCTAATGCTTCCGCTGACGCTTGTATGCCATCGAGCTTGTATTCGGGCCCTCGAGGCCCTGGCTTGTAATATTAAGCTTGTATGACTTTATTTTATGTTTTAGAGTTGTGTTGTGATATCTTCAAGTGAGTCCTTAGGCTTGATCGTGCGCATTTGCGTGTATGATTAGTGCACGATTAAGCCGGGGTCGTCACAGGTTGGTATCAGAGCCGACTGCCTCTAGGAGTTCCCCCTTTCCAATTCCTTGGCCGAAGTTGAGTCTAGTGGTCAAAAATTGTTTTACTAACTTGGCTGTGTGGCTTACGGGCCCACGTCGCCAACTGGGTGGTATTAGGATCTTTTATTCCCCGTCTTTACTCTGGGATTCTATCCTCTCTTCTATTCGGGTTTTGCAAAATTACTAAACGCCGACATTTAGGTTCTCGTTAATTCTATCCACCCGGAGAGCTGGATTCAGTGCGATTTCCCTGTCTTTGATCTGATTAGTCTGATAATCATTTTTCTTTCCATTGTTTTGTTTAACCTTTCTCTCCGAGTTGTATTATACTCCGAGTTGTCATTCGATAAGACCGTATTCTGCATCAGAGTGCACGCGGAGAGTAGGATCCAGCGAGTTGATCGATCTTCGGTGTTCTCTAAACTCGACTTGAGGTTGGGTTATCACCAGATCCGTGTCCGCGAAGAGGATATTCCCAAGACTGCATTCGTTACTCGTTATGGCTCATACGAGTACACCGTCATGTCATTTGGTCTGACGAATGCTCCCGCTACCTTCTCCCGCTTAATGAATTACATATTCATGGATTACCTCGACAAATTCGTCGTGGTATATCTGGATGATATTCTGGTTTATTCGAAGAACAAAGAAGAACATGCTGAGCACCTTCGACTAGTTCTGGAGAGACTTCGAGAGCACCAATTATATGCCAAGTTCTCTAAATGCGAATTCTGGCTTCCTGAAGTGACCTACCTTGGACATGTGATTTCCAAGGACGGTATTGCCGTTAACCCGGAGCGTGTTCAGGCTATCCTTGACTGGACTCCTCCGAAGAATGCCAAGCAGGTCCGAAGCTTTCTCGGTCTAGCCAGCTATTGTCGCCGATTCGTCGAGAACTTCTCCAAGATCGCCAAGCCCCTGACTAATCTGCTCCACAAAGGCGTTAAGTTTGAGTGGACAGACAAGTGTCAGGAAAGTTTCCAAACCCTCAAGGACAAGCTCACTTCTGCTCCAGTGCTTGCTCCTCCTGATTCTCGCAAGGACTTTGTCATATATTGCGACGCCTCTCGTCAGGGATTAGGCTGCGTCCTAAAGCAAGAGCGGAGAGTAATTGCATATGCTTCACGTCAATTGCGTCCACATGAAGAGAATTATCCAGTGCATGATCTTGAACTTGCAGCAGTGATGTATGCATTGAAGTTATGGCGACACTACCTTCTGGGTAATCGGTGTGAAATTTATACCGATCACCAAAGTCTGAAATACTTATTCACTCAACCGGATCTTAATCTCCGACAACAACGATGGTTAGAAGCTATTGCGGATTATGACTGCGGTATTTCTTATGCCCCGGGCAAAGCTAATGTAATGGCCGATGCCCTGAGTCGCAAGTCATATTGCAACAACCTCATGGTTAGGCAAGCTCAACCTCGTCTTCACGCAGAACTGACTCAGCTGAATCTGCGAATTCTTCCCCAGGGTTCTCTTAATAACCTTGTGGTACAGCCAGACCTTCTGAAGGCTGTTAAAGAAGCGCAAGCCAAAGATGCTGAAATTGACTTGATGAAGAAGTAGCTTCACCTTGCTAAGTATCGGGATTTCTCAGTTGCTGAAGATGGTACATTATATTTCAGAGACCGCATCGTAGTACCTCGCTTCGAGCTGATGACTGACAAAGTCATGAAGGAGGCCCATGATACACCGCTGTCTATCCATCCGGGTAGTACCAAAATGTATCGAGATCTTCGTCAAAGGTACTGGTGGTCTAGGATGAAGCAGGATATTGCTCGTTATGTTGCCGAGTGTGACGTTTGTCGTCGCGTGAAGGCAGAACATCAGAAACCTGCTGGAATTCTGCAACCGCTCCCTATTCCTCTATGGAAGTGGGATAAAGTGCAAATGGACTTCATCACTGGTCTTCCCAAGTCTCAGAAGGGTCACGATGCTATTCTTGTCGTCGTTGACCAACTCTCCAAGGTTGCTCATTTCCTACCTGTTAAGGAGACTATCACCGCTAGCCAGCTAGCAGAACTGTACATTGCCAGAATTGTTTCTCTCCATGGTATTCCGAAGGAGATTAGTTCAGACTGTGGTGTTCTTTTCACTTCCAAGTTCTGGGAAAGTTTCCAAGAAGCCATGGGAACTCATATTACCTGGAGTTCCGCATATCATCCTCAGTCCCAAGGCCAAGTTGAGCATGTTAATCAAGTGCTTGAAGACATGCTTCGAGCTTGTGTTATATCCTTCGGTAAGAAATGGGAGGAATCTCTCCCGTATGCCGAGTTCTCTTATAACAACAGTTATCAAGCCAGCTTAAAAATGGCCCCATTTGAGGTTCTTTATGGACGTAAATGTCGAACCCCTCTGAATTGGTCAGAAACTGGGGAACAACCTCTTGTTGGACCGGACATCATTCAGCATGCCGAAGAACAAGTCCGAATTGTCCGGGAGAATCTCAAAGCAGCTCAAGACCGTCAGAAGAGTAATTATGATCGCAAGCGATGGGGTGTGATCTATCAACCTGGTGATCAAGCCTATCTTCGTGTCACTCCAATGAAGGGCACCCGTCGTTTCGGAATCAAGGGCAAGCTAGCTCCTCGCTATATTGGTCCTTTCCGTATCGTGGCTAGACGTGGACATGTGGCTTATAAATTGGAATTGCCGCCACAGTTCTCTCATATTCATGATGTCTTCCACGTATCGCAACTCCGTAAGTGCTTCAAGGAATCTCCGCATCGTGCAGTGGATCATGAGATGCTACAACTGCAAGATAATCTTTCATATAAGGAGCATCCGATCCGCATCCTCGACGAAGCTGAGCGTCGTACTCGTCAGAAGACGACCAAGTTCCTAAAAGTGCAATGGTCGAATCATACTGAAGATGAAGCCACTTGGGAACGTGAGGATCATCTTCGGGAAGAATATCCCGGACTCTTTCCTTCTACCTCCTAAATTCTCGGGACGAGAATTTCTTTTAGAGGAGGAGAACTTGTAACACCCCTATGTAATAGCCACCATGATCAGCTGTTAATAATGCCAAGTCATATCATATGCAGTGATTAAACATAGTGGTTAACCAAAGTAAATCAACTCCATTTTTAAAAAAATCAACTTAAATTCATGAGTGAAATATAAGGTTGATCAAACTCTGCTGGAGAAATGTTATTTAATTAGCAAATAATCCAGTGGTCATGGCAAAATCATAATCATTATTTTTGGAGTTAGCTAAGTGAGTGAAACAAGATGAAACAGCACCCAAAACAGCAATATTAATTCATTTAAAATCATTGCAGATTCAAATGAACTCCAAAACTGTCCAAACCACTTTTTGGTGAGAGCTAATATTGCATTGCAATATTTGGGCCAACTCCCACATTTTTCGAAAGTGCACAAGTGCCCTAAACATTTTGAAATAGAAAAGGATAAAAGAAAATGGAGAAGCTAAAACAGAAAATCAAAAGCGGGACACTGTGCACTGGGCCTTAGTGCACTGGGCCCCGAGTCGCGGCCCAGCAGGCCCACCTCGTCTCCCTCCTCCCCGTGTCGTCCCCGCCGTGGCCGCGCGCGCGCGCGCCAGTCGGCCGGCGACACCGCGGCGCCACCGACGCTACAGGGAGGAGGAGGAGATAAGGCCGGAGCCACTCAACCCCCCTGGCTTCCCCTGGCATTCCCCATCTCTCTCCCTCGCTCGCTCTGCCTCCTTCCTCCTCAGATCCGAGGCGTCCGAGCGCCGACGACGCCGCACTTCGCCATTTGCCGTGGCCACCGGCGACCCCGCGCTCGCCCACTGTGCCGGCCAGCTCCGTCATCGTCTTCCTCAACCTCTGGCGCCACTGGAAGGAGCCAGGGAGCCCGGCTACAAGCGAATCGAGCCGCCCCGCATCTCTCCGCTTCCGGTGAGCTTCGTCATCCCCGGCGCCGTCTGCTGCTCCTAAGCCACCAAGGGCTTTCCGTAGCCGCTCGGTGAGCTTCCAGCCTTTCTCTCCTATTCTTTGCGCTGCCCGCCGTCGCCTGTAGCTAGCAGCCGACGACGCCGTGAGCCCGACGTCGCGGTTCAACTCGCCGCCGTGGCCATGGCCCCTGTCGTGCTCGTTTGAGCACGGCATTCTGTTCCTGCTGCTTCCAGGAGTCGAACGCGCCCGTGCACACGCTCTCCCATACCCCCTAGCTAAGGATTCGTCGAAGCCCGAACTCCGGCGACCGCTCCACCGCTCGCCGCCGTCGCTAGAGGCCGTGTTCGGTCGAACTACCACCGTAGTTAGATGCGCGGGCGAGAGACCGATCGAACGCAAGTGGTTGCGGGCGATTTGACGCAGCGTAGCGGATTTCCGGGCAGCTCCGGCGAACTTCCGCCGCTGGGAAGGTCGCCGGCGCGTCTCCGGTCGCCGCGCTGGCGTGGCCCCCACGTGGCACCACCTGGGCCACTGACGGGTGGGCCCTGGGACCCCACTTTGACCTCGTTGACCAGAGTCAACGCGGCACTGTTCACCCCCTCTCTCTGACATGTGGGCCCCGGCGGCTAATTAACCTAATTAAGCACTTAATTAACTAAAATTAATTAATTTAGCCTAATGTCTCACTGACATGTGGGGCCCACCCCTCTAATCACCCTGTTAACTAAATTAATCCACTGTTAGTCTTAACAGAGACTGACATGTGGGTCCCACTGGACCCACATGACTGGTCAGCGACGCTGTTGAGCGCTGACGTCACAGTGACGTCATGCTGACGTCATAATTCATTTTCTGATAAATAAAATAATTCCAGAAATTCAAATAATCTTTAAAAATTAATAACTTTTAAACCGTAGCTCGGATCGAAAAAGTTAAAACATGAAAGTTGCGCAGAACGACGAGACGAGTCTGATCGTGCCGTCTGTTTCTCCATCGGAACCCCCTACGTAGAAGAACTCGTAACTCCGGACCCGAATCCGACAGATGAATAGTGCACACACGTCGGATATTAAATCCCAGAATAATTCTAAAAATAACTAAAATGACTTAGATGCATATTTAGGCAACCCTACACTGCATCATAGCATCACACGCACCGTGTTGCATTTGTTTGCATTATGTTTACCTGTTTCTTCCCCCTCTTCTCTCTCGGTAGCCCCCGACGTTGACGTAGCTCCCGAGGCAGACGCCGCACAGGAGTACGACTACGTCCCCGACGATACTACTGAAGACCTTGCCCTTGCCCCCGAGCAAACAGGCAAGCACCCCCATTTTGAGCATGCCTATATCGCCTACTCTTTTCTCTCTTATGCTTGCATTAGAACTGCTACTGCTACTGTTTTTCTATATCTGCTGCATAGCCTGATTATTGTACCCTGCTTTGTTACCTTACTGGTTATCCTAGACTGATTATTATAGGCTGGGTAGAGACACGACAGAGACCTCCACTTGATCCCGACTGCCCTGCTGGATATCAGAAGACCCGATCATCGGGATTGAGGACCAGACCCTGGCACCGCACATCACTACCCCTTAGTTGCCGACACTGCTGGGTTACCGTCGAGTGCCGAGGGTGATACCTCGTTAGCACTTCTGATGTTAACCTTGTAGGTTAGTTACTCGGTCGTGGTAAGCGAGGGTGATTCCTCCTACACCACCCCCGATAACGACATCGTCGCGCAACCTCTCAAGTGTGGACCTCGAGGGTGATTCCTCCTTCGTTCACCTTGATGATAACATCGAGCGGGAATTCCATCGAGGGTGATTCCTCATGGTTCCCTTCGGTGTCCGACACACAGTTACCTTGGATATTATGACTTGACTATGAACCACGATACTAAAGACGGGTCGGCCCTGAGGGGTACCCGCGCGAGCTTAACGCGAAGTGATGTGGAGTCGGGTTGACCTGGATGGTGCCCGCGAGATAACTACGAGGCGTGGCCGGGCATTCTTAGCCCTTGCCGCAAGTCCTCGAGACGGGGCGACGGGGTCACATCGATCGTGAGTCTCTGCTCGTTTCCGCGCGCTCCTATTCCACTACGGTTTGGATATTTGATCCGAGGGGCCTCTGGCCCGATAGCACTAACCATCACGTGGGCATAGTATGGGCGTTCTGCGTCGTACACATCAGCCAAAGCTTGTTTGACGTCAGTAAGGAGCGGCGCACGCCGAGTTGGACTGGTAACGCAACCGCGCTTGTATAAGGGGTTGCTAGGTCTGCTCTCGGTGGCCCCGTAACGTGCAGGAGTTCCCGGGGCGATGGCCCAAGACCCCTGGGGGCATAGGTTTAGTCCGGCGTGCTGACCTCTCTTATAAGCCTAGGTCGGGTTGCGGCGTGTTGCTTAGCCGAGGCCGGGCATGACCCAGAAAAGTGTGTCCGGCCAGAGTTAAGTGAGCGTGGTGGGTAAGTTGGTGCACCCCTGCAGGGAAGAAACTTCTATCGATAGCCTGTCCTACGGTAACGGACACTCGGAGTTGTATCCCGATCGGTACAACTAGAACATGTGATGAGAATTGGATAGTACGGCACTGGGATTGCTTTCTCGCAGGGAGTCGAGAAAGGATCTCAGGTCGAGGTTGATGATATTACTACTACTACTTTACATTATGTTCATCTGCTCTCTCCTGATGCTGCAAGACTGTCGAAGATTGTTGAAGATGCTAGTCTTCGATAGGACTAGGCTTTCCCCCTCTACTCTGGCATTTCTGCAGCCCAGTCCACATATACAGCCATTCCTTTGACAATGATGCATATGTAGTGTAGATCCTTGCTTGCTGAGTACTTCGGATGAGTACTCACGTTTGCTTTATTTTCTTTTTCCCCCATATTCCATTTGATGCCACCAGACGACGGAGCCCCTGAGCCAGAAGCCCCAGCCGACGACCAGTACTACTACCCGCCTGGCGAGTACTACTACTACGAGGAGCCGTTCGACGACCAGGAGTAGGATCGGAGAGTCCAGGGCAGGAGGCCTACGCCTTTCGATCGTAGTTTTTATTTTTACCCCGCCTCTGTGAAGGCTTATCACTCTCTCTGTAATATATCTGTACTCAGATATCTAATGCTTCCGCTGACGCTTGTATGCCATCGAGCTATGTATTCGAGCCCTCGAGGCCCTGGCTTGTAATATTAAGCTTGCATGACTTTATTTATGTTTTAGAGTTGTGTTGTGATATCTTCAAGTGAGTCCTTAGGCTTGATCGTGCGCATTTGCGTGTATGATTAGTGCACGATTAAGTCGGGGTCGTCACACCGCGCCCCCCCTTTCCTTGTATGAACAAGGAGGAAGGAAAGAGGGGGGGGGGGAGGGAAGGAAGCGGGAGTCCTACTCCACACTTTCCTTTCCCTCCCCTCTTTCCTTCTCCACCTAGCCCGGCCTGCTATGGGGGCGCAGCAGCCCCTTGTGGCTGGTGCGTTTCCTCTCTTGGCCCATAAGGCCCATAACTTTTGCCGGGGGTGCCCGGAACCACTTTCGGTGACCCGATAAGTACCCGGTACCCCCAAAACACTTCCGTTGTATGAATACTATTGTCCTATATATCAATCTTTACCTCTCGACCATTTCGAGACTCCTTGTCATGTCCGTGATCTCATCCTGGACTCCGAACAACATTCGGTCACCAAATCACATAACTCATATAATACTATATCGTCATCGAACGTTAAGCGTGCGAACCCTACGGGTTCGAGAACTATGTAGACATGACCGAGATACCTCTCCGGTCAATAACCAATAGCAGAACCTGGATGCCCATATTGGCTCCTACATATTCTACGAAGATCTTTATCGGTCGAACCGTTATGACAACATACGTAATTCCCTTTGTCCATCGGTATGTTACTTGCCCGAGATTTGATCGTCGGTATCTCTATACCTAGTTCAATCTCATTACCGGCAAGTCTCTTTACTCGTTCCATAATACATCACCTCATGAATAACTCCATAGTCGTTTGCTGGCAAGCTTATGATGTGTATTACCGAGAGGGCCTAGAGATACCTCTCCGATACTCGGAGTGACAAATCCTAATCTCGATCTATGCCAACTAAACAAACACCTTCGGAGATACCTATAGAGCATCTTTATGATTACCCAGTTACGTTGTGACATTTGATAGCACACAAGGTATTCCTCCGGTATTCGGGAGTTGCATAATCTCATAGTCGAAGGAATATGTATTTGACATGAAGAAAGCGATAGCAATAAACTGAATGATCATTATGCTAAGCTAACGGATGGGTCTTTTCCATCACATCATTCTCCTAATGATGTGATCCCGTTATCAAATGACAACACATGTCTATGGTTAGGAAACCTTAACCATCTTTGATCAACGAGCTAGTCTAGTAGAGGCTTACTAGGGACACGGTATTTGTTTATGTATTCACACATGTATTTAAGTTTCGGATCAATACAATTCTAGCATGAATAATAAACCTTTATCATGAATAAGGAAATATAAAATAACAACTTTATTATTGCCTCTAGGGCATATTTCCTTCAGTCTCCCACTTGCACTAGAGTCAATAATCTAGATTACATTGTAATCAATCTAACACCCATGGAGTCTTGGTGCTGATCATGTTTTGCTCGCGGAAGAGGCTTAGTCAACGGGTCTGCCACATTCAGATCCGTATGTACTTTGTAAATTTCTATGTCTCTATCCTTGACCTTTTCACGAATGGAGTTGAAGCATCTTTTGATGTGTTTGGTTCTCTTGTGAAACCTGGATTCCTTCGCCAAGGCAATTTCTCCAGTGTTGTCACAAAACATTTTCATTGGACACGATGCACTAGGTATTACACCCAGATCGGATATGAACTCCTTCATCCAGACTCCTTCATGTGCTGCTTGCGAAGCAGCTATGTACTCCGCTTCACACGTAGATCCCGCCACGACGCTCTGCTTGGAACTGCACCAATTGACAGCTCCACCATTCAATATAAATATGTATCCGGTTTGTGACTTAGAGTCATCCGGATCAGTGTCGAAGCTAGCATCGACGTAACCATTTACGACGAGCTCTTCATCACCTCCATAAACGAGAAACATATCCTTGGTCCTTTTCAGGTACTTCAGGATGTTCTTGACCGCTGTCCAGTGATCCACTCCTGGATTACTTTGGTACCTCCTTGCCAAACTTATGGCAAGGCACACATTAGGTCTGGTACACAGCATAGCATACATGATAGAACCTATGGCTGAGGCATAGGGAATGACTTTCATTTTCTCTCTATCTTCTGCAGTGGTCGGGCTTTGAGTCTGACTCAACTTCACACCTTGTAACACAGGCAAGAACCCTTTCTTTGACTGATCCATTTTGAACTTCTTCAAAACTTTATCAAGGTATGTGCTTTGTGAAAGTCCTATGAAGCATCTCGATCGATCTCTATAGATCTTGATGCCCAATATATAAGCAGCTTCACCGAGGATTTTCATTGAAAAATTCTTATTCAAGTATCCTTTTATGCTATCCAGAAATTCTATATCATTTCCAATAAACAATATGTCATCCACATATAATATCAGAAATGCTACAAAGCTCCTACTCACTTTCTTGTAAATACAGGCTTCACCGTAAGTCTGTATAAAACCATATGCTTTGATCACCTCATCAAAGCGTATATTCCAACTCCGAGATGCTTGCACCAGTCCATAGATGGATTGCTAGAGCTTGCACACTTTGTTAGCAGCTTGAGGATTGACAAAACCTTCTGGTTGCATCGTATACAACTCTTCTTTAAGAAATCCATTAAGGAATGCAGTTTTGATGTCCATTTGCCAGATTTCATAATTATAAAATGTGGCAATTGCTAACATGATTCGGACAGACTTAAGCATCGCTACAGGTGAGAAAGTCTCATCGTAGTCAACTCCTTGAACTTGTCAAAAACCTTTCGCGACAAGTCGAGCTTTGTAGACAGTAACATTACCATCAGTGTCAGTCTTCTTCTTGAAGATCCATTTATTCTCAATGGCTTGCCGATCATCGGGCAAGTCTACCAAAGTCCACACTTTGTTCTCATACATGGATCCTATCTCAGATTTCATGGCCTCAAGCCATTTATCGGAATCTGGGCTGATCATAGCTTCTTCGTAATTCGTAGGTTCGCCTTGGTCTAGTAACATGACTTCCAGAACAGGATTACCATACTACTCTGGTGCGGATCGTGCTCTGGTTGACCTACGAGGTTCAGTAGCAACTTGAGCTGAAGTTTCATGATCATTATCATTATCTTCCTCTCTAGTTGGTGTAGGCATCACGGGAACGGTTTTCTGTGATGTGTTACTTTCTAATTTGAGAGAAGGTACAATTACCTCATCAAGTTCTACTTTCCTCCCACTCACTTCTTTCGAGATAAACTCCTTCTCTAGAAAGGATCCATTCTTAGCAATAAAGATTTTGCCTTCGGATCTGTGGTAGAAGGTGTACCCAATTGTTTCCTTAGGGTATCCTATGAAGACGCACTTCTCCAATTTGGGTTCGAGCTTATCAGGCTGAAGCCTTTTGACATAAGTGTCGCAACCCCAAACTTTAAGAAACGACAGCTTAGGTTTCTTACCAAACCACAGTTCATACGGTTTCGTCTCAATGGATTTAGACGGTGCCCTATTTAACGTGAATGCGGCTGTCTCTAATGCATAACCCCAAAATGATAGTGGTAAATCGGTAAGAGACATCATAGATCGCACCATATCTAATAAAGTACGGTTACGACGTTCGGACACACCATTACGCCGTGGTGTTCCAGGTGGCGTGAGTTGTGAAACAATTCCACATTGTTTTAAATGAAGGCCAAACTCGTAACTCAAATATTCGCCTCCGCGATCAGATCCTAGAAACTTTATTTTCTTGTTACGATGATTCTCCACTTCACTCTGAAATTCTTAGAACTTTTCAAATGTTTCAGACTTGTGTTTCATTAAGTAGATATATCCATATCTACTCAAATCATCTGTGAGGGTCAGAAAATAACGATACCCACCGCATGCTTCAACGCTCATTGGACCGCATACATCGGTATGTATTATTTCCAATAAGTTGTTAGCTCACTCCATTGTTCCAGAGAACGGAGTTTTAGTCATCTTGCCCATGAGGCATGGTTCGCAAGTATCAAATGATTCATAATCAAGTGATTCCAAAGCCCATCTGCATGGAGTTTCTTCATGCGCTTTACACCAATATGACCTAAACGGCAGTGCCACAAATATGTTGCACTATCATTATCAACTTTGCATCTTTTGGCATCAATATTATGAATATGTGTACTACAATCGAGATTCAACAAGAATAGACCCCTCTTCAAGGGTGCATGACCATAAAAGATATTATTCATATAAATAAAACAACCATTATTCTCTGACTTAAATGAATAACCGTCTCACAATAAACAAGATCCAGATATAATGTTCATGCTCAACGCAGGCACCAAATAACAATTATTGAGGTCTAAAACTAATCCCGAAGGTAGATGTAGAGGTAGCATGCCGACGGCGATCACATCGACCTTGGAACCATTTCCGACGCGCATCGTCACCTCGTCCTTAGCCAATCTTTGTATATTCCGTAGCCCCTGTTTCGAGTTGCAAATATGAGAAACCGAACCAGTATCAAATACCTAGGCGCTACTACGAGCATTAGTAAGGAACACATCAATTACATGTATATCAAATATACCTTTGTTCACTTTGCCATCCTTCTTATCCACCAAATACTTGGGGCAGTTCCGCTTCCAGTGACCACTCCCTTTGTAGTAGAAGCACTCAGTTTCAGGCTTGGGTCCAGCTTTGGGTTTCTTCCCGAGAGTGGCAACTTGCTTGCCATTCTTCTTGAAGTTCCCTTTCTTTCCCTTGCCCTTTTTCTTAAAACTAGTGGTCTTGTTAACCATCAACACTTGATGCTCCTTCTTGATTTCTACCTCCGCGGCCTTAAGCATTGCGAAGAGCTCGGGAATTCTTTTGTTCATCCCTTGCATATTATAGTTCATCACAAAGCCTTTGTAGCTTGGTGGCAGTGATTGAAGAACTCTGTCAATAACACAATCAACTGGAAGATCAACTCCCAGTTGAGTCAAGTGATTATAATACCCAGACATTCTGAGTATGTGTTCACTGGCAGAACTGTTCTCCTCCATCTTGCAGCTATAGAACTTGTTGGAGACTTCATATCTCTAACCCCCGGAAATTTGCTTGAAATATTAACTTCAACTCCTGGAACATCTCATATGCTCCATGACGTTCAAAACGTCTTTGAAGTCCCAGTTCTAAGCCGTAAAGCATGGCACACTGAACTATAGAGTAGTCATCAGATCGAGCTTGCCAGACGTTCATAACATCAGCTTCAGCTCCTGCATCAGGTCTTTCACCTAGCGGTGCATCAAGGACATAATTCTTCTATGTAGCAATGAGGATAATCCTCAAGTTACGGACCCAGTCCGTGTAGTTGCTACCATCATCTTTCAACTTAGCTTTCTCTAGGAACGCATTAAAATTCAGGGTAACGGTAGCTCGGGCCATTGATCTACAACATAGATATGCAAAACTATAAGACTAAGTTCATGATAAATTAAGTTCAATTAATCAAATTACTAAAGAACTCCCACTTAAATAAACATCCCTCAAGTTATCTAAGTGATACATGATCCAAATCAACTAACCCAAATCTAATCATCACGTGAGATGGGGTAGTCATCAATGGTGAACATCTCTTTGTTGATCATATCTACTATATGACTCACGTTCGACCTTTCGGTCTCCAGTGTTCCGAGACCATGTCTGTACATGCTAGGCTCGTCAAGTTTAACCCAAGTATTCTGCATGTGCAAAACTGTTTTACACCCGTTGTATGTGAACGTAGAGTCTATCACACCCGATCATCACGAGGCGCTTCGAAACGATGAACTTTAGCAACGGTGCATACTCGGGGAGAACACTTTTATCTTGAAATTTAGTGAAGGGATCATCTTATAATGCTACTGTCGTTCTAAGCAAAATAAGATGCATAAAGGATAAACATCACATGCAATCAAAATATGTGACATGATATGGCCATCATCATCTTGTGCTTTTGATCTCCATCTCCAAAGCATCGTCATGATCTCCATCATCACCGGCTCGACACCTTGATCTCCATCATTGCGTCGTGGTCGTCTCGCCAACTATTGCTTCTACAACTATCGCTAATGCATAGTGATAAAGTAAAGCAATTACATGGCGTTTGCATTTCATACAATAAAGAGACAACCATAAGGCTCCTGCTGGTTCTCGATAACTTACAAAACATGATCATCTCATACAATAACGAATATCACATCATGTCTTGACCATATCACATCACAACATGCCCTACAAAAACAAGTTAGACGTCCACTACTTTGTTGTTGCAAGTTTTACGTGGCTGCTACGGGCTTCTAGCAAGAACCGTTCTTACCTACGGCAAAAACCACAATGGTGATTCATCAAGTTTGCTGTTTTAACCTTCTTCAAGGACCGGCCGCAGTCAAATTCGATTCAACTAAAGTAGGAGAAACAGACACCCGCCAGCCCCCTTTATGCAAAACTAGTTGCATGTCTGTCGGTGGAACCGGTCTCATGTGCGTGGACATGTAAGGTTGGTCCGGGCCGCTTCATCCCACAATACCGCCGAATCAAAATAAGATGTTGGTGGTAAGCAGTATGACTATCACCGCCCACAACTCTTTGTGTTCTGCTCGTGCATATCATCTACGCATAGACCTGGCTCGGATGCCACTGTTGGGAAACATTGCATGGAAAACAAAAAAAATTCTACGCACACGCAAGATGTATCAAGGAGATGCATAGCAACGAGAGGGGAGAGTGTGTCTACGTACCCTCGTAGACCGTAAGCAGAAGCATTTCACAACGCGGTTGATGTAGTCGAACTTTCTTCGCGATCCAACCGATCTAGTACCGAACGTACGACACCTCCGCGTTCAGCACACGTTCAACTTGGTGACGTCCTCCGCCTTCTTGATCCAGCAAGACGGCGAGGTAGTAGATGAGTTCCGTCAGCACAATGGCGTGCTGTCGGTGATGCTGAAGTGATCTCCGCAGGGCTTCGCCTAAGCACTACGCAAATATGACCGGGGGTGTAAACGGTGGAGGGGGGCGCCGCACACGGCTAACAATTGATCTGGTGTGTGCTAGGTGCCCCCCTCCCACATATATATAGGTGGGAGGGGAAGGGGAGGCAGCCTGGCGCACCACATAGGTGGCCGGCCGGCCCTAGGGCTCCTGCCCTGGCCCCCCTTTCCTTGTATGAACAAGGGGGAAGGAAAGAGGGGGGGAGAGGGAAGGAAGCGGGAGTCCTACTCCACACTTTCCTGTCCCTCCCCTCTATCCTTCTCCACCTAGGCCAGCCTGCTATGGGGGCGCACCAGCCCCTTGTGGCTGGTGCGTTTCCTCTCTTGGCCCATAAGGCCCATAACTTTTGCCGGGGGTGCCCGAAACCCCTTCCGGTGACCCGATAAGTACCCGGTGCCCCCCGAAACACTTCTGGTGTCCGAATACTATCGTCCTATATATCAATCTTTACCTCTCGACCATTTCGAGACTCCTCATCATGTCCGTGATCTCATCCGGGACTCCAAAGAACATTCGTTCACCAAATCACATAACTCATATAATACTACATCGTCATCGAACGTTAAGCGTGCGGACCCTACCGGTTCGAGAACTATGTAGACATGACCGAGATACCTCTCTGGTCAATAAGCAATAGCGGAACCTAGATGCCCATATTGTCTCCTACATATTCTACGAAGATCTTTATCGGTCAAACCGTTATGACAACATACGTAATTCCCTTTGTCCATCGGTATGTTACTTGCCCGAGATTCGATCGTCGGTATCTCTATACCTAGTTCAACCTTGTTACTGGCAAGTCTCTTTACTTGTTCCATAATACATCACCTCGTGACTAACTCCTTAGTCATTTGCTTGCAAGCTTATGATGTGTATTACCGAGAGGGCCCAGAGATACCTCTCCGATACTCGGAATGACAAATCCTAATCTCGATATATGCCAACTCAACAAACACCTTCGAAGATACCTGTAGAGCATCTTTATGATCACCCAGTTACATTGTGACGTTTGATAGCACACAAGGTATTCCTCCGGTATCTGGGAGTTACATAATCTCATAGTCGAAGGAATATGTATTTGACATGAAGAAAGCGATAGCAATAAACTGAATGATCATTATGCTAAGCTAATGGATGGGTCTTGTCCATCACATCATTCTCCTAATGATGTGATCCCATTATCAAATGACAACACATGTCTATGGTTAGGAAACCTTAACCATCTTTGATCAATGAGCTAGTCTAGTAGAGGCTTACTAGGGACACGGTATTTGTTTATGTATTCACACATGTATTTAAGTTTCCGATCAATGCAATTCTAGCATGAATAATAAACCTTTATCATGAATAAGGAAATATAAAATAACAACTTTATTATTGCCTCTAGGGCATATGTCCTTCACTGCGCACTCTCTATACGGATAAGTGTCGACTTGAGTGTTGAAGAGTTGTTGTCTTCACCGAGCTAGATCTTCAGCAGCCAAGAGTCATTGTGGTTCGCGAAGGTCGTTCAAAGGTTTGGAGATCGCCGACAAGTATCTACCACGAGTGAAATCAACTGGAGTCTGATAAGCTCGGAGTAGGAGGAGAATAGGGCGAAGAGAGTTTATCTTCTATGTTAAATCACAACCCCTCCAACCAGACGTAGTCCTTAGGCAGAAGGGTGAACTGGTCTACAAAATCCATATGTCGCCATCGAGCAACACTGGTTCAATCTACTTCAACAGATTACTTTTGTGCTCTGTGTCAATAGTTTATCTGATCAATCTTTATCTGGTGCATATCATTCGTTGTTACCATATGTTATCATTCGTTGCTCTCACTGTTGCATGATCATCATTCTGTGTGGTCAAATCGCTCACTCTTCTGCTCGCACTTGTTAAGACTTGTGTGACTCCCCTGTGTTGTTTTCATTTACCTTGTCATAATTATCTCTCGTATCTTTCCCTTCATAGTTCAATCCTTGTTTTCTCTTATGCTGTTGCATCTGTTAGCATACTGTATTACCATCGTCATTGTCAAACCTGTGATATCCTATGCTCGTACCATTATTGCTTCCTACCTCGATAGATATGTTCCTAGATAAAGTGCTTGGTTGATTTTATATCTACCGAACCTTAATTTTGCTGTTGTGCTTGGGATCCATTCATATCATTCGCAAGAATTTTTGAATCTCCCATTCACCCCCTCCCTCTGGTCGATATACTCTCGGTCCCAACATCCACCTTTGTGACACTCGGAACATCAAGGACGTTGAGCTCGGACCTCATACGGTGGAACCATTGATACGTCTCCAACGTATCTATAATTTTTTATTGTTCCATGCTATTATATTATCCATCTTGGATGTTTTATATGCATTTATATGCTATTTTATATCATTTTTAGGGACTAACCTATTAACCTAGTGCCCGGTGCCAGTTGCTATTTTTTCCTTGTTTTTTTCTTTATAGAAAATCAATACCAAATGGAGTCCAAATGGAATAAAACTTTACGATGATTTTTCTTGGACAACAAGACACCCATGAAGCTTCGGGAGGAGGACAGAGGATCCACGAGGAGGCCACAAGCCTCCTGACCGCGCCCCAGGGTGGTGCGCCCTCAGGGTTTGTGGGCCACCTGCGGCTCCCTTAACCCTAACTCCAGCACTATAAATTCTCAAATATTCCCCCTATACCAGAGGGCACACAAAAAATACTTTTCCGCCGCCGCAAGCTTCTGTTCTCGTGTGATCCCATCTTGGGGCCTTTTCCGATACTCTGCTAGAGGGGGATTCGATCACGGAGGGCCTCTACACAAACCTTGCTGCCCTTCCGATGATGTTTGAGTAGTTTACCACAGACCTACGGGTCCATAGCTGGTAGCTAGATGGCTTCATCTCTCTTTGATCTTCAATACAATGTTCTCCTTGATGTTCTTGCAGTTCTATTCGATGTAATCTTCTTTTGCAGTGCATTTGTTGAGATCCGATGAATTGTGGATTTACGATCAGATTATCTTTGTATATTATTTGAGTCTTCTCTGAACTCTTTTATGCTTGATTAAGACAGCTTTGTATTTCTCTCCGATCCATCGATTTGGTTTGGCCAACTAGATTGGTTTTTATTGCAATGGGAGAGGTGCTTTGTGATGGGTTCAGTCTTGCGGTGTCCTCACCCAGTGACAGTAGGGGTAGCGAGGCACGTATTTGTATTGTTGCCATTAAGGATAAAAAGATGGGGGTTTTACGGTTGGGAAACGTAGCATGCAATTTCAAAAAAAATCCTACGCTCACGCAAGATCTATCTAGGAGATGCATAGCAACGAGAGGGGGAGAGTGTGTCTACGTACCCTCGTAGACCAAAAGCGGAAGCGTTTGACAACGCGGTTGATGTAGTTGAACTTCTTCTCGTTCCGACCGATCAAGCACCGAACGTACGACACCTCCGAGTTCTGCACATGTTCAGCTCGATGACGTCCCTCGAACTCTTAATCCAGCAAATTGTCGAGGAAGTAGATGAGTTCCGTCAGCACAACGGCGTGGTGATGGTGATGGTGAAGTGATCCGTGCAGGGCTTCGCCTAAGCACTATGAAGATATGACCGAGGGTGTAATCTGTGGAGGGGGGCGCCGCACACGGCTAACAGATATTGTTGTGTGTCCTAGGCACCCCCTCCCCATGTATATATAGGTGGGAGGGGGAGGGGAGCATCCTTGGGCACCCCAAGTAGGAGGAATCCTACTTGGGGTTCCTATTCCAATTCGGCCCCCCCTTTTCCTTTTACCGGAGGGGGGAAAAAGGGAAGAGAGGGAGGGAGGAAGGAAGGGGGGGGGCGAACCCCCTCTTCCTTCTCCCACTCGGCCTCCTTCCTTAGGGGGGGGGGCGGCGCCACCCCTTGTGGGCTGGTGTGCTCCCCTCCTATGGCCCATAAGGCCCATTATTCCCCCGGGGGGGTTCCGGTAACCCCCAGGTACTCCGATATGTACCCGGTACACCTCGGAACACTTCCGGTGTCCGAATATAATCGTCCTATATATCAATCTTTACCTCTCAACCATTTCGAGACTCCTCATCATGTCCGTGATCTCATCTGAGACTTCGAACAACATTCGGTCACCAAATCACACAACTCATATAATACAAAATCGTCATCGAACGTTAAGCGTGCGGACCCTACGGGTTCGAGAACTATGTAGACATGACCGAGACACCTCTCCGGTCAATAACCAATAGCGGAACCTCGATGCTCATATTGGCTCCCACATATTCTACAAAGATCTTTATCGGTCGAACCGTTATGACAACATACGTTATTCCCTTTGTCATCGGTATGTTACTTGCCCGAGATTCGATCGTCGGTATCTTCATACCTAGTTCAATCTCGTTACCAGCAAGTCTCTTTACTCGTTCCATAATACATCATCCTATGACTAAGTCACTTTGCTTGCAAGGCTTCTTATGATGTGCATTACCGAGAGGGCCCAGAGATACCTCTTCGATACTCGGAGTGACAAATCCTAATCTCGATCTATGCCAACCCAACAGACACCTTCAGAGATACCTGTAGAGCATATTTATAATCACCCAGTTACATTGTGACGTTTGATAGCACACAAGGCATTCCTTCGGTATCCGGGAGTTGCATAATCTCATAGTCGAAGGAATATGTATTTGACATGAAGAAAGCGATAGCAATAAAACTGAACGATCATTATGCTAAGCTAACGGATGGGTCTTGTCCATCACATCATTCTCCTAATGATGTGATCCCGTTATCAAATGAAAACACATGTCCATGGTTAGGAAACCTTAACCATCTTTGATCAACGAGCTAGTCTAGTAGAGGCTTACTAGGGACACGGTATTTGTTTATGTATTCACACATATATTTAAGTTTCCGATCAATACAATTATAGCATGAATAATAAACCTTTATCATGAATAAGGAAATATAAAATAACAACTTTATTATTGCCTCTAGGGCATATTTACTTCAGTCTCCCACTTGCACTAGAGTCAATAATCTAGATTACATTGTAATCAATCTAACACCCATGGAGTCTTGGTGCTGATCATGTTTTGCTCGCGGAAGAGGCTTAGTCAACGAGTCTGCCACATTCAGATCTGTATGTACTTTGCAAATTTCTATGTCTCCATCCTTGACCTTTTCACGAATGGAGTTGAAGCGTCTCTTGATGTGTTTGGTTCTCTTGTGAAACCTAGATTCCTTCGCCAAGGCAATTGCTCCAGTGTTGTCACAAAAGATTTTCATTGGACCCGATGCACTAGGTATTACACCCAGATCGGATATGAACTCCTTCATCCAGACTCCTTCATGTGCTGCTTCCGAAGCAGCTATGTACTCCGCTTCACACGTAGATCCCGCCACGACGCTCTGCTTGGAACTGCACCAACTGACAGCTCCACCATTCAATATAAATACGTATCCGGTTTGTGACTTAGAGTCATCCGGATAAGTGTCAAAGCTAGCATCGACGTAACCATTTACGACGAGCTCTTCATCACCTCCATAAATGAGAAACATATCCTTGGTCCTTTTCAGGTACTTCAGGATGTTCTTGACTGCTATCCAGTGATCCACTCCTGGATTACTTTGGTACCTCCTTGCCAAACTTATGGCAAGGCACACATCAGGTCTGGTACACAGCATAGCATACATGATAGAACCTATGGCTCAGGCATAGGGAATGACTTTCATTTTCTCTCTATCTTCTGTAGTGGTCGGGCTTTGAGTCTGACTCAACTTCACACCTTGTAACATAGGCAAGAACCCTTTCTTTGACTGATCCATTTTGAACTTCTTCAAAACTTTATCAAGGTATGTGCTTTGTGAAAGTCCTATTAAGCGTCTCGATCTATCTCTATAGATCTTGATGCCCAATATATAAGCAGCTTCACCGAGGACTTTCATTGAAAAATTCTTATTCAAGTATCCTTTTATGCTATCCAGAAGTTCTATATCATTTCCAATCAACAATATGTCATCCACATATAATATCAGAAATGCTACAGAGCTCCCACTCACTTTCTTGTAAATACAGGCTTCACCGTAAGTCTGTATAAAACCATATGCTTTGATCACCTCATCAAAGCGTATATTCCAACTCCGAGATGCTTGCACCAGTCCATAGATGGATCGCTGGAGCTTGCACACTTTGCTAGCACCTTTAGGATCGACAAAACCTTCTGGTTGCATCATATACAACTCTTCCTTAAGAAATCCATTAAGGAATGCAGTTTTGACGTCCATTTGCCAGATTTCATAATCATAAAATGCGGCAATTGCTAACATGATTCAGACGGACTTAAGCATAGCTACGGGTGAGAAAGTCTCATCGTAATCAACTCCTTGAACTTGTCGAAAACCTTTTGCGACAAGTCAAGCTTTATAGATAGTAACATTACCATCGGCGTCAGTCTTCTTCTTGAAGATCCATTTATTCTCTATGGCTCGCCGATCATCGGGCAAGTCCACCAAAGTCCACACTTTGTTCTCATACATGGACCCTATCTCAGATTTCATGGCCTTAAGCCATCTGTCAGAATCTGGGCTCATCATAGCTTCTTCATAGTTCGTAGGCTCGCCTTGGTCTAGTAACATGACTTCCAGTACAGGATTTCCGTACCACTCTGGTGCGGATTGTGTTCTGGTTGACCTACGAGGTTCTGTAGTAACTTGATCTGAAGTTTCATGATCATCATCATTAGCTTCCTCTCTAGTTGGTGTAGGCATCATGGGAACGGTTTTCTCTGATGAACTACTTTCCAATTCAAGAGAAGGTACGATTACCTCATCAAGTTCTACTTTACTCCCACTCACTTCTTTCGAGAGAAACTCCTTCTCTAGAAAGGTTCCATTCTTGGCAACAAAGATCTTGCCTTCAGATCTGTGGTAGAAGGTGTACCCAGTTGTTTCATCTGTGAAGGTCAGAAAATAATGATACCCGCCGCGTGCCTCAACACTCATCGGACCGCATACATCGGTATGTATTATTTCCAATAAGTCATTAGCTCGCTCCATTGTTCCGGAGAACGGAGTTTTAGTCATCTTGCCCATGAGGCATGGTTCACAAGTATCAAATGATTCATAATCAAGTGATTCCAAAAGCCCATCTGCATGGAGTTTCTTCATGCGCTTTACACCAATATGACCTAAACGGTAGTGCAACAAATATGTTGCACTATCATTATCAACTTTGCATCTTTTGGCATCAATATTATCAATATGTGTATCACCACGATCGAGATTCAACAAAAATAGACCACTCTTCAAGGGTGCATGACCATAAAAGATATTACTCCTATAAATAGAACAACCATTATTCTCTGATTTAAATGAATAACCGTCTCGCACTAAACAAGATCCAGATATAATGTTCATGCTCAACGCTGGCACCAAATAACAATTATTTAGGTCTAAAACTAATCCTGAAGGTAGATGTAGAGGTAGCGTGCCGACGGCGATCACATCGACCTTGGAACCATTCCTGACGCGCATCGTCACCTCGTCCTTAGCCAATCTTCATTCAATCTGTAGCTCCTGTTTCGAGTTACAAATATGAGCAACCGAACCAGTATCAAATACCCAGGTGCTACTACGAGCATTAGTAAGGTACACATCAATAACATGTATATCAAATATACCTTTGTTCACTTTGCCATCCTTCTTATCCGCCAAATACTTGGGGCAGTTCCGCTTCCAGTGACCAGTCCCTTTGTAGTAGAAGCACTCAGTTTCAGGCTTGGGTCCAGCTTTGGGCTTCTTCCCGGGAGTGGCAACTTGCTTGCCATTCTTCTTGAAGTTCCCCTTCTTTCCCTTGCCCTTTTTCTTGAAACTAGTGGTCTTGTTAACCATCAACACTTGATGCTCCTTCTTGATTTCTACCTCCGCAGCTTTGAGCATTGCGAAGAGCTCGAGAATTTTCTTCTACATCCCTTGCATATTATAGTTCATCACGAAGCCTTTGTAGCTTGGTGGCAGTGATTGAAGAACTCTATCAATAACACTATCATCTGGAAGATTAACTCCTAGCTGAGTCAAGTGATTATGATATCCAGACATTCTGAGTATGTGTTCACTGACAGAACTGTTCTCCTCCATCTTGCAGCTATAGAACTTGTTGGAGACTTCATATCTCTCAACTCGGGCATTTGCTTGAAATATTAACTTCAACTCTAGGAACATCTCATATGCTCCATGACGTTCAAAATGTCTTTGAAGTCCTGATTCTAAGCCGTAAAGCATGGCACACTGAACTATTGAGTAGTCATCAGATCGGGCTTGCGAGACGTTCATAACATTAGCATCTGCTCCTGCAGCAGGCCTTTCACCTAGCGGTGCATCAAGGACATAATTCTTCTGTGCAGCAATGAGGACAATCCTCAAGTTTCGGACCCAGTCCGTGTAGTTGCTACCATCATCTTTCAACTTAGCTTTCTCTAGGAACGCATTAAAATTCAAGGGAATGGTAGCACGGGCCATTAATCTACAACATAGATATGCAAAAACTATCAGGACTAAGTTCATGATAAATTAAGTTCAATTAATCAAATTACTTAAGAACTCCCACTTAGATAGACATCCCTCAAGTCATCTAAATGATACGTGATCCAAATCAACAAAACCATGTTCGATCATCACGTGAGATGGAGTAGTCATCAATGGTGAACATCCCTATGTTGATCATATCTACTATATGATTGACGTTCGACCTTTTGGTCTCTAGTGTTCCGAGGCCATGTCTGTACATGCTAGGCTCGTCAAGTTTAACCCGAGTATTCCGCATGTGCAAAACTGTCTTGCACCCGTTGTATTTGAACGTAGAGTCTGTCACACCCGATCATCACGTGGTGTCTCAACATGATGAACTGTCCCAACGGTGCATACTTAGGGAGAACACTTATACCTCGAAATTTAGTGAAGGGATCATCTTATAATGCTACCGTCCTTCTAAGCAAAATAAGATGCATAAAGGATAAACATCACATGCAATCCAAATATGTGAAACGATATGGCAATCATCATCTTGTGCTTTTGATCTCCATCTCCAAAGCATCGTCATGATCTCCATCGTCACCGGCTCGACACCTTGATCTTCATCGTTGCGTCGTGGTCGTCTCGCCAGCTATTGCTTCTACAACTATCGCTAACGCATAGTGATAAAGTAAAGCAATTACATGGCGTTTGCATTTCATACAATAAAGCGACAACCATAAGGCTCCTGCCAGTTGCCGATAACTTTTACAAAACATGATCATCTCATACAACAACGTATATCACATCATTTCTTGACCATATCACATCACAACATGCCCTGCAAAAACAAGTTAGACGTCCTCTACTTTGTTGTTGCAAGTTTTACGTGGCTGCTACGGGCTTCTAACAAGAACCGTTCTTACCTACGCATCAAAACCACAACGGTGATTTATCAAGTTTGCTGTTTTAACCTTCAACAAGGACCGGTCGCAGTCAAATTCAATTCAGCTAAAGTAGGAGAAACAGACACCCGCCAGCCACCTTTATGCAAAACTAGTTGCATGTCTGTCGGTGGAACCGGTCTCATGAACGTGGTCATGTAAGGTTGGTCCGGGCAGCTTCATCCTACAATACCGCCAAATCGAAATAAGACGTTGGAGGTAAGCAGTATGACTATCACCGCCCACAACTCTTTGTGTTCTACTCGTGCATATCATCTACGCATAGACCTGGCTCGGATACCACTGTTGGGAACGTAGCATGCAAATTCAAAAAAAAATCCTACGCTCACACAAGATCTATCTAGGAGATGCATAGCAACGAGAGGGGGAGAGTGTGTCTACATACCCTCGTAGACCGAAAGCGGAAGCGTTTTACAACGCGGTTGATGTAGTCGAACATCTTCTCGTTCCGACCGATCAAGCACTGAACGTACGGCACCTCCGAGTTTTGCACACGTTCAGCTCGATGACATCCCTCGAACTCTTGATCCAGCAAAGTGTCAAGGAAGTATATGAGTTCCATCAGCACAACGGCGTGGTGACGGTGATGGTGAAGTGATCCGCGCAGGGCTTCGCCTAAGCACTACGAAGATATGACCGAGGGTGTAATCTGTGGAGGGGGCGCCGCACACGGCTAACAGATATTGTTGTGTGTTCTAGGCGCCCCCTCCCCATGTATATATAGGTGGGAGGGGGAGGGGAGCAGCCTTGGGCGCCCCAAGTAGGAGGCATCCTACTTGGGGTTCCTATTCCAATTCAGCCCCCCCTTTTCCTTTTACCGGAGGGGGGAAAAAGGGAAGAGAGGGAGGGAGGAAGGAAAGGGGGGGGCGAACCCCCTTTTCCTTCTCCCACTCGGCCTCCTTACTTAGGGGGGAGGGGGTGCGCCACCCCTTGTGGGCTGGTGTGCTCCCCTCCTATGGCCCATAAGGCCCATTATTCCCCCGGGGGGTTCCGGTAACCCCCCGGTACTCCGATATGTACTCGGTACACCTCGGAACACTTCCGGTGTCCAAATATAATCATCCTATATATCAATCTTTACCTCTCGACCATTTCGAGACTCCTTGTCATGTTCGTGATCTCATCCGGGACTCCGAACAACATTCGGTCACAAAATCACGTAACTCATATAATACAAAATCGTCATCAAACGTTAAGCGTGCGGACCCTACGGGTTCGAGAACTATGTAGACATGACCGAGACACCTCTCCGGTCAATAACCAATAGCAGAACCTGGATGCTCATATTGGCTACCACATATTCTACAAAGATCTTTATCGGTCGAACCGTTATGACAACATACGTTATTCCCTTTGTCATCGGTATGTTACTTGCCCGAGATTCGATCGTCGGTATCTTCATACCTAGTTCAATCTCGTTACCGGCAAGTCTCTTTACTCGTTCCGTAATACATCATCCTATGACTAAGTCACTTTGCTTGCAAGGCTTCTTATGATGTGCATTACCGAGAGGGCCCAGAGATACCTCTCCGATACTCGGAGTGACAAATCCTAATCTCGATCTATGCCAACCCAACAGACACCTTCGGAGATACCTGTAGAGCATCTTTATAATCACCCAGTTATATTGTGACGTTTGACAGCACACAAGGCATTCCTCCGGTATCCGGGAGTTGCATAATCTCATAGTCGAAGGGATATGTATTTGACATGAAGAAAGCAGTAGCAATAAAACTGAACGATCATTATGCTAAGCTAACGGATGGGTCTTGTCCATCACATCATTCTCCTAATGATGTGACCCCGTTCATCAAATGACAACACATGTCTATGGTTAGGAAACTTAACCATCTTTGATTAACGAGCTAGTCTAGTAGAGGCTTACTAGGGACACTGTGTTTTGTCTATGTATCCACACATGTATCAAGTTTCCGGTTAATACAATTCTAGCATGAATAATAAACATTTATCATGAATAAGGAAATATAAAATAACAACTTTATTATTGCCTCTAGGGCATATTTCCTTCATTTATCATATTGATTGGATCTATCCCTCTACATCATGTCATCTTGCTTAAGGCGTTACTTCGTTCTTCTTAACTTAATTCACTAGTTGCATGTTGGATAGCGGTTGATGTGTGGAGTAACAGTAGTAGATGCAAGCAGGAGTCGATCTACTTGTCATAGACGTGATGCCTATATTCATGATCGTTGCTTTGGATATCATCATAACTTTGCGCTTTTCTATCAATTGCTCGACAGTAATTTGTTTACCCACCGTATGTTTTCTTCAAGAGAGAAGCCTCTAGTGAAACCTATCGCCCCGGGGTCTATTTTCCATCATATATTTCAGATCTATAAAACCAAAAATACCTTCCTGCAATTTATTTATATTTACTTTATTTTGCCTTTTACTTATCTTTTATATCTATCTCTATTAGATCTCACTCTTGCAAGTGACCGTGAAGGGATTGACAACCCCTTTTTCACGTTGTGTGCAAGTGTTTGTTAGTTTGTGCAGGTGCATCTATTGGGGACTTGCTTGTACCACCTACTGGATTGATACCTTGGTTCTTAACTGAGGGAAATACTTATATCTACTTTGCTGCATCACCCTTTCCTCTTCAAGGTAAAAATCAACGCAAGCTCAAGAAGCAGCAGGAAGAATTTCTGGCGCCGTTGCCGGGGAGGTTCTACATCAAGCCTACCAAGTACCTATCATAAACTCTCATCTCTTGCACTTACATTATTTGCCATTTGCCTCTTGTTTTCCTCTCCCCCACTTCTAAAATGTTTTCAGAACAACACAAAAATATTTGCCTTTTTTGCCCTCTTTTCGTTCGTCTTTTTGTTTGCTTTTTGATTGCTTGTGTGCTAGATCACTTGCTTTGAACCTATTATCATGAGTAATTTCGGTATGGTGGAAACAGATGATGGGAGAACTCCTAAAATTGGACGTTCTACTAATCTGGATGCTAAATTTTTTGTTATGGGATAAGGGAATGTTATAGGAAAGGAAACCATCCAAGAATTCTTTAATTGTGTTGGAACTTTGACTTGTGATGTTGTTCCTATACT